>VONZ01000022.1:2289216-3013122 GCA_012976165.1 Labeo catla | reverse complement strand
GCTACAGCTGCTGTTTCTGAGTCTAGTCAAGATATGGCTGCCACTCCAGAGTCAAGCAAGCTTACAGCACTCGTTCCTGTGTCAAGTCAAGTTAGAGGTGTGTTTCCTGCGTCAAGTCAAGTCAGAGCTGCTTTTCCTAAGTCAAGTCAAGCTACAGCTGTATTTCCTCTGTCAAGTCGGGTCACCATTGTATTTCCAGTGTCAGGTCAAGCTACAACTGTGTTTCCAGGGTCAAGTCGAGTTCAAGCTGTATTTCCTGTGTCAAGGCAAGTCAAAGCTTTTCTTCCTAAGTCAAGTCAAGCTACAGCTGTATTTCCTCTGTCAAGTCGAATCACAATTGTACCTCCAGTGTCAAGTCAAGTTACAGCCATGTTCCCAAGGTCAAGTAAAGCTACAGCTGTTGTTCCTGAGTCAAGCCAAATCAGAGCTGTCGTTCCGGAGTCAAGTAAAGTCACAGCTGATCTTCATGAGCCAAGTCAAGTTATTGCCGTTGTCCATCCAGAGTCAAGTCACGTCTCGTCTGTCCGTCCAGAGTCAAGTCACGTCTGTCCGTCCAGAGTCAAGTCACGTCTCGTCTGACCTCCCAGAGCCTTGTCACAGCTCCACTGTCTGCCCAGAGTTTCGTCACGACACGTCTGATCATCAAGAGTCCTGTCAAGTCTCGTCCGACCTCCCAGAGTCTTGTCACGTTATGTCTGCCAGTGTGATGGCGATCACCATTCTCAGTATATGGGTTGCACACTACGCGCCTGATGTCACGTTTGTTCACAAGTCTGCTCCTGTGGTCAAGTCCATTCACAAGTCTGTCCCTGAGGTCACGTCTGTTTACAAGTCTGCTCCTGTGGTCAAGTCCGTTCACAAGTCTGTTCCTGAGGTCACGTCTGTTCACAAGTCTGCTCCTGTGGTCAAGTCCGTTCACAAGTCTGCTCCTGAGGTCAAGTCTGTTCACAAGTCTGCCCCTGAGGGCCCGTCTGCTCACAAGTCTGGTGCTACATGAGGTCTCTGCCTACAAGTCTGCTCCCTGAGGTCAAGTCTGCACCAAAAGTCTGCCCCCCTGAGGGGTCTGCCTGCCTCTGCAAGTTTGCTCCAGAGGTCTCAGCTCTGTTCAAGCAAGTTCACCCCTGAGATCACGCTCACAAGTCCGCTCCTGAGGTCAAGTCTGTTCACCAGTCCGCCCCTGAGGGCCCGTCTGCTCACAAGCCTGCTCCAGAGCTCCCGTCTGGTCTCAAGCCTGCTCCAGAGCTCCCGTCTGGTCTCAAGCCTGCTCCAGAGGCCCCGTCTGGTCTCCAGTCCGCTCCAGAGGCCTCTTCCGTTGGAGAAGCTGCGCCCATGCCTCCTGAGGTGTCGGCACTCGCCGTAGAACCTCCTAGGGAGGCGGCGTTAACCTGTGCTCTCTCTGCTTCTCCCCTTATTCTGTCTGCCTCCTCTGTCCCTGTTCTCCCCAGGTCCCAGTCCATGACGCGAGTTCCTGCTCAGCCCTGGAGGGCCCTGGCGCCTCCTGTTCCGCCCTGGAGGGCCTCGGCGCCTCCTGTTCCGCCCTGGAGGGCTCCTGCGCCTTCGGCTCCGGCTCCGCCCTGGAGGGCTCCTGCGCCACCTGCTCCGCCCTGGAGGGCCCCTGCTCCGCCTCCGCCCTGGAGGGCTCCTGCGCCTCCTGCTCCGCCTCCGGCTCCGCCCTGGAGGGCACCTCCGCCTCTTGCTCCGCCTCCTGCTCCGCCCTGGAGGGCTCTTGCTCCGCCTCCTGCTCCGCCCTGGAGGGTTCCTGCTCCACCTCCGGCTCCGCCCTGGAGGGCCCCGGCGCCTCCTGTTCCGCCCTGGAGGGCCCTGGCACCTCCTGCTCCGCCCTGGAGGGCTGCTCTGCCCTGGTGGGCTCCTGCTCTGTCGGTCCTGCCTCAGTCACCAGGTCCTCCGCATGGACCCGGTCCTCCAACCCTCGTCCTGTCTCGCTCCCACCCCCCCGCTCCCCTGGACTGTTGTTCTGTTGGAGCGTCTGGAAGCCGCTCTTTGGGGGGGGGCTATGTCACAAATCTGGTCGGTGACCTGCGGTCAGCTCACCACCAGATGTCGCTTTCGCTCCTTTATTACACGCAGACTGTGGCAGCCGCAGCCCCGGACTTTCACTCGGCAAGCACCGAGTATTGTGGAGTGTATTGTGGAGTATTGTTTCAGTTGTGTTTAGCGCTCACCTAGTGCTAGCACTGTTTCCTTGTTTTCTAAGTTTCCTTTGTATCCCGAGTTCCTAGTTTCCTAGTATTCTGAGTTCCTAGTTTCCCCTGTTTAGTATTCTCGCCTGGCCTTCTCGTTTCGTCTGTCTAGCCGCCTGCCTTTCTGGACTCATGCTCGTTATAAGGATTATTCTTCAGTCGCATGTTATGGATTATGTTCGCCGTTGATCGACCCACGCCAGCCTCACGGACTTCTCTTGTGCCTCCCTCCGCTGTACCTGTTTATTATTGTTCTGACCCTGCCTGTCTGACCATGTCTTTGCCTCGTCCATTCAATAAAAGCTTGCGCATGGATCCCCTCGCCTCTCGTCTCCCTCTCCACGTTACAAAGAGAATCACCTACAATTTGTTTATCAAACTTTAGGGCTTTCTTAGATAAACCAGTAAATAACATATCTTGTAGTCGATGTGGAAATACAGATATTGCTTCAATATTGCGCCAAGCAATCTCAGAGTCTTAAAAGAGCGTAGCCGACATGCCCAGAAATATAGTTGAACATTAGGAAATGCCAAACCTCTTTCGGCATGACTTCTCTGTAATGTTTTAAGTTTAATTCTTGGACGTTTGTTGTTCCAAATAAATTTAGTTATCATGGAGTTTATTTCTTTGAAAAAAGTTTTATAAGGAGAAAGAGGAATCATGGAAAATAAAAACAAAAGTCTAGGAAGCACATTCATTTTAATAATTGCAATTCTACCTTGCAAAGAAAGCAATAATGCATCCCATCTCTTTAAGTCTCTTCTAATATTATTAATTAAGGAATTATAATTTTGCTTAACCACAGCCTGGAGTGAGGGAAGGATTTGGATTCCTAAATATGTGAATGCGTTACTAACTGAAATTAAGGGGGACACAGATACAGTATCGCACACTACAGACAATGGCATTAATACTGATTTCTCCCAATTAATTTTGTAACCACTTACATTACTAAAATCATTGAATATTTTAAGACACTGGGAGATAGAAGTAGAAATGTTAGATAAATACAGCAAGATGTCGTCAGCAAAAAGAGAAATGTGGTGTTTGAAGTTGTAGTGATAGGGGAAATTATATTGTCTTGACGTATTGCCTGCGCCAAAGGCTCTAACGAGAGGGCAAACAACAAAGGCGACAACGGGCAGCCCTGTCGTGTGCCTCTGCCCAACAGAAAAGCACTCGAGCAACTCATCCCTGTCGAGACCCGCGCAAAAGAATTAGTATATAAAGTTTGTACCATGAAACCAAAATCGCTTCAGAACTGACCAGAGATACGTCCACTCGACCCGATCAAAGGCTTTCTCTGTGTCTAGCGAGAGAATAGCACGTTGATCGTCAGTCGGGTTGGGCGTGTCTATAATATTCAAAAGTTGTCGAACATTATCCATAGCACAGCGTCCCTTAAGAAATCTTGTCTGATCATGAGAGATTAAAGAGCCAGCAACTTGATCTAATCGATGGGCTAAAACTTTAGCGTAAACCTTAGTGTCCGTACAAATTAATGAGATCGGCCTATAGCTAGAACAACAGAGTGGGTTCTTCCCTTTTTTTAAGATCAGGGAAATAAGGGCAGTGTTCTGATCTCTGTGAAAACAACCAGTGTCTATGGCGTAATTTAAGGAATCGAGAAGGAGTGGTCCAAGCAAATCCCATATAACTAAATACAACTCTGGGGGTAAACCATCCAAGCCAGGGGCCTTACATTTATTCATTGACTCTAAAGCCTTTTTTAATTCACTAGTTGGATTGGAGAGTCAAGAAAATTACGATGCTCGTCACTTAGGTGAGGGAGGTTTAATTTTGATATAAATTCAGTTCTCTGTTGTTCATCCGACCCCACCTCAGAACTGTAAAGATGCTCATAGAAGTTTTTAAATATGGCATTCACCTCATCTGGGGCCGTATGAAGGTCGCCCAAATCATCCTTAACGGCTGTTATTGAGGACATAGCATCACTATGTTTCAGCCTCAGAGCCAGCAATTTAGTGGGCCGTTCTCCATTAAAATAGTAAGTTTGTTTAGTGCGATGGATCAGAAATTCCGCCCTTTTTAGTAAAATTGCCTTATGGTCAGATTTTAAATTTCCCAAAATCCTACTCTTTTGCTCTGTAAAAGTTTCTTTTAAATCATTCTCCAGTACTTTGATCTGGTCCTCAAGATTATTTATTTCTTTTACTTTAGATTTATTATCATAAGAGGCAAAAGAAATACCGTTTCCTCTCAGAAAACATTTAGTTGTTTCCCATAAAATCTGTGGATTAGCAGCTGAAGTAGAGTTCTCTGAAAGGAACACTGTCAAATTGGCACGTAACTGTTTAATAAAATCATTGTTTAACAACAGAGTTGTATTAAAACGCCATCTTTTTAACTTTTGAGTTCTAACAGGAGAAGACAAATTACAAACTACAGCCAAATGATCTGAAACTAAAATGGGAAGAATACCAATACTGTTTACACACTGAATGAGATATTTTGATATTAATATATAATCTATCCTCGTAAATGTCTTGTGTCAGGAAGAATAAAACGTATAGTCCCTACAGTTTTCATTCTTCATCCTCCAGATATCACACAGGTTATTATCTACGATAAGATCATTCAGTGCCTGTGAAGCCTGATCATCATATACCGTGGACAAAGATTTATCAAGTAAAGAATCAACGACAGCATTGGCATCCATACCCACAACCAGGCTGTAGTCGTCAAAACCAAGGAGTAGCTTGGTAAGAGATGGGAAGAAATCTACATCAAACTTATTGGGAGCATAAACCAAAACAAAAACAATTTTTAGATTATTCCATGATCCCGAAACATATGTAATCCGCCCATGTTCGTCACCTCCAGATTTCTCAATTAAGAATGGGAATCTTCTATTCTGAAGTATGGCAACTCCTCTCAAAGCATTAGTATGAGATGAGTAGGCTATCATTTTAAAATGCCTGTTTTGACAACGAGTAACATCCGAGGCCCTGAGATGGGATTCTTGAATAAGAGCTATGTCGGCTCGCTTACGATGTAGATAATCTAGACATTTTGTTCTTTTTAAAGGGGAGTTCAACCCGTTGACATTCCATGATATCACACTGAAGTCCTTCATCCTAACTTCACAACAGTAATATATGAACAATAGCTGAGACAGATGGAGCCATAGTTATCGTACACGTGAATGTAGGTGCCATCCCACAAAGACAAAAGATTAATATCAATAGTATAACCAAATATACGGCAAACCCTGGTATTTCCAACAATGAACTGGTCAAACCAACCAAAAAGACAAAAGAGCATAATACAAATGGCAGCACGCAGAGAGATAAAACACACTCTCTTACCTGCCTGGTAAATAAAAGAATTCGAGGGCATGCACTCGAACTATGAGGCAAAACCGAGATATCAACGTCCAGCTTACTCAAATGTCCATGACCACAATATGAAAACTTAAATCCCTACTGAAATGTTGTAACCCAAGATCAAAAGGCTTCTTACAGGATCGCTTGCCGGTCGTTGTAATGGAGGTGCTTAAAAATCAACGTGCGTGCTTTTTTCCTAGTGGAATCTTCATTCGCGTACAGACGGTGCGCGCGTTCAATATCAATCAGCTTCCCCTGTAAGGCCGGTAACCACTTAGGAATTTGTGTCTGCAAAAACTGGATCGCGTTGCCACCTTCAGCTCCCTCAGGCAGACCCACCAGCCTTAGATTATTTTGTCTGGATTTGTCTTAGTAAAGCCATAGCTTCTCCTGCAGCTCTTCCAAGCGAGACGTGCTAGCGATCGAATCCTTTTTGATATCACGCACTGTGGTTTGCATGTAATCAAATCTGTCACCGAAGGCTTTGACATCTTTTTCCAACAAATCAAGTCGCGTAGAAATCAATGAAGTTTCCTCGCGAACGATCGCCGACATGCTTAGCTTGATGGCGCTCAGTTGCTTCTCTAGCATCTCAGCAATGGCGTCTTAGGCCGTTTTTTGAAAGGGGAATATGGCAATTCCCTTTTGGATGTCATCTCGGATGTTTCTCAAACAAAATAATAACTAAAATCTCAACCCAAATCTTAATAAGGATAATTTTAAAGGAAAAAGGACATCTGAAGCGGAGCGCCGAAACTCTAAAAAGCCGTCATTATCCGCCGCGCATGCGCATCCCGTCATCGGCCGAGTTTTGACATTATTCTGATGAAGTTTGAAGCAAATCGAGTAAAATTAAGAGGCTGATTTAAAAGAATTTTGAAAACGACACACTTCCTGCTGCCAGTTGGTGGCGCTATAGCTTTGACTCGTAATAGTCACATCTATGTGATCGGCATCATACAACGAACAAACTCCTGAAGTTTCATCAGGATCAGACAATGTGTGCAATAGTTTTTAGCCATTTCCTCTTTCTCATTTCTCGCCATAATTTCGTCGCCTCACCACGGCCAAACCGTTCAAGATATCAAAAATCCCTCCGCAGTTTAGCATCACTGGTGAAAAAACCAGCATATGCTGGTAGGTATGTTTTGATGCTGGGATGCTGGTTAGGTATGTTTTGATGCTGGTTTAAGCTGGTCCTTTGCTGGTTTATGCTGGTCATGTTGCTGGTCAAGGACCAGCTTAAACCAGCAAGGAGAGGACTTACCATTGCAGCTCATCAGCTTGTTGTCTTTCTGTCCTTAACCTTGTGGTTAAACAGTTGTGAACCTCTTGGTGCCAACATCCACTTGACACTGCCAGCAACAGTTGCCAACCTGAATCGCTTTATCATTTAATTAAATTCAAGTTTATTTTGCACTTTTCACAAAGCATATTATTTCAGAAAATGCATGTTTTAGTATTACAATCAGTAAATATTCTGTTATCAGCGACAGAATCTGTCAAATGAATGTCTGTATGGCAGTAATTTACAGCTATAAGACAATGCAAGTTATGTGGTTATTAAACATCATGTTTTAAATTAAGGAGACATACAGAACACATTAGGCTTTGATTACAGCTTAATGTATAGCTATCCGATCAAGACCAAGACTCATTCTTGGTCTTGGATGGATAGGAAATGGGAAATTTAGTCCGTCAAGTTGCATTAAGTGTAAATAGGGTCAAAATACTTCTCCTATAGAGACATTCGTTATTTGTTATTACTCAAACTTAAGTGTAAACATTTGGGTGCTCGAGATTCCGACTTCATGAAGGCTCAACAAAGTTATCATGAAAGTTGTTACATCTGTCACTTTGTATCGCTTTAATTTTCACAAGCCCTTCTTTTTCTCTCACATCTCGTTCTCAGCTCTTCATCACATAAAAGCTGGCATAATGTGGCCTCATGGTGAAACAAAGCAACTTGTATCACAACATAATGCATTAGGTTGCATGAAGCATTAGTTCTTCTAAATTTCCATTCACTATTACTGTACTGTTAGAACATAAAAGCGTCAGGAATTGTGTCTTGTTTGTTTTATGGAATTCTTTGCACCTCTCTCTTTGGCTTTATTGCTGGTCTTCTTTAAAATATATCAAAGATAAAGGTTCATGATACTGCTTAAACATATAATAATTTATTTAGGTACAGCAAAGATAAATTTCGAGGGGTGAGAACCAGAAGGGTGTAAGTAACATTTTGGGTGAAATGGAGATATATCAAATGAAAGCTCTTGATGAGCTCTTTCTACTGGCAAAAGTATACTGTTGTCATGAATCTGGTCCGTGACTCTCACACTACACAAACTGTTGCATGTCACTCCAGACTACACTTCCCAGCATCCATTGCACTGATTTACAAGCACAGCTGCAAACAATCACACACACACTTTATAAACTATGGACTTCCCTGTTCTTATCGCAGAGTATTGTTTGCGTTTATCTCTGTCCGAGCTATAGCAACTTACGGAGCCTAGTCTTGATTCCTGCCTGGTTTACCTATTGGATTACCAGTTCACTTCGTCCCCTGGATTAGACGCAGACGATCGACCCATGCCTGTCTTTGGATTACTCTTTTGTCTTTCCCTGTTTATATCTGTTTGCTGGTGTCTGACCCTTGCCTGTTTAAATGAGCCGTTCAATAAAAGCTTGCACGCCTCTCTCAGTCTCTCTGTTACAACTGTCATCCATGAGTGTACAAATTTTTATTATAAACCATTAAAATCAGTACACAATGTCAGATCAAACTATGGTAAATTTTGCTTCTGTCTCACCTTATTTTATACCTTTCCATTCGATTTCACAACTCGTCGTCTTCTCTTGGTCTTACTGACTTGCGGGTCTAGAAAAGTTTTTATTCTTCATCACACAGGAAACTGTGACTGTGACATCTAGCGCCTAAAGCATTTTAAAAAGAAATATATATAATGTTTATAATACATGCCTCATGGTGAAGTGTCACGTAGCCAACGGGTCAAAATTATCGATTTCCCTTTATGCCAAAATCATTAGGATATTACCTAAAGATCATGTTCCATGAAGATATTTTGTAAATTTCCATTCAAGCTAATTTTTGATTAGTAATATGCATTGCTAAAAACTTAATTTGGACAACTTTAAAGGTGATTTTCTCAATATTTAGATTTTTTTGCACCCTCAGATTCCAGATTTTCAAATAGTTGTATCTCAGCCAAATATACCATAACATAACTATCATAACAAACCATACATCAATGGAAAGCTTATTTCAGATATATAAATCATGGCAACCCCTCAGCCGGGGCCTCAAGCTGGCCGCAGGAGAGTGGCTCAGGGCCCTGCTAAGAATACCTGCAAGACTGCAAAACAGCCCTGACACGCAGAAAAGTGTCAAGTAACATCCCCAAATACGTCACTCTACGTAACGACTCCATTCCTTCCTTCAGGGAATGAGGGTTACATGCATAACCTAGACATTACTGTTTTCGCCCTCTAGTGATTTAAAATAAAATGGCACACATGCGTCTTGAGGAAGAACATTGTTTTGATTGTGCTTCGGCACTTCTCCTGTGCGTGGATGAATGTGGTCTGAGTCACTATTGTACCCTGCATACAAGACATCGTATTAAAACAGACAGACAAATAATCAACGGTTTACAAATGGTGAGAATGATCAACGGCAGATTTTTCTCATTCGTTCATTGTGACAGCAAGCGTTCATCTTCACACTACTTCCACACACGAAACACAGTAGCCACAGAAACTTTTCTCTGAGTATGCAGTTGCTTGTTTACCCACCACGCAAAACATGCAATTGTGTGGGGCCCCTGCGATTTCTCCCGAAAGCTACTATTTTTATAATATTATTTATTGTTTTCTGTTCTGTCCACCAGGTGGCACTGTGCCAGGCTTACATTTAGAGGGAGAATTCTGACGTCTGTCACCCTGCCCCCACTTTTTATTAGTTTATATTGCATATGTATCAACCCCACCCACACTTTCTTTCTTTCTTTAAAGTACCTGCTTGAACTTCCTCAGCAATTTAAAGTGGTTTAATGGACACCTTGTCTTCAAAAACTGGAAAATTCAACAGAGAAATGAAAGGAAATTTATTGGTGTTCCAAAAATTTTTCATTACTGAAATGACAGGGAGTTTGGATTGCACGTTTGTTTTGAGAAGATGGCAGTACATTGTCTTTGTGTGTTGCCTTTGCTGGCCTTCAGATTCCACTAATGAACTGTAGATCACCAACAAGTATTAAAATGTGTTTCCCTGTTCTGTATCCCACTCCCTGAATTCAGTTTTGTGCTTAATGTTAGAGATTCTATTTTATATTAAGGTATTCAAGTATTGCTGGATGAGTATCCCAGTTATCTGAGTTAGGCTATCTAATTATTCTGAGTCTTTATGTATGCTATTTCTATTTGGTTTAATAGCTTATGGTAAAGAAATGATCTATAAAACTATTTTTCCCTTAACACAAGTATATGCACTGTAAACTAGCTATATTAAGGATAGTGAGTTTAAAGCCATCTTTCCCCTGTAGTTATACACTTATGATGGTGATTAGACATCCCCATTTTCCAGAGACTGGCTTGGGTTTTGGTTTCCTTTACCTGACTCGACCTGTACCAAAATTGTCCCCGTTTCCTCTTGTGTTTATTTAACACCAACCTACAAATACACTGTAAAATACTTGCCCAACATAACAGGCAGGTTATCTGAGCAATCATGTCATAACTACTTTCAACAGCCCTCTAGCTGAAAAGATGAAACAGCCAAGCTAAAAGCTAGACCTACTTGGTTGCGTTATGCTACTTTGAACAGAACACTATTATAATAATTATCAAAGGAGACATTGATTTCAAGGTAGTCAAACTATTTATGTTAACTCTGATATGAATGAATAATATAAATATAATAAAATAATTATAAAAAATAAATAAATAAACAATTACACTTTTACAATTAGCTGAAATCACATAATT
The DNA here is from genome assembly GCA_012976165.1 of Labeo catla. Classification (NCBI taxonomy): domain Eukaryota; kingdom Metazoa; phylum Chordata; class Actinopteri; order Cypriniformes; family Cyprinidae; genus Labeo; species Labeo catla. Next base: position 3,002,563 of record VONZ01000022.1, on the reverse strand, counting down.
GTGCTCAAAATGAGCCTAAAAAGCAAAAATAATAAGCCTATAATTAGGGATAGTACAGATACATTTCTAAACAAATATAACGTTTAAAAGTTGTAATACTGTAGCTATACTCAGTTTGTAAATACAGTTAGAAAATGTGCGAAATGTTTGTTAAATACAATAACATTTATCATATGTTCTCATATTTATAATTTTACGTAGTTTTGTAAAGTCACAGTTTTGTTATAGCATATTATACTGTTTTGATCTGTTTGCATTAGTTACTATTTACTGTTTTGCATATTGTGATTTTTGATGTATTAAAACTAGGGTCACTTCAGCAGACGAACATCATTCATTGTAATTATTAATTCTAATATTAGTGCGTGGAATACACAGCAATTATAGCACACGTACATCTGCAAGATGTCTGTTAAAGATCTCTTGATCTGGAAAGCATCTGCTGTGTACAAACATCTGACAGATGTCTGTAAGATGTAAGTTTAACATACATTCTAGATCATAAACATCTTAAAGACATCTAAAAAACATCTATTTGACATTTGATAAGAAACGTCCTATAGACGTATTGCAGATGAGCAAACAATCTAAAAAATATGTCTTGCAGATGTAAATGCAGACGTCACATAGACGTCTCTGAGATGTACCTGCGCTACCAGGGTGGTTTCCATTTCAGACATCTGCACTCCTTAATATTTATAGTCACAATCAGTCAGGCATAATCAGACAAACAATAGAAAAATAAAATCAACTGATAATTGTGATTGCAAATGTTCTTTATTATCATTTTCAAGCTATTTAAAGAATTGTTTTTATTTTTATTTGTTTATTTTTTTATTTTTTTTTATTTTTTGTTGCTGTTGCAAAGAAAATCATTTTTATATACCCAGCTTAAACTACTCCATCTTCTCAGAGCCTGGATTCAAGATGGTATCCCATTTGAAGGCACATATGTATCTTTTCTTAACATGACAAGCAGCGTCATTCCATTTGCCAGTCTCTTAAAATGTCAGTGAACAAAGAGATTATTAACTTCTGCAGTGTGTCTTACCAAATATTTTAAAAGTTAAAATGAAATGTGATTATCTTATAACCCATTGATGTTTGTCTGTTCTTACCTTTCCAGTTCATCTCCACGCAGTCCTCTGTGCTAGTGTACATGTGGTTGGGCTCACCACGTGTCCAAATTTGAAAATCCCAGAAGGATCCATCAGTCCAAAGAAATGTACCAGACTGAGAAAATGAGATTTTAAAGAAGAAAAAATAAATAGTGTGTGGATGTAATTGAAAAACCGGAAATAATAATTTAATAATTTCTCTTTGCTCTCCCTATTTATGAACCTCTTCACACCTCTGTCTTTTTTTTTACCTTAAATAATTCAAAGGCTCCAAGCCAGAAGCGCAGGTTGTGTGGGTTGAATTTTTTCGCCATGCAGAGCAAGTAATCATTATGCTGTTTACTATGCACTGACACCAGGTGTGCACCAGGGGCTGTGGCCCTACACTTGAACTGGATATGAAAAAGGAAGAACAATTTAATGACTACACATAACATTGATTCATTTATTTTATTTTTTTTGTTACATTACAATGACAAAAAAAAAAACCTACCTCAGCAGCAGTGAAGCTGAGAGGCCTTTTGAAGTATTTGACACAGTAACTGCCCACTTTATACCAGTCAGTGAAACCATACACTTTGCACGATGTAGGCATAGCGCACCACTCAGTGACATTTGTACGGCCAGCAGGAAACCCTGATGATAAATGATAAAGCTCTAAGAATTTTGATCTACTCTATATATAAACTATACGCACGAACTATATGGTCAAATGCTTTTTGTTAACAATACCTGGTTTACCGTTAATTATGAGGTGCTCATTAAGGAATGGGCCTGAAGTAATGGGTAAAATTTTGAAAATTCAACATATTTTAGTATGAAATAAATGTTACCTTTCTTCATTGTTAAGAAGTTTCCACTCCCAAAAAGGAGCATCATCAACAGAACGCTAATTGATCCTGATTTAAACTGTAGTAGAAGTAGAATATGATTATTAACCACGACATATAATATGTAATATATCGTACATACAAGGACTGTACATTCAAGGAGAGGACTTACCATTGCAGCTCATCAGCTTGTTGTCTTTATGTCCTCATAAGTTTTGCTTCTGTTTCACCTTATTTTATACCTTTCCATTCGATTTCACAACTCCTCCTCTTCTCTTGATCTTACTGACTCTCAGGTCTAGAACAGTTTTTTATTCTTCATCACACAGGAAACTGTTTCAGACATCTAGCAACTGAAGCATTTTAAAAAGAAATATATATAATATATACTTCATCCCTGTCAGCATTGTAATGGGCAAACAAACTAAAACTGATTTTGTAGACAGCACATTAGTCTGAAAGAGACTAGCATTAAATTAAATTACATGTAAATTACAAGTATCTGAAAACTTTACTTTACCACACCATACAGTGAAACCAATAACCTTGTGGTTAAACAGTTGTGAACCTCTTGGTGCCAACATCCACTTGACGCTGCCAGCAACAGCTGTTGCTTTATCATTTAATTAAATTCAAGTTTATTTTGCACTTTTCACAAAGCATATTATTTCAGAAAATGCATGTTTCAGTGTTACAATCAGTAAGTATTCTGTTATCAGCAACAGAATCTGTCAAATGAATGTCCACATGGCAGTAATTTACAGCTATAAGAGAATGCAAGTTATGTGGTTATTAAACATCATGTTTTCAATTAAGGAGACATACAGAACACATTAGGCTTTGATTACAGCTTAATGTATAGCTATCCGATCAAGACCAAGACTCATTCTTGGTCTTGGATGGATAGGAAATGGGAAATTCAGTCCGTCAAGTTGCATTAAGTGTAAATAGGGCCAAAATACTTCTCCTATAGAGACATTCGTTATTTGTAATTACTCAAACTTAAGTGTAAACATTTGGGTGTTCGAGATTCCGACTTCATGAAGACTCAACAAAAGTTATCATGAAAGTTTTTACATCTGTCACTTTGTATCGCTTTAATTTTCACAAGCCCTTCTTTTTCTCTCACATCTCGTTCTCAGCTCTTCATCACATAAAAGCTGGCCTAATGTGGCCTCATGGTGAAACAAAGCAACTTGTATCACAACATAATGCATTAGGTTGCATGAAGCATTAGTTCTTCTAATTTTCCATTCACTATTACTGTACTGCTAGAACATAAAAGCGTCAGGAATTGTGTCTTGTTTGTTTTATGCAATTCTTTGCAGCTCTCTCTTTGGCTTTATTGCTGGTCTTCTTTAAAATATATCAAAGATAAAGGTTCATGATTCTGCTTAAACATATAATAATTTATTTAGGTACAGCAAAGATATATTTCGAGGGGTGAGAACCAGAAGGGTGTAAGTGACATTTTGGGTGAAATGGAGATATATCAAATGAAAGCTCTTGATGAGCTCTTTCTTCTGGTAAAAGTATACTGTTGTCATGAATCCGGTCCGTGACTCTCACACTACACAAACTGTTGCATGTCACTCCAGACTACACTTCCCAGCATCCATTGCACTGATTTACAAGCACAGCTGCAACCAATCACACACACACTTTATAAACTATTGACTTCCCTGTTCTTATCGTCGAGTATTGTTTGCGTTTATCTCTGTCTGAGCTATAGCAACTTACGGAGCCTAGTCTAGTCAGTCTTGATTCCTGCCTGGTTTACAGTAACCCTCTGGCAGTTTGGATTTAAGGTTTTCAGCAATGAAAGGGTTACTCTATAAGAGCAACACACACACACACACACACACACACGGAGAGAACTATATATATATATATATATAACCTTGGCAACACTTTAGCATGCAGTTTCATTTATTAACATTAACTATATTAGTTAACACGAAAAAGAATTATATAGCATTTCTATCATTGTATATTAAGTTAAAAAAGTATTAATACATTATTAAAATGTAAAGTTAGATCTTTTAACATTAGTTTATGTACTGTGAATTAACATGAACATATTTTTATAAATTAACATTAAAAAATATTAATAAATGTTGTAAAAATATATTGTTAATTGTTACTTCATATTAGTTAATACATTAACTGATATTAACAAAAGAGACCATGTTTTATGATTACAACCATTTTTAGATATTATTTTAATGATCTATAAGCACTTGTGAAATAATTACATTACCAATAAACTACATATTACCTTATTATTATTATTTTTAATTCTAATTAATTGAAATGAGCAGTGAACAGTCAGACTCAAAATACTTCTAATCCTATCAGTGAGATAGGATAGGATGTATTTAAACATTAATGACTTTTCTTTTTAAGATTAAAAAATAAAAAGATTTTAATGCTCTTTAAGTATTTATACAATAATTATGTAAAAGTACTTTGACAGTGCAGTATATATCAACTGATTCTTTGCATTATTTTTCATTTTTATACACTGAGAATGACCTGGATATATTTGGAGTTAAAAAGATCCCTTATTGTACGAGGACATCTTGTGATCATCTTTGGTATTACAGTCTTCATCGACCACCTTAAGATATGTGATAGTTTTAATGTTTTTGGGCCTTCTGTACAAGATAAGCTTATGAAACTAACCATGTTTCCTATGAATGACTTGTTCCTCATATGTAAAAAGTTTTGAAGAGTTAGAGTAATGCACTTTAAAGATATTTGAAAATTACTGTTATCTTTTTTACTGTTGCTTTCATAAATCACCATGTCAACACCATTCAAAATATCCAAAATCCGCTCCCAATTTAGCATCTTCAGTATGTTGGCATCATGTTGACAAAGTTCGGTGTGAACTACTTGTTTCTGCTTGGAGGAGTATGAATTTATGTAAAGCAAGATTTTACCAAAAATCCACATTTAGATCAAAATAGCAGACTTCCTGTTGGTCGTAGCTAATCGGTAGAAATTAGAAAGTTGTCCGGCTTGATGAGAACAATATACGTACCGAGTTTGGTGTCTGTAGCTAAAATGACCCAAAAGGTGGCGCTATAGAGCACCTCCTCCACGCCCATTTATGAGCTATTGCCAGTGTCTAACTGTTATTAATACTGATGTGTGTGTTGAGTTTCATGAACATCTAAGCTTATTAAATGCCCCAAAAACGCAGGAAACAAATGTTATAGTTTGACACGTTGCCATGGCAACAGCATTTAATATATCCGCGATCCCTTTACAGATTCTCATCGGCCGTGTTTTGACATTATTCTGATGAAGTTTGAAGCAAATCGAGTAAAATTAAGAGACTGATTTAAAAGCATTTTCAGGGGGCGCTGTAGAGTCCCTGTGCCACGCCCGGGTCCCAGTCTCTGCGGTGTCATAATGACCGCAGATTCCAATGTGTGTGCCGATTTTTTTTTAAGAGTTTTTGAGCATGTTAAGGCCCCCAAAATGCCCCGGAAGTTTGAAAGAAAAAAAGTAATAAAATAATAATAATAATAATAATAATAATAATCCTTAGGGGCCTTTTAGGGCTCGGGCCCTAATGATTATTAACCACGACATATGATATGTAATATATCTTACATACAAGGACTGTTCATTCAAGGAGAGGACTTACCATTGCAGCTCATCAGCTTGTTGTCTTTCTGTCTTAAACTTGTGGTTAAACAGTTGTGAACCTCTTGGTGTCAACATACACTTGATGCTGCCAGCAACAGTTGTCAACCTGAATCGCTTTATCATTTATTTAAATTCAAGTTTATTTTGCACTTTTCACAAAGCATATTATTTCAGAAAATGCATGTTTCAGTGTTACAATCAGTAAGTATTCTGTTATCAGCAACAGAATCTGTCAAATGAATGTCTGTATGGCAGTAATTTACAGCTTATATAATTAAGACAATGCAAGTTATGTGATTATTAAACATCATGTTTTCAATTAAGGAGACATACAGAACACATTAGGCTTTGATTACAGCTTAATGTATAGCTATCCGTTCAAGACCAAGACTCATTCTTGGTCTTGGATGGATAGGAAATGGGAAATTGAGTCCGTCAAGTTGCATTAAGTGTAAGTAGGGCCAAAATACTTCTCCTATAGAGACATTCGTTATTTGTTATTACTCACACTTAAGTGTAAACATTTGGGTGCTTGAGAATCCGACTTCATGAAGGCTCAACAAAGTTATCATGAAAGTTTTTATATCTGTCACTTTGTATTGCTTTAATTTTCACAACCCCTTCTTTTTCTCTCACATCTCGTTCTCAGCTCTTCATCACATAAAAGCTGGCCTAATGTGGCCTCATGGTGAAACAAAGCAATTTGTATCACAACATAATGCATTAGGTTGCATGAAGCATTAGTTCGTCTAATTTCCCATTCACTATTACTGTACTGTTAGAACATAAAAGCGTCAGGAATTGTGTCTTGTTTGTTTTATGCAATTCTTTGCAGCTCTCTCTTTGGCTTTATTGCTGGTCTTTTTTAAAATATATCAAAGATAAAGGTTCATGATACTGCTTAAACATATAATAATTTATTTAGGTACAGCAAAGATAAATTTTGAGGGGTAAGAACCAGAAGGGTGTAAGTGACATTTTGGGTGAAATGGAGATATATCAAATGAAAGCTCTTGATGAGCTCTTTCTACTGGTAAAAGTATACTGTTGTCATGAATCTGGTCCGTGACTCTTACACTACACAAACTGTTGCATGTCACTCCAGACTACACTTCCCAGCATCCATTGCACTGATTTACAAGCACAGCTGCAAACAATCACACACACATTTTATAAACTATGGACTTCCCTGTTCTTGTCGTCGAGTATTGTTTGCGTTTATCTCTGTCCGAGCTATAGCAACTTACAGAGCCTAGTCTAGTCAGTCTTGATTCCTGCCTGGTTTACCTATTGGATTACCAGTTCGCTTCGTCCCCTGGATTAGATGCAGACGCAGACGATCGACCCATGCCTGTCTTTGGATTACTCTTTTGTCTTTCCCCGTTTATATCTGTTTGCTGGTGTCTGACCCTTGCCTGTTTAAATGAGCCGTTCAATAAAAGCTTGCAGATGAATCCGCACGCCTCTCTCAGTCTCTCCGTTACAACTGTCATCCATGAGTGTACAAATTTTTATTATAAACCATTAAAATCAGTACACAATGTCAGATTAAACTATGGTAAATTGTTGGTAAATTTTGCTTCTGTCTCACCTTATTTTATACCTTTCCATTCGATTTCACAACTCCTCGTCTTCTCTTGGTCTTACTGACTTGCGGGTCTAGAAAAGATTTTTATTCTTCATCACACAGGAAACTGTGACTGTGACATCTAGCGCCTAAAGCATTTTAAAAAGAAATATATATAATGTTTATAATACATGCCTCACGGTGAAGTGTCATGTAGCCAACGGGTCAAAATTATCGATTTCCCTTTATGCCAAAAATCATTAGGATATTACCTAAAGATCATGTTCCATGAAGATATTTTGTAAATTTCCATTCAAGCTAATTTTTGATTAGTAATATGCATTGCTAAAAACTTAATTTGGACAACTTTAAAGGTGATTTTCTCAATATTTAGATTTTTTTGCACCCTCAGATTCCAGATTTTCAAATAGTTGTATCTCAGCCAAATATATCATAACATAACTACCATAACAAACTATACATCAATGGAAAGCTTATTTCAGATGATATATAAATCATGGCAACCCCTCAGCCGGGGCCTTGAGCTGGCCACAGGAGAGCGGAAAAGTGTCAAGTGAGACCCCAGATACGTCACTCTACGTAACGACTCCATTCCTTCCTTCAGGGAACGAGGGTTACATGCATAACCTAGACATCACTGTTTTAGCCCTCTAGTGATTTAAAATAAAATGGCACGCATGTGTCTTGAGGAAGAACATTGTTTTGATTGTGCTTCAGCACTGCTCCTGTGCGTGGATGAATGTGGTCTGAGTCACTATTGTACCCTGCATACAAGACATCGTATTAAAACAGACAGACAAATAATCAACGGTTTACAAATGGTGAGAATGATCAACGGCAGATTTTTCTCATTCGTTCATTGTGACAGCAAGCGTTCATCTTCACACTACTTCCACACACGAGACACAGTAGCCACAGAAACTTTTCTCTCAGTATGCAGTTGCTTGTTTACCCACCACGCAAAGCATGCAATTGTGTGGGGCCCCTGCGATTTCTCCCGAAAGCTACTATTTTTATAATATTATTTATTGTTTTCTGTTTTGTCCACCAGGTGCCAGGCTTACTTTCAGAGGGAGAATTCTGACCTCTCACCCTGCCCCCACTTTTTATTAGTTTATATTGCATATGTATCAACCCAACACACACTTTCTTTCTTTCTTTAAAGTACCTGCTTGAACTTCCTCAGCAATTTAAAGTGGTTTAATGGACACCTTGTCTTCAAAAACTGGAAAATTCAACAGAGAAATGAAAGGAAATTTATTGGTGTTCCAAAAATTTTTCATTACTGAAATGACAGGGAGTTTGGATTGCACGTTTGTTTTGAGAAGATGGCAGTACATTGTCTTTGTGTGTTGCCTTTGCTGGCCTTCAGATTCCAGTAATGAACTGTAGATCACCAACAAGTATTAAAATGTGTTTCCCCGTTCTGTATCCCACTCCCTGAATTCAGTTTTGTGCTTAATGTTAGAGATTCTATTTTATATTAAGGTATTCAAGTATTGCTGGATGAGTATCCCAGTTATCTGAGTTAGGCTATCTAATTATTCTGAGTCTTTATGTATGCTATTTCTATTTGGTTTAATAGCTTATGGTAAAGAAATGATCTATAAAACTATTTTTCCCTTAACACAAGTATATGCACTGTAAACTAGTTAGATTAAGGATAGTGAGTTTAAAGCCATCTTTCCCCTGTAGTTATACACTTATGATGGTGATTAGACGTCCCCATTTTCCAGAGACTGGCTTGGGTTTTGGTTTCCTTTACCTGACTCGACCTGTACCAAAATTGTCCCCGTTTCCTCTTGTGTTTATTTAACACCAACCTACAAATACACTGTAAAATACTTGCCCAACATAACAGGCAGGTTATCTGAGCAATCATGTCATAACTACTTTCAACAGCCCTCTAGCTGAAAAGATGAAACAGCCAAGCTAAAAGCTAGACCTACTTGGTTGCGTTATGCTACTTTGAACAGAACACTATTATAATAATTATCAAAGGAGACATTGATTTCAAGGTAGTCAAACTATTTATGTTAACTCTGATATGAATGAATAATATAAATATAATAAAATAATTATAAAAAATAAATAAATAAACAATTACACTTTTACAATTAGCTGAAATCACATAATTGTGCTCAAAATGAGCCTAAAAAGCAAAAATAATAAGCCTATAATTAGGGATAGTACAGATACATTTCTAAAACAAATATAACATTTAAAAGTTGTAATACTGTAGCTATACTCAGTTTGTAAATACAGTTAGAAAATGTGCGAAATGTTTGTTAAATACAATAACATTTATCATATGTTCTCATATTTATAATTTTACGTAGTTTTGTAAAGTCACAATTTTGTTATAGCATATTATACTGTTTTGATCTGTTTGCATTAGTTACTATTTACTGTTTTGCATATTGTGATTTTTGGTGTATTAAAACTAGGGTCACTTCAGCACACGAACATCATTCATTGTAATTATTAATTCTAATATTAGTGCGTGGAATACACAGCAATTATAGCACACGTACATCTGCAAGATGTCTGTTAAAGATCTCTTGATCTGGAAAGCATCTGCTGTGTACAAACATCTGACAGATGTCTGTAAGATGTAAGTTTAACATACATTCTAGATCATAAACATCTTAAAGACATCTAAAAAACATCTATTTGACATTTGATAAGAAACGTCCTATAGATATATTGCAGATGAGCAAACAATCTAAAAAAATACGTCTTGCAGATGTAAATGCAGACGTCACATAGACGTCTCCAAGATGTACCTGCGCTACCAGGGTGGTTTCCATTTCAGACATCTGCACTCCTTAATATTTATAGTCACAATCAGTCAGGCATAATCAGACAAACAATAGAAAAATAAAATCAACTGATAATTGTGATTGCAAATGTTCTTTATTATCATTTTCAAGCTATTTAAAGAATTGTTTTTATTTTTATTTGTTTATTTTTTTATTTTTTTTTATTTTTTGTTGCTGTTGCAAAGAAAATCATTTTTATATACCCAGCTTAAACTACTCCATCTTCTCAGAGCCTGGATTCAAGATGGTATCCCATTTGAAGGCACATATGTATCTTTTCTTAACATGACAAGCAGCGTCATTCCATTTGCCAGTCTCTTAAAATGTCAGTGAACAAAGAGATTATTAACTTCTGCAGTGTGTCTTACCAAATATTTTAAAAGTTAAAATGAAATGTGATTATCTTATAACCCATTGATGTTTGTCTGTTCTTACCTTTCCAGTTCATCTCCACGCAGTCCTCTGTGCTAGTGTACATGTGGTTGGGCTCACCACGTGTCCAAATTTGAAAATCCCAGAAGGATCCATCAGTCCAAAGAAATGTACCAGACTGAGAAAATGAGATTTTAAAGAAGAAAAAATAAATAGTGTGTGGATGTAATTGAAAAACCGGAAATAATAATTTAATAATTTCTCTTTGCTCTCCCTATTTATGAACCTCTTCACACCTCTGTCTTTTTTTTTACCTTAAATAATTCAAAGGCTCCAAGCCAGAAGCGCAGGTTGTGTGGGTTGAATTTTTTCGCCATGCAGAGCAAGTAATCATTATGCTGTTTACTATGCACTGACACCAGGTGTGCACCAGGGGCTGTGGCCCTACACTTGAACTGGATATGAAAAAGGAAGAACAATTTAATGACTACACATAACATTGATTCATTTATTTTATTTTTTTGTTACATTACAATGACAAAAAAAAACTACCTCAGCATCAGTGAAGTTGAGAGGCTTGTTGAAGTATTTGACACAGTAACTGCCCGCTTTATACCAGTCAGTGAAGCCGTACACTTTACACGACTTTGGCATAGCGCACGACTCAGTGACATTTGTACGGCCAGCAGCAAACCCTAAATGATAAAGCTCTAAGAATTTTGATCTACTCTATATATAAACTATACGCACAAACTATATGGTCACATGCTTTTTGTTAACAATACCTGGTTTACCGTTAATTATGAGATGCTCATTAAGGAATGGGCCTGAAGTAATGGGTAAAATTTTGAAAATTCAACATATTTTAGTATGAAATAAATGTTACCTTTCTTCATTGTTAAGAAGTTTCCACTCCCAAAAAGGAGCATCATCAACAGAACGCTAATTGATCCTGATTTAAACTGTGAAAGAAGTAGAATATGATTATTAACCACGACATATGATATGTAATATATCTTACATACAAGGACTGTGCATTCAAGGAGAGGACTTACCATTGCAGCTCATCAGCTTGCTGTCTTTCTGTCCTCATAAGTTTTGCTTCTGTTTCACCTTATTTTATACCTTTCCATTCGATTTCACAACTCCTCCTCTTCTCTTGATCATACTGACTTTCAGGTCTAGAACAGTTTTTTATTCATCATCACACAGGAAACTGTTTCAGACATCTAGCAACTGAAGCATTTTAAAAAGAAATATATATAATATATAATATATATATAATATATACTTCATCCCTGTCAGCATTGTAATGGGCAAACAAGCTAAAACTGATTTTGTAGACAGCACATTAGTCTGAAAGAGACTAGCATTAAATTAAATTACATGTAAATTACAAGTATCTGAAAACTTTACTTTACCACACCATAAAGTGAAACCAATAACCTTGTGGTTAAACAGTTGTGAACCTCTTGGTGCCAACATCCACTTGACGCTACCAGCAACAGCTGTCGCTTTATCATTTAAATAAATTCAAGTTTATTTTGCACTTTTCACAAAGCATATTATTTCAGAAAATGCATGTTTCAGTGTTACAATCAGTAAGTATTCTGTTATCAGCAACAGAATCTGTCAAATGAATGTCTGTATGGCAGTAATTTACAGCTATAAGACAATGCAAGTTATGTGATAAATTAAACATCATGTTTTCAATTAAGGAGACATACAGAACACATTAGGCTTTGATTACAGCTTAATGTATAGCTATCCGATCAAGACCAAGACTCATTCTTGGTCTTGGATGGATAGGAAATGGGAAATTCAGTCCGTCAAGTTGCATTAAGTGTAAGTAGGGTCAAAATACTTCTCCTATAGAGACATTCGTTATTTGTTATTACTCAAACTTAAGTGTAAACATTTGGGTGCTCGAGATTCTGACTTCATGAAGGCTCAACAAAAGTCATCATGAAAGTTGTTATATCTGTCACTTTGTATCGCTTTAATTTTCACAACCTTCTTTTTCTCTCACATCTTGTTCTCAGCTCTTCATCACATAAAAGCTGGCCTAATGTGGCCTCATGGTGAAACAAAGCAACTTGTATCACAACATAATGCATTAGGTTGCATGAAGCATTAGTTCTTCTAATTTCCCATTTACTTTTACTGTACTGTTAGAACATAAAAGCGTCAGGAATTGTGTCTTGTTTGTTTTATGCAATTCTTTGTACCTCTCTCTTTGGCTTTATTGCTGGTCTTCTTTTAAAATATATCAAAGATAAAGGTTCATGATTCTGCTTAAACGTATAATAATTTATTTAGGTACAGCAAAGATATATTTTGAGGGGTGAGAACCAGAAGAGTGTAAGTGACATTTTGGGTGAAATGGAGATATATCAAATGAAAGCTCTTGATGAGCTCTTTCTACTGGCAAAAGTATCCTGTTGTCTTGAATCCGGTCCGTGACTCTCACACTACACAAACTGTTGCATGTCACTCCAGACTACACTTCCCAGCATCCATTGCACTGATTTACAAGCACAGCTGCAACCAATCACACACACACTTTATAAACTAAGGACTTCCCTCTTCTTATGGTCGAGTATTGTTTGCGTTTATCTCCGTTCGAGCTATAGCAACTTATGGAGCCTAGTCTAGTCAGTCTTGATTCCTGCCTGGTTTATCGCATTCTGTCTGTTTTTCGCCTATCTATTGGATTACTGGTTTGCTTCGTCCCCTGGATTACGTTCGCAGACGATCAACCCATGCCTGTCTTTTAATTACTCTTTTGTCTTGCCCTGTTTATATCTGTTTGCTGGTGTCTGACCCTTGCCTGTTTAAATGAGCCGTTCAACAAAAGCTTGCAGATGGATCTGCACGCCTCTCTCAGTCTCTCTGTTACAACTGTCATCCATGAGTGTACAAATTTTTAAAAATGAAATGTGACTATCTTATTACCCATTGGTGTTTGTCTGTTCTTACCTTTCCAGTTCATCTCCACGCATTCCTCTGTGCTAGTGTACATGTGGTTGGGCTCACCATGTGTCCAAATTTGAAAATCCTTCAGTCCAAGGAAATACACCAGACTGAGAGAATCAGAAGGAGATTTTAAAGAAAAAAAAATAAATAGTGTGTGTGTAACGGAGTAGGTCTGGACAACTGAGGTGTGGATCCAAAAGCGAGCTTTATTGAAAGACGTAGTCAGGACAGGCAGAGTCAGAGTCGGCAAACAAGGCAATCCAGAGAGTAATCCGACAAACAGGCAAAATGGACAAGGCAGGCAACAAGGTTCAAAAACACAGAAACAGTCCGGGATCAAAAACACGAAGGCAAGGCTAGAAACTAAACAAGAACAAGGAACAATGGAAACGCTAAAGGCTAAACAACAATCAACAAAACAGAGGAGTGAGGAGGTGACTTATATACTAAACACAAGGGGACACATGACAAAACCAACCAATGGGAAACGGACACATGGAACAGAGGAACCAATTAGAACATGACACACAGACAAGGGTGAAACATGGTAGGTTGAGTGAACACAAAGCAAATACAGAGTCCGTACTGGAGTGCCCTCTAGTGAAGTTCATAGGCACTCCAGTTGGTGACCGTAACAGTGTGCATGTAAATGAAAAACAGGAAATAACAACTTAATAATTTCTCTTTGCTCTCCCTATTTATGAACCTCTTCACACCTCTGTCTTTTTTTACCTTAAGTAATTCAAAGGCTCCAAGACAGAAGCGCAGATTGTTTGGGTTGAAATTTTGCACCATGCAGAGCAAGTAATCATTATTATGAGGCGCCACGTAGGATTTAAATCAAACTTCGCTTATCAATACATACATAAAACACGTGCATATACACCTAGAAATTACTTGCATATACATGTATACTGGTGGATGTTCAAAATATACATATGAAATACACGTGCACACTAATATGAAATCCATACCAATACATCTTTTAATAGTAATGAATACATATACACTTGTGAATAACTTGTATATACATATAAACTTAACGCATGCATACGCTAAAAAACACTCGCTTATACATATAAACTTGATCCATGCATATACACCTACAACAACACGCACATATACATATAAACTCGCTGCATGCAGACACACCTGTACATACTCGCACATACATATAAACTTGACCCATGCATATACACCTAAAAACACTCGCACATACATATAAACTCGTTGCGCGCATATACACCCATAAAACACTCACGCAAACATACAAAATACATTTCAGGTAAGACGCATGCTTGAGTTGTGTATATACATATATGCAAGTGATTTCATATGTGGATGTGCGTGAACTTTTCAGTGCAAACGGAAGGCATCTCAGTGTAAACGGAAGGCATTTCAGTGTAAACGGAAGGCATTTCAGTGTAAAAGGAAGCAGCGGCACTTCCGGCGGAATCTCCATATGCCGGGGCATTTTAAAACGCTTAATGTGATTAATGCATTAAAATAGTGTTTTAAAAAGACCTTTAATATAGCATACGATGTACCAGGGGCGAATTTCCACTGGGCACTTTTCAAAATCCCGTTCAGCACGCCGAGAGTTCGCGCGATCGTTCAAACAAAACCGAAAGTAAAACGCGCACGCGCCTTCAAAAGCAATTTTAATACCTCGCGTTTAGAGCGCGACTCGCCAATGCGTACAAATTAGGCTACATAACATATTTAGGATGTTATTAGTATGCAGGCTATTGTGAAGTTTTTTTTAATATTAATTGTATTCTATTTTTGCATGTTTCTGTCAAGGACTTTAATTTTGGTGTTGCGTCCTCTGAGAAGGAGGGTCTTATAATGTGAAGGAGGAGAGCAGAGTAGATTGTGCGGGCACAGAGATTAGTGTTGATCTCTTCCCGAGTTCTAGGCCTTTGCTCAATAAAAATTACTAGTCGTCGGTATTTTCAAGTCTATCGTCTTTATTTACATCCACCCACGGGCAGCTAAAACTCCACGCCTTACACTATTATAGGTTGTGTAGTTGTCTATAGCTCTCTATCATGTTTGAAAAATCTTGGTCTCTATTTAAATTGTTTTAACTATGTTATGCTCTACTTTCTGAGTATGAATTATTACAATGCAGTAAAAGCATGGGCGTCGGAAGCAAAATAAATGTGGGTGGGGAGTATATGCCACTTTCTGTAGTGTGGTGCCTTACTATGTATATTACCTCTGCGCACTAACGTGACAACACTACAAAACAGGGCAATTGAAGTGTGTTTCTAGTGGCGTAAGCGATCAAGCGAATATCCAGTGTGTTTTGACGCAAACGACCCGAGTTCGCGTCCACCTATTGCCGAAATCGTTCTTCTGCCTTTTCACATCTCATTTTACATCGGAAAGGCATTTGTTTTCAATAGACATAAAAATGAAGGAACTAATCTAAATGTTAGAATAAAGTTTCGAGCAGGATTAGGTGTATCTGAGCAGCAGATACACTCAGATGCTTTATTTACTTTGCTGTGTTACAGAAGTGCATTCGTCAAGTGGAATGGATTTGACTGATGGCGCTCTAAAAAGTGCGCAGACATATTCGCCGAATTAGAGACGGTAAAAGTGGGTGGGTCCGATATCGTTGGTCTTTAAAAGTGGGTGGGTCCTGTCCCACCCACATTCAATGGTTCGACGCCCATGAGTAAAAGACAACAACACTCAAGCACCATAAAAAGTTTTGCTACAAACTCAACTGACTGGCTTTATTCTCTCCTGTATGATTTCATAAGTCTATATAAGTATATATATCCATAAGTATATAAATATATAAACATTCCTTTCTTAATCGTATTAAGTGCGAACAATAAATGCAGCCATGGTAGGCTGCTCTCTCAGTATTCAAAGTGCAAACAGAGACTACACTTTTCAAACATGATAGAGAGCTATAGACAACTACACAACCTATTATAGCCTACATACTAATAACATCCTAAATATGTTATGTAGCCTAATTTGTACGCATTGGCGAGTCGCGCTCTAAACAACCTGTGACGACCCCAGAATCTGTCTCTAAGCTAATCTTGAAATCCAACTCTTCATCATGTCACCTTGATCCTGCTCCTACTCCTCTCCTGAAACTTTGTCACTCTGCCATCTCTGCACCTATCTCTCATTTCATCAACGCATCTCTTACCTCCGCTTCACTTCCTCTGCCACTAAAAACTGCTGCAGTTACACCAGTTCTCAAGAAACCCAACCTCGACCCCTCAGTTCTGTCTAATTATCGTCCCATTTCTAATTTACCTTTCATATCTAAATTACTGGAAAGTACTGTTGCTGCCCAACTCCAGTCTTTTCTAGTTGATAATAATCTCTTTGACCCTTTTCAATCTGGTTTTCGCCCCCTCTATAGTACTGAAACTGCACTTGTAAAGGTAGTGAATGATCTACTGCTTTCTAGTGATTCTGGCTCCTTCTCTATATTACTGCTACTTGATCTCAGCTCTGCCTTCGACACTGTCTCCCATGATTTACTTATTTCTCGCCTCTCTGATCTGGGTATTTCTGGTACTGCTCTCTCTTGGTTTTCTTCCTATCTCTCAGGTAGACAATTCTACATCTCTGTTAAGGATTTTCGATCGCCCACTGTCCCCCTGAAGCGAGGTGTTCCCCAGGGATCTGTTCTAGGCCCACTATTATTCACAATTTACATAATCCCACTTGGTCTGATTTTACAACGTCATGGTCTAAATTATCACTTTTATGCAGACGACATTCAACTTTATTCTATCTGTACACCTACTCTATCCGCCCAAATTGACAAAATCTCTGCTTGTGTGAAGGACATTAAAGATTGGCTTAACTTAAATTTTCTGAAACTCAATATGGACAAAACTGAGATAATTTTCATTGGAACCCCAGCACTTACCAGCAACATCTCTACCAGTTTCACCTGTGAGATTGCTGGCTCTCACATCAAAACATCTACTTCTGTCAAAAATTTAGGTGTAATCCTTGACTCCACACTTTCCTTTCAGTCTCACATTAAATCTGTCACTAAATCTGCATTCTTCCATTTACGCCGTATTGCCCAACTGCGTCCCTTCATCAGCACCAAGGACGCTGAAACTGTCATCCATGCATTTGTCTCTTCACGCATTGATTTCTGTAATGCCCTTTTCATTGGTCTGCCTGCCAGCTCCATCTCCAGATTACAATATATTCAAAACTCTGCGGCTAGAATACTCACTCATACCAAACGTTCTGCTCATATAACCCCAGTCTTGTATGACCTCCATTGGCTCCCAGTTGCATACCGTATAAAATTCAAAATTCTCCTCCTTGTTTTTAAATCCTTAAATGGCCTAGCTCCCTCCTATCTTTGCAATATGCTTGTCCCCTACATCCCTACTCGATCACTACGTTCCTCCGACTCTGGCCTTCTTGCTGTCCCTCGGTACCGCCTCTCTTCAATGGGGGGCAGATCATTTAGTGTTATTGCACCCAAACTTTGGAACTCTCTACCACGCTCACTCTGTTCTGTCACTAATATCTCAGAATTTAAATCTTTACTCAAAACTCACTTGTTTTCTGAATGTTACACCTCTGATTTGATAAACTGACTGCGCTGCTTGATCAACCTGTACTCTGCATGTTTGTCTCTTAGGTCTTGTTTTGTATTTCCAGTTTGTTATATTTGACTTCTGTATATTTGTTTACCTAATGTTTCTCTACTTGACTATTGTTTCTTTCAATGTTTTGTCCGTACTATCTCTTCTTTGTTACATTCATTGTAAAGTGTCCTTGAGCTCTGGAAAGGCGCTATATAAATAAAAAAATATTATTATTAATATTATTAAACGCGAGGTATTAAAATTGCTTTTGAAGGCGCGTGCGCGTTTCACTTTCGGTTTTGTTTGAACGATCGCGCGAACTCTCGGCGGTGCTGAACGGGATTTTAAAAAGTGCCCAGTGGAAATTCGCCCCTGGTACATCGTATGCTATATTAAAGGTCTTTTTAAAACACTATTTTAACGCATTAAGTCACGTTAAGCGTTTTAAAATGCCCCGGCATCTGGAGATTCCGCCGGAAGTGCCGCTGCTTCCATTTGCACTGAAATGCCTTCCGTTTGCACTGAAAAGTTCACGCACATCCACATATGAAATCACTTGCATATATGTATATACACAACTCAAGCATGCGTCTTACCTGAAATGTATTTTGTATGTTTGCGTGAGTGTTTTATGGGTGTATATGCGCGCAACGAGTTTATATGTATGTGCGAGTGTTTTTAGGTGTATATGCATGGGTCAAGTTTATATGTATGTGCGAGTATGTACAGGTGTGTCTGCATGCAGCGAGTTTATATATATATGTGCGTGTTGTTGTAGGTGTATATGCATGGATCAAGTTTATATGTATAAGCGAGTGTTTTTTAGCGTATGCATGCGTTAAGTTTATATGTATATACAAGTTATTCACAAGTGTATATGTATTCATTACTATTAAAAGATGTATTGGTATGGATTTCATATTAGTGTGCACGTGTATTTCATATGTATATTTTGAACATCCACCAGTATACATGTATATGCAAGTAATTTCTAGGTGTATATGCACGTGTTTTATGTATGTATTGATAAGCGAAGTTTGATTTAAATCCTACGTGGCGCCTCATACATTATGCTGTTTACTATGCACTGACACCAGGTGTGCACCAGGGGCTGTGGCCCTACACTTGAACTGGATATGAAAAAGGAAGAACAATTTAATGACTACACATAACATTGATTCATTTATTTTATTTTTTTGTTACATTACAATGACAAAAAAAAAAAAACCCTCAGCATCAGTGAAGTTGAGAGGCTTGTTGAAGTATTTGACACAGTAACTGCCCGCTTTATACCAGTGAGTGTACACTGTACACAACTTAGGCATAGCGCACCACTCAGTGACATTTGTACGGCCAGCAGGAAACCCTAAATGATAAAGCTCTAAGAATTTTGATCTACTCTATATATAAACTATACGCACAAACTCTGTGGTCACATGCTTTTTGTTAACAATACCTGGTTTACTGTTAATTATCAGGTGCTCATTAAGGAATGGGCCTGAAGTAATGTGTAAAATTTTGAAAATTCAATATATTTTAGTATGAAATAAATGTTACCTTTCTTCATTGTTAAGAAGTTTCCACTCCCAAAAAGGAGCATCATCAACAGAACGCTAATTGATCCTGATTTAAACTGTGAAAGAAGTAGAATAATATAGCTGCAAGCAGCGATGACGGGCCCTCGCTGCCAGTGCAATCGCCATGCCGGTAACATCAGGAAAACGGTGCATTTACAGTAACCCTCTGGCAGTTTGGATTTAAGGGTTTCGGGAATGAAAGGGTTACTCTATAAGAGCAACACACAGACACACACACACACACACACACACGGAGAGAACTATATATATATATATATATATATAACCTTGGCAACACTTTACCAGGCAGTTTCATTTATTAACATTAACTATATTAGTTAACACGAAAAATAATTATATAGCATTTCTATCATTATATATTAAGTTTAAAAAAGTATTAATACATTATTAAAATGTAAAGTTGGATCTTTTAACATTAGTTTATGTACTGTGAATTAATATGAATATATTTTTATAAATTAACATTAAAAAATATTATTAAATATCGTAAAACTATATTGTTAATTGTTACTTCATATTAGTTAATACATTAACTGATATTAACAAAAGAGACCATGTTTTATGATCTACAACCATTTTTAGATATTATTTTAATGATCTATAAGCACTTGTGAAATAATTACATTACCAATAAACTACATATTAACTTATTATTATTATTATTTTTAATTCTAATTAATTGAACTGAGCAGTGAACAGTCAGACACAAAATACTTCTAATCCTATCAGTGAGATAGGATAGGATGTATTTAAACATTAATGACTTTTCCATTTAAGATTAAAAAAAAAGATTTTAATGCTCTTTAAGCATTTATACAATAATTATGTAAAAGTACTTTGACAGTGCAGTACATATCAACTGATTCTTTGCATTATTTTTCATTCTTACACACTGAGAATGACCTGGATATATTTGGAGTTAAAAAGATCCCTTATTGTACGAGGACATCTTGTGATCATCTTTGGTATTACAGTCTTCATCGACCACCTTAAGATATGTGATAGTTTTAATGTTTTTGGGCCTCCAACTTCCTGTTGGTCGTAGCTAATCGGTGGAAATTAGAAAGTTGTCCGGCTTGATGAGAACAATATATGTACCGAGTTTGGTGTCTGTAGCTAACATTACCCAAAAGGTGGCGCTATAGAGCACCTCCTCCACGCCCATTTATGAGCTATTGTCAGTGTCTAACTGTCATTAATACTGATGTGTGTGTTGAGTTTCATGAACATCTAAGCTTATTAAATGCCCCAAAAACAGGAAACAAATGTTATAGTTTGACACGTTGCCATGGCAACGGCATTTAATATATCCGCGATCCCTTTACAGATTCTCATCGGCCATGTTTTGACATTATTCTGATGAAGTTTAAAGCAAATCGAGTAAAATTAAGAGACTGATTTAAAAGCATTTTGAAAACGACACACTTCCTGCTGCCAGTTGGTGGCGCTATAACTTTGACTCCTAATAGTCACATCTGTGTGATCGGCATCATACAACGAACAAACTCCTGAAGTTTCATCAGTATCAGACAATGTGTGCAATAGTTATTAACCATTTCCTGTTTCTCATCTTTCGCCATAATTTCATCGCCTCGCCACGGCCAGACCGTTCGAGATATCAAAAATCCCTCCGCAATTTATCCTCAATGTCTTGAGGTCATGCTGACCGAGTTCGGTGGCCGTCGGAATAAAGGCCTCCGAGGAGTATATCAAATTCCAGATCATGCGCTTTTTACACAGCCCTGAATAGCTCACTTCCTGTTGGGATTAGCTAATGACAGTGAGATCTATATGTGTACCCAGTTTCATATGTATACGTGCAAGTATGTGTGGGATATACATCAAGATTTCAAATGGTGTTCCACGGTGCGCTGTAGAGCCCCTGTGTCACGCCCGGGTCCCAGTCTCTGCGGCGTACTAATGACCGCAGATTCCAACGTGTGTGCTGATTTTTCAAGAGTTTTTGAGCATGTTAAGGCCCCCAAAATGCCCCGGAAGGTTGAAAGAAAAAAAATAAATAAATAAGAATAAGAATAATCCTTAGGGGATCAAGAAGGCTTTCGCCCTTTTAGGGCTCGGGCCCTAATGATTATTAACCACAACATATGATATGTAATATATCTTACATACAAGGACTGTTCATTCAAGGAGAGGACTTACCATTGCAGCTCATCAGCTTATTGTCATTCTGTCTTAACCTTGTGGTTAAACAGTTGTGAACCTCTTGGTGTCAACATCCACTTGACGCTGCCAGCAACAGTTGCCAACCTTAATCGCTTTATCATTTAATTAAATTCAAGTTTATTTTGCACTTTTTACAAAGCATATTATTTCAGAAAATGCATGATTCAGTGTTACAATCAGTAAGTATTCTGTTATCAGCAACAGAATCTGTCAAATGAATGTCTATGGCAGTAATTTACAGCTATAAGACAATGCAAGTTATGTGATTATTAAACATCATGTTTTCAATTAAGGAGACATACAGAACACATTAGGCTTTGATTACAGCTTAATGTATAGCTATCCGATCAAGACCAAGACTCATTCTTGGTCTTGGATGGATAGGAAATGGGAAATTGAGTCCGTCAAGTTGCATTAAGTGTAAGTAGGGCCAAAATACTTCTCCTAAAGAGACATTCGTTATTTGTAATTACTCAAACTTAAGTGTAAACATTTGGGTGCTCGAGATTCCGACTTCATGAAAGGCTCAATAAAGTTATCATGAAAGTTGTTAGATCTGTCACTTTGCATCATTTTAATTTTCACAACCCCTTCTTTTTCTCTCACATCTCGTTCTCAGCTCTTCATCACATAAAAGCTGGCCTAATGTGGCCTCATGGTGAAACAAAGCAACTTGTATCACAACATAATGCATTAGGTTGCATGAAGCATTAGTTCTTCTAATTTCCCATTCACTATTACTGTACTGCTAGAACATAAAAGCGTCAGGAATTGTGTCTTGTTTGTTTTATGCAATTCTTCGCACCTCTCTCTTTGGCTTTATTGCTGGTCTTCTTTAAAATATATCAAAGATAAAGGTTCATGATACTGCTTAAACATATAATAATTTATTTAGGTACAGCAAAGATATATTTTGAGGGGTGAGAACCAGAAGGGTGTAAGTGACATTTTGGGTGAAATGGAGATATATCAAATGAAAGCTCTTGATGAGCTCTTTCTACTGGTAAAAGTATACTGTTGTCATGAATCCGGTCCGTGACTCTCACACTACACAAACTGTTGCATGTCACTCCAGACTACACTTCCCAGCATCCATTGCACTGATTTACAAGCACAGCTGCAACCAATCAAACACACACCTTATAAACTATGGACTTCCCTGTTCTTATCGCCGAGTGTTGTTTGTGTTTATCTCTGTCTGAGCTATAGCAACTTACGGAGCCTAGTCTAGTCAGTCTTGATTCCTGCCTGGTTTACCGCATTCTGTCTGTTTCTCACCTATGGATTACCGGTTTACTTTGTCCCCTGGATTACGTTCGCAGACGATCGACCCATGCCTGTCTTTGAATTACTCTTTTGTCTTGCCCTGTTTATATCTGTTTGCTGGTGTCTGACCCTTGCCTGTTTAAATGAGCAGTTCAATAAAAGCTTGCAGATGAATCCGCACGCCTCTCTCAGTCTCTCCATTACAACTGTCATCCATGAGTGTACAAATTTTTATTATAAACCATTAAAATCAGTACACAATGTCAGATTAAACTATGGTAAATTGTTGGTAAATTTTGCTTCTGTCTCACCTTATTTTATACCTTTCCATTCGATTTCACAACTCCTCGTCTTCTCTTGGTCTTACTGACTTGCGGGTCTAGAAAAGATTTTTATTCTTCATCACACAGGAAACTGCGACTGTGACATCTAGCGCCTGAAGCATTTTAAAAAGAAAGATATATAAAGTTTATAATACATGCCTCATGGTGAAGTGTCACGTAGCCAGCGAGTCAAAATTATCGATTTCCCTTTATGCCAAAAATTATTAGGATATCAACTAAAGATCATGTTCCATGAAGATTTTGTATATTTTGTAAATTTCCATTCAAGCTAATTTTTGATTAGTAATATGCATTGCTAAAAACTTAATTTGGACAACTTAAGGTGATTTTCTCAATATTTTGATTTTTTTGCACCCTCAGATTCCAGATTTTCAAATAGTTGTATCTCAGCCAAATATACCATAACATAACTATCATAACAAACCATACATCAATGGAAAGCTTATTTCAGATGATATATAAATCATGGCAACCCCTCAGCCGGGGCCTCAAGCTGGCCGCAGGAGAGCGACTCAGGGCCCTGCTAAGAATACCTGCAAGACTGCAAAGCGGCCCTGACACGCAGAAAAGTGCCAAATACGTCACTCTACGTAACGACTCCATTCCTTCCTTCAGGGAACGAGGGTTACATGTGTAACCTAGACATTACTGTTTTCGCCCTCTAGTGATTTAAAATAAAATGACACGCATGCGTCTTGAGGAAGAACATTGTTTTGATTGGGCACTTCTCCTGTGCGTGGATGAACGTGGTCTGAGTCACTATTGTACCCTGCATACAAGACATCGTATTAAAACAGACAGATAAATAATCAACGGCTTACAAACGGTGAGAATGATCAACGGCAGATTTTTCTCATTCGTTCATTGTGACAACAAGCGTTCATCTTCACACTACTTCCACACCACACACGAAACACAGTAGCCACAGAAACTTTTCTCTCAGTATGCAGTTGCTTGTTTACCCACCACGCAAAGCATGCAATTGTGTTGGGCCCCTGCGATTTCTCCCGAAAGCTATTGCTTTTATAATATTATTTATTGTTTTCTGTTTTGTCCACCAGGTGGCACTGTGTCAGGCTTACTTTCAGAGGGAGAATTCTGACCTCTGTCACCCTGCCCCCACTTTTTATTAATTTATATTGCATATGTATCAACCCCACCCACACTTTCTTTCTTTCTTTCTTTTTTAAATTACCTGCTTGAACTTCCTCAGCAGTTTAAAGTGGTTTAATGGACACCTTGTCTTCAAAAACTGGAAAATTCAAAAGAGAAATGAAAGGAAATTTATTGGTGTTCCAAAAATGTTTCCTTACTGAAATGACAGGGAGTCTGGATTGCACGTTTGTTTTGAGAAGATGGCATTAAATTGTGTTTGTGTGTTGCCTTTGCTGGCCTTCAGATTCCAGTAATGAACTGTAAATCACCAACATGTATTAAAATGTGTTTCCCCGTTCTGTATCCCACTCCCTGAATTTAGTTTTGTGCTTAATGTGAGAGTTCTATTTAATATTAAGGTATTCAAGTATTGCTGTATGAGTATCCCAGTTAGGCTATTTATTTATTCTGAGTCTTTATGTATGCTATTTCTATTTGGTTTAATAGCTTATGGTAAAGAAATGATCTATAAAACTATTTTTCCCTTAACACAAGTATATGCACTGTAAACTAGTTAGATTAAGGATAGTGAGTTTAAAGCCATCTTTCCCCTGTAGTTATACACTTATGATGGTGATTAGATGTCCGTGTTTTCCAGAGACTGGCTTGGGTTTTGGCAGGGGTGGATCTACCGGGGTGGCACATGGTAGCAACTGCCACCCTAAGAAAAGGCTGTGCCACCCCACCTGCCACCCCAGAATTCTCACAGAATATATGTGAGCAGTGTTTCATGTGCTACTTTTCAGCTGTAGCAATGACAGCACAAAATAATGGCAAAAAACACGTATTTCAATAAATTGTGCACGTCGTGAACTCAATGTCCTCTGAGAAATCTAATCCTGTCCAGATATGCCTGAGATCGCGTAATTGTTTGGTGATCCGATTCTCTGACCGCTCCCTCCACGTTCATCATGAATATATAGGCCTTTTTGCCGTATCCGACGAAACAATAATAGCATGAAATCAATAAGAAGATGCTGATTACGGAAACTAATAGCAGAGTTAGGTAAGCATCTGGACGTATTGCAGTTTTCTCGATTGTTAACACAATGTAACTGATGTTGGCTTATATTCCTAAACCATTCATTCAGTGCTAAAAACAAAGACACATTTTCCAAAATTTAACAATAAGTAAGTTAAACATTAAATAGCAAAAACGATGACACACCAGTCAGAATCTCTGCATCCAACAACGGAGAGAAGACAGAAATAAACAAATCATTTGGGTATTATACTTGTAGCAAATTATCTCAAAAGGGAAATATTTATGATTAATTATAACTGGTTATAATTAATTACGAATATTTTAATCAGATCTTGTTACAATTATTTGATCTGTTCGTCCACCGAATAGAAAGTATAATCATTTATCAATTCTAGGAAAGGTTACTTTCTGGCCAAGAAAGAATAACTTTCCTACTTCAGTCAGTACTAGCAGTAACTTAACTTGTAGTAAACACAAAATGTAGCATGTAGCAAGATCAAATATTCAGTGACTTCAGATTGTGAGCAGCACACAGAGACAATCAATTGTGAATATATGCAATTTAATAAATGGAACTGCAGCTAACATACAACTAAGCAAAACACGTGTACATATACATAGAGAAAGAAAGTGAGAAAAGAGAGAGAGAGAAGGCAAGAATGGCAGTATTTAGCATCAGTTAACCAGCGACCACATGAGAATCATCAGAGAAGCAAAATCACCTTAAACAGGGGCTCAACTTAAAATACGCATCTAAATAGTTGTAAAGGTTACTTGCATTGGCTTTGTTGCTGAACAAGAGTCCTGATGCGGTAGACAATGGAAGTTCTCGATGAATTCTTTTAGGCGTTCTGGAGGTTTTCTCTAGTTCGTTCGAAGATAGGAAAATCCACAGCGAGTCGACAAAGTTACTTGAAGATAAACTACCGGAAAATTGACTCAAAGGATGAGTCTTGGAGAGTGTCTCGAGGGGTTTGAGCATGCATGGGTTGGTGTTAGGGTCTTTTGATAGTTTCCCTACCACACCCACCTTTGGGTGAATTGGCCAATACAAAGTTTGGATTTTTAAGCGGGAGAACTTCTCTTTGTCTCCATTTATGGCCCATTTGCATGTTTATTGCTGGCCTGGGGAATTGATGCAGTTTTACCCACAATATAGTACAAACAGTATGATGCATTTTCTAATCACATGGCGTACACCATTGTTCAGAAAATAAAGTGCAGATCATTTTGATACCAAGAATGAAACATCTAGAAGGTATTAAACCAGAGATACATTCATACATTGAAAATACGCATTTAGAGATTAACTAGTACCAATAACGAGGGGTAACTGGGCTAATATAGTATAGAAACATACAAGCAACACATGCATATACCAAGTATATTTATAACTGGTTAAATATAGTCTAAATGAAGAAAAAGGTTTCTATGTGTGTGCGTTATGTGTATTGGGAATAGTCTGCCAGCCACCAAGGATCTGAGGTGCTTGGTGCTGGTGATTGCCTCACTCATGGAATGCCTTTTAAGTCCAGTGGGGAGACAAGAGTTGATCTGCTTAGCATCTTCGTGAGAGCAAGGAGGGAACCATAGACCATTAAACACCCATATGAATGTAGAACGTGAGGCCATGTCTGTAATTTATATCCAAATGTCAAAAGGCTAAAAGGTTCTCTACAATGTAAATCCTAAACGATCATCAATGATCCTAAGCAGACGCCACAACTTACACATACAGTATAATTATAGTACTGTACCAGTACATTAGATGATGGAAATTTCACTATTCTATATGTACAGCAAACTGTAGTACATGTTGTACACTTTCAGAAGTGTGACTGTCAAATTTTATTTGTTTGTAATATGTGTAGCCTACTGCATTTTTGCAGAACTGGGAAATGACTACCCAGAGATATAGTCTTTTGTCAGGAGACCAAATAGTACTGTATACTCTAATGAAATTTAGCCAAATGTGCAGAGGATGCTGAATTTAAGTTTTAATTTTAATTTTTTACTGTACTGTATTGTGGTGCATACAAAGTTCATATACAGTTCTTTGTTATTTGAATTGTTCTAGTGCTTTTCATCTGCTGCAAGATTACTTTACAGTAGTAAAATATATTTTTTTTTTCTCAAAAGTTAATTGCTGAATTAGCAATCTGTAATTTAAATTATGTTGTATACTGTAATAGACATTGAGTTGCAAATTAATTCCTAATAAGACTTTTTTGTTAGCGTTATTGATCTCATGAGTGTTCACTGGGCAGGAGAGTCATTGTTGTATTTGAATTGTGTGTAATCATTTAAGAATACCTGTAATAACTAGATTGAAACATTTGAAAGACATATTTATGCTGTCTTGTTTTAAGACTTGTTTAAAAAGTGTTGCTAGTTAGTTGTTAGGTTATTCTGGGTGGTTGCTAGGCTCTCGCTATGCAGTTGCTGGGGTGTTGCTAGATTATATGGTTGATAGTGTGTTCTGAGTGATGACAGACATTCCCACCTCTGTTAAAAACAGAAAATCAAACATTGTTTCCAAAACTGATCCAGTTTTAGTGCTTTGATATTATAATATTTCTTTCTAATGTTAGGAAATTAACATTAAATCATCGACATTAACGTCTTAAACTTGCACTAAAACGAGATTTATACCATGTAAGTAGTAATTTAATAGAATCACATGTCTTCTTTAGTGATACAAGCTCTGAAACATTTACTGTATAACCTGTTGAAGTTTTTATTATCTTGTTTATTGACTTGGTTCCATGATGGACATTGAAATGTTGTTATTTATTTTTCATTTTAAACAATATAGATGATTACTTAATTGTAATGCAATATTTGTGAACCCAACTGTGTATGTCAGACTATAAATCCCCAAAAACTATGCATGGGGGCTTTCTTTGGTGATGCCACCCCTCATAGACCCCATGTCACCCCTTTGCCACCCTAAAAATGATTTCCTAGATCCGCCACTGGGTTTTGGTTTCCTTTCCCTGACTCGACCTGTATCAAGAATGTCCCCGTTCCCCTTCGGGAACTCGAGCCGCGTCGAAAAACGCTATGGGAACGCCTCCAGCGTGACCGCGCTCTGAACACGTGTGAAATCAGACCAATGGAAGAGCGAGACGTCACAGGCGGGTGACGTCACAGACCAGGAAGTATAAAAGCACGTGCGCCAGAACGAACGACAGCTTCTGTCTTTCAGCAGCGCTCTATGTGTGTCTCTGTTTTTGTGCCTTTGGTTGCTAGTTTGCACCACTTTCTTTTTGCACAAAATGTCTAAAGCTAGTAAGAAATCCAAGCATTTAGACGAGCCACGTTTTAGAGCGTGTGTTCCTCCTTGCCCTTGTTTCATTACGGGTAAGGATACACACGCTCTATGCGTGGTTTGTCTGGGAGCGGAGCATGCGGCAGCAGCCCTCGAGGGGGCTGATTGCCCACATTGTGTGCAGATGAGTCTGCACACACTCCGCTCCCGGAAGGCTCTCTTCCAGCTGGGAGCCTTCAGCAGCGTTCCCCGCGGATCTGGTCCCGCTTCCGCCGAGGCGGGGCGGCTGGGTTCTCTGGGTGCGGAAGCCCGCGCTGCGGATTCTTCCCCCCGGGGGACGGGCTCGACACTCCCCATATCTTCCTCTGAGGAGGTTGATGTGGAGAGTGTCGGTGATGTTCAAGCACCATCGTTTCCCCAATATGAGGAGCTGCTGGAGGTGGTGACTCGTGCGGTGCACCTTCAGCACGCCGGAGCCTTCCTTTTTTCCCCGATCTCCACACTGAGGTGTCGAGATCGTGGAATAACCCGTTCTCGTCCCGCTTGTTCATTCCCGCCTCCTATAACTACGGTCATGTGGGCGGGTTGGATGAGCGGGGGTACAGAGCGATGCCCCGGGTGGAACAGATGCTTGCCAGCTATCTGTCCCCCGCCTCGACATCGTCTCTGAAGGCTCCGGTCTTGCCCTCCAAGCCGCTGTGAGTCACCTCAGCGCTGGTGGGCAAGGGGTACGCGGCTGCGGGTCAGGCTGGTGCGTGTCTGCACACCATGTCGGTGTTGCAGGCGTACCAGGCTGACCTGCTTAAGGAGTTGGACGAAGGCGCGGAGATCAGGGATTGTGACATCTCTGAGCTCCGGAGGACCGCTGATTTGTCTCTCTGTGCCACTAAGGAGACCGCCCGTGCCATCGGGCGGTCTATGGCTTCCCTTGTGGCTGCGGAGAGACATCTCTGGTTGACCCTGTCCGATATGAAAGAAAAGGACAGGGTCTTCCTCCTGGACGCCCCGCTTTCGCCTTCTGGCCTGTTCGGCGACGCAGTCAATGCTGTCGTCGACAGGTACCAGGAGGCACGTAAGCAAGCGGCGGCGTTCCAGCGGTTCCTCCCTCGCCGCCGTCCAACTCACGAGGCTGCTGAGCTGGAGCAGCCTCGCCCGCGTACCAGCTCCTCACACCGGGAAACGCAAAAACAGAGCGTCGCCACCCGCACTCCTCCCCATCGAGGGCGGGTGCGCAGACGCTCTAGGTCGAGGGCCCCCGGGACGAAGCCCGATCTGCGGGTCGTGCTTCAGTCTAGGAGGTCCTCGGCCGCTGAGGGTAGCCCCATCGGGGGAGTTCCGGGGCGCACCGCATTATTCGGTGTCCGGCTCCCCCCTGTGCCCTCGGGAGGCTGTCTTGCTCACCCTGCCGGTGATTCAGGGCGCAGCAGCCTCCGGCGAGCCTTCCCCTCAGTCTCTTCCGGCCAGAGACGTTCTAGAGCTGGGGGGCTCGCCACCCCTGTGGGGGTCTCAGGGTTCGCTAGATCAGGTGCTTCCTGCCGGGCAACCGTTACAGGACACCGGTCTAGCGACCCGCTTAACACCAGAGGCCAGTCTCGAGGGGCTGGTTCCCTTAGTAGATCATTTGGCAGCGTGGAGACTACTGCCCAATGTGTCTGCTTGGGTCCTGCACACTGTAGAGCGAGGTTATCGCATTCAGTTCGGCGCTCCACCTCCGCCGTTCAACGGGGTCTTTCCCACTTTGGTGGGCCCCGAACAGGGTCTGGTAATGGAACAAGAAGTAGCTACTCTCCTGAGGAAGGAGGCCATCGAGGTGGTCCCTCCTCAGTCCAGAGAGTCCGGGTTCTACAGCCGGTACTTCATTGTTCCCAAGAAGGATGGGGGCCTGCGTCCTATTTTAGATCTCCGCCTCCTGAACCGCTCAGTCATGCGGCTGAAGTTCAGGATGTTGACTGTAAGACAGGTCGTGTCACAAATCAGGTCCGAGGACTGGTTTGTCACGATAGATCTAAAAGACGCGTATTTCCACGTCTCCATCCTTCCTCAACACAGGAAGTTCCTGAGGTTTGCTTTCAGGGGCGAAGCTTACCAATATCGGGTTCTTCCTTTCGGCCTAGCACTCTCCCCCCGCACTTTCACGAAGTGTGTGGATGCAGCTCTGGCTCCCCTGCGACTCCAGGGCATCCGCATACTCAATTACGTCGACGACTGGCTTATCCTGGCCCAGTCGGAGATGGGAGCGGTTCGGCATCGAGATGTCGTTCTCGCACACATGAAAGAGCTGGGGTTAAGACTAAACGCCAAGAAAAGTGTGCTTTCTCCAGTACAGAGAACCACTTATCTGGGCGTGGTGTGGGATTCGACCACGATGCAGGCACAGTTGTCTCCTGCTCGGATCGAGTCGATCCTCGCCGCAGTCATGAGAGTGAAGGAAGGCCGGTCACTCACTGTCAAGCAGTTTCAACGACTGCTGGGTCTGATGGCAGCTGCGTCCAACGTGATACCTTTTGGCCTGCTGTACATGAGACCCCTACAGTGGTGGCTCAAGACCAGGGGGTTCTCCCCGAGGGGAAACCCGCTTCGCATGATCAAGGTCACGCGGCGATGCCTACGTGCCTTAGACATGTGGAGGAAACCCTGGTTCTTGTCTCAGGGCCCGGTGCTGGGAGCTCCTTGTCGCCGTGTATCACTAGCGACGGACGCGTCCCTCACCGGTTGGGGAGCGGTCATGAGTGGCCACCCTGCCCGCGGTCTGTGGAGCGGTCACCAACTCACCTGGCACATAAATTGCCTGGAGATGCTGGCCGTGTTTCAAGGGCTGAAACACTTTCTCCCGGACCTGAGAGATCGCCACGTGTTGGTCCGCACCGACAACACGGCGGTGGTCTCTTACATCAACCACCAAGGAGGTCTGCGTTCGCGCCCCTTGTACAAGCTGGCGCACCAGATCCTTGTGTGGTCCCAGGGCAAACTCCTCTCGCTGAGAGCAGTTTTTGTGCCCGGGTATCTCAATGTGGGAGCAGACATCCTGTCGAGACAGGGGCCGAGGCCCGGGGAATGGATGCTTCACCCCGAGGTGGTGAAGCAGATCTGGAGAGTGTTTGGTCCAGCCCAGGTGGACCTGTTTGCCACGAGGGACAATGCGCAATGTCCCCTCTGGTACTCTCTAGTTCATCCAGCTCCACTGGGGCTGGATGCCATGGTACAGACGTGGCCGAGGCTGCGTCTGTACGCGTTTCCCCCGATCGCTCTGCTCCCGGGAGTTCTAGAGAGAGTGCGCCGGGACGGGGTGTCCCTTCTTCTAGTAGCCCCGTTCTGGCCGGGCCGAGTATG
Source organism: Labeo catla (assembly GCA_012976165.1). Classification (NCBI taxonomy): domain Eukaryota; kingdom Metazoa; phylum Chordata; class Actinopteri; order Cypriniformes; family Cyprinidae; genus Labeo; species Labeo catla. The sequence goes on along the minus strand of VONZ01000022.1, from coordinate 2,970,466 downwards.
GTTCTCGGACCTGATTTCCCTCCTCGACGGCTCTCCATGGGAGATTCCCGTCAGGAGGGATCTCCTCTCACAGGCAGGGGGTTCCTTCCTTCAACCCCGGCCGGAGCTGTGGAAGCTTTGGGTGTGGCCTCTGAGGGGGCGCACCTCTTAGCTTCCGGTCTCTCAACCGAGGTTGTTGAGACCCTTCTCCAATCTAGAGCTCCCTCCACGAGGAAACTGTATGCCTTGAAGTGGAAACTTTTCACTTCTTGGTGTGGACGCCGCCAGCAGAACCCAGTTAACTGCCGAGTTGGCTCAGTGCTGGAGTTTCTGCAGGACAGGCTGTCTGCAGGGTTATCCCACTCCACCTTGAAGGTTTACGTGGCGGCCATTGCGGCCTACCACGCCCCTCTCGGTGGTCTTTCCGTGGGTAGGAACCCCCTGGTTACACGTTTCCTCCGCGGTGCGCTGAGGCTAAGGCCCCCGGTACGCCCTCGTGTCCCTTCCTGGGACCTGTCTGTGGTGCTTGAGGCTCTCTGTCTTCCTCCTTTCGAGCCTTTAGAAGAGATCTCTGACTCTCATCTGTCCTTTAAGACTTCTTTTCTTCTGGCCCTTTCCTCTCTAAAGAGAGTTGGTGACCTGCAGGCCCTTTCTGTGGCCCCATCTTTCCTGGACTTTGCTCCAGGCCTCTCTAAAGCTTTTCTTCACCCTCGCACTGGGTATGTCCCCAAGGTCCCTTCCTCTGCACCACGGCCTGTCGTACTCCAGGCCTTCTGTCCTCCTCCCTTTCGGGAGCCTGACCAGGAGAGGCTGAACTGTATGTGTCCAGTTCGAGCGCTGGATGCATACGTTCACCGGGTGGCTCCTTGGAGAAGGTCGGACCAGTTGTTTGTTTGTTTCGGTCCTCAGAGACGTGGTCTCCCTGCCTCTAAGCAGACTTTAAGTCGGTGGATAGTCGAGGCTATCCTCCTGGCTTATGAGTCTTCGGACCTTCCTCCTCCCTTGGGGGTGAAGGCTCACTCCACCCGTAGCATGGCGGCCTCTAAATCCTTCCTTGCGGGTATCCCCCTGCAGGATATCTGTAACGCTGCGGGCTGGTCCACGCCCCTTACGTTTGTCAGGTTCTACCGTCTTGACCTCTTGACCCCTGGTTCTTCGGTCCTTCCTAGCTCTCTCTAGGCAGGGACTTGGAGCTGGTGGCGTGGGCATCTCGTTCCCATAGCGTTTTCGACGCGGCTCGAGTTCCCGAAGGGGAACGTCTCAGGTTACGTATGTAACCCTGGTTCCCCGAGGGAACGAGACGCCGCGTCTCGAGGCCAGCTTCTTGCGTCCCTGCGAGCGCTGCTTCTCTCTGAAGCTGTCGTTCGTTCTGGCGCACGTGCTTTTATACTTCCTGGTCTGTGACGTCACCCGCCTGTGACGTCTCGCTCTTCCATTGGTCTGATTTCACACGTGTTCAGAGCGCGGTCACGCTGGAGGCGTTCCCATAGCGTTTTTCGACGCGGCGTCTCGTTCCCTCGGGGAACCAGGGTTACATACGTAACCTGAGACGTTTCCTGTTGTGTTTGTTTAACACCAACCTACAAATACACTGTAAAATACTTGACCAACATAACAGGCAGGTTATCTGAGCAATCATGTCATAACTACTTTCAACAGCCCTCTAGCTGAAAAGATGAAACAGCCAAGCTAAAAGCTAGACCTACTTGGTTGCGTTATGCTACCTTGAGCAGAATGCTATTATAATAATTATAAGAGACATTGATTTCAAGGTAGTCAAACTATTATGTTAACTCTGATATGAATGAATAATATAAATATAATAAAATAATTATTAAAAAAAAACAAAAAAACAATTACACTTTTACAATTAGCTGAAAGCACATAATTGTGCTCAAAATGAGCCTAAAAAGCAAAAATAATAAGCCTATAATTAGGGATAGTACAGATACATTTCTGAAACAAACATAACATTTAAAAGTTGTATTACTGTAGCTATACTCAGTTTGTAAATACAGTTAGAAAATGTGCGAAATGTTTGTTAAATACAACACATTTATCATATGCTCTCATATTTATAATTTTATGTAGTTTTGTAAAGTCACAATTTTGTTATAGCATATTATACTGTTTTGATCTGTTTGCATTAGTTACTATTTACTGTTTTGCATATTGTGATTTTTGGTGTATTAAAACTAGGGTCACTTCAGCCCACGAACATCATTCATTGTAATTATTAATTATAATATAAGTACATGGAATACACAGCAATTATAGCACATGTACATCTGCAAGATATCTGTTAAAAATCTCTTGATCTGGAAAGCATCTGCTGTGTACAAACATCTGGCAGACGTCTGTAAGATGTAAGTTTAACATACATTCTAGATCATAAACATCTTAAAGACATCTAATAAACATCTATTTGACATCTGATAAGAAACGTCCTATAGACGTTTAAACAATCTAAAAAATACGTCTTGCAGATGTAAATGCAGACATCACATAGATGTCTCCGAGATGTACCTGCGCTACCAGGGTGGTTTCCATTTCAGACATCTGCACTCCTTAATATTTATAGTCACAATCAGTCAGGCATAATCAGACAAACAATAGAAAAATAAAATCAACTGATAATTGTGATTGCAAATGTTCTTTATTATCATTTTCAAGCTATTTAAAGAATTGTTTTTATTTTTATTTGTTTATTTTTTTATTTTTTTTTATTTTTTGTTGCTGTTGCAAAGAAAATCATTTTTATATACCCAGCTTAAACTACTCCATCTTCTCAGAGCCTGGATTCAAGATGGTATCCCATTTGAAGGCACATATGTATCTTTTCTTAACATGACAAGCAGCGTCATTCCATTTGCCAGTCTCTTAAAATGTCAGTGAACAAAGAGATTATTAACTTCTGCAGTGTGTCTTACCAAATATTTTAAAAGTTAAAATGAAATGTGATTATCTTATAACCCATTGATGTTTGTCTGTTCTTACCTTTCCAGTTCATCTCCACGCAGTCCTCTGTGCTAGTGTACATGTGGTTGGGCTCACCACGTGTCCAAATTTGAAAATCCCAGAAGGATCCATCAGTCCAAAGAAATGTACCAGACTGAGAAAATGAGATTTTAAAGAAGAAAAAATAAATAGTGTGTGGATGTAATTGAAAAACCGGAAATAATAATTTAATAATTTCTCTTTGCTCTCCCTATTTATGAACCTCTTCACACCTCTGTCTTTTTTTTTACCTTAAATAATTCAAAGGCTCCAAGCCAGAAGCGCAGGTTGTGTGGGTTGAATTTTTTCGCCATGCAGAGCAAGTAATCATTATGCTGTTTACTATGCACTGACACCAGGTGTGCACCAGGGGCTGTGGCCCTACACTTGAACTGGATATGAAAAAGGAAGAACAATTTAATGACTACACATAACATTGATTAATTTACTTTATTTTTTTGTTACATTACAATGACAAAAAAAACCTACCTCAGCAGCAGTGAAGCTGAGAGGCCTTTTGAAGTATTTGACACAGTAACTGCCCACTTTATACCAGTCAGTGAAGCCGTACACTTTGCACGACGTAGGCATAGCACACCACTCAGTGACATTTGTACGGCCAGCAGGAAACCCTAAATGACAAAGTTACATAAACTATACGCACAAACTATGTGGTCACATGCTTTTTTTTTTTAACAATACCTGATTTACCATTACTTATCAGGTGCTCATTAAGTAATGGGTAAAATTTTGAAAATTCAACATATTTTAGTATGAAATAAACATTACCTTTCTTCATTGTTAAGAAGTTTCCACTCCCAAAAAGGAGCATCATCAACAGAACGCTAATTGATCCTGATTTGAACTGTGAAAAAAGTAGAATATGATTATTAACCACGACATATGATATGTAATATATCTTACATACAAGGACTGTTCATTCAAGGAGAGGACTTACCATTGCAGCTCATCAGCTTATTGTCTTTCTGTCCTCATAATAAGTTTTGCTTCTGTTTCACCTTATTTTATACCTTTCCATTCGATTTCACAACTCCTCCTCTTCTCTTGATCTTACTGACTTTTGGGTGTAGAACAGTTTTTTTATTCTTCATCACACAGGAAACTGTTTCAGACATCTACTGAAGCATTTTAAAAAGAAATATATATAATATATAATATATATAAAATATACTTCATCCCTGTCAGCATTGTAATGGGCAAACAAGCTAAAACTAATTTTGCAGACAGCACATTAGTCTGAAAGAGGCAGTCTGGTAAATTACAAGCATCTGAAAACTTTACTTTACCACACCATACAGTGAAACCAATAACAATGGTTAAACAGTTGTGAACCTCTTGGTGCCAACATCCACTTGACGCTGCCAGCAACAGCTGTTGCTTTATCATTTAATTAAATTCAAGTTTATTTAGCACTTTTCACAAAGCATATTATTTCAGAAAATGCATGTTTCAGTGTTACAATCAGTAAGTATTCTGTTATCAGCAACAGAATCTGTCAAATGAATGTCCGTATGGCAGTAATTTACAGCTATAAGACAATGTTATGTGGTTATGTGGTTATTAAACATCATGTTTTCAATTAAGGAGACATACAGAACACATTAGGCTTTGATTACAGCTTAATGTATAGCTATCCGATCAAGACCAAGACTCATTCTTGGTCTTGGATGGATAGGAAATGGGAAATTCAGACCGTCAAGTTGCATTAAGTGTAAATAGGACCAAAATACTTCTCCTATAGAGACATTCGTTATTTGTAATTACTCAAACTTAAGTGTAAACATTTGGGTGCTTGAGAATCCGACTTCATGAAGGCTCAGTAAAGTTATCATGAAAGTTGTTAGATCTGTCACTTTGCATCATTTTAATTTTCACAACCCCTTCTTTTTCTCTCACATCTTGTTCTCAGCTCTTCATCACATAAAAGCTGGCCTAATGTGGCCTCATGGTGAAACAAAGCAACTTGTATCACAACATAATGCATTAGGTTGCATGAAGCATTAGTTCTTCTAATTTCCCATTCACTATTACTGTACTGCTAGAACATAAAAGTGTCAGGAATTGTGTCTTGTTTGTTTTATGCAATTCTTTGTACCTCTCTCTTTGTCTTTATTGCTGGTCTTCTTTAAAACATATCAAAGATAAAGGTTCATGATTCTGCTTAAACGTATAATAATTTATTTAGGTACAGCAAAGATAAATTTCGAGGGGTGAGAACCAGAAGGGTGTAAGTGACATTTTGGGTGAAATGGAGATATATCAAATGAAATCTCTTGATGAGCTCTTTCTACTGGCAAAAGTATACTAGATCAATGAAATATGCATTGCTAAGAACTTAATTTGGACAACTTTAAAGGTGATTTTCTCAATATTTAGATTATTTTTGCACCCTCAGATTCCAGATTTTCAAATAGTTGTATCTCAGCCAAATATATCATAACATAACTATCATAACAAACCATACATCAATGGAAAGCTTATTTCAGATGCTATATAAATCTCAGTTTCACATAACTGACCCTTATGGCTGTTTTTGTGGTCCAGGGTTACAAATGAAAACCAGTAGAGAGATGCAGATCCAACCATGAAAGACTGTTTTGGGTTCCCCCTCAGTCAGTCGCATTCGACGTTACGTCGAGTGACGTATTTGGGGTCTCACTTGGGAACCCAATCATCTCTGAGCTAAAGAGAAAAGGCCAAAGAACGGGTTGGAGGTGTCTAAAGCGCTGTCTCCTGAGTGTTTGCGGCTTGACGATTAGTTTCTAGGTGCTGGCATTGACGTTCCACCTTGCTCCACCACAGTACCTTTCTTCCAGAGGTGCATGAGGAGGTTACTAAGACGTGGCGGGCCCCATACACCGTCCATTTGCATCTAAGCTCCTCCCTTCTCACCACCCTGGATGATAGGGCAGCCAGGGGGTACGTCGATGTTCCCCAGGTGGAGCGAGCCCTTGCAGTGCCATCAGCGCTCGCTGCCAAGGCTTACAGTGCTGCGGGCCAGGTTGCCTCCGCCTTGCATGCTATGGCCATCCTACAGGTACATCAGGCCAAAGCACTAAAAAAACTGCACCAGGGTGGTTCTGACCAGAGGTTGATGCTCTCCGGGTGACCAAGGTCACGGCACGGTCCCTCGTTCAGGTGATGTCTACCATGGTAATCCAGGAGCGCCATCTCTGGCTGAACCTGGCACAGATGAGTGACGCCAACAAAGTACACTTTCTCGACACACCAATTTCCCAGGCGACACAGATTTTGGGGGATGGAGGAGGATTTTGCCCAGCAGTTCTGGGCACTCCCTGAATTCAGTTTTGTGCTTAATGTGAGAGTTCTATTTAATGTCGCGATTTAGCTCAAAGGGAAATGTATATAAATAATTACAATTAATTATGATTAATTACAATTATTTATATCAGCTGCCAGTAGTAACTGTAGCAGAATCAATTTTCCATCAACTAATTTGTTCGCCCAGCGAACATTCAGCATAATTTATCATCAACACTAAGAAATAATATTTTCTTGGCCACAGAAAATAAATTCCTTAAAGTGCCGTTGCATTAGAGCATGTAGCTCGAATCAGAATCGTAAAGGGACATTAATTTGTAAGGCAGAATCAGAATCAAAACTCATGTAATTTGTGCACAATAGTTTATTAACGAAGGAATAACACATAACTAATCTAAACAAACAAACATGAAATCACTCATACATGGGGGAATGGTCAGTGAGAAGCAGTTAGAGAGAGACAAGGGAATGAAGCTATGAAAAGAGTCAGTTAACCACCTGTAATAGGTGAGCGCCAGCCAATGAAATTGCTGTTTGCACATTAGTTCCGCCTACTACCGGAGAAACCAGCAGTTCTTAAAAGCTGAAGTATTCCAAAGGAGCTCCGTTGTTTTGAGAGGAAAATACAACAAAGAATATCGTTTACACGTAGCGCGTCAATTCTGCATGGTATAAGACTCTGTCGCTCTGTATCTTTCTTTGGGTGTGTGAGACAAAGTGACGGCTAGTCGTGTGCCTTCACACTAGAATTTACAGCTCGTCAAATACAGGTACGCTGCGCATCCATTCAGATGAACTGAAAAATAAAATTATAGTAATATTATAATAAATGATAGTAACGCCGTATTTTATTGGCAGTAATGGTAACGGCGTTGTAACGTAGGAAACTCGTTACTGAAAAAATAACGTCGTTAATAACGCCGTTTATTTATAACGCCGTTATTCCCATCACTGGTTATAACATATTATACTGTTTTGATCTGTTTGCATTAGTTACTATTTACTGTTTTGCATATTGTGATTTTTGGTGTATTAAAACTAGGGTCACTTCAGCCCACGTGGGCTCACCACATGTCCAAATTTGAAAATCCCAGAAGGATCCATCAGTCCAAAGAAATGTACCAGACTGAGAGAATGAGAAGGAGATTTTAAAGAAGAAAAAATAAATAGTGTGAGCATGTAATTGAAAAAACAGAAATAACAACTTAATTATTTCTCTTTGCTCTCCCTATTTATGAACCTCTTCACACCTCTGTCTTTTTTTACCTTAAATAATTCAAAGGCTCCAAGCCAGAAGTGCAGGTTGTTTGGGTTGAATTTTTTCACCATGCAGAGCAAGTAATCATTATGCTTTTTACTATGCACTGACACCAGGTGTGCACCAGGGGCTGTGGCCCTACAATTGAACTGGATATGAAAAAGGAAGAACAATTTAATAACTACACATAACATTGATTCATTTATTTTATTTTGTTGTTACATTACAATGACAAAAAAAAAACTACCTCAGCATCAGTGAAGTTGAGAAGCTTGTGAAAGTATTTCACACAGTAACTGCCCGCCAGTAAGTGAAGTCGTACACTTTACATGACTTAGGCATATTGCTGCACTCAGTGACATTTGTACGGCCAGCAACAAACCCTAAATGACAAAACTATATGCACAAACTATGTGGTCACATGCTTTTTGTACCTGTAACAATACCTGGTTTACTGTTAATTATCAGGTTCTCATTAAGGAATGGGCCTGAAGTAATGGGTAAAATTTTGAAAATTCAACATATTTTAGTATGAAATAAATGTTACCTTTCTTCATTGTTAAGAAGTTTCCACTCCCAAAAAGGAGCATCATCAACAGAACGCTAATTGATCCTGATTTAAACTGTGAGAAGAAGTAGAATATGATTATTAACCACGACATATGATATGTAATATATCTTACATAAAAGGACTGTTCATTCAAGGAGAGGACTTACCATTGCAGCTCATCAGCTTGTTGTCTTTCTGTCCCTAACCTTGTGGTTGAACAGTTGTGAACCTCTTGGTGCCAACATCCACTTGATGCTGCCAGCAACAGTTGTCAACCTGATTTGCTTTATCATTTAATTAAATTCAAGTTTATTTTGCACTTTTCACAAAGCATATTATTTCAGAAAATGCATGTTTCAGTGTTACAATCAGTAAGTATTCTGTTATCAGCAACAGAATCTGTCAAATGAATGTCCGTATGGCAGTAATTTACAGCTATAAGAGAATGCAAGTTATGTGGTTATTAAACATCATGTTTTTCAATTAAGGAGACATACAGAACACATTAGGCTTTGATAACAGCTTAATGCATAGCTATCCGATCAAGACCAAGACTCATTCTTGGTCTTGGATGGATAGGAAATGGGAAATTCAGTCCGTCAAGTTGCATTAAGTGTAAATAGGACCAAAATACTTCTCCTATAGAGACATTCATTATTTGTAATTACTCAAACTTAAGTGTAAACATTTGGGTGCTCGAGATTCTGACTTCATGAAGGCTCAACAAAAGTTATCATGAAAGTTGCTACATGTCACTTTGCATCATTTTAATTTTCACAACCCCTTCTTTTTCTCTCACATCTCATTCTCAGCTCTTCATCACATAAAAGCTGGCCTAATGTGGCCTCATGGTGAAACAAAGCAACTTCACAACATAATGCATTAGGTTGCATGAAGCATTAGTTCGTCTAATTTCCCATTCACTATTACTGTACTGCTAAAACATAAAAGTGTCAGGAATTGTGTCTTGTTTGTTTTATGCAATTCTTTGCACCTCTCTCTTTGGCTTTATTACTGGTCTTCTTTAAAATATATCAAAGATAAAGGTTCATGATACTGCTTAAACGTATAATAATTTATTTAGGTACAGCAAAGATATTTTTCGAGGGATGAGAACCAGAAGGGTGTAAGTGACATTTTGGGTGAATGGAGATATATCAAATGAAAGCTCTTGATGAGCTCTTTCTACTGGCAAAAGTATACTGTTGTCATGAATCCGGTCCGTGACTCTCACACTACACAAACTGATGCATGTCACTCCAGACTACACTTCCCAGCATCCATTGCACTGATTTACAAGCACATCTTCAACCAATCACACACACACTTTATAAAGGATGGACTTCCCTGTTCTTATCGCCGAGTATTGTTTGCGTTTATTTCTGTCCGAGCTATAGCAACTTACGGAGCCTAGTCTAGTCAGTCTTGATTCCTGCCTGGTTTACCGCATTCTGTCTGTTTCTCACCTATGGATTACCGGTTTACTTCGTCCCCTGGATTACGTTCGCAGACGATCGACCCATGCCTGTTTTTGGATCACACTTTTGTCTTGCCCTGTTTATATCTGTTTGCTGGTGTCTGACCCTTGTCTGTTTAAATGAGCAGTTCAAAAAAAGCTTGCAGATGAATCCGCACGCCTCTCTCAGTCTCTCCGTTACAACTGTCATCCATGAGTATACAAATTTTTACTATAAACCATTAACCACCTGTGACATCTAGCGCCTGAAGCATTTTAAAAAGAAAGATATATAATGTTTATAATACATGCCTCATGGTGAAGTGTCACGTAGCCAACTGGTCAAAATTATCGATTTCCCTTTATGCCAAAGATCATTAGGATATTAACTAAAGATCATGTTCTATGAAGATATTTTGTAAATTTCCATTCAAGCTAATTTTTGATTAGTAATATGCATTGCTAAAAACTTAATTTGGACAACTTTAAAGGTGATTTTCTCAATATTTAGATTTTTTTGCACCCTCAGATTCCAGATTTTCAAATAGTTGTATCTCAGCCAAATATATCATAACATAACTATCATAACAAACCATACATCAATGGAAACCTTATTGCAGATGATATATAAATCATGGCAACCCCTCAGCCGGGGCGTCAAGCTGGCCGCAGGAGAGCAGCTCAGGGCCCTGCTAAGAATACCTGCAAGACTGCAAAGCTGCCCTGACACGCAGAAAAGTGTCAAGTGACACCCCAAATACCTCACTCGACATAACAGGCTCGTTTGAGATGCGCCTTTCCTCGCCTGAAATGTAGGCGAGAGTAGGCGGCTGCAGTGAGGGGAGGAGTGAAATAAGCGCAGTCAAGACGAACAGTTCTGATCTCTCGAAACAGAACAGACACCTACGAGATCAAAGGCGGATATCGCGTTATCACACTCACATGCTGTGTTGCTGATAAACATGATATAATTTCAGCTCTGTTGTTTTTATATGAAAATAAATATGATGAACAAGACACTCAAAGTGATTGATATTTAATTCCATACGAAAGGCGTATTTGTCATCCTTTTTTACTTTAATACAAACGTGTATTTTAGATTTTTATAGAAATATGACAATAATCACATCTCACGCAGAGATCGCACTGGCATAGTGTTTGGGAATATTCATGCACAATTTAAACACGTAATCACATTATATTATATTAAAAAATAAAACACTTTAGAAAAGAACAGTTACATCACGGTTGTCTGAACCAATGAAGCTGTGTCGTCATCCAGGTGTTTCCCATCGTGCTTTTGGTCAGCGCAGTCGGTGGAGAACTACTGCGCCCGACTGCTCAATCCGACACAGCCGTCTCGCCGTCGCGAGTGTATTTTGGCACAAGTCAGCATGACATCAGAGCAAGGCGGACGTAACTCGGACACATTTCTAACAGGCATTATTATTATTTAAACATGGTGGCAGTTTCTAGCTTGAAAGAAAAATAATTTTTCTAACATCTTTGCAGCAACAGTTTTTATGGGTCCAAAACCATATTGGGTGTGCATGATTTTCTAATAATTAAATGGCCCATCATCAATTATTCCTTATATAATGTAATTTATTGTATTTAATGTAACTATAAAGGCATTCAAAAATTAAACAGGTGTGAGTTTGCTGTGACTTATGGAAAGTATAGGTACACTGTAAAAAACAATTTGTTGAGTCAACTTAAAATAATTTGTAACCTGGCTGCCTTAAAATTTTAAGTTCAGTCAACTCAAAAACAGTTTATTCAGCTTGAAATGTTGAATTATACTACATGACAACTTAGATATTTGAGTTGAATCAGCTTAAAATTTTAAGGCAGCTGGGTTACTTACCCATCTGTTAAGTTTAGCAAACACAAATATCTAAGTTGTTACTTAGTACAACTTAACATTTCAAGTTAACTAAACTTATTTTAGTTGACTGAACTTAAAATTTTAAGGCAGCAGGGTAACAAATTATTTTAAGATGACTCAACAAATTGTGTTTTTTATTTTTTACAGTGTAGGGCTTTATACACAGTGTGTGTCATTGTAAAGACTAGGTTTATCCCTCACAACCTCATTTTCATTCAAGAAAAAAAAAGTCATATACAACCCAAAACACACACAGCCACAATCCGAAATAAATGAGGTGCTGCAAGAGGCTACGTGTTTTCTGCTCTTAAGGTCCCATTCACCAAGATACCTACTCCTTTACCCCCACCCTTGAATTTATACATTTACTACATTGATGAATAAAGTCAAGTCCCGCCCTATAATTTTTCACATTCTAAAACCTGTTTCACAATACATATATCAGCCATAACTCCTGTTGCATGACTTTAAGTTTGCTAAGCAGAGCATGGACACTTATGAGATGTTGTGAAATCAAAAATCAAAATGGCAAGATCCACTAGAGGTTTGCTTTTCTTACATTTCAACTGACATTGCATTTTTCTATTTGTAAAGGTTAAAATCAGGGGTGCCCAAACTCAGTCCTGGTCCTTGGTTTAGCTCCAACTTGCCTCAACACACCTGCCAGGGGGTTTCTAGTATGCCTAGTATAAGCTTGATTAGCTGGTTCAGGTGTGTTTAATTGGGGCTGGAGCTAAAATCTGTAGGACACCTCCCTCCAGGACTGAGTTTGGCCACCCCTGGATTAAAACAATGTTAAGATACTGACAAACAATAGTGTTTCCTTGGACTCGGACGGACTCGACTCGGACTCAGCCCTTTGGGACTCGGACTTGAGTCCGACTCGGCCCATTTTGGACTCGGACTCGTCTCGGACTCGATTGGTAAAAGACTCGGACTCGACTTAGGTGGACTCGAACCCAACACTAGAAATGTGTCCGAGTTACGTCCGCCTTGCTCTGATGTTATGCTGATGTGTGCCAAAAAACTCTCGCGACGGCGAGACGGCTGTGTCGGATTGAGCAGTCGGGCGCAGTAGTTCTCCACCGACTGCGCTGTCCAAAAGCACGATGGGAAACGCCTGGATGACGATACAGCTTAAAGCTCATTGGTTCAGACAACCGTGATGTTGCCGTTCTTTTCTAAAATGTTTTATTTTTTAATCTAATATCATGTGATTATGTGTTTAAATTATGCATGAATATTCCCAAACACTATACCAGTGCGATCTCTGCGAGAGATATGTGATTGTTGTCATATTTCTATAAATATCTTAAGTACACGTTTGTATTAAAGTAAAAATGGATGATAAGTACGCCTTTCGTATATAATTAAATAGCAAGCACTTTGAGTGTCTTGTTCATCATATTTATTTTCATATAAAAAACAACAGAGGTGAAATTATATCATGTTTATCAGCAACACAGCACGTGAGTGTGATAACGCGATATCCGTCTTTGATCTCGTATAGGTGTCTGTTCTACTTGCGCTTATTTCACTCCTCCCCTCACTGCAGCCGCCTACTCTCGCCTACATTTCAGGCGAGGCAAGGGGCATCTCAAACGAGCCTAGTGTTACATGCATAACCTAGACATTACTGTTTTCGCCCTCTAGTGATTTAAAATAAAATGGCACACATGCGTCTTGAGGAAGAACATTGTTTTGATTGTGCTTCGGCACTTCTCCTGTGCGTGGATGAATGTGGTTTGAGTCACTATTGTACCCTGCATACAAGACATCGTATTAAAACAGACAAATAATCAACGGTTTACAAATGGTGAGAATGATCAACGGCAGATTTTTCTCATTCGTTCATTGTGACAACAAGCGTTCATCTTCACACTACTTCCACACCACACACGAAACACAGTAGCCACAGAAACTTTTCTCTCAGTATGCAGTTGCTTGTTTACCCACCACGCAAAGCATGCAATTGTGTGGGGCCCCTGCGATTTCTCCCGAAAGCTACTATTTTTATAATATTATTTATTGTTTTCTGTTTTGTCCACCAGGTGGCACTGTGCCAGGCTTACTTTCAGAGGGAGAATTCTGACCTCTCACCCTGCCCCCACTTTTTATTAATTTATATATGTATCAACCCCACCCACACTTTCTTTCTTTCTTTAAAGTACCTGCTTGAACTTCCTCAGCAATTTAAAGTGGTTTAATGGACACCTTGTCTTCAAAAACTGGAAAATTCAAAAGAGAAATGAAAGGAAATTTATTGGTGTTCCAAAAAGTTTTCATTACTGAAATGACAGGGAGTTTGGATTGCACGTTTGTTTAGAGAAGATGGCAGTACATTGTCTTTGTGTGTTGCCTTTGCTGGCCTTCAGATTCCAGTAATGAACTGTAGATCACCAACAAGTATTAAAATGTGTTTCCCCATTCTGTATCCCACTCCCTGAATTCAGTTTTGTGCTTAATGTGAGAGTTCTAATTAATATTAAGGTATTCAAGTATTGCTGGATGAGTATCCCAGTTAGGCTATTTATTTATTCTGAGTCTTTATGTATGCTATTTCTATTTGGTTTAATAGTTTATGGTAAAGAAATGATCTATAAAACTATTTTTCCCTTAACACAAGTATATGCACTGTAAACTAATTAGATTAAGGATAGTGAGTTTAAAGCCATCTTCCCCCTGTAGTTATACATTTATGATGGTGATTAGACGTCCCCATTTTCCAGAGACTGGCTTGGGTTTTGGTTTCCTTTCCCTGACTCGACCTGTATCAAAAATGTCCCCGTTTCCTGTTGTGTTTGTTTAACACCAACCTACAAATACACTGTAAAATACTTGACCAACATAACAGGCAGGTTATCTGAGCAATCATGTCATTACTACTTTCAACAGCCCTCTAGCTGAAAAGATGAAATAGCCAAGCTAAAAGCTAGACCTACTTGGTTGCGTTATGCTACCTTGAGCAGATCGCTATTATAAAAATAATCAAAAGAGACATCAGTTTCAAGGTAGTCAAATTATTTATGTTAAATCTGATATGAATGAATAATATAAATATAATAAAATAATTATAAAAAATAAATAAATAAACAATTACACTTTTACAATTAGCTGAAAGCACATAATTGTGCTCAAAATGAGCCTAAAAAGCAAAAATAATAAGTCTATAATTAGGGATAGTACAGATACATTTCTAAAACAAACATAACATTTAAAAATTGTATTACTGTAGCTATACTCAGTTTGTAAATACAGTTAGAAAATGTGAGAAATGTTTGTTAAATACAATAACATTTATCATATGCTCTCATATTTATAATTTTATGTAGATTTGTAAAGTCACAATTTTGTTATAGCATATTATACTGTTTTGATCTGTTTGCATTAGTTACTATTTACTGTTTTGCATATTGTGATTTTTGGTGTATTAAAACTAGGGTCACTTCAGCCCACGAACATCATTCATTGTAATTATTAATTATAATATTAGTATGTGGAATACACAGCAATTATAGCACACGTACATCTGCAAGATATCTGTTAAAGATCTCTTGATCTGGAAAGCATCTGCTGTGTACAAACATCTGACAGACGTCTGTAAGATTTTACATACATTCTAGATCATAAACATCTTAAAGACATCTAATAAACATCTATTTGACATCTGATAAGAAACGTCCTATAGAAATATTGCAGATGAGCAAACACTCTAAAAAATATGTCTTGCAGATGTAAATGCAGACGTCACATAGACGTCTCCAAGATGTACCTGTGCTACCAGGGTGGTTTCCATTTCAGACATCTGCACTCCTTAATATTTATAGTCACAATCAGTCAGGCATAATCAGACAAACAATAGAAAAATAAAATCAACTGATAATTTTGATTGCAAATGTTCTTTATTATAATTTTAAAGCTATTTAAAGAATTGTTTTTATTTTATTGCCTTTTTTTATTGCTGTCGCAAAGAAAATCATTTTATTCAGAAAGTGTTATATACCCAGCTAAAACTACTCCATCTTCTCAGAGCCTGGTTTCAAGATGGTATCCCACTTGAAGGCACATATGTAGTTTTTCTTGACATGACAAGAATCGTCATTCCATTTGCCAGTCTCTGAAAATGTCAATGAACGAAAGAGATTATTCTAACTTCTGCAGTGTGTCTTACCAAATATTTTAAAAGTTAATGAAATGTGATTATCTTATAACCCATTAGTGTCTCTCTGTTCTTACCTTTCCAGTTCATCTCCACGCATTCCTCTGTGCTAGTGTACATGTGGTTGGGCTCACCACGTGTCCAAATTTGAAAATCCCAGAAGGATCCATCAGTCCAAAGAAATACACCAGACTGAGAGAATGAGATTTTAAAGAAGAAAAAAATTAATAGTGTGTGCATGTCATTGAAAAACAGGAAATAACAACTTAATAATTTCTCTTTGCTCTCCCTATTTATGAACCTCTTCACATTTTATTTTTTTTACCTTAAATAATTCAAAGGCTCCAAGCCAGAAGCGCAGGTTGTTTGGGTTGAATTTTTGCACCATGCAGAGCAAGTAATCATTATGCTTTTTACTATGCACTGACACCAGGTGTGCACCAGGGGCTGTGGCCCTACACTTGAACTGGATATGAAAAAGGAAGAACAATTTAATGACTACACATAACATTGATTCATTTACTTTTTTTTGTTTTACATTGACAAAAAATCCTACCTCAGCATCAGTGAAGTTAAGAGGATTGTTGAAGTATTTGACACAGTAACGGCCCGTTTTATACCAGTCAGTGAAGCCGTACACTTTACACGACTTAGGCATAGCGCTGCACTCAGTGACATTTGTACGGCCAGCAGGAAACCCTAAAGGACAAAGCTCTAAGAATTTTTAGCTACTCTATATATGAACCATATGTACAAACTATATGGTCACATGCTTTTTTTTTTTAACAATACCTGATTTACCATTACTTATCAGGTGCTCATTAAGTAATGGGTAAAATTTTGAAAATTCAACATATTTTAGTACGAAATAAACATTACCTTTCTTCATTGTTAAGAAGTTTCCACTCCCAAAAAGGAGCATCATCAACAGAACGCTAATTGATCCTGATTTGAACTGTGAAAAAAGTAGAATATGATTATTAACCACAACATATGATATGTAATATATCGTACATACAAGGGCTGTTCATTCAAGGAGAGGACTTACCATTGCAGCTCATCAGCTTGTTGTCTTTATGTCCTCATAAGTTTTGCTTCTGTTTCACCTTATTTTATACCTTTCCATTCGATTTCACAACTCCTCCTCTTCTTTTGATCTTACTGACTTGCGGGTCTAGAACAGTTTTTTATTCTTCATCACACAGGAAACTGTTTCAGACATCTAGCGACTGAAGCATTTTAAGAAGAAATATATATATATATAATATATAATATATATACCTCATCCCTGTCAGCATTGTAATGGGCAAACAAGCTAAAACTGATTTTGCAGACAGCACATTAGTCTGAAAGAGGCAATCTGGTAAATGACAAGCATCTGAAAACTTTACTTTACCACACCATACAGTGAAACCAAAACATCTTGTGGTTAAACAGTTGTGAACCTCTTGGTGTCAACATCCACTTGACGCTACCAGCAAGAGTTGTCAACCTGAATCGCTTTATCATTTAGTTAAATTCAAGTTTATTTAGCACTTTTCACACACACACACACACACACACACACACACTTGTTACCAGCAACAGAATCTGTCAAATGAATGTCCGTAAGGCAATAATTTACAGCTATAAGACAATGTTATGTGGTTATGTGCTTAGTAAACATCATGTTTTCAATTAAGGAGACATACAGAACACATTAGGCTTTGATAACAGCTTAATGCATAGCTATCCGATCAAGACCAAGACTCATTCTTGGTCTTGGATGGATAGGAAATGGGAAATTCAGTCTGTCAAGTTGCATTAAGTGTAAATAGGGTCAAAATACTTCTCCTATAGAGACATTCGTTATTTGTAATTACTCAAACTTAAGTGTAAACATTTGGGTGCTCGAGATTCTGACTTTATGAAAGGCTCAATAAAATTATCATGAAAGTTTTTTTTAATTTACTTCACCTTTAGCATGATCGATTTACATCTGTCACTTTGTATCGCTTTAATTTTCACAACCCCTCCTTTTTCTCTCACATCTCGTTCTCAGCTCTTCATCACATAAAAGCTGGCCTAATGTGGCCTCATGGTGAAACAAAGCAACTTGTATCACAACATAATGCATTGGGTTGCATGAAGCATTAGTTCTTCTAATTTCCCATTCACTATTACTGTACTGTTAGAACATAAAAGCGTCAGGAATTGTGTCTTGTTTGTTTTATGCAATTCTTTGCACCTCTCTCTTTGGCTTTATTGCTGGTCTTCTTTAAAACATATCAAAGATAAAGGTTCATGATACTGCTTAAACTCCAGCAAAGGGGTGAGAACCAGAAGGGTGCAAGTGACATTTTGGGTGAATGGAGATATATCAAATGAAAGCTCTTGATGAGCTCTTTCTACTGGCAAAAGTATACTGTTGTCATGAATCCGGTCCGTGACTCTCACACTACACAAACTGTTGCATGTCACTCCAGACTACACTTCCCAGCATCCATTGCACTGATTTACAAACACAGCTGCAACCAATCACACACACACTTTATAAGCTATGGACTTCCCTGTTCTTATCGCAGAGTATTGTTTGCGTTTATTTCTGTCTGAGCTATAGCAACTTACGGAGCCTGTCCGTGTTTTCCATAGTCTAGTCTAGTCTAGTCTGTTTTTTCCCTGAGTCTTGATTCCTGCCTGCTTTACGGCATTCTGTCTGTTTCTTACATAGATTGTAAAAAGATGGATGACGCAACCTCACTCTTTTCCATTGAAGAAAAGTGAAGCCGCCAGAAAAGTGGTGCCGCGTCTCGCCCACACTCCCACAGAGTCGATCGCAAGCACATGCCCCTAATTTGTGTGACTGCTCCTGGGGGCGATTGAAACGCTTTGGATTCACTTTTTAAGACTTGTCTATTGTACTACCGGTTTGCCTCATCCCCTTGATTACATTCGCTAATGATTGTTTTGGCCCTCCTGTATAGTTGGTGAAGGCTCACTTATGCCTTTATGGTTCTTACCCCTCGATTTGTTTAAATAAATGTACAGCAAAGACAGCAAAGATACATTTGTTTCCAAATATTACAAATGAACCAAACTGAATCAACTGAAATGTGACCCTGGTAGCGTGTTTACCCAATTGCGTGGGGCCCCAGCGATTTCTCCCGAAAGCTACTATTTTTATAATATTATTGTTTTCTGTTTTGTCCACTAGGTGGCACTGTGCCAGGCTTACTTTCAAGGGAAGAATCCTGACCTCTATCACTGCCCCACTTTTTACAAATTTATATTGCATATGTATCAATCCCACCCACGCTTTCTTTCTTTCTTTAAATCACCAGATTAAACTACCTCAGCAGTTTGAAGTGGTTTAATGGACACCTTGACTTCAAAAACTGGACAATTCAAACATTGAAGTTACAGGAAATGTATTGGTGTTCCAAAAAATGTTTTCTTACTGAAATGACAGTGAGTTTGTACATTTGTACATCACTCGCTGAATTCAGTTTTGTGCTTAATGTGAGAGTTCTATCTTAATGAAATAGTGAAGTATTCAGTTGCTGGATGAGTCTTCCATGAGTTAGGCTATCTCTTTATCCTGTGTCTTTTTGTAGTATGTTTGGTTTAATAGTTTATGGCAAAGAAATTTTCTATAAAAACATTTTTCTCCCCTAACACAAGCATATATACTGTAAACTAGTTAGATAAAGGATAGTGATTTTAAAGCCATATTTCCCCTATAGTTATACATTTATTATGGTAACCAGACATCCCTGTTTTCCAGGGACAGGCCTGGATTTTGGTTTTCTGTCTCTGATTGGAACTGTCCCAGAAAATGTTCCCATTAAAAAAAACTTGACTGACATAACAGGCTGGTTATCTGAGCAGTTATGTCATTACTAGTTTCACCAGTAGCACCCTGGCTGATGAAAAAAGATGAAATAGCCAAGCTGAAAGCTAGGCCTACTTGTTAACGTGCCGCTACCTTATCCATAAAGAACCTGAACTACAAAACACCCCTGGTTTCCATTTTAGAAATCTGGTCTCCTTAATTATTTATACAGTCAGTCATAATCAGACAAGCAATAACAAAATAAAATTAACGTTTGATTGCGAATGTTCTTTATTATCATTTTTAAGTTGTTTGAAGATTTTT
The DNA here is from genome assembly GCA_012976165.1 of Labeo catla. Classification (NCBI taxonomy): domain Eukaryota; kingdom Metazoa; phylum Chordata; class Actinopteri; order Cypriniformes; family Cyprinidae; genus Labeo; species Labeo catla. The sequence continues at coordinate 2,950,741 of VONZ01000022.1, read as the reverse complement.
TTTTTTGTATGTTTTTTTGTTGATGCAGAGAAAATAATTTTATTCAGTAAGTATTATGAGAAGATACCCAGATAAAACTACTCCATCTTCTCAAAGCCTGGTTTCAAGATGGCATTTCGTTTGAAGGCACACATGTAGTTTTTCTTGGCATAACAGTCGTCATCATTCCATCTGCCAATCTCTGAAAATGTGAGGGACAGTAAAAGATTATTATACCTTCTGCAGTGTGTCTTACCTTCAGTATATTTAAAAGTCCTCACAGCATCAATATCACTGTAATAAATTCTATACCAAAACATTTAGTTAAAACTGAATGTGACTGTCCTATAACTATCTCTGTTCTTACCTTTCCAGTTCATCTCCACGCATTCCTCTGCGCTAGTGTATATGCTGGGCTCACCACTTGTCCAAATTTGAAAATCCCAGAAGGATCCATCAGTCCAAGAAAATTTACCAGTCTGAGAGAATGAGAAACAGATTTTAAAGAAGAAAAAAATAAAGAAAGATAGAAAAGGTGTTTGGCTAGTGAGAAACTATAGTGAGTGCATGACACTGAAAAACAGGAAATAACAACCCTATTTGTGAACGTCTTCTGTCTTTTTTTACCCTAAAAAATTCAAAGCCTCCAAGCCAGAAGCGCAGGTCGTTTGGGTTAAATTTTTTGACAATGCGGAGCAAGTAATCATTATGCTCTATACTATGCACTGACACCAGGTGTGCACCAGGCGCTGTTTTCCTACAGCTGAACTGGATATAAAAAAAAGAAGAACAATTAATGACCATAGATTAAATTGATTTTTTATGTTTTGTCTTTTACATTTTCTAAAAACCCTACCTCGGCATCAGTGAAGTTGAGACGCTTGTTGAAGTATTTGACGCAGTACTTGCCCACTTTGTACCAGTCAGTAAGCCATACACATTACACGGTTTAGGCATAGCACACCACTCACTGTCATTTGTATGGCCAGCAACAAACCCTAAATGACAGAATTACATATTTGATTTCTAAAAATTTTATAAATATATTATGTGGGTAGTTTCTTGTCTGTTTGAAAGAAAACTTGAAATGTATCACTCTGTTAATCTAATACAGTCAAGGTCAAAGCAGGTCATCTCAACAAATACTTTAATGATGTTTGATAACAAAGTTCGGGAGGAGCATGATCAGATAATCAACTAATTTGGCACAGGTGCAACTCGTCTAGCTAGCACAAGTCATATATAAGCACACAGCCAACTTACCTCCATCATTCGACTGTTTTTCGGCATCCCCCCTCCGCCTCAACTCCTCACTCTTAATCTATCCTCATCCTATACTTGGGATGGGGGGAGTTCTCTGGGTTCGGGCCATATTCCGGGCTCAGAGCCCTCCCCCAGGACAGCATGCCAAAATATGCTTACTGTTTACTCAACCAGATTAGATGTGAGGGTGAACTCGTGAATAAATCATATGCACAAACTATGTAGTCACCTGGTTTACCATTAATTATAATCAGGGGCTCATTAATGAATAAGTGTGAAGTAAATGGTAAAATTTTGAAAATTCAACATAAATATATTTTAGTATGAATTAAATATTACCTTTCTCCATTGTTAAGAAGTTTCCACTCCCAAAAAGGAGAGACATCAACAGAAAGCTTGTTGATCTTGATTTGAACTGTGGAAGAAGAACAATCAGTAGAATAACCACATAACATATATAAATATATATATAAAAAGAGAGAGAGAGAGAGAGAGAGAGAGAGAGAGAGAGAAGACTTACCATTGCAATTCTTCCACTTTTGACGTCTATGATCTATCTGTCCTCTAAGTAACTCTTGGATCTGTCTCACCTAATTTTATAACACCTAAATCTGATCATTTTTACAACTCCTCCTCTTCTCTCAGTTATCCTTATCTTCAGGTTGTGTATGTGTCATCATCACACAGAAAACTGCTTTATTATTCAGTGCCTGAATTAATAATCCGTTAAGTTTATTATACACATTTCATAATTTAATATGTCTTATCCTTACACAACACTAATGTATAAGTGGCCGTACATACCATAAGTCATTCATGGCACTCACACACACATTCTCCTTACACGTACTTGTATTTCTGCTTTCACACACACACACTTGTTTTTGTGAATTGTGGGGACTTTCCATAGACTTCTACAGTATTGTCTATCCCCTAACCCAACCCCTTACAGTAAACACGTTTGCATTGTTACATTTTAAGATAAACATCATTTACCGCAGTCCGGGCCCCACCATGTCAAAAATTTCAGGTTTTACTATCCTTGTGGGGACATTTGGTCCCCACAATGTAACAAGAATAAGTACACACACACACACACATTCTTCTTTGACATGTTTCTGCTTATATACAGTTGAGGCCCTCAGTTGTCCTCAGTGTGAAAAGATGGATCTCAAAATCTTTCATGCATATATATTTACATTTCTACACATATGTATTCTTTCTTCTTACATACCTACATTCTAACTACATTCTAACATTCTATCTCTTTAAGCAGAAAGTCATTTCAAACCAGGAAATACATATGCAAGACTTGCTCAGCTCATCACAACTATACAATTATGCTATTCAAAATTATGCTATTCCATGTTACTCAATTATTAAAATAAATAAATAAATAGCTAAACTTACTGTTTTTATTGTTTACTGTAACATTGTATTGCAATAAATGATCACCATTCAGCCCAGACAGCTGTCCTTATAGTCAAGCCTGATTGATCCCATTCTTGAGTTTTGGAAATAATATAAAGATATATCACTGACCATAATTTGCAGTTCACTTCCTAAATTGTCATTTTAGTGAAAAAAAAAAAAAATGTATAGACACTTAAGTGTATCTGGCAACTAAGCAGAGGCTTAATGCACCTGCACCCTAAATCACAACTCACTCATAGGAAGAGGCCAAAAATGAAACCTTTATATATATATATATATATATAAATTGATCGAATGGAAGTAAATTAAAGGGTTAGTACACCCAAAAATGAAAATGAAAATTCTGTCATTAATTCTGTCATCACCCTCATGTTCTTCCAAACCCTTTCATCCCCGTTCATCTTTGGAATACAATTTAAGATATTTTTGATGAAATCCAATAGGTCTCTGACCCTCCCATAGACAGCAAGGGTACTACCACGTTCAAGGCCCAGAAAACTCCAAAATGATCGACAAAGTAGTCCGTATGACATCAGTGGTTCAACTGTAATTTTACGAAGCTACAAGAATATTTTTTTGCACAAAGAAATAAAAAAGATCGACTTTATTCTACATTCTCGTCTCCACTGCATCACTTGTGGACACGCATTCATGAGAGTACGTTACTAGTACGCATGCGTGTGGCGGCGCCGGCGCTGACTCAGATCCGGCGTTATGACGTTGAACGCACGAACGCGGAGAATGACACACACTCAGTGCCACCACACAGTGGAGTGGAGATGAAAATGTGGAATAAAGTCGATATTTTTATTTCTTTGCGCAAAAAAGTATTCTCGTAGCCTCGTAAGACATGAGGGCGAGTAATTAAAGACAGAATTTTCATTTTTGGGTGAACTAATGTTAACCCTTTAATGACTAAAGATTTCTGAAACATTAGAGTGTGCTGAATTACAATAATTCAAGGATTGGATTTGCATTTTGGATCCAAGCCATCCAAGCATTTTGGATGGCTGAAATTCAATATTTATGTAAACTGTGAATAATTAAACTGAGGAAAAAAAAAAAATCACACGTTTTTTAACATATCTTGTAGTTGTGGGGCCAGATTCACTAACAGCCTGTACCACTGCAAACACTCTTTCGGGATTTAAAAAAATGACTGTCAGGATTTACAGCTATTTTTGCAGTTTCAGAAGAGTATTCAAGTGTCATTCTGGGACTATTTTTGTAGACAGTGCATTGTAAATTGTTCAGAAAGAGGCATCTGGTAAATAACAAGTGGCTGAAATTACTCATTTACCACACCAAACAATGAAACCACTAGGTCTTGAGGTTACAAACACAGTTTGGACCTTTCATTTTCAAAGTTGCTGCAGCTCACAATCTGCATGCTTAATAGACTTGGTTACTGTATACATTTTAGCTAATCTGATATCTAGTGTAGACGGACGTGTACATTTTAGCACAGGGCAACAATATAAAATGTGAACACAAAATGTGACACAATGTGTGTAAAAGTTTTCTGTTAACTTCATTTTTAACAAGTTCATTTTACTTGACAAACATTTTTATGCCAGGCATACTATACCTCTTTCATTTTCACAACCCTCCTACTTCTCTCACATTTTTTTTCACACATTTTACTGTCACATCTTAGTGTTGAAATACATGAAACACCTTTAAAAAAAAAAGCATCCTCATGATAACACAAAAGCTATGTTTATTATACGGTATTAGAATATAGAAAGTGAAATTCTTGGACCATGTTGTATGTTGTGTATGCTGTCTTAGCCTAAATAGTATCTCACAGGTCATTTTTTAACATAATCTCAATTTAAAAACTGCTGCTACATCTGAGATAAAGGACATTTCCTCAAAGATTATTAAAGATTACATTCTCATGCACTGAAAATGTCCCTCAGTAGCAGTGTTCAGCCTTATATGTTCGAACTGGAATTGTTTTAAAACTCTGATATCTGATTGTACTGTGCATAATAAATGCAGCTTTATGAATTACACAGACAGGGTGTAATTCGCACGGCGTGATAAAAATATTGACTTAGCTGGTCTCATGGTGCCCTCGCGTACTATCACAAACTTAATAAGTCCCACTTGTGATTATGAGCTTGACAAATTAAAGTTAAAGTTGACTTCACATTGCTTTGCTTCACATTCCTATTTATGATCATTTTAGCAAAACATGAAGACAGCATCAGTAAAAACAGGCAGAGACAATGGTAGCTTTAGCAACATTAGCCTTACAGAAAGCAAAGAAGCTCTTACCGAAAGGCAATATGAAAAATAAACGCGTGATACTTACTTTGTCTGAGCTGACGTTCACGTACAAAGCGCTGGTATTGATTCCTCTTTCAGAATCAACCTTTGCGAAAATCCAGCGTTGAACTGACCCTCATTTGTGAGGAAGTCCGGCGTAAAATGATTGGCACAAACATATAGGACTTTACCAGGACATTTCCTAAATGAAGTCTAACCACAGTGTCCTCGGCGTCTCAGATAGAGGCAGTCTATGGAGACTCCTGTTTGTTGGTGCATCCCAAAATGCAACACTAATGCCACTTTGGCGCTGACATTGTATATCTCCAGCAGCTACAGCAAGAAAACAGTAATGGGGGACTGCTGCTTCTCACTCAGGCATGTGTTCATGCTAATAGGGCAGAGATCATCACAAATAGGTGGGATTTTTCCCTGCGATGACGCCAGCGTAGGGAGAAATCTGTAATCGCATGTTCAGAGAGAGTGTTCATGATTTATTGGGATTCTAAAAAAATAGTGGGTGGATTTCTTCTTGCTATTATTTTCTGCAAAGAAAAATTGGCTTATTAACAAAATGGGGAACTGCTCTAAATCAGAAAAAGATTAAGGGAACAGACTGTAGTCAAAATAAACATGATAGTGGTACTTTGAGTGTTACAATTCTAGGTGAAAGCCTCCCAAGAAGTGGAGAAAAACTGATTGGAGTTTGTTCAGTAAATGGGAGTGGGAGACAGAGACATGCCACTAGAAACAAAAAAGCAGAGGAGGCCACAGCTGCAAACCACAAACCAAAAAGAGGAAACAAGTAGAGAACGACATGCAGGCAATGAGTAGTAAGACCCCCTCGTACGGCACTGCTGCCGCAAAAGGGGAAGTTGCTCAAGTGCATAGAGGTTCTGCAACACCTCTGCCTAGTTAGCAAGTTTAGCGGCTAAACGCAGCTAAAGTAAACAGGCTCGTCTCTCCACAGAGAGAAGAGAGGGGCGGGGCGAGCAGAGCTCATTTGCATTTAAAGCAGCCTCGACCAGAATGAGATGATTTTTTACAGAGCTGATTTTGGCAAGGTAAAAAGGGTGTTGTTTTACACAACCATTGAGAATTTTTAACCAAAGTATATTATAGACTTTTCATTAAGACCCTAAAGAATCATATCAACTTGTGGAAAATGGGTATCCGATGACCCCTTTAACGAACCTCTCAGTAAAGAGTTTAGAGGGGTTAAGGGTAAAGCTGTAAAGCCATCCCTCAGTGGAGCTCACAGTAGGTTTCTATGGCCCCTTCTAGTGGCTGATTTGAGAACTGTAATGATGAAATATATGTGTAACAGTACTGTGACAAAAATAAAAGCATGTCCCCCCCCCAAATATGTATTCATGCAGCAGTTTAAGTCAATCCAGTCAGTCCAATACAAAAACAACTCATTATTTTTATTTTAATTATTTTAATTAATTTTTAAAACCCATTGTATTTTCACAGTTTTAAACACAAAACAATTTTTATGTTTCATATAATGATACCTTGATGAAACAGTTCAGTCTAGGCCTACTCAAATACTATAGAATATCAAAGACGAGTCACTCCTATAGTTTTGAAGATGGAAAAATGCAACGCTTATTATGGACGCGAAACCCCGAATTCGGAATAAATGAGCCAATCGCTAATCAGTAAAGTCGGCGCACCACGGCAGCTCACTGCGCTCAGTACTGCACATGCGCACTGACTGATCTCGCCTGAAAAAATAAGCTTTTTTTAATGCTTCTGGAGCATAAGGAACAATATTTATGAGGTAGTTGTTGTCAGATTGCATTGGTGATTTCATATATGACATTAAATCGTAAGTTTGGTGGACGGCTTTGGAGAATTTGATGTTTCCCCATTCAAAGAGATAGGAGCTGCACTTGCCTGCCCGAAAGGCGTTTCAAAGATGCCGCCGAGTGAAATGACTTCGTCTTAAAGGGACTTTGGCCTTTTTTAAGTCTCAGTCAAAGCTGTCATCACTTTGAAGGCGCACATGTAGTTGCAAATAGCTTTGAGTCATGCACTGAATTTGCTACAATTAAGTAAAAAAAATATGAAGTATTTTCTATTGTGAATGATTTCAGTATTAAACATGAACAATAATAAAACATTTATATGCTTCCATAAAAATAAATGCTAATGCTTTGAAAATATTATCAGTAGAAAAAAGAAAATTGGTGCATCTCCAAATGTACTGCAACAAATCCACTGAGACAAGCGTAGTGTAGAACCCATGTGGAGTTTATTGACAAACCATCATAAACATGAACACTATCATTAACTTGGCATAACTTGACTTGACCATGAACTAAAGTCACCATCAGCGTTTACAGGAAACAATACACAACAAGCTAACAGAAAAAACGTGAGGGTTTAAAGGAGTAGTTCACTTCCAGAACAAAAATGTACAGATAATGTACTCACCCCATTATCATCCAAGATGTTCAAGTCTTTCTTTCTTCACTCGTAAAGAAATTGTGTTTTTTTGAGGAAAACATTTCAGGAATTTTCTCCATATGGTGGACTTCTATGGTGCCCCAAGTTTGAACTTCCAAAATGCAGTTTAAATGCAGCTTCAAGGGGCTCTAAACGATCCCAGCCGAGGAAAAAGGGTCTTATCTAGCTAAATGATCTGTCAAAATTACAAATTTATATACTCTTTAACCTCAAATGCTTGTCTTGTCTAGGTGTGTACTCTGTGCATTCCTGTTCAATACAGTTAGGATAGGTCGAAAAACTCCCATCTCATTTTCTCCTCCAACTTCAAAATCGTCCTACAACGGGCATTTGACCTTCTTTGTACGTTCACTTTGTAAACACTGGGTCGGTACTTCTACAGCGATGTAGGATGGTTTTGAAGTTGGAGAAGAAAATGAGATGGGAGTTTTTCGACCTACCCTAACCATATGAAGATAATTCCTGAAATGTTCTCCTCAAAAATCATAATTTTTTTACAACTGAAGAAAGACATGAATATCTTGGATGACAATGGGGTGAGTATATTATCTAAAAAATTTTGTTCTGGAAGTGAAGTACTCCTTTAAATACTTAGACAAGGAGAACACAATGACAAAACCAACCAACGAGCAAACAGAACTGAGAATCACATGGCAGGACAATGAACCAGTTAAAACAAGACACATGAACTAAAAAAGTATTTTTGGGTTGTGGCTAGAAGGGATACAGCTAAGATGGGAAACTAACAATGAAATGAATTGTTCTACCTATTAGATTGTTTTTTTTTTAATGTCTACACCTACCACAACCCCAAACTTAGCCATTACTATAATACAAAAACAGTATTATTGTTATACAGTGTGACAAAAATAACGTTAGATTGATGTGCACATGACCAGTAGCTAGAGCTGTATCCCTATAGCCTTAACCGTCTTTTTCCACAGATCTTATTATTATGCAATTATGCAAAATATCATGTAATATTACACTGTGTGTGTCTGTATGTGTTCTTGGATTCCACTAATGAATTGTTTGTATCAACAACATGTATGAAAATCTGTTTCCCCTTCCATCTGTTGAGTTCTTTATCACACTCCCTGAATTCAGTTTTGTGCTTAATGTGCTCATGAGAGTTCTATCTAATAAATTATTACATTCAAGTATTCCTAGATGAGTATCCTTATCTATTTATCCGTTTTTTTTTTTGTTTTTTTTTTGTTTTTTTGTAGCATATAAATGTAATCGGAGCAATCGTGTCATTATTATTTTCACCAAAAGAGGGCGCTGAAAGCTAGACTGATTGATAGCACCGCTATCATGAAAAACTTTACATGGAAGAGAACAGAGAGCTGTTATCATCAATAATTAAATGACACTCCGTTATCGGTTTCTAAGGTAGTTACATACAAACTATTTATGTTAAATGTCAAAATACTGTTTGTGTGTATTGTGTAACAAGGCATGAAAAAATGCAGGACTGTTTTGCACACAATTTTAAACGTTCCTGAAGGTTTAGTTGTGGACTAAAGTTCCTGAAGAAATTAAAAGAAAACAAAGTCGAGATGCCTGCATAACATCCTAATCTTTCTTTAGTCTGGACAGAGATCAGATATAATACATCATGGAGACATCTCTTTGATGTCTGCATTTACATTACAGACGTCTGTCAGATGTTTGTACACAGCAGATGTTTTCCAGATCAAGTGATCTTTAACAGACATCTTGCAGATATACATGTGCTTTCTGAGTAACTTTCACAAACATGCAAACCCAGATAGCACACGTACATCTGCAAGATGTTTGTTAAAGATCACTTGATCTGGAAAGCATCTGCTGTGTACAAACATCTGACAGACATCTGTAAAATGTCAGTTTTACATACATTCTAAATCATAAACATCTTATAGACATCTGATAGGAAACGTCCTATAGACGTATTGCAGATGAGCAAACAATCTAAAAAATGCAGACGTCAAATAGACGTCTCCGAGATGTACCTGTGCTATCAGGGAAGTAACTTCTTTAGCTGTTTTCTATAAGATAAATTAAATATTTCATCAGGTCCCGCTGTCACATCTCTGATATGAATGAATAATAGGCCTACAAAAATAATAAACTGAAAAATTACACTTTTTTACAATTTTTTAGAAAGAATATACTTTGCGCTTAAAATGAGCCTAAAATACAAAATAATAACCCTGATTAAAATAAACATTAAAAAATACATTTCCAAAACAAACATGTGGATGTTCCAAAACAATACAAATGTGGATTTGTAAAGTCATAATTTTATTATGTAATACTGTTTTGATCTGTTCGCTTGCAGTAGTTTCTTTACTATTTTTCATAGTGTGATTTTTGCTGGGTTAAAACAAGAGTCAGTTTGACTCACAAACATCATTCATTATAATTATTTATATTAGTATATGGGGAAACAATCCAAAAATTTATTGTCCCTGTTACTTAAATTGTAGATAATCACAAGAGAGAAAATGATATTTCAACAAAATGAGGAAAATTTCGACATCTTCATCCTGTTCAAAAGTTTCACCCCCGGCTCTAAAGGCATCGTGTTTCCTTCTGGAGCATCAGTGAGCTTTGAACCTTTTTTAATAGTTGTGTTTGAGTCCCTCGGTTGTCCTCAGTGTGAAAAGATGGATCTTAGAATCATACAGTCACTGCTGAAAAGGCTTCAAATATGAAAAAGATGCTGGAAAACTGAAGAATCTGCAGGACCTGGAGGATTTTTCTGAAGAACATTGTTCAGTTTGGCTTTTCAGAACAAACAAGGGACTCATGAACAATCAACACAAAACAAAACAAAACAAAACAAAACAAAAAACAGTTGTAGATCATCTAGGGAACTACACACAGTATTAAGAACAAAGGGTTCCCAAACTTCTTTTAATAATTTCAGCTATTTTATTATTATAATTTTTATTTATTTTATTTATTTTTTTTGAGTATATGTAAACATCTTTTATTTAAAATATCTTACTCAGGACAGTGCTAAAAAAAAATAACATTTCTATGATCTCTCTTATTTTGTTAAAATTATTCCCATTTTCACAGATTCTGCAAGGGTTTCACAAACAGAGATTTAAATGGCATTTTGACTACTGTCCCCAGTTTCCATTTCAGAAATCTGGTCTCCTTAATATTTATGGTCATTATAATCAGACAAACAATAAAAAAACAAAATCATCTAATAATTTTGATTGTAAATTCTCTTTATTATCATTTTAAAGCTATCCGAAGAATTGTTTTATATTTTTTTTATGTTTTATATTATTTTCGATTTTTTATTTTTTTTGGTAAGTTTTTTGTTGATGCAGAGAAAATAATTTTATTCAGAAGGTTTTATGGGATGATACCCAGATAAAACTCCATCTTCTCAGGGCCTGGTTTCAAGATGGTATTTTAAAGGCACATATGTAGTTTTTCTTGTAAGAACAAGCGTCGTCATTCCATCTACCAGTCTCTGAAAATGCGAGGGACAGTAAAAGATTATTATACCTTCTGCAGTGTGTCTCACTACATATTCCTCAGAGCATCGCTGTAATAATTCATTTAGCAAAACATTTAGTTAAAATTGAATGTGATTGTCCTATTACCCATTAGGGTCTCTCTGTTCTTACCTTTCCAGTTCATCTCCAGGCATTCCTCTTTGCTATTGTATATGTTGGTGGGCTCACCAGTTGTCCAAATTTCATAGTCCCAGAAGGATCCATCAAGCCAAAGAAATTTACCAGACTGAGTGAATGAGAGAAGATTTTAACAAAAAATGTCACTGAAAATCAGGAAATAATGACAATTTATCTTTGCTCTCCCTAATTGTGAACACTCTTTTTTTTCAGGTCTTTTTTTTTTACCTGAAATAATTCAAAGGCTCCAAGCCAGATGCGCAGGTTGTTTGGGTTGAATTTTTTCACAATGTCAAGCAAGATCTCATTATGCTTTTTACTATGCACTGACACCAGGTGTGCACCAGGGGCTGTCTTCCGACAGCTGACCTGGATATGATAAAAGGAAGAACATTTAATGACTACACATTACATTGATTTTTTTTTTTTTTTTGTAACATTACATGACATAAAAAAACTACCTCAGCATCACTGAAGTTAAGAGGCTGGTTGTAATATCTGACACAGTAATTGTCCATTTTGTACCAGTGCTCTTCGAAGCCGTTCACATTACAACTTGTAGGGTTAGGACACCGCGCAGTGACATTTGTATGGCCAGCAACAAACCCTAAATGACAGAATCACACATTTGAGCTCTAAGAATTTCATAAATATGATATGTGGGTAGTATTTCTTACCTGCTTGAAAGGTAAACTTGTTATATATTACTCTGTTATTCTAATAATTGGAGAAGGGTCTGGCTGTAGACATGCACTTGCACTCTCAGACACCTGCACACTCAGACGCCTGCACTTCTGCAAGTGACATAATTTGCAGTCGATTTTATTTTTTACTTTATTTTATATATTTATTATTTTTTTAATCGAATCTCTCAACATTTTACAACAGTAGCCAGGTGGTGAAGACAAGAAAAAATAAACTAAATTACAATGCCACTCGCTACCTGCGACGTCATTTGCAATCCACACAAATGGTGCGTGTTGCCAATGGACACAAGACGCTGTGGTTGTTAAACGATTAAAACTAATTTAATAGCATGACATACAGGGTCCTGCAAGTCATCTAGGAGATAAAAACAAGACCCGCAAATCTGTGGCCACAGAACAGCAGAATATGAAAGCAATGCGCAAAGTCTCTCGTTAAGCTTTTTCCTCTTGTGGAACACCATTAACACTTGAAATGGCTTAATGTATTAAGATACATTAAGTGCCATTAAACGATCAAATCTGTAATATAGTTTATTAATTTAATGTACTTCAGGGCAAGCATATGGTCATGAATGCGCAAACTTTCACTTTTATACTTGCCCAGCAAATGCTTAATGTGGCAAAATGGACTAAGATGATAAACCCAAATTCAATATAAACCTTATTGTTGTCAAACGATATACCAGCAGATATGAACACGCCATAAGAAAGGTATTATGTGATATTAAAAGGACCAACCCTGTAGACAAGCAGACGAGCCCAGAAAGCAGTGCGTTAAATAGATGTTTTCCTCCCATAGAAAATCAATATAAACAAAAGACAATGATATAAAACAGCTGTAGAGATTATTCTTTATGGGAAAATCCGAATGTACGGGGCGTTGCGTTTATTCTGGGCTCACCTGCTTGTGTGTAGTTGTTTTAATAATGAATAGGAGCATATTGAGTTTAGTCTTTATCATCTTAATCCGTTATGCCACATTATGCCACGTTTTGCAAAGGAAAACACTATATAGCCTACATATACATTATATTAATAAACTGTATATCGAATTTGATCTTTTAATTGCATTTTAATACATTGAGCCATATTAAGTGTTAATGGTTTTCTACGGGAAAAAAGCGCTTAACGAGAGACTTCATATTCTCTCGTTCATATTCTGCTTCATATTCATATTCGTTCATATTCTGCTGTTCTGTGGCCACAGATTTGCGGGTCTTGTTTTTATCTCCTACAGATGACTTGCAGGACCCTGTATATTATGCTAAATTAGTTTTAATCGTTTAACTAACACAGCTTATTGTCTCCACTGGCAACACACACGATGTGTGCGGATTGCAAGTGACGTTGCAGGTAGCTGAGAGTGCAGGTGACATTGCGAGTGACATTGTAATTTAGTTTCTTTTTTTCTTGTCTTCACCACCTGGCTACTGTTATAAAATGTTGAGAGATTCAATTAAAAAAATAATAAATATATAAAATAAAGTAAAAAATAAAATCGACTGCAAATTATGTCACTTGCGGAAGTGCAGGTGTCTGAGTGTGCAGGTTTCTGAGAGTGCAGGCGCATGTCTGCAGCTAGACCCTGTTGACTAATTCGGTCACTGTGTACTCAAAGCTGTGTACTCAAATACTTTACAAACCATATGCACACATTATATGTTTGCATGCTTTTTGTTTAAATTTAATTATTATCAGAGGCTCATTACAGAACTGGTCTGAAGTAATGGGTTGAAAATTCAAGATAAATATATTTTTATATGAATTAAATGTTACCTCTCTTCATTGTTAAGAAGTTTCCACTCCCAAAAAGGAGAGTCAGCAACAGAACGCTAGTTGATCCTGATTTGAACTGAAGTGGAATATGATTATTAACAACATTATTTTTGACCAACATGCTCAAATGTTTATATAGTGGCATGCGAAAGTTTGGGAACTCCCCTGCAGAATCTGTGATAATGTGAATAATTTTAACAAAATAAGTGAGGTCATACAAAATGCATGTTATTTTTATTTTTGTTTAGCACTGTCCTGAATAAGATTTTAATAAAAGATGTTTACATATAGTAGACATGAGAAAAAAAGCTAAATTAATTAAATTATTAAAATAACCCCCTTCAAAAGTTTGTTGTTCTTAATACTTTGCGTAGTAAAATACTATTTGTTTGTTTGTTTGTTTGTTTTGTGATAGTTGTTCATGAGTCCCTTGTTTGTTCTGAACAGTTAAACTGAACACTGTTCTTCAGAAAAAAATCCTTCAGGTCCTGCAGATTCTTCAGTTTTCCAGCATATTTGAACCCTTTGCAGCAGTGACTGTATGATTTTGAGATCCATCTTTTTTACACTGAGGACAATTGAGAGACTCAAACACAACTATTAAAAAAAAGGTTCAAACATTCACTGATGCTCCAGAAGGAAACACAATGCCTTAAGAGCCAGGGGGTGAAAACTTTTTGAATTTGAAGATAAAGGTAAATTGTATGTAATTTGTCTTCCCGGGAAACATGCAAGTATCTTCTGATGCTTCCGAAGGGCAGTACTAAATGGAAAAAAATGATATTTCAACAAAATGAGGAAAATTTGGACATCTTCATCCTGTTCAAAAGTTTTCACCCCCAGCTCTTAAGGCATCGTGTTTCCTTCTGGAGCATCAGTGAGCTTTGAACCTTTTTTAATAGTTTTGTTTGAGTCCCTCAGTTGTCCTCAGTGTGAAAAGATGGATCTCAGAATCATACAGACACTGCTGGAAAGGGTTCAAATATGAAAAAGATGCTGGAAAACTGAAGAATCTGCAGGACCTGGAGGATTTTTCTGAAGAACATTGTTCAGTTTGGCTTTTCAGAACAAACAAGGGACTCATGAACAATCATCACAAAACAAAACAAAACAAAACAAAAAACAGTCGTAGATCATTATTATTATTATTATTATTTTTTTTATTTTTATTTTTTTTTGAGTATATGTAAACATCTTTTATGTAAAATATCTTACTCAGGACAGTGCTAAATAAAAAATAACATGAATTTTCTATGAACTCTCTTGTTTTGTTAAAATTATTCCCATTTTCACAGATTCTGCAAGGGGTTCACAAACTTTCACATGCCACTGTATATATATATATATATATATATAGGATACAAGGACTTACCATTGCAGTTCATCAGCTTCTGTCCTCATAATAAGTTTTGCTTCTGTCTCACCTTATTTTATACCTTTCCATTCGATTTCACAACTCCTCCTCTTCTCTTGGTTTCGCTGACTTTCGGGTCTAGAATAGTTTTTTATTCTTCATCACACAGGAAACTGTTTCAGACACCTAGAGACTGAAGCATTTTAAAAAGAAATATATATAATATATATAATATATACCTCATCCCTGTCAGCACTGTAATAGGCAAACAAGGTAAAACTGATTTTGTAGACAGCACATTAGTCAGAAAGAGGCAATCTGGTAAATGACAAGCATCTGAAAACTCTACTTTACCACACCATACAGTGAAACCAATATATCTTGTGGTTAAACGGTGTGAACCTCTTGGTGTCAACATCCACTTGATGCTGCCAGCAACAGTTGTCAACCTGAATTGCTTTATCATTTAATTAAATTCAAGTTTATTTAGCACTTTTCACAAAGCATATTTTTCAGAAAATGCATGTTTCAGTGTTACAATCAGTAAGTATTCTGTTATCAGCAACAGAATCTGTCAAATGAATGTCCGTATGGCAGTAATTTACAGCTATAAGACAATGTTATGTGGTTATGTGCTTAGTAAACATCATGTTTTCAATTAAGGAGACATACAGAACACATTAGGCTTTGATAACAGCTTAATACATAGCTATCCGATCAAGACCAAGACTCATTCTTGGTCTTGGATGGATAGGAAATGGGAAATTCAGTCCGTCAAGTTGCATTAAGTGTAAATAGGGTCAAAATACTTCTCCTATAGAGACATTTGTTATTTGTAATTACTCAAACTTATGTGTAAACATTTGGGTGCTCGAGATTCTGACTTCATGAAAGGCTCAATAAAGTTATCATGAAAGTTTTTTTTAAATTTACTTTACTTTTAGCATGATCGATTTACATCTGTCACTTTGTATCGCTTTAATTTTCACAACCCCTTCTTTTTCTCTCACATCTCGTTCTCAGCTCTTCATCACATAAAAGCTGGCCTAATGTGGCCTCATGGTGAAACAAAGCAACTTGTATCACAACATAATGCATTAGGTTGCATGAAGCATTAGTTCTTCTAATTTCCCATTTACTTTTACTGTACTGCTAGAACATAAAAGCGTCAGGAATTGTGTCTTGTTTGTTTTATGCAATTCTTTGCACCTCTCTTTTTGGCTTTATTGCTGGTCTTCTTTAAAACATATCAAAGATAAAAGTTCATGATACTGCTTAAACTACAGCAAAGATACATTTCAAGGGGTGAGAACCAGAAGGGTGCAAGTGACATTTTGGGTGAAATGGAGATATATCAAATGAAAGCTCTTGATGAGCTCTTTCTACTGGCAAAGGTATCCTGGTCCACAACTCTCACACTACAAAAACTGTTGCATGTCACTCCGGACTACACTTCCCAGCATTCATTGCACTGACTTACAAACACAGCTGCAACCAATCACAGACACACTTTATAAACTATAGACTTCCCTGTTCTTATGGCAGAGTATTGTTTGCGTTTATTTCTGTCTGAGCTATAGCAACTTCTGGAGCCTGTCCGTGTTTTCCATAGTCTAGTCTAGTCTAGTCTGTTTTTTCCCCGAGTCTTGATTCCTGCCTGGTTTACCGCATTCTGTCTATTTCTTGCATAGATTGGAAAAAAAGATGGATGATGCACATTCACTCTCTTCCATTAAAGAAAAGTGAAGCCGCCAGCACCCCAGTAGGACACGGGCATATTGTGCTGATTTGGGACCAGAGTCTGCGCAGTAGAGAACTCGGTACCCATGTCTGTGCAGTAGTGAGCAAAGTGGAGCTGCGTCCCGCCCACACTCCCACAGAGTCAATCGCAAGCACACACCCCTAATTTGCCTGACTGCGCATATTTTTGTCTGCTTATTGCCATACCAGAAGCTTGTGTTAAAATAAGAAAAACAAAACCCCAATCTCTTCCTGAAGATCCCGAAAAAAAGTCAGTTGGTGCTTCAGTTCACTCAGAGAATCTGTCAGTCTTAGCTGTCAATCATGACATTACGCTCCCGTTTTTATAGCATCACATTACGAACTAAAACTGAACTTATTTAAAAAAAAAACGAACATTTGAACTTACATTAGCGTGATAAAACTACATATGATGTCAAAAACCATCTTTGGAAAACAACTGTTTGATGTGAAATTTAATTATTTAGTTTGCCTCAAGTCCAATTAGATTACATGGAGAGGGCGGGGTTTATGACCTATACTGGGACCAGCCATCTGGGGGCGATTGAAACGCTTTGGCTTCACTTTTTAAAGGGGTCATCGGATGCCCACTTTCCACAAGTTGATATGATTCTTTAGGGTCTTAATGAAAAGTCTATAATATACTTTGGTTAAAAATTCTCAATGGTTTTGTAAAACAACACCCTTTTTACCTTGCCAAAATCAGCTCTGCAAAAATCATCTCATTCTAAGGGGTTGTTCCTTTAAATGCAAATGAGCTCTGCTCACCCCGCCCCTCTCTTCTCTCCATGGAAAGACGGTCTTGTTTACTTTAGCCGCATTTAGCCGCCTTTACCCGCTAAACTTCCTAACTACCACGTTATAAGGAAAGGCGACAACTATGTTCATTATTACATCCAGCAACACAACACCTCAATCTGAGATATTCTTGTCTAACTTACATCCCTGCTCTGGCATCAAAACATGGAAAGTTACTGGACTGTGACAGCTGGTCTAAGGTAAGAGCTCATGTCAATCAACTATTGTGGGAGCGGCCTTTGTCTGTGGGACGCCACATTTGAAAAAGGGGATATTATTTTTACAGATTAATTAAAAACCACTGCATGGATTTTTATCATTATAGGATAGATTTGTACATACACTGCCTACACACATTAATGTTCAAACAACATGAAAAAGTGAACTTAGTATCCGATGACCCCTTTAAGACTTGTCTATTGTACTACTGGTTTGCCTCGTCCCCTGGATTACGTTCGCCAACGATTGTTTTGGCCCTCTTGTAAAGTTGGTGAAGTGTCACTAATGCCTTTCTGGTTCTTACCACTCTCTTGTTTAAATAAATGTACAGCAAAGACAACAAAGATACATTTGTTTCCAAATATTACAAATGAACCATAGCTGATCTACAGGATGATAAAACACATCATTAAAAACACTTTCTTAGTTAGTCATTTAAAGCCAGCTAAAGTTAAAGCATACTTTGGTCTGTAAGTTCACTTCACAGATGTATCTAACAGTGTGCACCGATGTCACAGTCAGTGACTGAATCAACTGAAATGTGACCCTGGATCCTGGTAAGCAGCACAGATATATTTGTAGAATAGCCAGCGGGTCAAAATGATCCATTTCCCTTTATGCCAAAAATCATTAGGATATTAAGCAATATAATGTAAATTTCCAATCAAACTTAATTTTTGATTAGCAATATGCATTGGTAAGAACTTAATTTGGACAACTTTAAAGGTGATTTTCTCAATATTTAGAATTTTTTGCACCCTCAGATTCCAGATTTTCAAATAGTTGTATCTCAGCCAAATGTTGCCCTATCATACAAACCATACATCAATGGAAAGCTTATTTCAGATGCTATATAAATCTCAGTTTCACATAATTGACCCTTATGGCTGTTTTTGTGGTCCAGGGTTACAAATGAAAACCAGTAGAGAGATGCAGATCCAACCATGATAGGCAGTTTTGGGTTATTGTATACAACCGCATTGATGTGTCTTGAGGAAGAACATTGTTTTGATTGTGCTTCGGCACTGCTTTTGTGCATGGATGAATGTGGTCTGAGGCACTGTTGTACCCTTGCATACAAGACATCTTATAAAAACAGACAAAAAACAACGGTTTACAAATGGTGAAAATGAACCACAGCAGATTTTTCTCGTTCGCTTGTCTCGTTGTGACAACAAGCGTTCAAGGAATTCTGACCTCTATCACCCTGCCCCACTTTTTATTAATTTATATCGCATATGTATCAACCCCACCTACACTTTATTTCTTTCTCTCTTTCTTCTTTAAATCAATGGATTAAACTACCTCAGCAGTTTGAAGTGGTTTAATGGACACCTTGACTTCAAAAAAACTGGACAATTCAAACATTGAAGTTACAGGAAATGTATTGGTGTTCCAAAAAATGTTTTCTTACTGAAATGACAGCAAGTTTGTACATTTGAATTGTAATTCACCAATGCATTAAAATGTGTTTTCCCGTTCTGTATCCTACTCCCTGAATTCAGTTTTGTGCTTAATGTGAGAGTTCTATCTTAATGAAATAGTGAAGTATTCAGTTGCTGGATGAGTTTTCCATGAGTTAGGCTATCTCTTTATCCTGTGTCTTTGGTTTTGGTAGTATGTTTGGTTTAATAGTTTATGGCAAAGAAATTTTCTATAAAAACATTTTTCTCCCCTAACACAAGCATATATACTGTAAACTAGTTAGATAAAGGACAGTGATTTTAAAGCCATATTTCCCCTATAGTTATACATTTATTATGGTAACCAGACATCCCTGTTTTCCAGGGACAGGCCTGGATTTTGGTTTCCTGTCTCTGACTGGAACTGTCCAGGAAAATGGTTCCTGTTAAAAAACTCGACCGACATAACAGACTGGTTATCTGAGCAATTGTGTCATTACTAGTTTCACCAGTAGCACCCTGGCTGATGAAAAAAGATGAAATAGCCAAGCTGAAAGCTAGGCCTACTTGTTAACGTGCCGCTACCTTATCCATAAAGAACCTGAACTACAAAACGCCCCTGGTTTCCATTTCAGAAATCTGGTTTTCTTAATTATTTATACAGTCAGTCATAATCAGACAAACAATAACAAAATAAAATCAACGTTTGATTGCTAATGTTCTTTATTATCATTTTTAAGTTGTTTGAAGAATTTTTTTTTTGTATGTTTTTTTGTTGATGCAGAGAAAATCATTTTATTCAGTAAGTATTATGAGAAGATACCCAGATAAAACTACTTCATCTTCTCAAAGCCTGGTTTCAAGATGGCATTTCGTTTGAAGGCACACATGTAGTTTTTCTTGGCATAACAGTCGTCATCATTCCATCTGCCAATCTCTGAAAATGTGAGGGACAGTAAAAGATTATTATACAGTCATGTGAAAAAGTTAGGACACCCTATTGAATTCCATGGTTTTACGTATCAGGACATCATTAAAAAAAACTGATCCTTGGCTGGTCTTAAAATTTTGAAAATAAAACCTCAGATGAACAACAACATATGACAAATTACACCCTGTCATTATTTACTGAACCAAAATAAAGCCAAAATGGAAAAGCCATGTGTGACAAAGTTAGGACGCCCTTACTGTTAACATTGGAATTAAGAGGGTAAATAACAGTCAAGCACTGCTAATCAAATACTTTTGATTAACTGATCATCAGCAAGTCTGAGCGCCTCTATAAAAGCATAAGCTTTGACAGTTTGCTGGTTTGGAGCCTTCAGGTGTGTGTTAACACAATGCCAAGAAGGTAAGACATCAGCAATCATCTTAGAGAAACAATTGTTGCTGCCATCAGTATTAGAAGAGTAATACGGCCATTTCCAAACAATTTGAAGTTTATTCACAAGTGGAAGACATTTAAAACAGACACCTCTCCTTCCAGAAGTAGACGTCCCAGAAAATTCACCCCAAGATCAGACCGTGTAAAGTTCAGAGAAATTGGCAGACAATCCAAGAACTACACCTCAGACTCTACAGGCCTCAGTTAACATGTTAAATGATAAAGTTCATGACAATACCATTAGAATAAATATGGGACAAAATGGCATGTTTGGAAGGCTTGGCAGAAGAAAGCCTCTTCTATCTAAAAAAAACATTGCTGCACAGTTTAGGTCTGCAAAGTTGCATCTGAACAAAACACAAGTCTTCTAGAATAACGTCCTTTGAACAGACGAGGCCGTGGAGATGTGGAGATGTTTGGCCATAATGCACAGCGCCAAGTTTGGTGAAAACCTAAAGAGCATATCAACACAAACACCTCATACCAAAAGACAAGCATGCTGGAGAAGGGCTGATCATTTTGGGCTTGTTTTGTAGCCACAGGACCTGGGCACCTCACAGTCATTGAGTTGGCCATGAACTCCTCTGTATATTAAAGTATTCTACAGTCAAATGCGAGGGCATCTGTCCGACATCTAAAGTTGGGCCAAAATTGGGTCATGCAGCAGGACAATGATCCCAAGCACACAAGCAAATCTACAACAGAATGGCTGAAAAGAAAATAATCAAGGTGTTGCAATAGCCCAGTCCAAGTCCAGAGCTCATCCTGACTCAAATGCTGTAGTGAGAGCTGTGCATAAGCAAATGCCCACAAACCTCAATAAACTGGCCCAACCTTGAAAAGAAGAGTGGTCCAAATTCCTCCAGAATGGTGTGAAAGACTGATAAAGTCACACAGAAAATGAATGCTTCAAGTTATTGCTGCTAAAAGTGGATCTGCAGGCAACTGACTCATAGGGTGTCCTAATTTTGTCACACATGGCCTTTCCCTCTTGGCTGTATTTTTGTTAAATAAATAATGACACTGTGTGATATGTCATGTGATGATGTTGATCTGAGGATTTATTTTTCAAATTTTAAGACCTGCCAAGGACCAGATCATTTTTTATTATGTCCTGATATGGAAAACCATGAAATTCAATAGGGTGTCCTAACTTTTTCACATGACTGTACCTTCTGCAGTGTGTCTTACCTACAGTATATTTAAAAGTCCTCACAACATCAATATCACTGCAATAAATTCTATACCAAAACATTTAGTTAAAACTGAATGTGACTGTCCTATAACTATCTCTGTTCTTACCTTTCCAGTTCATCTCCACGCATTCCTCTGCGCTAGTGTATATGCTGGGCTCACCACTTGTCCAAATTTGAAAATCCCAGAAGGATCCATCAGTCCAAGAAAATTTACCAGTCTGAGAGAATGAGAAACAGATTTTAAAGAAGAAAAAAATTAAGAAAGATAGAAAAGGTGTTTGGCTAGTGAGAAACTATAGTGAGTGCATGACATTGAAAAACAGGAAATAAGTAGATGAGTGAAGTTTGAGAACAAACTTTAAGTTGGCTTGAGAAATGAAAGCAGCTAGCATGATTTAACACATTGCTTACATGATTAGCTTGTTGCTTGTGTTTTTATAGGCTGATTACAATGTTGTTAGCATAATTTGCAAGTTACTAGCATGTTTCTAGTCTGATTAACATGTTGATGGCATGTATCGTGCATGATTAGCATGTTAGTAGCATATTTCTAACATGATTAGCATGTTGCTAGCATGATTAGCATGCTGTTAGCATGATTACCAAGTTACTAACATGTTGTTAGCATGATTAGCATGATACTAGTATGTTGTTAGCATTTTCTAGTATGATTGGCATGTAACTAGCACGTTGCTAGCATGATTACCAAGTTACTAACATGTTGTTAGCATGATTAGCATGTTACTAGCAAATTGCTAGCATGTTACTAGCAAAATTGCTAGCATGTTTTTATCATGACTAGCAAGTTGCTAGCATGTTTCTATCATGATTAGCAAGTTGCTAGCATGTTTCTATCATGATTAGCAAGTTACTAGCATGTTGTTAGCATGATTAACATGTTACTAGCATGTTGTTAGCATGATTAACAAGTTACTACTATATTGTTAGCATGATTAGCATGTTACTAGCAAGTTGCTAGCATGTTTCTATCATGATTTCTCAAGCCAACTTAACAACCCTATTTGTGAACGTCTTCTGTCTTTTTTTACCTTAAAAAATTCAAAGCCTCCAAGCCAGAAGCGCAGGTCGTTTGGGTTAAATTTTTTGACAATGCGGAGCAAGTAATCATTATGCTCTATACTATGCACTGACACCAGGTGTGCACCAGGCGCTGTTTTCCTACAGCTGAACTGGATATAAAAAAAAGAAGAACAATTAATGACCATAGATTAAATTGATTTTTTATGTTTTGTCTTTTACATTTTCTAAAAACCCTACCTCGGCATCAGTGAAGTTGAGACGCTTGTTGAAGTATTTGACGCAGTACTTGCCCACTTTGTACCAGTCAGTAAAGCCGTACACATTACACGGTTTAGGCATAGCACACCACTCACTGTCATTTGTACAGCCAGCAACAAACCCTAAATGACAGAATTACATATTTGATTTCTAAAAATTTTATAAATATATTATGTGGGTAGTATTTCTTGTCTGTTTGAAAGATAAACTTGAAATGTATTACTCTGTTAATCTACTAATACAGTCAAGGTCAAAGCAGGTCATCTCAACAAATACTTTACAAATCATATGCACAAACTATGTAGTCACCTGGTTTACCATTAATTATAATCAGGGGCTCAATAAAGAATAAGTTTGAAGTAAATGGTAAAATTTTGAAAATTCAACATAAATATATTTTAGTATGAATTAAATATTACCTTTCTCCATTGTTAAGAAGTTTCCACTCCCAAAAAGGAGAGACATCAACAGAAAGCTTGTTGATCTTGATTTGAACTGTGGAAGAAGAACAATCAGTAGAATAACCACATAACATATATAAATATATATATAAAGAGAGAGAGAGAGAGAGAGAGAGAGAGAGAGAAGAATTACCATTGCAATTCTTCCACTTTTGACGTATATCATCTATCTGTCCTCTGAGTAACTCTTGGATCTGTCTCACCTAATTTTATATCACCTAAATTTGAAACTCCTCCTCTTCTCTCAGTTATCCTTATCTTCAGGTTGTGTATGTGTCATCATCACACAGAAAACTGCTTTATTATTCAGTGTCTGAATTAATAATCCATTAAGTTTATTGTACACATTTCATAATTTAATATATCTTATCCTTACACAACATTAATGTATAAGGGGCCGTACATACCATACTTCATTCATGGCACTCACACACACACATACATTCTTCTTACACGTACTTATATTTCCACTTTCTCACACACACACACACACACACACTTGTTTTTGTGAATTGTGGGGACTTTCCCTAGACTTCTACAGTTTTTATACTGACCAGACAATATTGTCTATCCCCTAACCCAACCCTAACCCTAAACCTACCGCTTACAGTAAACACGTTTGCATTGTTACATTTTCAGATAAACATCATTTACTATTTTTAATCATTTTTTTACATTGTGGGGACTGCAGGCCGGTCCCCATCATGTCAAAAATTCAGGTTTTACTATCCTTGTGGGTACATTTGGTCCCCACAATGTAACAAGAACAAGTACACACACACACACACACACACACATTTTTCTATGACATGTTTCTGCTTACATACAGTTGAGGCCCTCAGTTGTCCTCAGTGTGAAAAGATGGATCTCAAAATTTTTCATGCATATATATTTACATTTCTACACATATGTATTCTTTCTTCTTACATACCTACATTCTAACTACATTCTAACATTTTATCTCTTTAAGCAGAAAGTCATTTCAAACCAGGAAATACATATGCACGACTTGCTCAGCTCATCACAATTATACAATTATGCTATTCAAAATTATGCTATTCCATGTTACTCAATTATTAAAATAAATAAATAGTTAAACTAAAATAAATATAAATAGTTCTATTGTTTACTGTAACATTGGATTGCAATAAATGATCACCATTCAGCACAGATAACTGTCCTTATAGTCAAGCCCTAACTGATCCCATTCTTGAGTTTTGGAAATAATATAAAGATATATCACTGACCATAATTTGCAGTTCACTTCCTAAATTGTCATTTTAGTGAAAAAAAAAAAAAATGTATAGACACTTAAGTGTATCTGGCAACTAAGCAGAGGCTTAATGCACCTGCACCCTAAATCACAACTCACTCATAGGAAGAGGCCAAAAATGAAACCATATATATATATATATATATATAAATTGATCAAATGGAAGTAAATTAAAGGGATAGTACATACACCCAAAAAATGAAAATTCTGTCATTAATTACTCACCCTCATGTTCTTACAAACCCTTTCATCCCCATTCATCTTTGGAATACAATTTAAGATATTTTTGATGAAATCCAATAGGTCTCTGACCCTCCCATAGACAGCAAGGGTACTACACGTTCAAGGCCCAGAAAAGTA
This sequence comes from Labeo catla, assembly GCA_012976165.1. Classification (NCBI taxonomy): domain Eukaryota; kingdom Metazoa; phylum Chordata; class Actinopteri; order Cypriniformes; family Cyprinidae; genus Labeo; species Labeo catla. The sequence continues at coordinate 2,925,681 of VONZ01000022.1, read as the reverse complement.
CCAAAATGATGGACAAAGTAGTCCGTATGACATCAGTGGTTCAACTGTAATTTTACGAAGCTACGGGAATACTTTTTTTGTGCAAAGAAATAAAAAAGATCGACTTTATTCTATATTTTCGTCTCCACTGCATCACTTCTGGACGCGAGTTCATGACAGTACGTTACTACCAGTGTTGGGCAAGCTACTTGGAAAATGTAGTGAGCTAAGCTAACAGTTACTCTTCATTAAATGAAGCTTAACTACACTAAAGCTACAGCCTTGGGTAATGTAGCAAGCTAAGCTACAGCAACATGGCAAAAGTAGTTTACTACATCTAAGCTATTTTTTACATTTTCATTTTTCTATTGAACCAACATCACACCAAGTCAATGCTCTCTCAGTGATCAATTAAATTGTCAGTCATACAGGCATAAAAGTCCAGTTTAATTGTTTATTCAACCACTCTTCCAAACCAATTTGGCAACAAAAATCAGTATAATGTACAGGGCTGGGTTTATCTCATATTTTGGGGGGTTAGGGGGGGTTGAATTATTTCTTGAAAAACATTTTTTTTAAAACAATGGCACCTGTTGAATGAATAAAACAGGGAAAACACGAAATTTATACATATAATTGAATAACATTGTCTATATATGAATGGGTGTTTGTCAACTGATTGCATGCCATCAGAGTTTACAGTGTTGACAGCTTCGTAGAAAAATAGCCTAATGGAAGTGCTGTAGTTTTGCTGTATATAGCTACTGAAATATGACAGACCGCACAAAAACAGCACTTTAATTTACTGCCATTTTTAAAGATAGTAATTGATTTCATGAATACAAGACTGTGAATAAAAAAAACAAGTGCCAAATGTAAGCCAGATTTGGCCCAGACCCTGTTACTATCTGGGAAGCAAAGCTAAATTCTATTGTAAATTTGTTAACTGACAGTAAGAATATTTAACCGAATCAAGCGGCTATTTTCGTTTGCCGAAGTTTTTTTTAAAAAACATGCTAACATAAATTGTACGTCTTTGAGAAGAAAAATTAAACCCGACAGGTCACGGCGGCTAGGCCTATAAGTCACATTTTATTATATTCTGAAATGAACAGGCCTACAGCGTAATGTTATAATGTTCCGACATTATTTCCCTCACTTCACAACAAATCCTTTAACTTTAACTGTATTCAGAACCGAACTAGGATGAAAAAATAAATAAATAAATAAATAAATAAATTTGCCTAAACAATCCAAAACAAATTTAAAGCGAAACTGAAAGTAAAGTTGAGCTTATGTAGACTACCTCTCTCGCCACAAATACACATGTTTCCATATCTGCAATGTATTTGAAGCGAAAATATTATGCATTGGGTAAGCTTTGTACTTCATGCACGTCGACGGAAAATATCATGATGAGCAAAAATGTGCCACGGGACCGGTGTTCACGCTGAACTGCACGTAACACACACTATTTAAATTGACTAGTGTAACTTTTGGGTGACTGTGTTTTATTTTTCAAATGAACAGGCTGCAGTGATAGTGCGCGATCAAACAGCTGAATAGCATATTCCGGCATTTTGGTCATAGTAAAGGCATAATTCGATACTGCAAAGTCCAAAGCAGTTTGAAGTGTCAAGAATATTAGCAAAGATTATTATAATTCGTTTAGACTAGAACACTGTTTAATTCTTATTTCGCTATGGAACCTGATCGGTTTTTTGTTTGTTTGTTTGTTTGTTTGTTTTTTTGCTAAGAACGAACCGAAACATTTTGCCTTTCGCCATGAATTTGACAACCCACACCCACCCACTCCCCATCTCGTTCTTCTGAGTTTGAGATCTTCCCAGAGCACTAGCCTGCTTCAAAGACTAAAATCAAGGCGCCCACCACTAGTTCAAGTACTAAGTTTTTTTTCCTCAATACCGCTACAATAGAGGCAGTACGTGCATTGCATTCACGCGTTTGCATTGCAGATTATACAGTTTTCTGTTGCTACGTGGGCGCTCAGTTTTTTTTTCTGACATTTAGCTAAAATATAAAGATTCAGCGCTTCACATAAGCAATTTGGTTGTCTCGACAACAAATGCTAGACTAAGACACTTTTCTCATCTCCTCGAATGCAAAAAAACCATTAGCCTTTATAAATACAGTGCTGTATTATAAATACAGAAAACGTGTACTTTTTCAATCAATACTTCTTTATTTACCTCAAGTCTGCAAACACGCTGAGATGCTTCAAACTGCGCGCCGCACTTCATTCACGAGAGAGGCGGGAGGATTAATACAGTGATCTGTAGCAGTTATATTTCCGATTTGAGCTTAAAGTATAGAAAAATATATAGCTTTTAGCTTTTGTTGACGCTACCGCGCTACTTGATCAAAATATGAGCTTAGCTACTGAAAAGCTATTTGATTCAGAAAACAGCGACGCTACCACCACGCTACTGAGAAATGTAGTTAAGCTAGTAGCGTCACTACTTGTAGCGACGCTACTGCCCAACACTGGTTACTACTACGCATGCGTGTGGCCGCGCCGGCGCTGACTCAGATCCGGCGTTATGACGTTGAACACACGTACGCGGAGAACGACACACAGTGGAGTGGAGATGAAAATGTGGAATAAAGATCTATATTTTTATTTCTTTGCGCAAAGAAGTATTCTCGTAGCCTCGTAAAACATGTTAAAGACATCATTTTCATTTTTGGGTGAACTAACGTTAACCCTTTAATGACTAAAGATTTCTGAAACATTAAAGTGTGCTGAATTGCAATAATTCAAGGATTGCATTTTGGATGGCTGTGAATAATTAAACTGAAAAAAAAAATCACACGCTTTTTTAACATCTTGTAGTTGTGGGGCCAGATTCACTAACAGCCTGTACCACTGCAAACACTCTTTTGGGATTTTTAAAAAAAGGCTGTCTACTTTTTGCAGAAGAGTATTCAACTGTCATTCTGGGACTATTTTTGTATACAGTGCATTGTAAATTGTTCAGAAAGAGGCATCTGGTAAATGACAAGTGGCTGAAATTACTCATTTACCACACCAAACAATGAAACCACTAGGTCTTGAGGTTACAAACACAGTTTGGACCTTTCATTTTCAAAGTTGCTGCAGCTCACAATCTGCATGCTTAATAGACTTGGTTACTATACACATTTTAGCTAATCTGATATCTAGTGTAGATGGATGTGTACATTTTAGCACAGGGCAACAATATAAAATGTGAACACAAAATGTGACACAACGTGTGTAAAGTTTTCTATTAACTTCATTTTTAACAAGTCCATTTTACTTTACAAACATTTTTTTTTTGCCAGGCATACTATATCTCGTTCATTTTCACAACCCTCCTACTACTCTCACATTTTTTTTTCACACATTTTACTGTCACATCTTAGTGTTGAAACACATGAAACACCTTTAAAAAAAAAGCATCCTCATGATAAAACAAAAGCTATGTTTATTATACGGTATTAGAATATAGAAAGTAAAATTCTTGGACCATGTTGTATGTTGTACATGCTGTCTTAGCCTAAATAAGGTCTGTATCTCACAGGCCATTTTTTAACATAATCTCAATTTAAAAACTGCTGCTAGATCTGAGATAAAGGACATTTCCTCAAAGATTATTAAAGATTACATTCTCATGCACTGAAAATGTCAAGAACTCTTAGTAGCAGTGTTCAGCCTTATATGTTCGAACTGGAATTGTTTTAAAACTCTGATATCTGATTGTACTGTGCATAATAAATGTGGCTTTATGAATTACACAGACAGGGAGCACAGCGCGATAAAAATATTGACTTAGCTGGTCTCATGGTGCCCTCGCGTACTATCACAAACTTAATAAGTCCCACTTGTGATTATGAGCTTGACAAATTAAAGTTAAAGTTGACTTCACATTGCTTTGCTTCACATTCCTATTTATGATCATTTTAGCAAAACATGAAGACAGCATCAGTAAAAACAGGCAGAGACAATGGTAGCTTTAGCAACATTAGCCTTACAGAAAGCAAAGAAGCTCTTACCGAAAGGCAATATGAAAAATAAACGCGTGATACTTACTTTGTCTGAGCTGACGTTCACGTACAAAGCGCTGGTATTGATTCCTCTTTCAGAATCAACCTTTGCGAAAATCCAGCGTTGAACTGACCCTCATTTGTGAGGAAGTCCGGCGTAAAATGATTGGCACAAACATATAGGACTTTACCAGGACATTTCCTAAATGAAGTCTAACCACAGTGTCCTCGGCGTCTCAGATAGAGGCAGTCTGTGGAGACTCCTGTTTGTTGGTGCATCCCAAAATACAACACTAATGCCTCTTTGGCGCTAACATTGTATATCTCCAGCAGCTACAGCAAGAAAACAGTAATGGGGGACTGCTGCTTCTCACTCAGGCATGTGTTCATGCTAATAGGGCAGAGATCATCACAAATAGGTGGGATTTTTCCCTGCGATGACACTAACGTAGGGAGAAATCTGTAATCGCATGAGACTGTTCATGATTTATTGGGATTCTAAAAAAATAGTGGGTGAATTTCTTCTTGCTATTATTTTCTGCAAAGAAAAATTGGTTTATTAACAAAATGGGGAACTGCTCTAAATCAGAAAAACACCCAAGATTAAGGGAACAGACTGTAGTCAAAATAAACATGACAGTGGTACTTTGAGTGTTACAATTCTAGGTGAAAGCCTCCCAAGAAGTGGAAAAAAACTGATTGGAGTTTGTTCAGTAAATGGGAGTGGGAGACAGAGACATGCCACTAGAAACAAAAAAGCAGAGGAGGCCACAGCTGCAAACCACAAACCTAAAAGAGGAAACAAGTAGAGAACGACATGCAGGCAATGAGTAGTAAGCCCCCCTCGTACGGCACTGCTGCCGCAAAAGGGGAAGTTGCTCAAGTGCATAGAGGTTCTGCAACACCTCTGCCTAGTTAGCAAGTTTAGCGGCTAAACACGGCTAAAGTAAACAGGCTCATCTCTCCATAGAGAGAAGAGAGGGGCGGGGCGAGCAGAGCTCATTTGCATTTAAAGCAGCCTCGACCAGAATGAGATGATTTTTACAGAGCTGATTTTGGCAAGGTAAAAAGGTTGTTGCTTTACACAACCACTGAGAATTTTTAACCAAAGTATATTATAGACTTTTCATTAAGACCCTAAAGAATCATATCAACTTGTGGAAAATGGGTATCTGATGACCCCTTTAACGAACCTCTCAGTAAAGAGTTTAGAGGGGTTAAGGGTAAAGCTGTAAAGCCATCCCTCAGTGGAGCTCACAATAGGTTTCTATGGCCCCTTCTAGTGGCTGATTTGAGAACTGTAATGATGAAATATATGTGTAACAGTACTGTGACAAAAATAAAAGCATGCCCCCCCCCAAATATGTATTCATGCAGCAGTTTAAGTCAAGCCAGTCAGTCTAATACAAAAACAACTCATTATTTTTATTTTAATTATTTTATTTAAAACACATTGTATTTTCACAGTTTTAAACGCAAAACAATTTTTATGTTTCATATAATGATACCTTGATGAAACAGTTCAGTCTAGGCCTACTCAAAGACTATAGAATATCCAAGACGAGTCACTCCTATAGTTTTGAAGATGGAAAAATGCAAGGCTTATTATGGACGTGAAACCCCGAATTCAGAATAAATGAGCCAATCGCTAATCAGTAAAGTCGGCGCACCACGGCAGCTCACTGCGCTCAGTACTGCACGTGCGCACTGACTGATCTCGCCTGAAAAAATAAGCTTTTTTTAATGCTTCTGGAGCATAAGGAACAATATTTATGAGGTAGTTGTTGTCAGATTGCATTGGTGATTTCATATATGACATTTAATCGTAAGTTTGGTGGACGGCTTTGGAGAATTTGATGTTTCCCCATTCAAAGAGATAGGAGCTGCACTTGCCTGCCCGAAAGGTGTTTCAAAGATGCCGCCGAGTGAAATGACTTCGTCTTAAAGGGACTTTGGCCTTTTTTAAATCTCAGTCAAAGCTGTCATCACTTTGAAGGCGCACATGTAGTTGCAAATCCCAGCTGGCATTTTAACGTGGAGTCAGTGTTGAATCAACGTCAGGTGTCAGTGTTGGATAACCGTTGGATTTTGTTTAGATTTTGCAAATCGAATCAACGTTGAAATAGCAACGTCATTCCAACGTCACGTTTGTCAACATAGGTGAATTTGCCAACATTGAATCAATATTGATTTTAGTTTAGATTTTGCAAATCGAATCAACGTTGAAATAGCAACGTCATTCCAACGTCACGTTTGTCAACATAGGTGAATTTGCCAACATTGAATCAATATTGATTTTAGTTTAGATTTTGCAAATCCAATCAACATTAAAATTTCAACGTCACTAAAGTCCTGCTTTTCAACAGTTTATTGATCAGCATTGTTTGGATGTTGGAACGTTATTTTTCTACTGATATCCCTAGTGAAAAAAAAATATGCTAAGTATACTTGCAGCCAGACTAATTGTCAGCATACTTCAAGTGTGTTACTGATTAGTTAACTTGAAGTGTGCTATTTTGGAACAACTAATTTTGTGCTAAGTATATTTTAGTTGTAATTAAATTGTAGTAAAGCATAACTGTAAGTGTATTTAGTGTACTTTTATGTGCTAAATTGGAACAACTTCAAGTATACTTAGTATACTTTAAGTAAGTATATGCTGTGTAAGCTAATTGCATGCTTGATTAGTGATATTAAAGTGTACTTTGTTTGTATTACAAGTATATTACAAATTAATTAAGGGTGTCTTCAAAATATACAAGAAACACACCATAAATATATTATTTTTGAGTAAAAATATGCAATTTTTTTCCCCAATGCTGAATGCACTCGTTGTCAGGGTCATTAAACCAGTGTGAGTGAAATTCAGTTTTTGGCCATGCAATAGTGTTTACTTGGCTGTACTTGTGACATCACAAACTAGTAGCTGAACTTCCTGTCCCGTACACTGTAAATCCTAATAAGTTCAGCTTACTTAAAAAAAAGTTTGGAAACAGATTGCCTTATTTTGTTAAAGCAAACTTAAAGGTAAAACTAAAGTTAATTTAATAATCAGTTTAAAGTAAAGAAAGCAAACTCTTACAGAGTAAATTATCTAATAAATATCAAGTTAGATTAATGTCATTTCTAGTTAACATACTCCAGGACATTTACTAATCTTACTTAAGATTTAATAGTAAGATTACTTTATTAATTCTATTAACTAATAGTGTTATTTTGTGTTGTGCAAACATCTTAAATGCTGTTATTCTCAACATGGATTTAATCTGCCATTTTAAGATATGGGAACTTAAAACATTTTGTGCAATCGGTTTACACATTTTCTTTAAGTAAACTGAACGTATTTTTATTCGTTCAACCAGCATGAAATGAACTTAACACAAGTTTGAAATTCTCAACAGTTTATTTTTGTAAAAAAACTTTAAGAATATCACAATAATAAAAATTAGCTTTTAAAACATCTGTGTTCTGAGACTTCTTGACTAAACAACACTTTGTTGTCATAACATTATCTGGACCCACTGGAACACTGTTAAACAATAGAGCATTTTCAGAATGGCATGCAAACAGAACAGCAAAAATAAAATACAGGCCTTTCAAACCCATCCATGACAATTCTTCCCTCCATGATTGCCTTTATTGCATCCACAATGAGGGCATGTCCTCTGGTAGAACTGTGAGCAGGTCTACAACTGCTTGACTGAAGTCTGCATCCACATCCTAAGTAGAGAAATAAAATAGGTACAGTGTAAATTTCTCCATTTCAATACTGGAAATGTTCTAAAAGCATACATTGACAAGGAACTTTTAATGCTTTTCATTTATAAGCAAATTGATTCATATTGATGACCAGAGTGAGTGTACAATGATCTGTGCAAACATCAAGCACAAGGAAATGTAATTAAGCTTTAAATTATGATCACCAAAGAAAGATGACGAGATTTATAGTGTGATAGTGACATTTCACAATACATGATTTCAATCAGAGCAAAAGTGTAAATTATCATTTGTGTCAACTGTTACTGCATGCCTTGTCTTGGAAGTCTTGGAATATTACACACAAGTTCCATGGACTACATTTTTTGTACATTGTTTTCAACATTATAGATTTACAGAACTTTTTTTTTTTTTTACAACATGCTAAGAATGCTAAGAGCATTTTCTCTCTTGTTATGGAGTGATGGATCACACCCATCATTTACATGATTTTATCTTAAAGGGTTTGTTCACCCAAAAATTAAAATTAGCCCATGATTTACTTGCCCTCAAGGCATCCTAGGTGTGTATGACTTCATTCTTTCAGACCAATCCAATCAGAGTAACATTAAAAAAATGTCCTGGCTTTTCCACGCTTTCCATGGCAATGGGCGGGTGTTTCTAATCAACAGTTCAAAAGGAGTGCAAGAAAGCGCATCCATCCATAATAAAATGTGCCTCACACATGAATAAAGGCCTTCTGTAGTGGATCGATGCATGTTTTAAAGAAAAATATACACATTTAAAACGTTATAAACACTTTTCTCTCACTTGCACTAACTGTCATACGTGCAAGCCTTTCCAGGTGGATGTTGTAGGACGTTTGTGTGCATGCGCTGGTGTAAATATGCTAGTCGAAATGTAAGTTTCGACTAGCAAAGAAAAGTTTGTTTACAGGAGCAAAGGAAGCAAAGTTTCCTTACTTTAGCAAAAGAAAACCAGTTTGCTCTTGGTTTATATTGAAATCCTCCGACATTCTTCTTTATGGATCTTTGTTTTGTACTTCTAATTCGTTACTGGTGTTTCATTTCGCTCTGTCCTGTGCTTCCATGTTTGTCACTAATCACCGGTGCATACGCACACGCACATCCTACATCAGCTGCCCGGGATGGCTTCTGCCTATGACAGTTAGCGGAAGTGAGAGAAAAGTGTATGGTTTTAAATATGGACATTTTTCGTACAAAATCATATATTCGCTACAGAAGGCTTGTATTCACCTCTCGGAGCTGTGTGAGGCATGTTTTATTATGGATGGACGCATTTTACTGCACTTCATTAAACTGTTGAACAGAAACAGCCACCCACTGACATTATAAAGCTTGGAAGAGCCAGGATATTTTTTAATATAACTCTGATTGTATTGGTCTGAAAGAAGAAAGTCATACAATAGGGCTGTACGATAAATTGCATGCGATTGTCATGCACATCTTGTCAGTAAAGACGGTTATGTGATTAGTAGTAAATCTCCATCACGTGCATTCAGATAGAGCGAAATTTAATACACAGAGCCTTAGTTCGCTGACGAGCTACACAATATCATGTTCATACTGAATTTAACTCAATTTCAGTTGAGTTGTTCAGTGTTCTACATTGATTGACTACTTCCGGGAGTGGACGCTGGCGCGTTTTGCTGCCGCTACTCTTCGGTAACTTTTTCGCTGCTCGACTGCACCTGTCCGTTATAGCTCACTATGTGGGCCGGCAGGATCTATCTCTGGACTGCAATAACCTGGACCTTCCTGTCGCTCTTTCACCGCCCGGTGTCAGGCCTTCTCCAATATTCGGCTACTGAACTCCTTTGGCTTCGTGGTCACCTATCTGTGGCTCCTCCGGCAGTGCTGCTTCTCCATCCGGACATCGCTCTCCTTCCTCGTCGGAGATACACCCACCGTGGATCCCGTCGGAATTATCATTTCGACAACCCTAATGGAATTAAATCCTTTTGGTCCACTACTCGCCGCCCTCTTCGAAGTACCGACCGGTCTGTGGATCACAGCGTGTTAGCCAGCCTGGCTAGGTCGGCTAACACCAGCACCTCTTGCAAACACGACAACATCGCTGTCAACTTTGGTTTGCTTAACATCCGCTCGCTTACGAGCAAGGGACATCTCATCCAGGATCTCCTTGTTGGCCGTAAGTTTGACTTCATTTGCTTGACTGAAACTTGGCAACAGCCAAATGACTTCTCCCAATTGAATGAATGCACTCCTCCGGGGTTTGTTTACATCTGTCAACCACGCCCTTCTGGGCACGGAGGAGGTCTTGCGATAGTTTACAACGAGAAATGGAAAGTCTTTCAGTTATCTGTGCCTGATTTCAGCACTTTCGAATGCTTGGTATGCAAACTACCTGGACCTATTCCCACCATTGTTGCTTTAGTTTATCGCCGTCCTAAACCGCATACTGATTTTCTTAATGACTTTGCTGCTTTGCTCACTCATCTCTCCGCTCTCTCTCCTAACATTATATTGCTGGGGGACTTCAACATCCATATGGATAATTTTGATCTTCCTCTGACCAGAGACTTTTCCTCATGCCTGAAGAGTTTCGGATTTCATCAGTATTCGGACTTTCCAACACATACAAAAGGTCATACTCTGGACTTAATCTGCTGTTCTGGTCTCATCCCCTCCAACTGCTTAGCTGATGATTTTCATGTGTCTGATCATTTTCTTCTGTCTTTTAATATTTCTCTTTGCCTGTCTGTAACAAAACCTACACGTCTTATTTCATTTCGGAAGCTTAAGGATATTAATATTGATACTTTTGTCTCATGCATTGATGATACTTTTATTCCTGATTGTCTTTCCACTCCTGATGCTCTGGTTGTTCAATATAATAATGGTTTACACAACATTCTTAATTCTCTTGCCCCAACGAAAACAATGTCGGTTTCCTTCTCCCATACTGCTCCCTGGTTTACCCCTGAACTTCGGTCAATGAAAGCCAGAGGTCGTCAGCTTGAGCGTCTTTTCCGCAAAACTGGTCTTTCTGTCCACAGAGAAATGTTCATTTCCCACCTATTGCATTATAAAGAATCTATTTCCAAAATTAAATCTGATTATTACTCTGGTATAATCCGTTCCAACGAAGGTAATTCCAAGACATTGTTTTCATTACTCCATAAAATTTTCAAACCCCCTGATTCTTTCCCCACACATATGTACTCAACTGATACTTGTAACTCTCTAATGCTGTTCTTCAATGAGAAAATTCACAAAATCCACCACCACCTTAACTCTCATTCTTTCTCTCCCTCCCCCTCTGATTTTCCCTCATATTCACAGTTATTTTCTACTTTCCACCTTCCTGATGCCTCAGTAATTTCTGACCTCATTCATAAATCCAAGCCCTCTACTTGTCAGCTGGACCCTCTACCTACAGCCCTGGTTAAATCTTGCCTCCCTTCTCTGCTCCCCCTTATAACTGCCATTATTCATTCTTCTCTCTCCTCTGGAATTGTACCGTCACTTTTTAAAACTGCTGCTGTTACTCCCATACTTAAAAAACCTGGTTTAGATCCCAACGACTATAATAATCTCCGCCCTATTTCTAACCTTCCCTTTATTTCAAAAATACTTGAAAAAACAGTTGCTGTTCAACTTCACTCCCACTTATCACTGAATAATCTTTACGAACAATTCCAGTCTGGCTTTCGTCCCCTTCACAGTACTGAAACTGCTCTCATTAAAATCACTAATGACCTCCTCATGGCTGCTGACTCTGGTCTACTCAGTATTCTTATTCTTCTTGATCTGACTGCGGCCTTTGATACCATTTCTCACACCATTCTTCTCAACAGACTGTCGTCCATTGGCATTTCTCGCACACCCCTTGACTGGTTTCACTCTTATCTCTCTGGCCGCTCTCAGTTTATACAACTCAAATCATTCTGTTCTCAACCCTCCCCTGTTACTACTGGTGTTCCCCAGGGTTCTGTCCTGGGGCCCCTTCTTTTCATCACTTACCTTCTCCCACTTGGTAACATCTTTCGTAAATATAATATCCATTTTCACTGCTTTGCTGATGACACCCAGCTCTATCTCTCTAGCCAACCTAACTCCTCACTTCCACCCTCCTCCCTCACTGACTGCCTATATGAAATAAAGTCTTGGTTTACCCACAATTTCCTTAAATTGAATATGGACAAAACTGAAATCCTTCTCATCGGCACTAAATCCTTACTATCCAAAGTCAACAGTTTTACCCTCACAATTGACGGTTCCTCAGTTTCTCCCTCCCATCAAGTTAAGAGTTTGGGTGTCATCCTCGATAGCTTATTATCATTCCAATCTCACATTAACAATATTACCCGTTCTGCGTACTTCCACCTACGTAATATTAATCGTCTTCGTCCCTCTCTCTCCACCCATTCTACTTCTATCCTTGTTCACAGCTTGATTTCCTCTCGTATTGACTACTGCAATTCTCTCCTCTTTGGTCTTCCCCAGAAATCTCTCCATAAGCTACAACTTGTCCAAAACTCAGCAGCTCGTATCATCACCAAAACCCCCTCTTTCCATCACATCACCCCTGTTCTGCAGCAGCTTCACTGGCTTCCCATAAAATACAGAATTGAATTTAAAATCATTTTGTTCACTTTCAAGGTAATCCATAATCTTGCCCCTCCTTATCTACTCGATTTACTTCATATTGTCACTTCCTCTCGTTCTCTTAGATCATCCACTTCCATTCGCCTGGCCGTGCCCTCTGTCCGTCTCAGTACTATGGGGAGTAGAGCATTCAGTTGCTCTGCTCCCATTCTGTGGAATTCCCTCCCACCTGACATCCGTAATTTAGATTCTCTCCCTCTCTTTAAATCAAGACTCAAAACTTATCTATTCACTCAAGCTTATTCTCTTTGAATTCACTGCTATCCTTTGTACATGTTTGTTTTCTTTGTTGTTTGGTTGTTTGTATTCACATTTGTATTGTTGATTGTTTTTTTTTTTTTGTTTTGTTTTTTTTTCTTTTCCCTGTGCAGTGTCCTTGAGTATTATGAAAGGCGCTTATAAATAAAATGTATTATTATTATTATAAATTTACAGTCTTTGAAAGGACACTGACATTTATTGTTACTTGTCAAACGAGTATGCAAACTGAATAAAATCTGACACATCATCTGGCTCAGTTAAAGAAAAAGTTCACTCAAAAATAAAAATTAGCTATTAATTTACTCACCCTTACCCACCCGAGATGTTCATGAGTATTTTTCTTCAGCAGAACAGCAAAGAAGATTTTTAGCTGAAAATGTGGCCTTTGGTGATTGATACAATTTAAGTCAGAGACTGTCCATTTTTGGAGGGAAAAAACATATCAAGGAGCACAAAATTAATACCGGTTGCTCCTGATGATATATTGAGGTTTTATCAAGCAAGATGATCGATCTGTGGAAGAAAATGAAATAAATGCTTTTAAGTCTCATTTACTGCATTCATCTTACATTTATCCTTACAGCATTCATCTTACAGTAGATCCTCTCTGCAAAGTAAACACAAATGTAAAGAATGTCTGTTATGTCACAAACATAGCACTTGTAACAAACATAAACTAAAGCATCTGAACTTACATTTCCACTGGACAGCAGTCATCAACTGGTATTCTAAAATAATAAAAAAGTGTTATCCATTAATCAAAAATCAGTGAACACTGAAAAAACAAAACCAAATGTATAGAGTGTTTTTTTTCTTATGTGATGTAAATGGAAACATCTGGTATTTTAAAACTAAGATCGTTAACTTACATTTAAATAAGTTTCAATGTTATATATACTCTGCTTGAGGAGGTGGGGGTGATGGGTCTGCTAAAGACTCGTTGACAATCTCAGAATGCGTGTTGTTTGTTACTGCCTGCACATTACCGTAATTATCATACTAAGCACGCATAGCATTTTCGTCGCAACCAGGTATTTCTAACAAATAATGCTACGGCTTGACTACAGTTTAGCACTCATAGTTGCTTTCAAAATCGCCGTGTCAAGTTAAAAAGAGTTGTTTTAAAAGAACCCGTCTGAAGATGTAGGGTTCTTTTCCATCCGTTTGTACACTGACCGGATTGCGCGCTCTCTAGCTCTCTCATGGTTTGAAGTGTTTTGTTTACTTCTCACTGAATTTTGAATTCTGCAAAACGTCACATGAAACAACCGTCGTTCAAATTACTCCTATTCTCGTAACTTATCACTAGCACGAATGGATAACATAGTAATTAATAGACAACCAGCAGCTAATTTTACAGATATGAAGCGGACATTAAGTTAACTGGTTTGAACAGAAATCGCTTCAAATAATGTGCAGGGTCAACCCGTGTTTGAGTTCTTTGAATGGGCTAAGATGTTCCACAAAACAGCATACAACAAAGTGCATAAAATCTAACCATCATAAGGACTAACAAGCAAAAAAAACAGAAAATGAGACTTAAATTAAAAGCTTTTACCTTGATTTTACCGAAATAGATCCTCTGCAAACACGTTGAATCCTCAGCCGTTGTGCTTCTGCGACGTGGAGGAGGGGCAATTGTCGCCCAGGGCGCATGCATAACAGCATGTCTTGGACATTTTGAGTAATTTTACTTAAATTTCATTAGTTATGGGAAATATCTGTTCTAATATTTCAGCAACAATGAAAAAAATTTAGTAAACTCAACATTTTGGTTAAAATAGAGTGAACTTACTAGTGTTTTTACAGCAAGGAATACTATTTGTTTTTTTTTCTTGTGTTCGTATGGTGTGCTGATGGTATAAAATTATAAATGCATTGATGTACATGGACCTCTCTGTGACATTGTATAAATTTATTCAAATACTTAAATCACAATTACAAGAGTAGCCTTTTGTATGCATACACTTCATTTAATAATGTTTTAAATGGGCTTGCATTTATGCATTTATCATATGTTTTATTACTTTCTGTTGCAAGCATGAAGTACACTTAAAAATTACTCCAAAATTTAACTTAAAGCATACTAACAAGTTATTTAATAATGTACTTTAAAAGTATACTTTCAATGCATTGTTACATTTCAGCACACAGTTAAAAATAATACTAAAATATATTTAAATAAAGCGCAAATAAATACACTTTTAAAAACAAACAAAACTACATTTCAAGTATATTTTTAGAAAATATATTTTTTAGAAAATATACTAAATTACAATTATTTTAAAGTGTGTTAAAAGTTGTATTGTGAAAATAGGTAAAAGCATGGTGGTAATACACTTTTTATATATTTAAAGTTAGTACAATTTTTGGTTAGTATATTTGCAATGTACTATTGAAACAGGAAATATATTACAAATACAATAAAGTATACTTTTTTTCACTAGGGATATTTCAACAAAATGTTTAAAAGTCATGGTTGTAAAAATAATGTTGATTTGACGTACAACTAAAACATTTATTTTTATTTCTATGTTGAATCCATAGTGAGTTAACAACACCATTTCAACCATTTGGTATTCAACGTTGTTTTGACGTTGAATGAATGTTTTTTCATAAACTGACATTATTTCAACCACATTTAAACGTTTAAGGTCGGTCGAATGCCAGCTGGGATAGCTTTGAGTCATGCACTGAATTTGCTACAATTAAGTTAAAAAAATATGAAGTATTTTCTATTGTGAATGATTTCAGTATTAAACATGAACAATAATAAAACATTTATATGCTTCCATAAAAATAAATGCTAATGCTTTAAAAATATTATCAGTAGAAAAAAGAAAATTGGTGCATCTCCAAATGTACTGCAACAAATCCACTGAGACAAGCGTAGTGTAGAACCCATGTGGAGTTTATTGACAAACCATCATAAAAATGAACACTAACATTAACTTGGCATAACTTGACTTGACCATGAACTAAAGTTACCATCAGCGTTTACAGGAAACAATACACAACAAGCTAACAGAAAAAACGTGAGGGTTTAAAGGAGTAGTTCACTTCCAGAACAAAAATGTACAGATAATATACTCACCCCATTATCAATCAAGATGTTCATGTCTTTCTTTCTTCACTCGTAAAGAAATTGTGTTTTTTGAGGAAAACATTTCAGGAATTTTCTCCATATGGTGGACTTCTATGGTGCCCCAAGTTTGAACTGCCAAAATGTAGTTTAAATGCAGCTTCAAAGGGTTCTAAACGATCCCAGCCGAGGAAAAAGGGTCTTATCTAGCAAAACGATCTGTCAAAATTACAAATTTATATACATTTTAACCTCAAATGCTCGTCTTGTCTAGGTCTGTGTGTACTCTGTGCATTCCTGTTCAATACAGTTAGGATAGGTCGAAAAACTCCCATCTCATTTTCTCCTCCAACTTCAAAATCGTCCTACAACAGGTGTTTGACCTTCTTTGTACGTTCACTTTGTAAACACTGGGTCGGTACTTCTGCAGCGATGTAGGATGATTTTGAAGTTGGAGAAGAAAATGAGATGGGAGTTTTTCGACCTACCCTAACCATATGAAGATAATTCCTGAAATGTTCTCCTCAAAAATCATAATTTCTTTACAACTGAAGAAAGACATCAATATCTTGGGTGACAACGTGGTGAGTATATTATCTAAAAATTTTTGTTCTGGAAGTGAACTACTCTTTTAAATACTTAGACAAGGAGAACACAATGACAAAACCAACCAATGAGCAAACAGAACTGAGAATCACATGGCAGGACAATGAACCAGTTAGAACAAGACACATGAGCTAAAAATCAGTCTTTTTGGGTTGTGGCTAGAAGGGATACAGCTAAGATGGGAAACTAACAAAGAAAATGTTGAATTGTTCTACCTATTAGATTGTTTTTTTTTTGTTTTTTTTAAATGTCTACACCTACCACAACCCCAAACTTAGCCATTACTATAATACAAAAACAGTATTATTGTTATACAGTGTGACAAAAATAATGTTAGATTGATGTGCACATGACCAGTAGCTAGAGCTGTATCCCTATAGCCTTAACCGTCTTTTTCCACAGATCTTATTATTATGCAGTTATGCAAAATATCATGTAATATCACATTGTGTGTGTCTGTTTGTGTTCTTAGATTTCACTAATGAATTGAATATATCAACAACATGTATGAAAATCTGTTTTCCCTTCCAGCTCTTTATCACACTCCCTGAATTCAGTTTTGTGCTTAATGTGCTCATGAGAGTTCTATCTAATAAATTATTACATTCAAGTATTCCTAGATGAGTATCCTTATCTATTTATCCTGGGTTTTTTGTAGCATATAAGTGTTATCGGAGCAATCGTGTCGTTATTATTTTCACCAAAAGCTAGACTGATTGATAGCACCGCTATCATGAAAAACTTTACATGGAAGAGAACAGAGAGCTGTTATCATCAATAATTAAATGACACTCCGTTATCGGTTTCTAAGGTAGTTACATACAAACTATTTATGTTAAATGTCAATATACTTTTTGTGTGTATTGTGTAACAAGGCATTAAAAAAAATGCAGGACTTTTTTTTTTTTTTTTGCTGCAAGAAGAAAAGTTGAGATGCCTGCAGAACATCTGAATCTTTTTTTTAGTCTGGACATAGATCAGATATGATACATCATCTATTTGATGTCTGCATTTACATTATAGATGTCTCTCAGATGTTTGTACACAGCAGATGCTTTCCAGATCAAGTGATCTTTAACAGACATCTTGCAGATGCACACGTACGTTTGCAAGATGTTTGTTAAAGATCACTTGATCTGGAAAGCATCTGCTGTGTACAAACATCTGACAGACATCTGTAAGATGTCAGTTTTACATACATTCTAAATCATAAACATCTTAAAGACATCTAATAGACATCTAACTGACATCTGATAGGAAACGTCCTATAGACGTATTGCAGATGAGCAACCCATCTAAAAAATATGTCTTGTAGATGTAAATGCAGACGTCTCCGAGATGTACCTGTGCTATCAGGGAAGTAACTTTTTCATGTTTTCTATAAGATAAATGAAATATTTCACCAGTTCCCGCTGTCACAACTCTGATATGAATGAATAATAGGCCTACAAAAATAATAAACTGAAAAATTACACTTGTACAATTTTTTAGAAAGAATATACTTTGCGCTTAAAATGAGCCTAAAATACAAAATAATAACCCTGATTAAGGAAAAAAGTAAAAATACATTTCCAAAACAAACGTGGATGTTCCAAAACAATACAAATGTGGATTTGTAAAGTCATAATTTTATTATGTAATACTGTTTTGATCTGTTCGCTTGCAGTAGTTTCTTTACTATTTTTCATAGTGTGATTTTTGCTGGGTTAAAACAAGAGTCAGTTTGACTCACAAACATCATTCATTATAATTATTTATATTAGTATATGGGGAAACAATCCAAAAATATATTGTCCCTGTTTCTTAAACTGTAGATAATCACAAGAGATATTTAAATGGCATTTTGACTACTGTCCCCAGTTTCTATTTCAGAAATCTGGTCTCCTTAATATTTATGGTCATTATAATCAGACATACAATAAAAAAAAAAAAAATCAGCTAATAATTTTGATTGCAAATTCTCTTTATTATCATTTTAAAGCTATCTGTTTTACATTTTTTTATATGTTTTATATTATTTTAGATTTTTTTTGTAAGTTTTTTGTTGATGCAGAGAAAATAATTTTATTCAGAAAGTTTAATGGGATGATACCCAGATAAAACTCCATCTTCTCAGGGCCTGGTTTCAAGATGGTATTTTGAAGGCACATATGTAGTTTTTCGGGTTACTACAAGCGTCGTCATTCCATTTGCCAAGCTCTGAAAATATGAGGGACAGTAAAAGATTATTATACCTTCTGCAGTGTGTCTCACTACATATTCCTCAGAGCATCACTGTAATAAATCATTTAGCAAAACATTTAGTTAAAATTGAATGTGATTGTCCTATAACCCATTGGTGTTTGTCTGTTCTTACCATTCCAGTTCATCTCCACGCAGTCCTCTATGTTACTGTATTTGTGGTTAGGCCCACCACCTGTCCAAATTTCATAGTCCCAGAAGGATCCATCAAGCCAAAGAAATTCACCAGACTGAGTGAATGAGAAGAGATTTTAAAAAAGAACGTCAATGAAAATCAGGAAATAACAACAATTTATCTTTGCTCTCCCTATTTGTGAACACTCTTTTTTTTCAAGTCTTTTTTTTTACCTGAAATAATTCAAAGGCTCCAAGCCAGATGCGTGGGTTGTTTGGTTTTAATTTTTTCACAATGTTGAGCAAGATCTCATTATGCTCTGTACTATGCACTGACACCAGGTGTGCACCAGGGGCTGTCTTCCGACAGCTGAGCTGGACATGAAAAAAGGAAGAACATTTAATGACTACACATTACATTGATTTTTGTTTTTGTTTTTTTGTTTTTTGGTAACATTACATGACAAAAAAAAAAACTACCTCGGCGTCACTGAAGTTAAGAGGCTTGTCGTAGTATGTGACACAGTAATTGTCCATTTTGTACCAGTTCTCTTTGAAGCCATACACATTACACGGTTCAGATATAGGACACTGCGCAGTGACATTTGTACGGCCAGCAACAAACCCTAAATGACAGAATCACACATTTGAGCTCATACGATATGTGGGTAGTATTTCTTACCTGCTTGAAAGTTAAACTTGTTATATATCACTCTGTTAATCTACAAATTTTGTCACTGTGTACTTAAAGTTGTGTACTGAAATACTTTATAAACCATATGCACAAACTATATGGTCACATGCTTTTTATTATCAGAGGCTCATTACAGAACTGGTCTGAAGTAATGGGTTGAAAATTCAACATAAGTATATTTTAATATGAATAAAATGTTACCTCTCTTCATTTTTAAGAAGTTTCCACTCCCAAAAAGGAGAGTCAGCAACAGAACGCTAGTTGATCCTGATTTGAACTGAAGTGGAATATGATAATTAACAACATAATTTTTGACCAATATGCTCAAATGTTTATATAGTGGTATGCGAAAGTTTGGGAACTCCCCTGCAGAATCTGTGATAATGTGAATAATTTTAACAAAATAAGAGAGATCATACAAAATGCATGTTTGTTTCTACATAAAAGATGTTTACATATAGTAGACAAGAAAAAAAAAGCTAAAATTATTAAAATAACCCCCTTCAAAAGTTTGTTGTTCTTAATACTGTGCGTGGTTAAGTACTATTTTTTGTTTGTTTGTTTGTTTTGTGATAGATGTTCATGAGTCCCTTGTTTGTTCTGAACAGTTAAACTGAACACTGTTCTTCAGAAAAAATCCTTCAGGTCCTGCAGATTCTTCAGTTTTCCAGCATATTTGAACCCTTTCCAGCAGTGACTGTATGATTTTGAGATCCATCTTTTTACATTGAGGACAATTGAGGGACTCAAACACAACTGTTAAAAAAAAAGTTCAAACATTCACTGATGCTCCAGAAGGAAACACAATGCATTAAGAGCCAGGGGGTGAAAACTTTTTGAATTTGAAGATAAAGGTAAATTGTATGTAATTTGTCTTCCCGGGAAACATGCAAGTATCTTCTGATGCTTCCGAAGGGCAGTACTAAATGAAAAAAAAAAGATATTTCAACAAAATAAGAAAAATGGACATCTTCATCCTGTTCAAAAGTTTTCACCCCCAAGCTCTTAATGCATCATGTTTCCTTCTGGATCTCAGAATCATACAGACACTGCTGGAAAGGGTTCAAATATGAAAAAGATGCTGGAAAACTGAAGAATCTGCAGGACCTGGAGGATTTTTCTGAAGAACATTGTTCAGTTTAGCTTTTCAGAACAAACAAGGGACTCATGAACAATCAACACAAAACAAACAAACAAACAAAAACAGTCGTAGATCATCCAGGGAACTACACACAGAACAAAGGGTTCCCAAACTTCTTTTAATAATTTCAGCTTTTTTTTGGAGTATATGTAAACATTTTTTATGTAAAATATCTTACTCAGGACAGTGCTAAATAAAAAATAACATGAATTTTCTATGATCTCTCTTATTTTGTTAAAATTATTCCCATTTTCACAGATTCTGCAAGGGGTTCACAAACTGTCACGTCACTGTGTATATACAGGTCCTTTTCAAAAAAATAGCATATTGTGATAAAGTTCATTATTTTCTGTAATGTACTGATAAACATTAGACTTTCATATATTTTAGATTCATTACACACAACTGAAGTAGTTTCAAGCCTTTTATTGTTTTAATATTGATGATTTTGGCATACAGCTCATGAAAACCCAAAATTCCTATCTCAAAAAATTAGCATATCATGAAAAGGTTCTCTAAACGAGCTATTAACCTAATCATCTGAATCAACTAATTAACTCTAAACACCTGCAAAAGATTCCTGAGGCTTTTAAAACTCCCAGCCTGGTTCATTACTCAAAACCGCAATCATGGGTAAGACTGCCGACCTGACTGCTGTCCAGAAGGCCATCATTGACACCCTCAAGCAAGAGGGTAAGACACAGAAAGAAATTTCTGAACGAATAGGCTGTTCCCAGAGTGCTGTATCAAGGCACCTCAGTGGGAAGTCTGTGGGAAGGAAAAAGTGTGGCAGAAAACGCTGCACAACGAGAAGAGGTGACCGGACCCTGAGGAAGATTGTGGAGAAGGACCGATTCCAGACCTTGGGGGACCTGCGGAAGCAGTGGACTGAGTCTGGAGTAGAAACATCCAGAGCCACCGTGTACAGGCGTGTGCAGGAAATGGGCTACAGGTGCCGCATTCCCCAGGTCAAGCCACTTTTGAACCAGAAACAGCGGCAGAAGCGCCTGACCTGGGCTACAGAGAAGCAGCACTGGACTGTTGCTCAGTGGTCCAAAGTACTTTTTTCGGATGAAAGCAAATTTTGCATGTCATTCGGAAATCAAGGTGCCAGAGTCTGGAGGAAGACTGGGGAGAGGGAAATGCCAAAATGCCTGAAGTCCAGTGTCAAGTACCCACAGTCAGTGATGGTCTGGGGTGCCATGTCAGCTGCAGTCAATGCAGCTAGCTATCAGGAGATTTTGGAGCACTTCATGCTTCCATCTGCTGAAAAGCTTTATGGAGATGATTTCATTTTTCAGCACGACCTGGCACCTGCTCACAGTGCCAAAACCACTGGTAAATGGTTTACTGACCATGGTATTACTGTGCTCAATTGGCCTGCCAACTCTCCTGACCTGAACCCCATAGAGAATCTGTGGGATATTGTGAAGAGAAAGTTGAGAGACGCAAGACCCAACACTCTGGATGAGCTTAAGGCCGCTATCGAAGCATCCTGGGCCTCCATAACACCTCAGCAGTGCCACAGGCTGATTGCCTCCATGCCACGCCGCATTGAAGCAGTCATTTCTGCAAAAGGATTCCCGACCAAGTATTGAGTGCATAACTGAACATAATTATTTGAAGGTTGACTTTTTTTGTATTAAAAACACTTTTCTTTTATTGGTCGGATGAAATATGCTAATTTTTTGAGATAGGAATTTTGGGTTTTCATGAGCTGTATGCCAAAATCATCAATATTAAAACAATAAAAGGCTTGAAACTACTTCAGTTGTGTGTAATGAATCTAAAATATATGAAAGTCTAATGTTTATCAGTACATTACAGAAAATAATGAACTTTATCACAATATGCTAATTTTTTGAAAAGGACCTGTGTGTATATATATATATATATATATATATATATATATATATAGGATACAAGGACTTACCATTGCAGTTCATCAGCTTCTGTCCTCACAATAAGTTTTGCTTCTGTCTCACCTTATTTTATACCTGTCCGTTCGATTTCACAACTCCTCCTCTTGTTATACTGACTTATGAGTGTAGAACACTTTTTTTTTTTTCTTCATCACACAGGAAACACATCTAGTTACTGAAGCATTTCAACATAAATATCTTTAATATAATTAGAACATTTTTAATATAATGAAAACATTTTTTTATCAGGACATTGAAGACTTTCATTCCCACTCAATGATGTTGGTTCTTTGCACCTCTCTTTTTGCTTTATTGCAGAGGAGTTCATTACATTTAGGGTCTTCTTTAAATATACATAAAGATAAATGTTCATGATACTGCTTAAACCTATCTACTTTTTTTTAACATGCCTATGGGTGAAACTTCCGGTTCATTATCCGCTATATGGAAATAACGAGAAGAATAACAATGTGCAGTAAACAGTAAAACTGTTTGCACTACAAATCAGTGTGCTCATAGTTAAGATAATACATTAAAATAATATAGTGAGACACACCAATTTGCAATATCAAGCAGCAAAACTAGCTGTTTTGTACAGCTAAAAATAGCTAGACGCGGATTAGACTGGAAGCCAGACCCATAAACTTCACAAATGGTTTTTGACCAGCTGACACAAGATGCTCTGAGCAACATAGCTTACTAAAAAAAATGAGTAAAATATAAAGTAAAGGGATAACTAGAATAATCAGGTGTCAGAATAATAATAATTAGAAATGGACAAACAACCAGGTCATAATAAAATGGAGTCAGATTAGAATTTAACTTAAATTAACACGCAGGAAACCTTCAGCCACCACTGGATACCTTTGTTGGGCCAGTTTGGTGGACCTTACACTGTCTTCTCAGTAACTATTTGATCTGTCTCACCTAATTTAATGCTCACAACTCCTCCTCTTCTCTCACTCATCCTTATCTTCAGCGTGTATATGATGTGTCACCACACACCACATATAACCACTTTTTCTACTAATCAATTTATTAAACAGTTAATTATTTAATATTGGCACGGGTCAGGTCTCGGAGAGGCTTTTATTAAACAATAAACAGAAAGTGTCAAAAAAGGGGGAAAAAAGTGTCCAAAATAAATGGGGGATCTGGTGTCCTCGACGTGAAGGGAATCCATGAAGGAGGGGCAGTGTTCAGAAGGGAAGGGTCCAGGTAAGGGGCGGAGTCCGGCGGCCGCACTTGCTCCCCGCCGGGGTCCGCGGCAACGTGGCGGGTAGCGGCTTCCTTCATCTATTCCTTAGCGGCGGCACTTCCTCAGGCGGGTGAGAAGGCCCGGCATCCTGGCCCGCAGCCATTTCCATGCGGCTCACGTCCGGACCGCGGGTCCGGCAGCTCGTCCATCCTATCGGCGGCGCTCGTCCATCCTATCGGCGGCGCTCGTCCCTTTACGCACCCTTCCTGGACCCACGAGGACACCAGCGTGCATGCACGGGAAATCTCCTGAGGAGAGGCGCACTCGGCATTTTAACAGCGGCGGTGATGAGGCTTCATTCACATCAGGTGTGCCTCATCACACGCCGCCAGACCTGGATGTTTCAGCGCCCCTCCTCCTCCCACACGCCCACTCCCGTCGGGAGCCTGGTGAAGGGCGGCGATTACCGAGGGGGTGAAGCTGACAATTAGGGGGGAGGCAGCCGACTCGTCACAATATATTTAATATATATTACTCTTACAAAACTACTAATGTAATCAGAGCTAAAACTCAACCTATGCATCCACATATCACTGGAATAAAGCAATAATACAGAATATCAATAGAAAAGTGTCTCAGTGGGCAAATGACTATCAGTTTGTTTGTTTTTTAGCACATATTTTTGTGAAAAGATGGGGAATTTTCTTTTGGTTGAGAAGTTTCCTAACATGTTCAAAGTGTGTCATATGGAAGTAAATTAATGACTAATTTTCTGTTGAATTGCAGTACCTGAAAAAAATGCACTGCATTAACAGTGTTGGCATTTTAATGCATTGTGTTTTCAGGGCTTGCATTTTGGGTGGCTGTAATTCATACACAAATTAAAAATGTCTTAGTGTTCACCTTCAAGTCTTCCAAAAAAAATTCTGTTTAAAATTTCTACCTATAATATAATAATATAATTTTACTTATTTTAATTCACATTCATTCACATATAATAATACAAATTATTTGGTTTAAATTTGCCAGAATTGTCAACGTTGCAATGCATTTTTTCCTCAGTCACTGCAGTTCAACATCTTTTTTTAATATTAAATAAAATAATAAATAATAATAATAAATTATTAGTCATTAACCCTTTAACTGTCACCCCCATTTTGCACATAGACGTTAAAATGCACCAACCTAAGTTATAGAAAGTGCACTATAACTTAAACTGTTATAATTCATGAACAAATACATTTTCTAATATGACTTTGAAGTACCATTTCCATGGTAATGCAATGTCAGATTTTAAAATGGTTTTCAAAGGATGCATTTTGAGGCTTTAAACTTTCAATTGATATATAATTTATAAAACATGATAGAGAAAAAGGCAATGAAAAAAGACTTTTGGTGACAAAGGTCAGAATTCCTGTTATGATATAGATTTTTGAGGTGTGCTCTTGTCATAAATTAATCTGTTACTGTTCCTATATAATTTGTAACAAAACAACAGTGGTAAAATATCTATTTAGGAAACTTAGACCTTTCCAACAATATATAGTTTGTCATGATTAACCCTTTAACTGTCACTCCCATTTTTTAACACAGATATAAAAATCCACTATCCAGACTTAAATCTTTAGAATTAATGAATGAAAACATTTTGTAATAAGATTTTGACATACATTTTCCATAGTAATGCAATGTCTGATTTTAAAATGACTTTCAAAGGATGAATTTTGAGATTTTAAGTTTTGAGTTGACATATAATTTCTTATGATTTCTAAAGTGTGATAGGGAAAAAGGCAATGAAGAAAGTCTTTTGTGACAAAGGTCAGAACTCATGTTATGATGTAGATTTTTTAAGTGGCACTCTTGGCATATATTAATTTATTACTTTTCCTACATAATTTGTAACACAAAAATATGGTAAAATATCTATTTAGGAGTCTTAGACCTTTACAACGATGTATAGTTTGTCATGATTAGATTAGGATTTATTTGTAAAATGGTGAAGTAAACTTAGGTGTCCCACAGGGTGGACGGTGACAGATAAAGGGTTAAATTAGAATTGAATTGTATTGAAGTAAACTTACGTGTCCCTCTGAGGTGACACTTAAAAGGTTAATTTACTTCCATATTTAGTTAATTCTTAAAATGTGATCTTAGTGGGACTGTCTTGTAATATTTGGGTGTGCTGTCTATCATTAAGGGCCAGATTTACTATCATTTGGCTATAGTTTTTACTATAGTTTTTAGACGACTATAAAAATTTACTAAAGACACAGTTATTTATAGCAGGAGAATATGTAAGTGTCACTCTGTTGGCTATTTTTGTGGACAGTACATTGTAAATTGCTCAGAAAGAAGCATCTAGCAGTGACAAGCATCTGAAATGCCAAAGTTGCTGCTGCTCACAATCTGAATGCTTCATAGACTTGATTGCTTTACACATTTTTACTAGCTACACAAATCTAGTGTAGACCGATGTATAAATGTCATCACAGGGTGACAACATAAAATGTGAACACACAAAGAGTGTACATAATTATTTTCTATTCACTTCACTTTTTGCATGATAATAGTATTTTATTTTTATGCCAGCCATACTAGTACTCTGTCCACCAGAGCTGTTGCCCGTGAATTGAATGTTCGTTTCTCTACCATAAGACATCTCCAAAGGCGTTTTAGAGAATTTGGCAGTACATCCAACCATCCTCACAACCGCAGACCACGTGTAACCACACCAGCCCAGGACCTCTATATCCAGCATCTTCACCTTCAAGATCATCTGAGACCAGCCACCCAGACAGCTGCTGCAACAATCGGTTTGCATAACCAAAGAATTTCTGCACAAACTGTCAGAAACCATCTCAGGAAAGCTCATCTGCATGCTCGTTGTCCTTGACTGCAGTTCATCATCGTAACCAGCTTGAGTGGGCAAATGCTCACATTCGATGGCGTCAGGCACTTTGGAGAGGTGTTCTCTTCACGGATGAATTCCGGTTTTCACTGTACAGGGCAGATGGCAGACAGTGTGTATGGTGTCGTGTGGGTGAGCGGTTTGCTGATGTCAGCGTTGTGGATCGAGTGGTTCATGGTGGTGGTGAGGTTATGGTATGGGCAGGCGTATGAACACAGGTGCATTTTACCCATTCATGTCATCCATTGAGCATGTTTGGGATGCTCTGGATCGGTGTATACGACAGCATGTTCTAGTTCTTGCCAATATCCAGCAACTTCGCACAGCCATTGAAGAGGAGTGGACCAACATTTCACAGGTCACAATCAACAACTTGATCAACTCTATGCGAAGGAGATGTGTTGCACTGCATGAGGCAAATGGTGGTCACACCAGATACTGACTGGTTTTGGGACCCCACCAACCCCCTTCTCATTTCAGTCTGAATTACAACACGACCCTTCCTGGGCCCTTATGTACTATTCTGATTTGTGACAAATTTCACAGAGCAATTTTGGACAGTTAACCCTTCACTGATTCAATTACATCACAATTTTGATTTGTGAAAACTTTCACAGTTCAGTACTGGTCAGCTGACGCTTCTCTGAGTCACGTATATCACTATTCTGATTTGTGAAACCTTTCACAGTTCAGTACTGGTCAGCTGAACATTCCCTGAGTCAGTAACATCACTATTTTGATCTGTGAAAAAATTCACAGTTCAGTTTGGGTCAGAATAGTGATGTACATGAATCAGGAAAGGGTCAGCTGACCAGTACTGAACTGTGAAAGTTTTCACAGATCAGAATAGTGATGTACATGACTCACGGAAGGGCCAGCTGACCAGTACTGACCTGTGAAAGTTTTCACAGATCAGAATAGTGATGCTGGTGGCTCAGGGAAAGGTCAGCTGAACAGTACTGAACTGTGAAAGTTTTTACAGATTATAATAGTGATGTACGTGACTCAGGGAAGGGTCAGCTGACCAATACTGAACTGTGAAAGTTTTCACAGATCAGAATAGTGATTTACATGACCCACAGAAGGGCCAGCTGACCAATACTGAACTGTGAAAGTTTTCACAGATCAGAATAGTGATGTTAGTGACCCAGGAAAGGGTCAACTGACCAGTACTAATCTGTGACAGTTTTCACAGATCAGAATAGTGATTAATATGACTCAGGGAAGGGTCAGCTGACCATTACTGACTTGTGAAAGTTTTCACAGATCAGAATAGTGATGTTAGTGACTCAGAGAAGCGTCAGCTGGCCAGTACTGAACTGTGAAAGTTTTCACAAATCAAAACTGTGATGTAATTGAATCAGTGAAGGGTTAACTGTCCAAAATTGCTCTGTGAAATTTGTCACAAATCAGAATAGTACATAAGGGCTCAGGAAGGATCAACTGACAAAAAATATACTGTGAAACATTTCCTCGTACGTGAAACGTTCATTAGAGACGTATATGATTTATCTAAGGGCTTGGAAAACCGTTATTCACTGGAACAGCACCGTGCGACATTATGATAGAAGAAAAAGAGAGCAGAGCATAAAGAAACACTGTTACGCAATAAATAGCGATTGTGAAAGTTTTCACAAATCAAGTTTGACTTAAAAACAATGTTTTTGTATTCGAGCAGTCTGCGTGTTTAATGGTAAAACACGTTAAACACGAAGAGCGCCTATTTTTCACATTCCTTACTATAGCGGACTTACCAAGTGGGTTACGGACAAGAGCTTTGCTGTGAAAAAATTCACAGATCAAGCTGGTTCACATGACACTGGTTTTAGCCTGCTAAGTTTCCAACTTTCGGAGCTATAAGCATTATAAAATTAAGTCGCATCGAAAAAAAACTGATTTCGGCCAAAAGGCACAGTATCACCAGAATTCACAAATCATGGAGAACGACATTCGGGATTATTTGCATGTTTTTGACAGCGCGCTGTGTATTTATAGCCAAAAGAAATCCAAATATCAAACCGCAAACTATCTTTACTGCAGTGGTATAAGCTCCCGTTCACATGCCCGTGGCCAAAGCACGCTGCCCAGCTTGGCTGGATCAGTTGTCATGCGTCTCGTGCTGCATTTGCATAAGAATTTTCCACTTGAGTGAGTTTTTCAGGCGGCATTAAGTCAAACGAGAAAAACAAAGTGATTGCCATCGTGAACCCTGGACAACTTCTCCACCTTTGCGCCTGGCATCAGCTCAGAGACAAATTCGAGCGCGTACTGCTGCCTCACAGGACTAGCATGTCACTTTGGACGAGGTCACCCGCTCTCGAGCCAACACACATGCATGAAACTGTTTGTTCAAGAGCTTTTTTGTTTCATGTCTCACCGCCTTACCCAGAATCTGCCATGTTCAATTTATTCTTCATAATCAACGGCATTGGCTCTGTGTGATTTCTCTGTGCGTTGAGAGATGAAATTGGGTGGTTTATCCAATGAGGATGATTTGCGAGAGTTGCTATCTCAGCCTCTTCCGTATTCAGGAGATATGCCTGTTTTTATAGTGCATCCCTAATGATGAGGTATCATTTGGATCATTTAGGTCAACATTTGACATAAACCTGACGAAATGCAAAGCATTATAACTCATACAAACTACTGAAATAACAACTCAAAGACAACCCAACCCAAATGCAAGAGCTCAACCATTTTACACAAAGATTATGAACAGGAAGGGCGACCACACCTGTTTTGGATCTGATAAACCGCTGCGTGGTCTGACTTCCAAAATCAATGTTGTGTCACGTCTGAAGCGGAGGACAGAAGTAAGTACACGGTGTGAAAGAACACACCCGTGACAAACCTCATCACCTAAAGACTCATCCTCCCCACAAAAGATGACCTAATACGCCATATAATTTTCATCATTCTGGCTTTTCTTACATGTAATGCTACTCTAATGGTGTTGGCTATCCCTGCTGTAGTCAATGGTTTTTCACAAAATTAATCAGTGATGTTGGTTCTTTGCACCTCTCTTTTTGCTTTATTGCAGAGGAGTTAATTATATTTAGAGTGTTCTTTAAATATACATAAAGATAAATGTTCATGATACTGCTTAAACCTATCTACTTTTTTTTTACATGCCTATGGGTGAAACTTCCGGTTCATTAAGGAAAAAAGGAAAGGAAAGGATGTGACATGTGGCCAAGTATGGTGACCCATACTCGAAATTTGTGCTCTGCATTTAACCCATCCAAGTGCACACACACAGTACACTGTAAAAAATGACCGTGAATTTAACGGTAAAAATACTGTAAAAATGCTACAGTAAAAACCTGTTAAATGGTTAACAGTAAAAGGCCATAAAATTTACAGTGAACAGTGAAATTTACCGTAAACTGACATTCCCAGAATTCCCGGTTACATTTTTTTTTTTAATTTGATGTTTTTTGTTGAAATAACCCTTTCTTCTTAGTTTTTTCTTATCAGTTTTGTACATTAGGGTTCTATGTTACATGTAATGTTGTTAAATTAATGTTTATGCATTATTTCAGTTTCATGTGTGTTACCATGATGGTGTTTAGCGTTTGTGTGAATGACCCTGTGCACCTTCTATATATTAATATATAAAAGCTGTTTGTGATGAGCTTTAGTTCATCATGTGATTTTTCTCATCACCACCTGCTTTTGGTGGTTATCAGTATTTTACAAAGGTACTAAACAGATTTCAGTACTTCAATAGGTTGGTACATTAACATTATATCAGTTCACGAGTTCGCGCTTACATATAATAAACAGCGTAAAAGTTAAGCGTATTTGGCGTGCTGTCCGGGAGAGGGCTCCGAGCTCGGTAATCATTCCCGAGCCCGGGGCACTCCCCCTGCCCAGGGAGAGGGGTCCGAGCTCGGCATTTGGCCCGAACCCAATAAGCGCTCCCCCCCGAGCTGAAGATGAGGAGACGGGGAGGTGGAGGGATGCTGAAAAACTAGAGATGAATGAAGGTAGGAATGCTTGGCTATTTAAAGGGATTCTCTTGTGGTGCTTGGATAGGGAGTGTGATTGCTAATGGTGAATTGGCCGTGTTAATTATCTGTGCGAGCTCCTCCCGAAATTTGTTAATAAAACATCACTTAATGAAATTACGGTATTTACCTGTAAATTTAAGTGAAAACCGCAAAACATAAAATATTGCTACTGTATTTTTTACGGTAAAATTCTGGCAACCACAGCTGCCAGTTTTTTACCGTAAATTTTACGGAATATTTTTTACAGTGTAGTGAGAAGTGATCAAACGCACACACACACACCGTAAACACACAACCGGAGCAGTGGGCAGCCATATTGCTATTGCTGCGGATTATCCGCTATATGGAAATAACGAGAAGAATAACAATGTGCAGTAAACAGAAAAAAGTTTGCACTACAAATCAGTGTGCTCATAGTTAAGATAATACATTAAAATAATATAGTGAGACACACCAATTTGCAATATCAAGCAGCAAAACTAGCTGTTTTGTACAGCTAAAAATAGCTAGACGCGGATTAGACTGGAAGCCAGACCCATAAACTTCACAAATGGTTTTTGACCAGCTGACACAAGATGCTCTGAGCAACATAGCTTACTAAAAAAAATGAGTAAAATATAAAGTAAAGGGATAACTAGAATAATCAGGTGTCAGAATAATAATAATTAGAAATGGACAAACAACCAGGTCATAATAAAATGGAGTCAGATTAGAATTTAACTTAAATTAACACGCAGGAAACCTTCAGCCACCACTGGATACCTTTGTTGGGCTAGTTTGGTGGACCTTACACTGTCTTCTCAGTAACTATTTGATCTGTCTCACCTAATTTAATGCTCACAACTCCTCCTCTTCTCTCACTCATCCTTATCTTCAGCGTGTATGTGATGTGTCACCACACATAACCACTTTTTCTACTAATCTAATTTTCTACTAATCAATTTATTATACAGTTAATTATTTAATATATTTAATATATATTACTCTTACAAAACTATTAATGTAATCAAAGGGAAAAAACTCAACCTATGCATCCACATATCACTGGAATAAAGCAATAATACAGAATATCAATAGAAAAGTGTCTCAGTGGGCAAATGACTATCAGTTTTTTTTTTTTTGTTGTTGTTTGTTTTTTAAGCACATATTTTTGTGAAAAGATGGGGAATTTTCTTTTGGTTGAGAAGTTTCCTAACATGTTCAAAGTGTGTCATATGGAAGTAAATGAATGACTAGGTTTCTGTTGAATTGCAGTAACTGAAAAAAATGCACTGCATTAACAGTGGTGGCATTTTAATGCATTGTGTTTTCAGGGCTTGCATTTTGGGTGGCTGTAATTCACACAAATTAAAACCTTCAAGTCTTCCAAAAAAATTGTTTAAAATTTCTACCTATAATATAATAATATAATTGTACTTATTTTAATTCACATTCATTCACATATAATAATACAAATTATTTGGTTTAAATTTGGCAGAATTGTCAACGTTGCAATGCATTTTTTCCTCAGTCACTGCAGTTCAACATCTTTTTTTAATATTAAATAAAATAATAATAAATAATAAATTATTAGTCATTAACCCTTTAACTGTCACCCCCATTTTTGAACATAGACGTTAAAGAGCACCAACCTAAGTTATAGAAAGTGCACTATAACTTAAACTGTTATAATTCATGAACAAATACATTTTCTAATATGAAGTACCATTTCCATGGTAATGCAATGTCAGATTTTAAAATGGGTTTCAAAGGATGAATTTAGGCTTTAAACTTTCAATTGATATATAATTTATAAAACATGATAGAGAAAAGGGCAATGAAAAAAGACTTTTGGTGACAAAGGTCAGAATTCCTGTTATGATGTAGATTTTTGAGGTGTACTCTTGTCATAAATTAATTACTGTTACTGTTCCTACATAATTTGTAACAAAAAAACAGTAGTAAAATATCTATTTACCTTTCCAACAATCGTCTCGGTTACGTGTGGTAACCCTCGTTCCCTGATGGAGGGAACGGAGACGTTGTGTCGAGTTAGTGTACGACACTAGGGGTCACTCTTGAGAGCCCAAACACCTCTGACAGTTTTGAGAAAGGCCAATGAAAATTGGGTGTGCAGATTTGCATAGCTGGCCACGCCCCGGACATCCGGGTATAATAGGGCAGCGTGTGCATCTGCTCACTCGTTCTGATCTGAGGAGCCGAGCGTCTCAGCTCACTCAGAGGCGGACCAGAGATGTGGCATGGGAGACACAACGTCTCCGTTCCCTCCATCAGGGAACGAGGGTTACCATACGTAACCGAGACGTTCCCTATCTGTCGTACACTCCGAGTTGTGTCGAGTTAGTGTACGACACTAGGGGTCCCCGTAAAAACACGCCACATGTCTGGCCGCGTCACGAGTGATAAGCGCAAGTGTAACAGGGCAACGTGTTAACGTAAGTGCAGCTCACCTCGTCGTGACCATCCAACGTCCAAGACTGACCTGTTACAGCAGTGTCCCGCAGCCGGGCCTTCCTCAGTGGAGCAGCTGAGTGTCTCAAGAACGTTGGGGAAGTGCCGGTTTCCCGAAGGAAAAGGCACTACGGAGTTCACAACCTGCCCAAAGAGGGGGGGTATAAAGTGACATCATTAAATATGGGACCTGAGGTGGGTCTCACACCCGGGGAGACAACCTGACTCAGGCCCTAGAGACAAACCTGTCTTCAGGGGAAAACACCGCACCACAAGAGTTATAGGTGGAGAATACACACATGGGGCCACTACATGAGGAGCCACTACATATGGGGCACAAATCCAACCAAGAGTTAGAGAAGTAACCATACCTTGCGTTGAGATTTCGTAACGAGTTCCTCCGCCGAACTCTGCTACGTCAGGAGTGCCAATGATGGAATGGTGCCCAGGGTTCGCGTTCAGGAAACCTACTGAGACTCAACAAAGCGTAATCACCGTTAGGGGGAAGCGCTTCAGGCAAGCTCTACACCAGCCAGTGTGCTGAGTCAAGAATTTGTGTTCAAGACTCTAGCTGACACTGGCTGCAGGCGCAAATTATAAAATCTGGCAATGTGTTAGGTGTAGCCCAACCTGCAGCTCTACAGATGTCTGTTAATGAGGCCCCATTGCAAGGGCTGCCGAGGCAGCAACGCCCCTAGTCGAATGGCTCTTACCTCCAGAGGGCAGGGTAGGCCTCTGGCCCGGTAGGCCATCCGGATCGCGTTTACCAGCCAGTGGGAGATCCTCTGCTTGGAGACAGCTTTCCCCTTCTGCTGTCCTCCATAACAGACAAGAGCTGTTCCGAACGTCTGAAGGGCTGAGTTCGTTCCATGTAGATGCGCAGGGCACGGACTGGGCATAACATAGGTCAGGTTGGGGTCATCTTCCTGAGAAGAAATAGCTTGCAAGGTCACTACCTGATCTCTGAAGGGAGCGGTGGGGACCTTGGGCACGTATCCAGGCCGGGGTCTCAAGACAACGTGAGAATCCGCTGGTCCGAATTCCAGGCACAAACTGTTCACGGAGAGGGCTAGGAGGTCTCCCACTCTTTGATGGAAGTGAGCGCAGTCAAAAGAGCCGTCTTTAAGGAGAGAGCATCGAGTTCGACTGACTGAAGGGGCTCAAATGGATCTTGTTGTAGACCTTGGAGAACCACAGCAAGATCCCAAGAGGGGATTAGATGCGGCCGAGGAGGGTTCAGTCTCCGAGCTCCTCTCAGAAACCTGATACCAAATCGTGTTTCCCCACCGATCTGCCGCCCACCAGGTCATGGTTAGCTGATATGGCTGCGACATGAACCCTGAGTGTTGATGCAGATAGGTGCCTGTCCAGGCCCTCTTGGAGAAAGGATAACACTGATTCGATACCACAACTCCGTGGGTCCCTCCCGTGGGAAGAACACCAGTTCTCAAAGATGCGCCATACAACCGTCAAGAAGAGGGTGTTTACCACTGAAGGTGAAAGGTCTCTGAAGTCCTCCTGGTCGCGTCCAGGGACCATAGGTGAAGGTTCCAAAGATTGGGGCGCGGGTGCCAGAATGTGCCCTTCCCCTGAGAAAGGAGGTCCTCCCTCAGAGGAATGCGCCAGGGAGGGGCTGATGCCAGGAGCACCAGGTCTGAGAACCAGGTTCTGTTGGGCCAGAAGGGGGCCACCAAGAGAATCTGTTCCCTGTCCTCCCTGACTTTGCACAAAGTTTGTGCAATGAGCCTCACTGGAGGAAACGCATACTTGAGCCAGCCCTTCGGTCAACTGTGTGCCAGTGCGTCTAAGCCGAGGGGGGCCTCGGTCAGACCGTACCACAACTGGCAGTGGGTGGATTCCGGTGAGGCAAAGAGATCTATCTCTGCCTGGCCGAATCGACCCCAATCAGTTGGACTGACTGGGTGTGGAGCCTCCACTCGCCTCCGAGCAAAACCTGTCATGACAGGGAATCGGCTATACGATTGGTTTCGCCCGGAATGTGAGTGGCACGTAGAGACTTGAGTCTGTGTTGACTCCAGAGCAGGAGATGGCGGGCTAGTTGTGGCATGCGAAAGGAGCGTACACCGCCCTGGTGGTTGATGTACAGTCGCAGTCCCACAGTCGCAGTGTTGTCGGACCTGACCAACACATGCTTGCCCCGAATCATAGGCCGGAACCTTCTCAGAGCTAGAAGTACTGCCAACATCTCCAGACAATTTATGTGCCCGTCAGGGGCCTGTCCAGACCCCGGAAGCTGCCTGCCCGTTGCAGGTGGCACCCCAGCCTATCTTGGAAGCATCTGTGGTGACAACGATGCGTCTGGACACTTGTTCCAAGGGGACACCTGACCGTAGGAACAGAATGTCTGTCCAAGGGCTGAGTGTCTGGCGACACGATGGTGTGATGTTCACACAGGATGTGCCCTGACGCCACGCCCACCTGGGGACTCGACTATGAAGCCAGTGCTGCAGCGGTCTCATGTGCATCAACCCAACAGCGTGACCGCGGCTGAGGATGCCATGTGCCCTAGGAGCCTCTGAACCTGTTTAGGGGGACCGCTGACCGCATCTGAGTGTTGCCACACACCTCAGAACTGACTGTGCATGCTCTGGGGAGAGACGCGCAGACATACTAACCGAGTCCAGCTCTACGCTGAGAAAAGAGATCCTCTGTGCCGGGAAGAGTTTGCTCTTTTCCCAGTTGACCTGAAGTCCCAACTGGGCCAATGGTTGAGAACCATGTCCCTGTGTACGCAACCCATATCCCATGAGTGAGCTAGGAATAGCCAGTCGTCAAGATAATTGAGAATGCGGATGCCCACTTCCCTGAGGGGGGCAAGGGCAGCCCCCGCTACCTTCGTAAAGGCGCAGGGCGGCAGGGATAGGCCGCAGGGGGAACCTTGTACTGATGAGCCTGATCTCGAAGACAGAGTCTTGGAGGATCAAGACATGACAGTACGTGTCGCTCAGGTCCAATGCCATCAACCAATCTTAAGCCCTGACACACAAGGGATGTGTGTTCAAGGGCTAATGTTTGAACGGGAGCTTGAGAAAGGGCCCGATTCAAAAACCTCTGTTTTAAGATTGGTATGAGTCAACCACCCATCTTGGTACAATGAAGTAGGGGTCAGCAAACCCCTTCCTTCATTTTGGCTGAGGGGATAGGATCTATCGCACCTTTCCCAGGGGGGCTGCGATCTCCGCTTAAGGGACCATAGCATTCTTGCCCTGAGTCGATTTGTAAGAGAATGCCGTAGACCGGCTGTCGCGGGGCCTCAGGAGTTCTATAGGGGACCATCCGTGGTGACGAACAGACAGAAGTAGTCGGGGGTAGAGGGCCGGAGCCCTGACCCGCGGCTTTGTCTGCTCCTACCGTGAAGGACTGCAAATTCTATCACGGTGTTGCCAGAAGGACCAACCTGGGAAATGGGGGGTAAGAAGCGGACTTCAAATTTCCCGCATTTCTGACAGGTGCAGCCACAGGTGGCGTTCCTGGACCAACAAGTAGACATCGCCCTTCCTAGAGCGTGTGCCACGACTCACAGCTCTAGGTTGGAACCACCCTCGTACTGAGCTCGCAACGCCACGGCCTGAACGCCCAGAGGATGGCCGTGGTATGTAAGGCGGACGCAGCCTGTCCAGAAGCCGTGTAAGCCTTGCCCGGAAGAACTTATAAGCCCTGAACGGGAGTTCTGGGAGGAATCCCACAAGCGGCGGCGATTAGCAGGGAGTACACTGCAATCGCCCCCTCCGCCTGGGGGAACCTCTGAAACCCCCTTGCTGGACCCCCATCGAGAGTGGTGAAGGAGGAGAAGTTGGTTTATCGCGTTCTGACCATTTTTTTTTTTTGAATGGGCTTTCCGCGATTTCACCGACTTCTCGTGCACTTCCGGGAAACAGACACTGGAAACGAGCGTACAGGTCGTTACCCAGATGTCTATTAATCAGCCCCTTCTTGGCTGCCCGTTTCAGGCACGGCCGCCATTTTTAGCGTCCACCTCAAACTGAGAATCAGTCCCCCGTAGAGGTTTGCTCAGCTGAAGTTTCTGCTTTCAAATAGGTCACGCCCTTCCTTAGCGATGCTGCCGCTAACCATTTCCGCCCAATTAGGAGTTCTGAATAAGAAAGTCAGCTGTACTGAGACAGACTAACAAACTTGTCCGGAAACTCAATCGAGGGACGCACGAAGCGAGGGGTTTGCGGGGTTTTCACCCGGCAAAACCTTCCTTGCTTTGTAATGCTCGTCACCAACGCACATCGCTACGGCCTCGTACCTGGAAGTAGAAGGACCGGAGCGGGTAGCAGTCGGGAACGTAAGCATACGGCTCGTGCGCCCAGGTCATGTTTTCGCCGGCAAAACATGAATCAACAACAAGCGCTGCATCGGCGTGAGAATCTCAACACTGAATATAACGGTTGTGTTGATCGTTTGGTTCGAGGGACGCGAGGAGCGAGAGGTTTGCGGGGTTTTCACCCGGCAGAGCCTTCCCTGCTTCCTAATGCTCGTTACCGACGTACATCGCAACGGCCTCGTACCCGAAAGTAGAAGGACCGGAGCGGGAAGCAGTAGGAGTGAGCCGCGGCTTCACGTAAAGCACACGGCTGACGAGCAAAGCGCGCCCATGATCGAGTTCTCGCAAGCAAAACATGAGTCAACAACAAGCGCTGCATCAGCGTGAGCATAACTCAACACTGAACACAACGGTCGTGTCGATCGTTTGGGAAGGTAAGCCGCAACCAGGATGACACGGAGGGAAAGATATGTTAACCAACACACAATCCTACCGTGCCAGTTCTATCAGAGAAATCACTCTTTTAGAAGGAAGATTGCTCTTCAAGATCGCCGTCGACGCACCCAGGGGACTCTCACAACACAGGCTGTGCTAGAGAGGGAGAGACCGCTGTCTGTGCTGCAGATCCAACGACGAGAGAGGTGAATGTTGCTGCATCTCACGCAGAGACGCTGCATTCGGCTCCGAAGAACAGAACGAGTGAGCAGATGCACACGCTGCCCTATTATACCCGGATGTCCGGGGCGTGGCCAGCTATGCAAATCTGCACACCCAATTTTCATTGGCCTTTCTCAAAATTGTCAGAGGTGTTTGGGCTCTCAAGAGCGACCCCTAGTGTCGTACACTAACTCGACACAACTCGGAGTGTACGACAGATAGGGAAATATAGTTTGTCATGATTAGATTAGAATTGAATTGTATTGAAGTAAACTTAGGTGTCCCTCTGAGGTGACACTTAAAAGGTTAATTTACTTCCATATTTAGTTAAAGGAACTGTATGTAGGATTGTGGCCAAAACTGGTACTGCAATCACTTTCAAAATACTGTAGAACGGCGTATCCCCTCCCCCTCCCCCCTGACGCGAGGTTGCCAGCTAAGCTGCAGGATTCCGCAGGAACGTAGGCTGCTACGTTCACTTCCAATGGCAAGTGAGGAGTCCTACACAATAAGTTTTTTTTTCTTATGTTACTTATGTTTATGCTTCACAAGAGATGTTTTGCGAAGTAATTATGTGTCGCAAAAATTTACTAAAGGCGATTAGCCAAATATTTCGTTAAGATGTACTGTAATACCACATTTCAGTCGGAACATAGATTGTTTTCATACCGTGCTAGTGGTGCGACATAAAGCTTTTTATGAACGCATTTAGCACGGGCGACCGTGGAAAATCCACTGTGTACGGAAGCACGGGGCTTTTAGCCTATACCAACAAAATTCTTCTCCGTTTTCAGCCGTCTCCATCTGTCAAAGGCATCTCCTATACAAATCCTTGTTTTATTTCGGACTTTGTCACGACGTACTTCGGATTCATAACGAGGTCTTTTAGGTTTCGTAACTTTATACATGTTTTATCCGACACGTTCGTAGCTGCAGCTGTAACTAGAGCAGAGCTGCCAACCCGGATGACGAAACTCTACTGACTTCGTGATTGGTAGATAGCTGGAGGGTGGCGCCTTAGACCAAAACATGACATGACAACATCAACATCAGTTGAGTGCTGCAACTTTCACTTTTAAATGACAATATCCTGGCCGGACCACTGTTGTCAGTGATATAAGTATTTGAAATGAACATGATTTCTTAATGTCTAGTGACATGTCAGGGCCATTTTATGATTAACTGAAATAAATTTCTTACATACGGTTCCTTTAATTCTTAAAATGTGATCTTAGTGGGACTGTCTTGTAATATTTGGGTGTGCTGTCTATCATTAAGGGCCAGATTTACTATCATTTGGCTATAGTTTTTACTATAGTTTTTAGACGACTATAAAAATTTACTAAAGACACAGTTATTTATAGGAGGAGAATATGTAAGTGTCACTCTGTTGGCTATTTTTGTGGACAGTACATTGTAAATTGCTCAGAAAGAAGCATCTAGCAGTGACAAGCATCTGAAATGCCAAAGTTGCTGCTGCTCACAATCTGAATGCTTCATAGACTTGATTGCTTTACACATTTTTACTAGCTACACAAATCTAGTGTAGACCAATGTATAAATGTCATCACAGGGTGACAACATAAAATGTGAACACACAAAGAGTGTACATAATTATTTTCTATTCACTTCACTTTTTGCATGATAATAGTATTTTATTTTTATGCCAGCCATACTAGTACTCTGTCCACCAGAGCTGGTGCCCGTGAATTGAATGTTCGTTTCTCTACCATAAGACATCTCCAAAGGTGTTTTAGAGAATTTGGCAGTACATCCAACCATCCTCACAACCGCAGACCACGTGTAACCACACCAGCCCAGGACCTCTATATCCAGCATCTTCACCTTCAAGATCATCTGAGACCAGCCACCCAGACAGCTGCTGCAACAATCGGTTTGCATAACTAAAGAATTTCTGCACAAACTGTCAGAAACCATCTCAGGAAAGCTCATCTGCATGCTCGTTGTCCTTGACTGCAGTTCATCATCGTAACCAACTTGAGTGGGCAAATGCTCACATTCGATGGAGTCTGGCACTTTGGAGAGGTGTTCTCTTCACGGATGAATGCCGGTTTTCACTGTACAGGGCAGATGGCAGACAGCGTGTATGGCGTCGTGTGGGTGAGCGGTTTGCTGATGTCAGCGTTGTGGATCGAGTGGTTCATGGTGGTGGTGAGGTTATGGTATGGGCAGGCGTATGAACACAGGTGCATTTTACCCATTCATGTCACCCATTGAGCATGTTTGGGATGCTCTGGATCGGCGTATATGACAGCATGTTCTAGTTCTTGCCAATATCCAGCAACTTCGCACAGCCATTGAAGAGTAGTGGACCAAAATTCCACAGGCCACAATCAACAACCTGATCAACTCTATGCGAAGGAGATGTGTTGCACTGCGTGAGGCAAATGGTGGTCACACCAGATACTGACTGGTTTTGACAGTTTGGTAGATCTTACACTGTCTTCTCAGTAACTACTTGATCTGTCTCACTTAATTTAATGCTCACAACTCCTCCTCTTCTCTCACTCATCCTTATCTTCAGCGTGTATGTGATGTGTCACCACACACCACATATAACCACTTTTTCTACTAATCTAATTTTCTACTAATCAATTTATTAAACAGTTAATTATTTAATATATTTAATATATATTACTCTTACAAAACTACTAATGTAATCAGAGGTAAAACTCAACCTATGCATCCACATATCACTGGAATAAAGCAATAATACAGAATATCAATAGAAAAGTGTCTCAGTGGGCAAATGACTATCAGTTTGTTTGTTTTTTAGCACATATTTTTGTGAAAAGATGGGGAATTTTCTTTTGGTTGAGAAGTTTCCTAACATGTTCAAAATGTGTCATATGGAAGTAAATTAATGACTAATTTTCTGTTGAATTGCAGTAACTGAAAAAAATGCACTGCATTAACAGTGTTGGCATTTTAATGCATTGTGTTTTCAGGGCTTGCATTTTGGGTGGCTGTAATTCATACACAAATTAAAAATGTCTTAGTGTTCACCTTCAAGTCTTTTCCTCAGTCACTGCAGTTCAACATCTTTTTTCCCGGGCAAAAACAAAAGTGTTGCGTTCATAATTTTGGCCAGTGTATATCTCTTTCTTTTTTACAACCCCTCCTGCTTTTCTCACATTTTTCTTCACATTTTACTGTAAAATCTAATCTTACTTTCAGAGTTATTTCTAACACATAAAACGCCCTTAACAAATGCAGCCTCATGATAACACAAAAGCCACTTTTATTACACAGCATTATGCTGCAAGAAGCATTACTTAATGTAATTAAGCTGAGGAAGAGAGGTCTTATCTAGTGAAACGATCTGTCATTTTCAAAACAAACTGACAATTTATATACTTTTTAAACTCAAATGCTCGTCTTCCCTGGTGAAAAAAACAGCTAATGCTGGTAGGTATGTTTTGATGCTGGGATGCTGGTTAGGTATGTTTTGATGCTGGTTTAAGCTGGTCTTTTGCTGGTTTATGTTGGTCCTTTGCTGGTTTATGCTGGTCCTTGACCAGCAACATGACCAGCATAAACTAGCAAAGGACCAGGGTTGTCTCATATCTGTGATGCATATACGTAGTCTGTGTAATCTGGGTCAAGACAGTTAGGGTATGTTGAAAAACTTCCATCTTATTTTTTTCTTCAGCTTCAAAATCGTCATACAATGCTGTTTTAGCATTTTTTGTAAAAGGGCATTTGATATTCTTTGTATGTTCACTTTGTAAACACTAGGTCGGTACTTCTGCAGGGATGTAGGACGATTTTGGGGAAGAAAACGAGATGGGAGAGTTTTTTGACCTACCCTAATGGTCTTGAACGGAAACAGATTTCACGCAAACTTTGACAAGACAAGCGTTTGAGGTTAAAAAGTATATAAATTGTCAATTTGTTTCGAAAATGACCAATCGTTTTGCTAGATAAGACCCTTCTTTTTCAGCCCTTTGAAACTGCATTTAAACTGCATTTTGGAAGTTCAAATTTGCGGTGCACCATTAAAGTCTTTTATAAGGAGAGAAATCCTGAAATGTTTTCCTCAAGAAACAAGAAAGACATGAACATCTTGGATGACAAGGGGGTTAGTAAATTATCTGTAAATTTTTGTTCTGAAAGTGAACTACTCCGTTAAAGGAAATTAACCCATTATTACTAACGCTCATGTTTTTCCAAACCTGTACGACCTTTGTTCATTTCGGAACACAAATTAAGATAAGAGAATTCATGAAATTCAAAAGCTTTCTGACCCTGGATAGACAGCAAGGTAACTACCACATTCATAGCCCAGAAAGGTATGGACATCATTAAAAAAGTCATGTGACATCAGTGGTTCAATCTTAATTTTATGAAGCTACTAGAATACTTTTCGTGTGCAAAGAAAACAAAAATAACTTTATTCAACAATGTCTTCTCTTCTGTGTCAGTCTTCGACCTAGATTCATGGGAGTACCACGACACATACATAAAATGTTCGTGCTGCCCAGAAATTTTAAGTTTAGTCAACTTTAATTAGACACAGAAAAGTTAGTCTAAAACAAAAGTTTCACTTGTGATTGATAAGGGCCACAAATACTTTGCAACTGTAATTTGAACAGGGACTACTCGGGGAACACAGTTGGTTTCTACAGCCCCTTCAAGTGGCTGATATGAGAACTGTAATGATGTGATTAGAAATATTCATGTAATAGTATGGTGACAAAACATAGAAAGCATATTTAGAAGCATATTAGAAGCATAATAGAAGCATATTTCCCCCAAATATGTATTTATGCAGTATTTTAAGGCAATCCAGTCAGTCCAATACAAAACAATTCATTATGTTTATTATAATTATTTAAATTCATTTTAAACAGAGCATTTTATGTTGAAGGTTTAATGATAAGACAGTTCAGTCTAGGCCTGCTTTAAATCAAAGCTGTCATCACTCTGAAGGCACACACATAGTTTTTTTGCACATAACAAGCATCGTCATTCCACTTGCCAACATCTAAAAAAGTAAAAGAAGTTTAAATTAACAGAGAATGAATAGTTTGAATAATAAATTGATTTTGCCAGTAAATAGAAGTGTTGGTAAAATGATAAAACGAAACACTTACGAAGCCAGTTCATTTCCGCACAGTCTCCGTAGTTCGAGATGTATCTGGGCTCACCAGGTGCCCAAATCTGATAGTTCCAAGAGGAACCATCAGTCCAAATGAATCTGCCAGACTGAGAGAGTGAGACAGAGACAAAACATTTTAAGGAACAGGTTACTGACAGAGAAAAAATAGGTAAATTGGTCTCATTTACCTGAAAAAGCTTAAAGGCTCCAATCCACATGCGAATGTTGCCTGGGTTTAACTTGACCACAATGCAGATTAAATCATCAATAGCCTTTGAGTCATGCACTGACACCAGGTGTGCACCAGGGGCTTTGCTTCTGCAACTGAACTGTACAAAAAGGAAGTGCAATAATGTCAAAACAAAAGAAAATAGGAAATAATTTAGAGAATGTGAGCATATGTCATTTTGTGTATCTAATGTGAATTTTATCCCACTGACACTGCTCACCTCAGCATCAGAGAAAGTGAGAGGGTTGCCGAAATATTTGACACAGTCTGACCCCACTCTGTACCAATCCTTATAGCCAGTCATTGGACATGGTTTGGGCAGAACACAGCCTGATGATAGATTTCTGTGTCCAGCAGCTTCAT
Source organism: Labeo catla (assembly GCA_012976165.1). Classification (NCBI taxonomy): domain Eukaryota; kingdom Metazoa; phylum Chordata; class Actinopteri; order Cypriniformes; family Cyprinidae; genus Labeo; species Labeo catla. Next base: position 2,882,014 of record VONZ01000022.1, on the reverse strand, counting down.
CTAAACGACAACATTACATTCCGAATTTATCCTGCACTCTTAAAAATAAAGGGTGTTTTCACAATGGTGCATTAGAAGTTTTTCCTGAATGCGGAAGTCATGCCTGACTCTTAACCCGAAGGATGCTTTGCTTTTCTGGTCTCCAGTGTTTCTAATCAAGTTAGCGTATATTCCAAGCTGATAATCTAACGTTAAACTTTTTAAAATGATTTTAAAAAGCACATGGCTCCAATGACCGTCCTTTGTCAGTGCCTCACTCCTCAAAGTTGAATGAGTGTGTAGATGACACGAAAGTGGCTAACGTTAGCTACTTTAAAAACAGATGGCCACTGTTTAAATGGGTTCCTATGGAGACCAGAACAGAAGAGCATACAATCGGAAGTTAGAATTCGTAACAGCGGCGCTCATCGTTTTCTTAGGAAAAGGTCTATAGAAGAAGAATTTTGGGTTCCCCAAAGAACCTTTCAGTGAACAGTTTTTAAAATAACACATTTTTTTTTATAAGTATTAAAAATAGTTTCATAATTTGAACAACATTTTGTGCAGTGAAAAGGTTATAACCACTGAAGTTAAAGGCTCTTTATTCAAGCATCAATGCCAATGAAGAACCTTTTTTAAGAGTGTTGAAGTTAAAAGTCTGTGTTTATTGCTTGAAAATGAAATATAAAATCAACATCACCTCTCTCAATCGTTAAGAAGCTACCACTTCCAAAGAGGAGAGTTATCAGTAAAAAGCTAAAAGACTCCATTCCTGATACGCTGTGAAGGAGAAAACATTATTAGTGGAAGCTTACATTATTTTTTATAAAATAAAAATTGAAAGATTTTTCTTTCTAAAAAAAATATATAGATATATTTATTTGGAATAATGTTCAAATAATACATGGTTACCAAGAAAAATATAGGCCTAACTAGGTGCAATAATGACATAATATTTTATGTTTTTTTAATACAACAAATGTTTTTCTTGAGGACTTACCACTGCAATCCTTTCTCTCTCGTCTTCTATGTCCCTTCATAACAACATTTAGTTTGTCTTAAGTCATTGCATTCTTTTTCACAACTCCTCCCTTTCTATAAGCAGGGTTATTAGAGTTAACTAGAACTAAAACTAAAACCATTAAAAAACAACAACAACATTACTTTAAATAAAAAATCTGATCTAAAATAAAATAAAATAAAATACAAAAACCCTTCAGCTTCAATTTGAGCTAGTTGCATCATTTTCATTTTGTGTAACTTGATGTACTAAAATAACTCAATCTAACACTTTAAGTACAGTTTAAAAGAAAACAGAAAATCTAAAAATAAAAACTAACCCAAAACATAAATGTATAATAGTATTTCAATGATGCTAAAGTAATATTGTCTCTAATCTAGTTTCACATGAAAGTGTTTTCATTGTATTGCAATAAATAAATAAATAAAGGTATATGATTATTGCAAATCATCTATGGTATGAAAGCATTTTGGTCACATTAGACACTTTTATCCTATTGCAGATGTTCAACTAAATTAAGAAAGCCTGCTTCTTTCCCACACTAGACCGTTATACCACTGTCCCATGTGGTTATAGCCACGGTTGCTGATCTATTAAAATTTTAACTTCTACTTTTCACATTGCAAACTGCAGATAATGGAAATCACAAGCTGAATGAAGGTACTCAAGTCTTTAATGTCATAAAAAAACTGAGATGGGTGTTTTTTAGAAAATGACTAGAGCTTATTATCTTTTCTTTCAGCTTACTAAATTTATATTTCTCCTAAACACTCATATGACGTTCGTTTTTTACAACTCCTTCTCCTTCTCACTTGTTCTTACTGCATTTGAACTGTGATACTTGTTCAGCAGTCTTCACACTGAAAACCAAATGCTTTTAGTAATGTTAACCATGCACTTTTTACTCCTAAAGTGAACTTTCAGTCATCGATGGAGATATCTTGTAAGTCTTGTTTCTCAAATCACAAGTTCAGATGAGAACAGTTTATTTATATTACAAATGACAGGTAAATGTACATTTGTTTTTATTGCCCTGAGCCTCCCCATAACCTGCATCAAAGTTTACAACCAAATTAATGGAATTAGTCGTAGTATAAACAAAGTATTAACAACTTGTATTAGTTCAGAAAAAGTTGGTCATGCAATGTTTTCATCCACACTTGGCCAAAGGTTTGATTGATATTCTTTAACGATAAGTTTAACAATAATTCACAAAATGAAAAATAACACATACAGTGACATAACTACATTTGGGTGTATACTATACAATCACATGAACTATTAAATATTATTAACTAATTACTATTTAAGGCCATGCAAACACTATGAGCATAGATAAAATGTGAACATTTACTTACGATTTAATGTTACTATTTACAAAATGTATGTTTTTTTATTAGTCAGATAAATAATTCATTTTGACTGATTGATTTTGAGATGTTTAAGATTTGGGCCATGGCTATAGTGAAAATATTCCTTATGTTTAAGGCAAATGTAAAATTGGGGTTGGGGAGAGTTCAGTTTTAGAAGTTAATAGCTTATGGAAGGTAAATCTTTGATTATTTATTTATAATGTTGGTATATTGGTCTAGACGGTTCTATGTGGAAAGGTCTAGGTTTAGTGGAAAAAAATGATCATAATTATGACTGGTATGAGTGCACTGAATTAATGAAGAACTTTTTCAGTCCTTCCCCTTGTACTGTGATCAGCACTATTAACTATATTGTCCAATGGAAAATGCTCCAGAGTCGTTGGAGAACTTCTCGTCAGTTTTGATTGAATGCTGGCTTTGGTCTCTGGTTCTGTAAAATGAATTATTGCTCTGAATATGTGAATCTGAGACCTAGAAAAAGAGCAAGAGAGAGAGTGAGGCAAAGATTATTTTCATTTTCTAGATAGATGTAATGCTATTGTGGACTTGCTCGCAAAATGCAAACCTCTTCAAATTTCTTGGCCTTGTATTGGTCAGCTCCTTTCAAGAAGTTCAGCAGAATAATGTCACAAAGCACTGTACCCTAAAATAAAGAACATTAAGAAAAAGTGTCAGGTTACAGAATGTGCTCTTGGACATTCTGATATTTAATCTTCCCATAAATAATTATTTTCTATTGTGATTAAACTCAGTTTTAAACATGAGCAATAATAAAACATTTGTATGCATTTATGAATGCCATGCTAATACATGCTAATGCTTTAAAAATATTATTAGTAGAAAAAAAAAAGAAAAAATTGGTGCATTTCCAAATGTGCTTTAATTAATGACAAAAACAATCTAGTTCAAGATGAGGATGGAGACAGAACTGATGTCATGAAGGTTATAGTTATATAAAAAGGTAAATTGGCGTGTGGTTCTCTGAGGCAATACCTGGTTTCCATAAAGTGTCTCCATTATGCAAGTAAATTATGTCTATACTGATTGATCTTTCCTGAAGATCTTTCAGTCAGGCGGTTTGCTCACTTCTCATTAGGATCACATTTCAGATGATTTAACATATTTTCATTATTTGCCACATATACAGTAATTACACTAGTCAGAACTGTGGTCAGAGTGCTGTGCTTAGTAACTGGTAGCATATTTGCAGTAAAGTCTGCAACAGTAAATTCTGGTAGCATATTTGCTTAAATTAACTGACATTTTTTCTAAGAATGTTATATGCCAAAAATGTAAGTACACTGAATAATTAAAATAAAACATAAAAAATAAACAATTTCAGTGGAAAGTCAGCGGTACAATATGAAGTGACCAAACCAGATCTCATAATAACTAATTAAATCTAAAAAAAGAATCTTATCTTTTAGCAAATATCTGAATTTTACTAACAGGGTTGGAAATTAGCGAGGGCTTGTGGCAAAAATACCTTATAAATTTAAAGGGGTCATCAGATGCCCATTTTCCACAAGTTGATATGATTCTTTAGGGTCTTAATGAAAAGTCTATAATATACTTTGGTTAAAAATTCTCAGTGGTAGTGTAAAACAACACCCTTTTTACCTTGCCAAAATCAGCTCTGCAAAAATCATCCTGTTCTGGTCGAGGTTGCTTTAAATGTTAATGAGCTCCGCTCACCCGCCCCTCTCTTCTCTCTGTGGAGTGACAAGCCTGTTTACTTTAGCCGCATTTAGGCACTAAACTTACTAACTAGCACGTTATTAGGAAAGGTGATCGCAAAGATTCAGAAAAAACCCTTATACTCACTTCTGCTGTAAGTGAAGCTGGATCACAAATGATTTGCGTGAAACATAGACGGATATATATAGTTTGGGAGGCGCATTCCCTTCACAAACAAACGTAATCTACTGCATCTTCAGCGGCTCAGATGTCGGGAGTAAATGACGACCACTATGTTCATTATTACATCCAGCAACACAACACCTCAATCACTCAATCGGAGATATTCTTGTCTAACTTACATCCCTGCTCCAGCTTCAAAACAATGGAGGTCGGACTGTTGTAGGGCGGGTCTGAGGTAAAACGCTCAGGTCAATCAACTATCGTGGAAGCGGCCTCTGTTGGTGTGACGCCACACCGACAGGCATCTGAGAACGGCTCGATTTGAAAAAGGGGATATTATTTTTACAGATTAATTAAAAACCACTGCATGGATTTTTATCATTATAGGGTAAATGTGTACATACACTGCCAACACACATTAATGTCTAAACAACATGTAAAAGTTAACTTTGCATCCGATGACCCCTTTAAGACAAAGGCCCAAAACTGTCCCTGCACAATTGAATTATATATCACAGCTGTGAAAATGAATGAAAAGTGTCAATTCACAGAATTACATTTAGATTTGATCACACTGCATCAGATCTATGCGCTGTTTTGTGCAGCTTTGAGCCTTATAACCAATCAAACACGTTTCTGTTGAACTTAGGAATGCATTCACCAATCAGATGCGCTTAGATTAGTCAGCGCTAAAAAACGGTGGAGCTGTTAACGCCTCATCATATACAACACAGTGCAGATACGATGTAAATAAAAGATTAATTTCGTAGCTGCAGGGATTGTAATGGGAGTTTTCGCATAACTTGTGCACGACTTAGCTAACGTCATGGACAAACATGTTTTGTCTGTGAAGCCAGAATTTGACGAACCCAAAACAAAACAAAAACAATCTAATGATTATTTTGTCATAATACTGCATGCCTATGAGCTCCTGTTTTTTTTTTTTTTGTTTTTTTTCCATGTTAATTAAGATACCATTTTAAATACTCTATTGTTTAAAATATTGATTAAAGTAATTGGGCAAATTTCAGTATTTGACATGAAAGACAACATATAGTTTTTATAATAATAAGGTGATTATAAAAATTTCCCTCACAAATGTAAAAAATATAGTCCCTTAATGAAAAAAGTTAATTCCTGGCCCACTGCTTATGTCTGCAGTGTCACACAGAATAATGTTTCTCTAACTATTATGGTTGCACCTATTTATTACTTTCTAGTGTTGTTCATTCTGATGTTGCTTTATTGTCACATTTAGTAGCTAATGACTTGTATTGTGACTTTTGAAGTTCATTTTCTACTAAATTATCCCAAATTATTGTAATTATCCAGCTTTTTTGTGAAAATAAACTGATTAATGTTAATGCACAGAATCTAGTAATGAAGACACATACCACACCAACAGAGGTAAAGGCAGCAACCATGTTGATTAGAGTTGGGATCATGTCAAACTTTCCTGCCTTTAAAGAGAAGATTTAATGAGAAATTATGTTCACACTTGAAGTGAAGTATAAACTCAGATATACACAAACATGTTAAGATGAACTCACGTCTCCATTAACCAGCACATCAAATCTGATGGCGTAGGCTTTCAGCAGAGTGCGATACTCGGTTCCGTTCTCCATTTTAAAGTACTTTGCGTACCTAAGGACAAAGATTTAGACATGTTAGCAAAAAAGGATTTCAATAAGCATTATACAACCTATCAGCCTTTTTGTAATAGATTTTAGTATGTGGCCATGTAACAACTTTGAACAGTATGAATTAGCTTTGTGATTAACATGTGAATGATGTATGTGCATATGCAGTATCATTAGAGCCCTGCAAACTGCAGCATTTTGATTCAACCTTATGGTGGAAAGAAAAGCTTCCAGAACCTGAAGTTGTATCCTGGAGAGACAGTGGTCTTCTCTGACATGGCGTCCAGGCGAGTAAAAGAGTAGGCCGGCTTGCACTTATCATCTGCCTTGTCTAAATCACAAACCCATGCTATTTTTATCCCTATAACTCCCCCCTGAGAGAAAGACAGAGAGATACCTTACAAAAATCCAATTTGATTTTGCACTTAAGGAAAAAAAAGGTAATGCAATTTTTTGAAAAAAACTTAAGTCCTTCATTCACCTTTGGAACACAAATTAAGATATTTTTAATGACATCCAAGAGCTTTCTGACCCTGTATAGACAGCAACGCAACTGAAATGTTCAAGACCCAGAAAGGTAGTAAGGACATTGTTAAAATAGTCCATTTGACATCAGTGGTTCAACCGTAATTTTACGAAGCTACAAGAATACGTTTTGTGCGCGAAAAGAAAACAAAAATAACTTTATTCATCGATTTGACGCTTGTTCAGGAGACTACACAACACATGCTCATAGCTTCGTAAAATTACGTTTAAATCACTGATGTCACATGGACAGTTTTATTAATGTCCTTGCTACCTTTCTGGGCTTTGAACATGTCAGTTGCATTGCTGTCTATGCAGGGTCAGAAAGCTCTTGGATTTCATCAAAATATCCTGATTTGTGCTGATGAATGGAGGTCTTACTGTTTCAAAACGACAAGACGGCGAGTAATTAATGACAGAATTTTCATTTTCAAGTTTTTCAATTATGGAATTGTTGTATAGAAGCCAAAAAATTCAATTAAATAAACACTCACTTTTTTAGCAAGAGTGGTAAAGTCTTGCTGTGCAAATCGGATCACATCTCCTACTTTGAATATTGGACAATACATGTTACTTTCAAAGTCGAAATTGCATTGCTTTATGTAGGAACTGTTGATGTTGGGCAAAAAGTTTCCCCTGAAAGGAAAAGAGAGATTTTTATTAAAAAAACATAGTTTATAGAAAAGCAGATGTTATTATAAAACAATTTGTCTTTGTGTTTGATTGCCATTACTTTGTGAAGTTAAAACGTGGGAAGCGTATGCTGTTCTTGATGAAGATGGTAAAGTTCTCCACCTCCATCATGGGGTTTCTGAGTAAAAAAAAAAAGCATCATCAATCCTTTTGTTCAACCATTCGCACATCTATGGATTTGTACATTAACAAGCTGACTCACGGTTGAATTTCATCAATCTCTGCAGGACACCATCCTTTGATTTCACAGGTTTTTTGGGTAGCATTGAAGTTCACACATCGTCCAGTCAGCAACCCTTGAGACACGAATATAATATCCACCTTATTTTTACTGTAAGAGTGGGTGCGGCCATATGTAAAATTTATGGGTATGACTTCTGGTCTCATGCGTGTCCAGCTATTTTTAGCTGTACAAAACAAATCATTTTGCTGCTTGATATTGCAAATTGGTGTGTCTTGCCATATTATTTTAATGTATTATCTTAATTATGAACACACTGGTTTGTAGTGCAAACAGTTTTACTGTTTACCGATCGTTGTTATTCTTCTCGTTATTTCCTATTGCAGCTAATGAACCGGAAGTCTTACCCATAAGCTTACTTCCATGCTGAAGAATAAGGTGGATAGACCAGGACTGTTAAAACATGCTCCTGGAGGGCCACAGCCCTGATTAAACCCACCTGAACCAGCTAAACAAGGTCTTCAGACACATTAGCTGTGCCCCAGTTCAGAGGTTGCATCCTTTGAAGGCTGCTTTCGAATAACCGAATTCCTTTTCGGGCAATTAAGGATAGATAGATACTTCATGGTCCAGACTATCTCAAGGTTTACTGTGCACTAGCGATGATTTATTTATTTTTTTACACATTTTTTTTTTTATTACACATTTAAATATAAGTCCTGGGTTACAGCTGAATTAAACATTACAAAGAAAGATTGCTGAACTGAAATTTTAAAGAAGCCTAGTACTAATGTTACAGCCTCTTGTCAGTGGCAAATGTTATGGCTAGCAGACGAAAAGAAGTCTGTAGTCTAGACCATCCCATTTAACAATGCCCAGTCCGGCTTTCGTGGCCCTGAAGGCGTGGCCTTTGAAGTCCACGTGCTTTGAATGATGCAGCCTCTGAATTGGGGCACAGTACTAGAAACTTCTAGGCATGTGTGTTGGAGCTAATCTGAGCTAAAACCTACAAATTGTTGGCCCTTCAGGAGCAGGATTGGACACGTGATGATTTTGAGCTGTGCACAAATAGACTATTAAGGGCGTCAAATTTTAATCAACTTATATTTTTATGATGTTACTAAGTTTAATAGGTTTTCCTTGACACTTTCAGGATCACAAAACAATGAAACACTAAGATTACATTCAGAATAATTCACAAGTATAATTAATTTAATTATTTATTGTTAAAATGCAATGACTCCTAATGATTTGGTCCTTCAATAAACTCACAAAGACAACAAAGAAAATCAAAGAGAAATCTTACCATTGCTAGATGGTTTTGACATCAGCTTCTTACAAGTACTGTCACTGTCACACTTGAATTTCAACTCACTCTGAAGAGTAACATGTATAAACATGTGTTTTAGTTTTAGTTACATGTATGAACACACAAAGACAAGAATCAGTCAAATTCATTCATCTTGACAGATTTCAGTGTCCTCACTCACCTCTGGACAGTGTCCCTGAACTTGGTTTTCTGTCGTGATGAGCTTAGTGATGACACAAAACACTGACGCCCCCTGACACGCACACACACACACACACACATTACGTACACAAAAAAACACATACTATGAAATAAATTAAATTTCAAATAGTACAAAGAATTTACTGTATTTATGAACAGATTTTCCAAATTAGAACATGAGTGAGATTTTGTTTTTTTAATTATCTTTTGGTGACAATTCTGTCATCAAACAGTGTAATGTTATATACAAACATAGACACACATATATATATATATCAACTGCTTGAGATTTACTTGAGTAGGTGTGACATAATCAGCTACATCCATGATTCGGTTATTATACTCTCCAAACCCTTTCACTTTAGTCATGACTGATGATTCGATAGCTGTGTCTCTCACTTGATATGCTTTCTCATACAAAAACACCCAGCTGAGGAAGATTGGGTAGGGTGGAAATAGAGAGAGGGAGGGAAAAAAGATATACAGAGCAATTAAATACTGAGCTTTCTTTTTTACTTTCTTTAATGTAAGACACTTACAAATATTACAATATACTTAAATATATATGAAGATCTCAGATGCAAAACCGGCTAAAAGTCATCTCGGTCAAAAATGAGATAATGATACTGAGTGAATGCTCCTGACACATAGTATACATCCATCAAATATTTTTACTTTAAACTTGCTAAATTCCATCAGAAGTACCAGTAATTGCATAGAAACCTATACAAAGTAGCTGGAAAGAAATGCTCATTTTAAAGAAATACGTCAGATGGATTTACAGGCTTTTGCATCTGAACTCTTATATGTATATACATACATACTTCTTTTTACTAAGAAAAAAAAAAATCCTACTTACACAGTTGCCTCTTAAAGTGCTTTACGTCAATGATGTTACCACAATAAAACTATAAACTATAAAGGCATTTAATTGTCCAGTAATGATTAATCAGTTTTACTACAGTATATTTCTCCTTAGGTTTTTAAACAGAAATCAGATTTTTTTAAACACTTAGGCACAATCTTAAATCTGTCTCTTTCAATGACACTGTAATATGTTGTCTTAAAACACACTCACCCAATAAAGTATGTGATGATGAGGAGTTGGACGACACGGTTTATGATGCCGATGGTCCAGCTCTTTACCACCACGGACTTGGTCGTCTCATAGGTAAAGAAATCTGTAATGCAGTTCCACATTTTTCCAGAGCACTGCTGCATTCACAAAAATTACACTCCAGGTGTTTCAACGTATTAGTCTGAAAAGTTAATTAGTTAAAAATATAGCGAAAACACTTCTGATATATCCGTCCAAATGCTTGATCCTGCGCTTTTATAATCTAAAACCCAAGGACTGTTAATAAAAGTCAAAAAGCTCTTTAATAATCGTCCTTATTTGTTTGCCTGATAAAAAGCCTTCACATCTTGAGAGAAGATGCTTTCATAGAAGACCCCCTCTCTCCTTCCTAGTCCCTCCCTCTCTCTCCTCCCTCATTCTTCCTCCTTCAGATATTCTATCCTTTCCTTACATATAACATTTACATGTTATTCTCTTAGCTTACCCAAGCAGCTTGCAAAAGTGCACAAATCAAATTGCAAAGCCAAAATCAAACAATTACAAATCAAGGAAGAAGTTCCTAACATCTCTCAGTTGAATCTTGGCGAGTGACATGCACATTATATCATAAGCACCATGACAGCGCCATGCAGTAGAAAAAAGCTGTTTCGCACTGGAAGTTCCATTAGTGTAGCATTAAAGATTTTAACTAGATTACATCTGTGTGTTCTGCTCCCATGATGGACCATATATAGTCATTTGCAATATTAGTTTGTTATCTAAACCCTCATATTCTAATAAGATTGACATTAATGGTTTTTATGCTTGGAGGCACAAAATGTTGTATGTGTAAAAATAATAGTAGCCTAATAATATTATCATAGATTCTTTGATGAATAGAAAGTTCAAAAGAACAGCATTTATTTGAAATATTTTTCTAAAAACAATCTTTACTGTCACTTTTGATTAATGTATCCTTGCTGAATAAAAAGACTGATATAGGGGCAGTCATGGCCTAATGGTTAGAGAGTCAGGCTTGTAACCCAAAGGTTGCTGGTTTGATTCCCAGACCGGTGGGGATTGTGAATAAACAGTGCTCTTTCCACCTTCAATACCATGACTGAAGTGCCGTTGAGCAAGGCACTGAACCCCAAATTGGTGTGTGTTCACTTCTCACTACTGTGTGTGTGCACTCGTGATGGGTTAAATGCAGAGGACCAATTTCGACTATGGGTCACCATAGTTGACAGTATGTTGTCACTTTCACTTTTCATATATTGATGAAATTAGGAACAAAGACCTTCTAACACTGATACATCAAGTTGGTCTTTTAGAAAAGGGCTGGACTAGAGTGTTATTAGTTCCATTTATGCAAATGGAAAAAAAATGCAGTTAGGATGCATCCCACAACTAGACTCAGACACACGCTTGAACCACAACTGAGAGGTAACATTTCTTGACATGGCCAAGAGAGCAACCATTAACCTGTGGTTATCTCACTCCATAAGTACAATACATCTGGGACTCGCTTCCCTGCAAAAACACGCACGATGCAGGCGTAACGCATGACAGAGGACCAAATCAAATGAGAGACTAAGCTCAAGTACTGCTGGAGTATTTGAAGATGTCTATCAGTCAAAGATAATGTTGAGTGTTAGATGTCTCATGATGATTCGATTGTCTTGAAACAGGATCTTGAGATGAAGGGAGGGTACGGAGTGAAAAGAGGGGAGAGAGAAAGAGACTGAGGAGAGAGTGAGGAAATGGATGGGACTCAATACAAATTGGTGAACAAAGTCATCAATGCGCCAAATGCAATAATGAGCAAAGTGGTTTGAGAGTCATGATTGAGAGACAGACAAAATCCACAGAAACGTAACAGATACGAATAGGGGGAGTGACGCAAAAAAAGCAGACTAAAGAGAAATGAGGAAATAAGAGGAGGGGAGAGATGCAGGAATTAATGTTATATGCATATACCAGAAGTAAGAAAAGAGAGCAAATTAATTGGAAAATTAATGGATAAGAAAGAAGTAGAGCCTGAAGAAATATTTGATAGAATATTTAAATAGCATAGATATAATAATAATAGTCCTGAAGAGAGGAATACATCCTAATTAAGGGATAACAATAACAACAGCAATAACAATAATAACTGTAACAATTGGAAAGGCATTAAAAAATTGGTTCTATTTTTAACAATCTTCTACAATAACCAAAAGAGTTACTCTAATGACAAAAGGTGTAATAATAGTGCTAATATAAAAAAAACAGTCTCTCATCTGGACGTAATATAGCTCCTTTAGTGTTGTTCAAAAGTTTACACACACCTTGCAGAATCTGCAAAACGTTAATTTTACCAAAATAAGAGGGATCATACAAAATGCATGTTATTTTGTATTCAGTACTGATCTGAATGAGATATTTTACATAAAAGATGTTTACATAGCTGAATTTATAAAAATTACTGTTCAACAGTTTACATACAATTTTTGTTTATGAGTCCCTGTTTTTCCTGAACAGTTAAACAGCCCGCTGTTCTTCAAAAAAAATCCTTTAGGTCCCAAAAATTATTTGGTTTTCTAGCATTTTTGTGTATTTGAACCCTTTCCAGCAATGACTGTATGATTTTGAGATCTATCTTTTCACACTGAGGACAACTGAGGGACTCATATGCAACTATTACAGAATGTTCAAATGCTTACTGAAGCTCCAGAAGGAAACGCAATGCATTAAGAGCCAGGGGTGTAAACTTTTGAACAAAATAAAGATGTGTGCATTCTTCTTATTTTGCTTAAATATCGCGTTTTTTCATTTAGTACTGATCTTTAGAAGCTACAAAAGATACTTACATGTTTCCCAAAAGACAAAATAAGTCAAATTCACCCTGATCTTGAAATTCAAAAAGTTTTCACCCCCCAGCTCTTAATGCATTTTTTTCTCCTGGAGCATCAGTGAGCGTTTTAAGTCTAATAGTTGCATATGAGTCTCTCAGTTGTCCTCAATATGAAAAGATGGATTTCAAAATCATATAGTCATTGTTGGAAAGGGTTCAAATACATAAGAATGCTGAAAAACCAAAGAATTTGTGGGACCAAAAGGCTTCTTATGAAGAACGACGGGCAGTTTAACTGTTCAGAACAAACAGGGGACTCATGAACAGCTATTTAAATCTTCATGTGACACAGCAGCCACAATAGACTGATGTTTTATTTCTTTTGTCCTTTACTTATTTTGTCTTCTGGGAAACATGTAAGTATCTTGTGTAGCTTCTGAAGAGCAGTACTAAATGTACTAAAGCAGTACTTTTATTATTTAGGCAAAATAAGAAAAATGCACACATCTTTATTCTGTTCAAAAGTTTACACCCCTGGCTTTTAATGTGTTGTATTTCCTTCTGGAGCATCAGTGAGCATTTGAACCTTCTGTAATAGTTGCATATGAGTCCCTCAGTTGTCCTCAGTGTGAAAAGATGAATCTCAAAATCATACAGTCATTGTTGGAAAGGGTTCAAATATGCAAAAATTTTGGAAAAACAAAAAAGTTTTGGGACCTGAAGGATTTTTCTGAAGAACAGCAGGCAGTTTAACTGTTCAGGACAAACAAGGAACTTATGAACAACTATCATTCAGGTAAACAACTATGGATCATTCAGGTAAAAACACTATTAAACTGTGTGTAGACTGTTGAACCGTCATTTTAATAAATTCAGCTATGTAAACACATTTACATAAAATCTCATTCAGGTCAGTACTAAATACAAAATAACATGCATTTTGTATGATCCCCCTTATTTTGGTAAAATAATGAACGTTTTGCAGATTCAACAAGGTGTGTGTAAACTTTTGACCTCAACTAAAGGAACTATATGAAGTCCAAATGAGAAATTGTTTTTATTAATATTATCATTATTATTACACCTTTTCTCATTAGAGTAACTCTTTTGCTCTTTGTAGAAGATTGTTAAAAATAGAACCAATTTTTTAATGTCCTTCCAGTTGTTACAATTATTATTGTCATTGTTGATGTTATTGTTATTCCTTAATTAGGATGTATTCCTCACTTCAGGACTATTATTATTATATCTATGCGGTTTAAATATTCTATCAAATATTTCTGAATTCGCTAGAAAGTGGTTTTCAGTCAGCGAGCGAGTAAAGAAGCACCGGCATTTTAGCGTTAACTCATCTGAACGCCTCTGATTGGTCAATGCATTCATAAGCTCAACAGCATTGTGTGTAATTGGTTATAATGCGCAGCGCTGTAAAATCGCTTCTTTCTCTGGCTCAGCGCCAGCCAGCGAACGCAGGTTTGAATTTATTATCTGATGATATGACGCACTGAACGATCTAAGCAGCCTTTGTATCAAATATATAAAATATTATCTATCTATTTTTTGTCTTTTGGAAGGTGCATTCAAAATCCACTTGGCTCAAAAATTTGAGGGGGCACATGCCCCCTCACTTTCAATGGGCATGACGCCTCTGTAAATACATATGGAATCCTGGACGAGAGACGCACCCCTACATTTAGTGTTGTGTTTTGGACGGATTCTGAAACTGTCTTTAACGCGACCTGCAGAACGTTCACAGTCTGCACGATATGGCGTTTTCTCTCAGCTTTCTCTTCAATCACTTCTTCCAGCGTTCTTTCTGTATTGTTTCATTCTTTACGGAGTGAGACACTGCAAACGATTTAATGCGTAAATGACTGTAGTAGCTATGCCGTTAGTTCTCAGTTTTTAACTAACTTAAAGTTATGACTTTTTAGCCTGCTAGTCTAAGCAGTTTGTAAGCAGTATGCATCGTTACTTTCGATTCTAGACAACAGATGACAGAAAATACAACACGCATCTTAACTGTAGAAAAATGAAGAGAAAAAAATTAATGGATGTAATGGTGGTTGTGGCCTGAGTGAAACTGGCTTAGTAAATTGGCGAACACCAGTCGCCTAATGGAACTGGCCATTAATCAACGTGTTGTTTCCTTTTTTCTCTCTGTCAGAAAAGGAACGCGTTAACATTATATTGTTGTGCTGATGTTTATCTTCACATAGTAATTTATTTGCTTTACAGCTGAAAGTTAAAGCACGTCACACTTTCCAGAACTTTCTACATCCATTAGCTAACACAGACTCTTGAGATGTTGGGGTTGTTGGCTTTTTACTATGCTTAAATCCTTTTACTGTTAATGCAACCACATTAACTTAAAAACCACACTACATTTCCGCTTACATTCCAGAGGAGAACTGATGAGCATGTGTTGAAATATTTCACACTTTCTGCTCGTTGTCTGTGAAAACAGGCTTGTTTGTGAGTTATCTCCATCCTCCCTTCTGTTCTCCACTTTTTGTCTCTTTTCGTCTCCTTATGGCTGTATCATTATACCCCTTGTTTTTATCTGTTGTACATACAGTTAGTTTGAATAACAGGATAAATTTAGGAAGTTATTGTACACTCGCATCTATTTCTTATATTTCATTAAATGCACAATTATGTCTTTGTTTTAAATGACATGCATATATTTTGGTCTAGATGCACAACACCCCTCAATATGCATATACTTCGTATTGGATCAATAAAGTCGAAGTAAGGAAATACAAAACTTGTGTCTGTCTCTTGCTTTCAGGCCATTTCATTTTGGGAGACTGAGAATATTCTGGTGGCAACCAGAAATAACAGGTCACATTTTTTAACAGCATGTGAACAAGTAAACGTGAAACATTGAATTGCTTTTTTCACTACATTATGAATATTCCCTGGAGTCATAAATTCATGATTACTTTTAATTAATACTTTCTTAAAAACAAGTACAATTTAAAATGTAGATTTTTTTTTAAATGTTACAACAAACGCGTATTACTGGTCATGTGTGTGAATAAAATACTGTATAAAATAAATGGTGAGCTCAGAACAAAATAAAAAATTATGAATACAAAATGAATACAAATGTAGAAAAGATTTTTACATTTAGGAGATTTTTCATAACTTGTCATTCAAATGCAAGTACATAGAGCAAGCTCAATAGATGTGTGAAGATACAGAGTCTGTTGTGGTTGGAAAGCAGCACTGTAAAATATCGCTACAAACAGAAAAACATAGTGATACCAACAAGGACAGGACAACATAAAATACACACTATTTTAAAAGAATAGATCACCAAAACTCTCCCACACAATTACAATAAATTTAGAACGAAGCATAAATCCTTCAAAAAGAACAAAAAAGCAACCAGCAGTACCATAAAAATGGTCTGATTCATGACCATTCAAACCTATTTTGTGAATTGAATTAGCTGATTTACTGAAATGATTTAGCTAAAAGAACAATTTGTCGATGTCTGTGGAGCCAAAGAAAGCTAAGGTGCGTAATATAGTGTACTAGTCATATGGACTGATTTTATTATACCTTTGTGTCTAAAAAGCTCTAGTCCTCATTCATTGTAATTGCATGGAAATCACCAAAAATATTGGCAAAATCTGTTTTTTTCCACAGAAGAAAAAGTCCTATGAGTTTGGAGCAGCATGATGCTAAGTAAATAATGACAGAACTTTCATCTTTGGGTGAACTATTCCTTTAAGATCAACACTACCGAAGGTATATACACAAGTGTTTATGAATGTCTTGACAAACTAAAACAAAATTTGAAGATGTAATAAGTACTATCAGGATTGCATCAGGTCATGTACACTATAATGATAAGAGTGAAATAGTGCTGTCTTCCACTCCCCTTTTAATGTGTCTGTTATTAGTGTCTTTTAGTCTGAGCCGGACTCTTCAGAGCTGGGTGGTGTGCTGACCACTTCCTCTTCATCATCAGACCCCTGCATAAAATAATAGCACACACAGAAAATGACAGGGAGACAATGAATTAAATTTTTCTAATACCTGCTGGTGTAAGATCAAAACTGAACTAAGAAAATCAAATCAAACAGACAAAAAGTGTCAAGAATTCTGGATGCATTAACCAGGCACAGCATGCATTAGAATACTAAGTAGAGTGCATGAGTGCAAATAAATATAGTCACTGATTGTAAATATTACACACAAATATCCGTTTCATATAAAACTAAAAGTTTTTTAATTATTAAAAAAGAATCTAAATATTTAATATCTCTATTTAATATAAATCAGTGTGAACTAATTATTATACTACTGCCAATACGCCGATGTGCTGGTGTGAGTATTTAAAGGATTAGTTCATTACCAGAAAAAAACCACCTTGTCATCCAAGATGCTCATGTCTTTCTTTCTTCAGTCGTACAGAAATTATGTTTTTTGAGGAAAACATTTCAGGATTTCTCTCTCCATATAGTGGTGCCCCCAAGTTTGAACTTCCAAAATGCAGTTTTAAATGGCATTTGTTCTTCTTTGCATGTTCACTTTGTAAACTCGGGGTCGGTACTTCTGTGGCGATGTAGAATGATTTTGAAGTTGGAGGACAAAATGAGATGGGAGTTTTTCGACATACAGTATTGAACCGGACGCATACGCATCGCAGAGCTAGATAAGTCAAGCATTTGTGGCTAAAAAGTGTATAAATATTAACTAATTTAAGAAAACATCCGATCGTTTTGCTAGATAAGACCCTTCTACCTCAGTAGGGACCCTTTGAAGCTGTATTTAAACTGCATTTTGGAACTTCAAACTCGGGGCACCATAGAAGTCCACTATATGGAGAACATTCCTGAAATGTTTTCATCAAAAAACATAATTTCTTTACAAGTGAAGAAAGACAGACATGAACATCTTGGATGAAAAGGGGGTGAGTAAATTATAAAAAGAAGTGAACTAATCCTTTAAGACACACTGTTGCTGCATAACTAGCATATATAATAAACAGTAGCAGATCTATACAGGTGGAGCTGGGGAGGTGGAGGGTTTCAGAGGAACTTTGAAACCATGCTGCGAAATGCTCTAGTGAATGTTAACCAGCCTGCGCCATCTACAGTTTCATGACAGAACTTGGCATTTCTGTTATTTGGGCAATACAATAATTTTGACAGTCTAACTTCTCAGAATGTAATGTATGCAATCTTTTTCTGAGCAGCCACCTATAAATTTACCTGCCAGTGAAGATACTATTGTAAACACTGTTGCTCTAACTATGTTGATGAATGAAAAAGTGTCCATTGCATAAACAATTTTAAGTTTGTGTTAGTGTGTTACCTTGCGCTTCCGCCCCTTTCCTTTGTCTGACTCTGATGAGCTCTCCTCACTGGATATGAACTCTCGACTCTTAAAGCTGTCATTGCCTGTAGCTCGCTCCTTCTCTTTTTCCCTACCACCACCTGACTTCCGTTTTCTCTTTTCTTCATTCTTCCCTCCTTTCTTCTTCCTCTCCCTTCAAGAATGAAATGTGGGGAAATAATGAGAAATAGCCAAATTACCTCATTCTAATATCACAATTTGAAACAACAGGTTAGTGAGTAAACGACAGAATATTTATTTTGTAATAAATTTTTAAGTTGTGAATATGTTAAGTACTTTTTTGAGCTGCCTGAAGAGCCTCCTCCACTCTCCTTGTACTCTCTCATCGCTCGATCGTACTCTTTCTTTGCTTCCTCTGCTTTTCTGTCCCACTCCTGGTGGAAAAATGAAATATCAGTTCAAGTTCAAAGTGAGACAGAAGGTAGAAACAATCTAAAGCATAAACATTGTTGAAAGTCCAGTGAATGTGCCAATGGTAAAAAGCGTATGTCACCTCTTTTTTGTCTTTGCTAAGTTGTTTCCACATTTCTCCAGCCTTTTTGGAAATTTCTGTGATAGAGATGCCCGGGTTCTCTGATTTAATGCGGTCTCTGCTAGCATTCAGCCAGATCATGTAGGCGCTCATTGGTCTCTTGGGGGCGCTGCTGTCTTTTACCTTTTTCTACAGACAAGAACACACAAAGTAGCATTGAATTTGAGAGTAAAAAAAGTAACAAAAAAAAAAAACAAAACAAAAAAAAAAACTATTGCCGTGCAACCGCAAGTACTTAAATAAGTCTAAATAACCAATGTACAAACCGTCACTTACATGTTATCCTTCCCTCTTGTCTCTTTCTCACCTCTTTCTTTCGTGGTTTTCTTTCTTTTACAAATTTAGCTTTCTTGGCTGGTTTCTTCTTCCGATCACCATCACTGTCCCCATCTTCAGCGCTGCTTTCACTGGCAGAGGCTTTACTGTCATACCTGACACACAAATAAGACTTAATAATCAAGTTTACCATTAAATCAAAGTTTGAACTAGATTTTGTAGGTTTTTTTTTTTTTGTCGGTTTGTAAGGTTTGCCAGGCAAAACCCGCAAGTCTCTCCTCAACAAGCCATGTGATTTGAAATATCAAGAGGTATTAAAGGTAATCCCAGGTATTAAGACTTGTACGGCTTAATACAACATAAATTATGTCTTTTACTGAAATATGTAGTAGAAAACCCCTGAAAGATTTACGCAATTTTAAAAATCCACATCGTTTTATGCATATTTGGGGAGGGGTGCCATTATTTCAATGATGTAAAATGGTTGACTGTTGCTATTTTTACCACAACACAACTTGGAAAATAAAATACTGATACTGTGTGGCTTTTGGTTGTAAGGGCAACAAGAGAAGTGAACAAAATTCCTAAAGGCCTGCATCTTTGTTCTGTCCACTTTAGCCCTGATGTCTTTGAGGCTTTTTGTAGACCACAGCTACTGTAAGAGCTTACTAACTGCAGAGACAAGAAATGCTAGATGCCATCCTGGCAGGATGTAAACATGTAGACGCTTGTTGTGACCCAGCAGACACTGAAGGAGTCTCTCTGCGTGGATTTGATTCAGCGGTGTTTAGACTCCTTGTGGGGAAAATCGATAGTATGGCACTTGGCTTAAAGGAGAAGTCCACTTCCAGAACAACAATTTGCAGATAATGTACTAACCCCCTTGTCATCCAAGATGTCCATGTCTTTCTTTCTTCAGTAGTAAAGAAATTATGTTTTTTGAGGAAAACAGGATTTTTCTCCATATAATGGGCTGCGATGGTGCCCCGAGTTTGAACTTAGGGTACCACAGCAGTCCGTATCTGTAAATTGCTGTTCTGGAAGTGAACTTCTCCTTTAAGCATACTCTCATATCCATAGCCACCTGTAAGCTCTTTGAGTAGCTGTCAGGGTTCCCATGGGTCCTTGAAATCCTTGAAAGTTTGTGAATCTAAAAAAAAAATTTAAGGCCCTGGAAAGTTTTTGAAAATAAACATGCATAGATACCGGTACTTGAAAGTGCTTTAATTTACTTGTGCAAGAAATTCCACATTATTCCCTCCGGTCCACTAATATTATTTCGGCAACACTTTGTGGCTTATGCATACTAGCTTGCTTGATTTACGTTAGTTACGCGCATTGATGTGTTACGTAAGTGTTCCCACGTGAGGTGCTTTGTGTTGTCCTTTGCCATGACGTTCACATGCACACAAAACTACTACGATGGTACCTCAATGTTTTACAGACACACCTTGAAACATTAAAAAAACTGGCTGTGAAGTTCGAATAAAATGCTTTTTTGCATAGTTGTGTTTGACACTAAAAACTGTAAGAATCTATCTTACAAGGTAACACGATGTAACCTTGCTCTCACCTGAAATGTGTCCCCACATTAAGTCCTTAAATTTGAGGGCATTGAACCTGGAAAGTCTTTGAAAGGTCCTTGAGTTTGAAGTTAACCAAGGTGTGGGAAACCTGAGCTTTGGTCACTATATCAGTATTTTATTTTCCAAGTTGTTTTGCGGTAAAATAGACACAGGTAGCACCAGTAGCTCACAAGTGCAACCATTTCACATAATCAAAAAGTAATGTCCAAAATATGGATACAACAATGTGGATTTTTTAAATACTGTAAATCTTTCATGAGTTTTCTAGTATATATTTCAGTACGAGACATCATTTATATTATATTTATGTCTCAGATATCTTAATACCCAGGGATCCCTTTAAACGACGCAGCACAAACTACACACCAAAGTTTAATACTTACATTTAGGAGTTTGTTCAGGTATAAGAAAAAGTAATGATAACTTTGACTTGGCTAGCACCACTAATTAAAATTGTGGCATATCAACACAAAGCCTCTTACTCCTCAGCAATTTCATCGTCTTCTTCCCCAGGATTAAAAGACTCATCTAAAAAAAAATAAAAAGGTCAAATGTTAATTTTTCACACAAAACATATTCCTATTAGCCAAGGCAGTTATCATTTTTGACATCTAAACACCTGCACCTTTTGTGCCACAATATGAATAATTTCTTTCACAATAACAACATTTATCATCAAAATATAATTATTTTTGTTGGAACATTTCTGATACCACTGACATTTCACAATTATGGAAGCCCATTTCTGCCACTGAATAATAAAATAAAAAAGTTCATTGCGACTTTTTATCACACAATTCTGACTTTTTTTTCTCGCAATTTCGAGTTTACATCTCGCAGGTCTGACTTTTTTCTCAGAATTATTTCATAAAAACTCACAATTCTGACTTTTTTTTTCAGACCTGTGAGATATAAATGCACAATTGCGAGTGTCATAATTAGTAGATATAAAGTCATAATTGCGGGATATAAACTCACAGTTGTGAGAATATAAACATGCAATTCAGTTTTTATCTCGCAATTCTGACTTTTTTCTCGCAAGTTTGTATCTCGTAATTCTGACTTTATAACTTGCAGTTGTGAGTTTATATCATGCAATTGCGACTTTATTTCTCCAAATTGCGAGTTTGTATCACGCAATTCTGAGAAAAAAAATCAGTCGCAATAACCTTTTTTTTATTTTTTATTCAGTGGCAGAAATGCTTATCACATTTAAAATGGCAAGGCCTAAAAACTCAAAACCTTTGTGATGGTGCATCATTACAAAATAATATGAATACAAATGAGACTATTGTGATTATTGTGTTTTTGCTGTCATCCAAAAACAAAACCATATTTAGCTTGCCGACTGATTGGCTCAGAGAGCTGTCACTCACCACTCTCGCCCTCTGAGTCATCACTGTCGTTGGCCTCCTCACGGATCTTGCCTTCTTCTTTCATGCGCTCCAGGTATGCGTCATGCTGGTCGTCGTCAGAGTCACTGTACATGTCATCATTACCTTTCATACCCTGACAGAGTACAAACAAAAGTGATATCAATGCAATATCAAAATGTCATTGCAAAGTTAGTATTTGTAACAAAAGCAGACAGAGGAAAGCCCTCTCCAAGCAAAAGATCTCAAACCCACTCATGTTTTCATACTCACCAGCCTTTCTCTCTCACACACAGACATTCATATACGCAATCAGTGTTAACTCATTCAAAAGCACTCCCTGGAGCAATGCTGTCTCACAGCACACAGAATTATCCAGCATACAAAAGGCTTTCTCGTAAAGTGACCACAGAACTATATTCAGATTTCAATCAAAATACCATTGTGGTCTTAATGAAAGTCTGTGTGATCTGAACACAGCATTAAGCCGGTCAAATCATAATCAGCAGTGAGCCTTTCCCCCTTTTGGTGAATGAAACATCTGCTTTAAGCCATCAAAGATAAGAAAGAACATATTTGACATTTGGTTGTGATTGAGACACACAAACAAACACCATGCAAGCAAGTTTATAGGAGCACCGACACCAGACCAAACTGCAGAGCAATACCAACCTTTTTCTACATGAAAACAAAACAGACATACACCACAAACACAAAGAGTACAATAAATGTCCGTTCACTGTGTGAGGAGTCTATGAACATGTGCGGATGAATATGATGTACTGCTTGACAGGAAGCAAGAAGGGCTGTGGACGTACCTCTTTGAAGCCTCTGTTCTTGATGCTTAATTTCTTAGCATTGACAAAGTCAAAGAGCTTCCCATATTCCTCCCTGGAAAAGAAGGTAGAGGCAGATTAAATATTCTCCAGTGTTTTTTGTCTACACAATGGTCACAGAAAGTCATACAGGTTTGGAATGACATGAGAATGAGTAAATAATGAAGAATTTTTGGGTAACTATCCCTTTAAGTGTTGTTTTTCACACAGTATGATGTGATTAACTGATGCCTTGGTGTATTGATTCAGTCGTAATGCACGTCAAACTGAAAATACTTTAATGTGCATAAAGTAGCTTTGATTTTTTCCCCTTAACATCTAATGTTTAAGGGGTCAGGTCACTAAAAGAGAGAAGCTCTTTTACTCCAGTATGAGACAAAACAAATAAAATCACCACAAAGAGGCAGCGCAGACTTTCAGTGGCAGATTGGGGTAAGTGCTCAAGGACATAATGGCAGGAAGTGGCTTAAAGAGGATATGGACACTGTGGGCTTTTCATTACTAGTGTGGTCTGGTTCCCACAAAGCTATGTTCTCGACAATTCGACAAGACTACCATTGGGCTCATGGGTACCTCTCGATGCTGCTGAAGGTATATTGATTTCCCTGTTTGGTCTCGATCTCGAAATCAAAGGAGCGGGTGGTTGTGGTTCCACGAGCAAAGTTCACGCAGGCGATCTCCTCAAAGCGCAGGTGCACTGGCGGCTTGTGTACGTAGATGAAACCTCTTTCCAGAGGATACAAAAGCCCTGAACTGGCCTTATATGAACATGTTATACACTGCGCACCTGAGTGACTGTAGAGAAGAGAGACAAAGAAAATGACATTGGTGTTTTCATAAAAATGCATACTTCACTGAATGTATAGATATTACTGTTTGATTTACTACATTACTCCAGATGTCTGAAAATGCATTACATGTTCGAATGTGACAGCAAAGACATTTACATTGTTATAAAACATTCTATTTAAAATAATTGATGCTTTTCTATTCATCAAAGAATCCTGAAAAAATAGAATATCATGGTTTCAATAAACATATTTAGCAGCACAGCTGTTTTCAACATTGATAATCATAGAAATGTTTCTTGAGCACCAAATCAGCATATTGGATTGTTTTCTGAAGGATAATGTGACACTGATATATATATATATATTATACTCTTTAATGTTTAAAAACAATATTAACAGTATGTACACTACCAGTCAAAGATTTTTAATGTTTTTTAAAGAAGTCTGTTCTGCTCACCAAGGCTGCATTTATTTGTTCCAAAGTACAGCAAAAACACTACAAATTTGAAATATTTTACTATTTAAAATAACTGCTTGCCATTTGAATAGATTTTAAAATGTAATTTATTCATGTGATTTCAAAGCTGAATTTTTAGTATCATTACTTCAGTCAAATGATCCTTCAGAAATCATTGTAATATTCTGATTTCCTGCTCCAAAAACATTTATTATTATTATTGTTATTATGCTGAAAACAGCTAAGTAGTTTTTATTTTCAGGTCTCTTTGATGACTAGAAAATTCAGAAGAATTATTAATGTAATACAAAATGTTTCTTGAACAGCAAATCAGCATATCGGAATGATTTCTGAAGGATCACGTGACACTGAAGACTGGAGTAATGATGCTGAAAATTTAGCTTCAATCACAGGAATAAGTTACATTTTAAAAGATATTCAAATAGAAAGCAGTTATTTTAAACAGTAAAATTCACAATATTACTGCTTTTGCTGTATTTTGGATCAAATAAATGCAGGCTTGGTGAGCAAAAGATACTTCTTTAAACAACATTTAAAAATTGTACAATATACTTATAAAACTGTACTTATAAAAAAATATTTTTGCAATTTTTTTCTTTACATTTTTTTACTGAAACTTTTTAAAGGTGTATATATGTTTTACCCTTGGAAATTTCCAGGCACTGTGATCTTTCTGTTGACCAGGGCCTTCATGACTCTGCTGACCATCTCATAGAGAGAGCCAGACATGTTTTTATGAAGCTTCCCCTCAAAACGTCTCTCCACCTCATCCCTGCAGAACATTAAAGAGTGTAAATGATGGGATAAATGGGACAAATACATCTGCTACAGTAAATGATTTCTAAATTTCATCAACCTTGCTGAAGTGAAAGAAAGAGCTTCAGGGAGAGTGATTTTTTGGGTAACATACAGAATATACCTTAACATAACTGCACCCACAAAATTAATTTCTCTTTGGTATCTGCTTTAGTCTTGGCAGCAAATGCAAAGAGTTTATTTCTGACATCCATCACATCCTTCAGTGTCCCTCATTCGCTCTCACTCACTCATTCATGTTGAGAGTGAGGTTGATATCCTCTTCTTTGGAAAACAGAAGAATGAGAAAATGATAGCGGGTTTGACCTTGTTTAATGGGCGGGTCCAGACTGATCTGAAACAGACAGGAGATCACAGATATTAACATTAACACATGTTATATCAGGACAAAGAAAGATCCAGATAGAAAGCAAAGATTGCTTGACAGACTACCATGATGTACTCACCACAAAGAACATCTGCCGCTGGTCCTTATGAGGCAACAGGAAAAGGCGGAGCACTGTGGTGTATGGAATCTTGTAGTCGAACGTCTTACCATGCAGATGAAGGAATGTCGGATAAATACGGATATCGTACCTACAGAAAGCAAAAACCATTAAACTTTGGCAGTACACGTAATATTTTTATAAGAAAACAAAAAGATGTGAGGTAATGTGTATGTATATATACCTGCCCCTAGGTGTGAGGCACTGCAACTCTCTAAAGATACACACAGCATCTCCTGTAGCTTGGATGACATCTGCCTTTGACAAAATGTTCTGAGCAAATGCCTAAAACAAAAGCAGAGAAGAGTACTGTGACCTCATTTTTCATTTTAAGTGGCCTTTACGAATGCAAAGATCTTACTTTGGTGCTCTAACTGGGGTCCATAGAGAGGTTTAGAGAAAAGCTGTGTAATAATAATAATAAATACATAAAAAAAATAAAATTAAACTGAACATGCAAAAAAAAAAAATTAAATAACTAAAATAATATTATAATTAAAAAAAAAATCTAACAGTACAGTACTATAAAAAGCAATGCAACAAAAGAAACTAAATATATTTAAAAGAATATTTTACACATTTATAATCTTCTTTTTTTTTAATTAAATTGGGTCTTTTTACATGAAACTGTATAGCTTAATTTTAGGATGGGTGTCCCTCACAGGAGAATAATCATATTTGGCATCATCTAAAAGATTGAAAACCCCTGCTTTATTATCATGTTATGATTATTACTTTGTAAACTATGCCATCTGTTGGTCACTGTTAGGTAGTGGCGGACACACAAGCATGCACACTTACCTCCACAGGGTCTGAACCCTCGTCTCCTGTGGTGGGTGGGACGTAGAAGCGCACCTCCATGAGGGATACCTCTGTGTCATCATTCTGATGAAACTCCACAGTAACCTCATTCTTTCCCGTCGCACACTGGGATACACTGGCGAGCGGAATCTCAAACGCAGGACTGTCATTTACCTCAAATGAAAGCAACGGCCCTGAAAAGCCACAGAAGGGTAAAATGTTTCATACTTGGATATGGCAGTGAAAATACATTTTCAAGCTACGTTTATTAAAATGCAAACCTGGTTAGTTATTAACAGTTTTCTGTTACTTCTATTAATTACTATGCATTGATTTATTGTTTCACTAATGCCGGCGTTTTAGAAAGCAGGGTGGCTGACAGCCGATATAAAGCTAATAAACGATATCACAGTATTTCATTTTAAAGATTCTTAGAACAATTGCTGTAATTACATTTGTATTTTTTTCTTTACTAAATTAGAAATAAATAATTTGGACATTAATCAGTATGAAAAAAGTAATTTAAACTTGATTTTAAAAATAAACTTGTAAAATAAAAGATTTACATTTAGCTATGCTTGATTCTGTTATTTTATTATAGTATCCTTCATGAATAAAAAAAAACGTGAATAAACATCTGTGTGCATAATTTCTTTTCACTGTAAATATGACAGCACAGCATAGTGTAAAATCAAGGATTTAATGCTGGTATATGAGGAAGTATTATAATGTTTGTCTTTCTATTATTACTTTAGTAATAATAGTAACAGTCTATTAGTAATCTAGTAATATACATAATAGTAATCTATTATTACTAATAATTTAGTTAACTTAGGAACTGTTAAACAAAGTAAATTAGTAAAGAATAAGCACTCCAGAGTGTCTTGCTTAGGCGACACTTATCTGCCAAAAAATAAAAACTTGTCTCTCAATGCCAATAATTGAAAAATCCCAAATATCAGCCTATATATATATTTATATATATATATATATATATGTCTGTGTGTGTGTATATATATATATATATATATATATATATATATACTACCAGTCAAAAGTCAGAAAAAAAGGGTTTTTTTATGTTTTTTAAAGTCTCTTCTGCTCACCAAGCCTGCATTTATTTGGCCAAAGTACAGCAAAAGCAGTACAATTTTAAAATATTCTTACTATTTAAAATAACTATTTTCTTTTGAATATTTTAAAATGCATTCCTGTGATCAAAGCTAAATTTTCAGCATCATTACTCCAGTCACATAATCCTTCAGAAATCATTCTAATATGCTGATCTGCTGTTCAAGAACATTTCATTATTATTATTATTAATATTCAAAACAGCTGAGTAATTTTTTTCAGGATTCTTTGATGAATAGAAAGATCCAGGAAGAAATTAAAAAATATAAACATTTTAAAATATATTCAAATAGAAAACAGTTATTTTAAACAGTAAAAATATGTCAGAATTTTACTGTTCTTGCTATACTTTGGATCAAATAAATGCAGGCTTGGTGAGCAAAAAAGACGTCTTTAAAAAACATTAAAAATCTTACTGTTCAAAAACTTTAGACTGATAGTGCATATGTATATCAAGGCTATATCTGTCAACCACTAATCATTTCTAGAATTTCCTATAGTGTCAAAAGTCTAATACTGTAAAAGTTATAATATTTTACCATTCATCCTACAAACCATAGAAACTTGAATTAAGGTCATTATAAAACAGTTAAACTGTACATATCTCAGAAATGGTGTTGCATTAGAAATGCACTGACCATTAAATTTAGCAGTGCCCCAATTCCAGCCCTTCACACACATATCTTTCTCAATCAGCTCCACTTTGTAGTTTGCTTTGAAGTACTCTGAGATCTTCTCAAGGTCCTGTGAATAAAAAGATAGAGAAATTTTTAAGACATGAAATGAAACGGTGAAAGGTTGGAGCAAATTGATTTATTTTTATTCATTGTATTTTGTATCTCAGACTCACAGTGTCTTTGAAGCCATCATATTTGTAGATGTTTCCAGTGCTGGTGCACAGTTTGATGCCGTGACCCAGACAGACTCTCCTCCACTGGGCTTGAGTGAGTTCGGGCACCGGAATGCTGTCTACTTTTCCAGTCTTACTGTTTTTATACACCACTGTCTGCTTACTGAAGCGAAGACGGCCATCATTCTACGGAGAGAGAGATCAGTCAGACATTTTGAAGAACAACATCTCAGATTAGACACCAGACTGTTGCAGCATCTACTCACCCAGGAGCCCTTGACCTCCTGATAAATTTCATTGAATTCCAGAGTGTCATTCATGTCAGCCACTCCAGCTTAGACAGAGTGGACCTGTGACGTTCAAGAACTGCGACAGCAGAGGTAAAATCATAAATATACATCATACAGTATTCATATAGACTTGATATGAATGATAAAATTCTCCTTATTGACACTGTACCGGCACAATTTTATTACAAGTTGATTTGGATGTCATTTAAATTTGTGCTATAAAATTAGTCTGTGCGAATCTAAATATTGTGGAAAGGCACTGCAAATGGTTTTTCAAATCCAAACAAATAAATGGAGCTAGCAAAGCTACCATATTCGGGCATCAAATAGCCGCTAGTGTTTTTCTGTTTTTGTGACGAACGACACATTTTAAATTGACAGTCAATTTCTAACAGGACTAGTTTATTTCGAACATTAGAAAACAAAATATGCGAGATATTTGAATCAGCGTTACTGTTATTCGGCGAGAGGATCAAGGCCGAGTCCCGTGTGCGTAGATTTGCGGAGCGCAGCGCTTATTGTAACGCGTTCGTCATGACGCCATCACGCTCTGTGCGTAGCCACGCCCTTCCTATTGAACGTCCGTCTGTTTTGTAAATGATAGAACCACAAAGCGAAAGTTGAAAGGTTTTATTGATGCAGATTGCTGTCAACATTTGCAAATAATTTATCGTTCGACAACATTCAAGCAGCATTCAGGTATGCCGTGAATTTCATATATGTGAATATGTGCATGTGCAATTTTGCAAAAGCCTTAAGTTAGTCCAGTCGGAAGCAGTGTTGTTCGATCGATCGATAAATAAAGATGGCCTTTACTGGTCATTTAAATGCGGTTTATTGTAAACTCTCTACAAAAAGTTATTGTTTCCACTTAGTTACAAAGCTGTGCTTCTTTGTGTAATGTTTGGATAGCATCTTTGACCAAAGATTTGCTTTACTGATGTTTTGATTGCCTATGAACAAAGTGTACAAAACACTAATGTTGTTTATAAAACAACTTTATGCATTTACCACATACTTGATGAATGAGCTGAAGATGAATGTTGAGAAGTTATTGACTTATCCTCATGTTGCAAACCTGTATGACTTCAGTTAACTACATTAGTTAACACCAACGTGACAATGAAACAAAAATGAAGTGGTATTTACTGTCCTTTAATTTTAGATATGACACCTAAACGTGGCCTCATAACCGACACCTTCAAGGTTGTAAAGAAGGCAAGGAGAGGTGGCAAGAGAGACAAGTCTCCTTCACCACCAGTACCAGGTCTGTGTATGTGCATATTTCAATGAAATGCAGAGATGTCCAATATGTCATCATATCCCTAAACTGTGCAAATGATTTAAAGGAGCATGCAAATACACCAGTGATGCAGCAGCATTTATAACAATGTTATAACTTATCAGAGCCTGAGCCCCCACAACTGAGTGAAAAAGAAAAAGATCTACAAGAACTGAAGAAGTTCGATCTAGACTGGAAATTCGGACCATGCACAGGTACGTCATTAATTTTATTAACCAATCTTTTCGCAAGTTTATGGCTGTATTATTATGTAGTTTCTGTGGTCTGTAAAGGAATAAAACCTTGAATATTATTATCTGTATCACTTTGAGGTTTTCTTTTCAAGATAAAAATAATATATAATAATAGTGTGTGTGTTTGTGTGTGTGTTAGGGATCAGTCGACTGCAGAGATGGGAGAGGGCAGCACTGCATGGGCTGAATCCCCCGCAGGAGATTAAAGACATTTTACTGAAGGAGAGCACTGACCCAGAGTACACACAGAGGTATTACTAGCATACACTCACATATTCTCTCTCTCCCTTTTACTCATGCACAAACAATAAAAAAACATCCGTAGCCTGTTACTATAATGCTCACTTTCGTTCTCTGTTTCAGTCTCTGGCAAGCCTATCCGCTCTAGAAACGATGGAGAAAAGACAGAAAGATGAGAAAAGAAGAAATACTTTTGTAGTGTTTGATATGTTCTACTATGTTTGCTTTGTTGTTTATTACACTACATTTTATTAAACATTTTATACACAAAAGTTATTATTGAGTCTCTGGCATGTATTTTGTTTTACTCTCAGTTTACCCACTGTGCACCTGCTCTTTACATGCTCTATTTTTTATTTAATCCATATTATTAGTGTATTCTCTGTCACTTTTTATATATTACATTTACATTTTAAAAGTTCTTTATAAGCTTAAACCAAAAGGCCAATTAATGAACAATATGTACAAATAAGTCACATCTGACACATTTAGATATCCGGTATACTTCAAATATGTAAGTGTATGCCAAAAAACTTTGCAGAAGCTATTACACAAGTTGGAGGCATTGTTGTTAAGATGATTGATTAATAAGGATCACCTTTACTGGTGATTTTAATACTATTTATATGAAACTGAAAATGGGCATGCTAAACAAAATTGTACTGTCTTATGCTATATTATAATACTACACAGGTCCACATTTTTGTGTAATGCTCATAGAGAATCTTTTCTGACCAAAGATCCCCTGTGCTGCAGGCATTGTTTCCTAATTAACCAAATTAATGTTTAAAATTTAAAAGGTCCAGTTTGATTTCACTTCACTGATATATGTTATTGACCACTTAATAGACAGTTGTAATTTCAGATTATCTGTTGCACTTCTAGCTATTAAAATACACTAGCAGTCAAAAGATTTGTATTGTTTTTTTAAAGAATTCTCTTCTGCTCACCAAGCCTGCTTTTATTTGATCCAAAATACAGTAAAAGCTGTAATATTGTGAAATATTTTTACTATTTAAAATAACTGTTTTCTATGTGAATATATTTTAAAATGTAATTTATTCATGTGATCAAAGCTAAATTTTCAGCATCATTACTCCAGTATTCATTGTCACATGATCCTTCTGAAATCATTCTAATATGCTGATTTGCTGTTCAAGAAACATTTATTATTATTATTATTATTATTATCATCAATATTAAAACAGTTGATTACTTTTTTTTTTTAGGATTCTTGGATGAATAGAAGGATCCAAAGATCTGGATTTATCTGAAATAAAAAGCTCCTGTAACACTGTACACTATACCATTCAAAAGCTTGGAGTCAAAAAAATAATATTTTAATATAATATAATATAATATAATTTTTTTCAGGACAATATTTTTTTCTATTTAAGATAAATGCTGTTCTTTTGAACTTTCTATTCATCAAAGAAACCTGAAAAATTCTACTCAGCTGTTTTCAACATAATAAAAATGAATAAATCAGAAATATTAGAATTATTTCTGAAGGATCATGTGGCTGGAGTAATGATGCTAAAAATTTAGCTTTGAAATCACAGGAATAAATTACATTTTAAAATACACTCAAAGAAAACAGTTCTTTTTGTACTGTTCTGTTTTTGCTGTACTTCAGATCAAATAAATGCAGGCTTGGTGAGCAGAAGAGACTTAAAAACATTAAAAATCTTACTGTTCAAATACTTTTGACTGGTAGGGTAGCTTTTACAGTAAGGCATATGTATATGTAAAATATACGCATACAAGAATTACAGCAGCTCCTCTTGAGAACGACATTAATTAGGGGCAGATAATTATGGCAACATTTGAAATAGGTCAGATCCCTTTCCAGCCCATCAACCTGCATGTTTGACTGAAATTCATCTTAATATCCTAGCGTCGACGTGGATTATGAGTTTGAAAAAATTGCTGGTTCGGCATATCGACCCCGTACACTTATGGCCCTAGTATCCACTAGCGCGTCATTACCTACAATATACCTCCCTTGAGTGACAGATGGATGCGGGGGAGGGGCTGGAATATTGACCCAAACGACGTTGTCCCGCCTCTTCGGCCATAGTTGTTTTTTATTGGTTCACAGTTGCGTCATTTAACATTTACGTAGCCTCAATGGTTTATGTAAATGTAAATTTTATGGCGTATACTGTCGCACGCAACGGTCACTGGTTAAACAGAAAGCCACAGTGCGGGTGGAAGCCCCGCCCTCCTGCACCAAGAACGAGTAGGCGGGACTATCAGCAAATGAATAAAGATGATTTGTCCAGTCCGTCCGTCAGGATGATGTTTTGATTGCTCATTGGCTGCAGCGCTGCCCATCGATGCTGCGACTGAGGCACCTACGGTAATAATGTCGCTCAGTGACCTAGTATTAAATAAAGCGACGGTTATGTAGATGGGAGGTAGCGGTGGATTATAGCATCGCCTTGGCCATTTTAAATACTACCGGTACATTCAGGAAGACCTGACAGCGTCGAAACTCTACTAAAAAATCAATCGTTTATCCCGCAGTGTATTTTTTGGTATAATTTTCCGGATCATGCTGAAATCAGAAGGAAAACGCATAGCAGAAAATCATCATTTGCCTTGAGCAGCGCTGCAGTGCGATCACTCTGCCTCTCTGCCCTATTAGATTTCAGCAGCAGATCGATCTACAATACCACACCGCATTGGGTTATATCTGGGATATTCTTTCTTGTCGCGGTTTAGTGTAACGCTTTTGGTATAACGGAAGTCACTGGTTTGCAGAGGATTGAATTACAGTTAAACTGGTGAGTAAGGTGTTGTCGGCATCATGCTGTGTCTGATAATACAGTAGATTGGGAGGGTTATCGATCACAGTGCCTGCAGGATCAGTCATTTAGAGGGTATCTGATCAGCAGTGTGTGCGCCTATTTTGCTCAGTCAGCTGAAAGCCAAACTTGACAGGAATATAAACAATTCACAGCTTGTAACGAGTTGCTGTTATTTACATTTGCATCGTCATTTTCCTAGGGCATAAAACGAACCGAAACATTTAGTCTCGGGTATTTATGTGAGAAACATGTAAAGTTAAATATTATCTTGAATGGTTTTATTCCAAAAGTCACCATAATAACTGAACCTGCAATCAGGTACAGTAACAGGTGCGCAGGAGTTTCTCATCTTAATCGAGTCACATGAAAATGTAATATCTTGGGTATTTTATTCAGGCAGGTAATCATGGATGCACAACACGTGCATACAAGGTGTTTAGTGTAGTTATGTTACGTTTACGTTAGGATACTGTGTTTTTTTTTTTTTTAATTTTTAATTTTTTTTTTTTTTTGTTAATATTGAAAAGTTCCCTCTGGTTAGAGCGTCTCCTTTAAAAAAATTAAAGGATTAAAAATGACAATTATGTCATTATTTATCCCTCATGTTGGTCCAAACCTGAAAATGTTAAACAGATAGTCATCATTCACTTTCATATTTTCTTTTGTTCATACAGTCGAAGCGAATGGTGACTCTAATTTGTGATTTTTGCATGAGAAAGTAGTCATATTTTCTAGGTTAACCTGAAACCTGAATAAATATGCTTTCCATTGATGTATGGTTTGTTAGGATAGGACAATATTTGGCAGAGATACAACAATTTAAAAATCTGGAATCTGAGGGTGCAAAAAAATTAAAATATGGAGAAAATCGCTATTGATATATTTATATATATTGATATATTTATGGTAGGAAATTTACAAAATATCTTAATGGAACATGACCTTTACTTAAATTCCTAATGATTTCTGGCATAAAAATCAATCATTTTGACCCATACAATGTATTGTTGGCTATTGCTACCAATATACCATGCTACTTACGACTGGTTTTGTGGTCCAGGGTCAAATATATATATTCTTCTTTTGCAGGAATGGACAATGCCCATACAAAGACGGTTGAGGAGGTGCTGGGATATTTCGGTGTCAACGAGACAACGGGACTGAGCTCTGAGCAATTAAGGAAAAGCAGGGAAAGATGGGGCCCCAATGGTACTACATCTCCTTCAAAAATACAACAACTGTGTATTCTGAACAATAGATAATGTCATGATGAGATTTAATTTAACCTTTAAATTGTGTCTTCTGCCCCTTTTTCTTTATTTTGCTATAACCTGTCCCACAGAGTTACCTGCAGAAGAAGGTAAGCTGCTCCCTTGGGTTTGTGTAATTATTAGCAGGTATTTCATCATATACTCTAAGTTAAAAGTCTCTCTGAGCCTACCTTTGTTGCATGGGAGATGCTGCTTGTGTAGATAATTAGTTATTACTGGATTCCCTAAGGAGGTTGGGTAAGGTTTGCACTCTGTTTGTAGCTGAATAGATCTCGATTGAATGTTTCATAAAGGTGTATTTGTAAAGGTTTTTTAGTTAATGTTCCAGGTTTTAGTTTGGTAGTCTGATTCTTTTTCTCTTAATGGAAAGTGATCTTGAAATTTTGTGACTGCTGTAGGTCTTCATCATTTTTGTTGTGTATACAGGGAAGTCACTATGGGAACTTGTTCTGGAGCAGTTTGAGGATCTGCTAGTTCGGATTCTCCTCCTTGCCGCCTGTATTTCCTTTGTAAGTATAAATCACAGATAGAAGACAAATCAAATGTGTTTACTCCTACACTGTTAAAGGGTTAGTTTACCCAAAAATGAAAATTCTGTCATTAATTACTCACTCTCATGTCGTTCCAAACCCGTAAGACCTTTGTTCATCTTCGGAACACAAATTAAGATATTTCTGGTGAAAGCTTTCTGATCCTGCATAGACAGCAATGCAACTGACACGTTCAAGGCCCAGAAAGGTAGTAAGGACATTGTTAAAATAGTCCATGTGACATCAGTGGTTCAACCGTAATGTTATGAAGCTACAAAAATACATTTGTGTGCAAAGACAATAAAAATCATGACTTCATTCAACAATTTCTTCTCCAGTGTTGTGTATGATCATTAGATTAGTTCTTTTCGCAGTAACTGAAAAAAAAGATTGGTTTGCATGCACTAGCTTTGCATAAAACCTGCATACAAATGTTCACACAAAATCATCCCAAAGCGTCATTTAGAATAGTTCGGGTCTTTAAATGGAAATGTATGTGTCTATGCAGCTGTTGTGAATCTGGTGTAAATTTAGCATGGTAACATGGTTAACATTCTATTGTTACCACAACTTTGACAAAAATTTGAACTGCCTATTTTTTGCATTACATATTCTCTCTTTGTCTTTCAGACTCTGGCCTGGTTTGAGGAAGGTGAAGGAACCATCACAGCCTTCGTAGAGCCATTTGTCATTCTCCTCATTCTTATTGCCAATGCCATTGTAGGAGTGTGGCAGGTACAGCCTGTGTAAATTGTTAAATACATCGTAAATATGTTAATAGAAATCATATAAAGCCTATAGATGAGACAATAATGCAGTAGGTTGTATCAGAAATGACAACTCACTGTGTGTATGTTTCTGTAGGAGCGTAATGCAGAAAATGCCATTGAAGCCCTAAAACAATATGAGCCTGAAATGGGGAAGGTGTACAGACAGGACAGGAAGAGTGTACAGAGGGTCAGAGCCAGGGACATTGTGCCTGGAGACATTGTGGAGGTGGCTGGTAAGAATGAGAACTAGATTTCTACATCTCTTTTTTAATATGCCAAAATAAAATGCATTTAATGAGAGAATTTCTGTAGTTTGTACAGCTGTATGCTGATGTGTTTCATTTATGTCCCAGTTGCCTTTCATAATTTGCGTTAAACTAATTAGTTTCTCAGAGGCTGAAGTAAGAGTTACAGAAAATAAAATGGATGTGGCAGTGTTTCAGTAAAGAAAAAAGAGAGGTTAATTCTCAAAGGAAATGTCTGAAAATAATTTTAGGACATTGCTAAAGAGATGGCTGTGTTCTGATTGTTTGTAGAAGCCAGTCAAAACTGCCTAGCACAATCTGGCTCAGATGCATTAGGGACGTTTCTCAAGAAAATAACCAGCTGTTCCCACAGTTAAGCAAAGTATTGTTAAATACATGTTTGGCATAGTTTGGTTCTTTCCAAAAACCACGTACATCTGAAGTAATGACTCCCGTGAGACAGCTGCCCAAAACATCACAGTTCCCCACCATATTTAAAATTTGGCAAGACTACACACTTAAAATTAAAGGTGCTTCACAATGCCATAGAAGAACCTTTTTTGTCTAAATGGTTCCATAATGAACCTTTCACATCTGAAGAACCTGAAGGTTCTTTGTGGCAAAAGAAGGTTCTTCAGATTATAAAAAGGTCAGAAAGAGATGGTTCTTTAAAGAACCTTTGGCTGAATCGTTCTTTGTGGAATCAAAAATGGTTCTTCTATGACATCGCTGTGAACCTTTTAAAGCATCTTTATTTTTAAGAGTGTATGTGGGTTTCTCCTGACTTCATCAGTCAATTTAATGTTTTTTTATTGAACAGGGGTTCAACTTCAGGTTGTGTATTCTTTGTGCATTGATAAAACAGTCTCATATTGAAAGCACTGCCAGGAATTCCAGGTTTAAAAAGGTTGTTTTAAAGGAGAATTTCACTTCCAGAACAAAAATTTACAGATAATTTGCTCACCCCCTTATCATCCAAGATATTCATTTCTTTCTTTCTTTAGTCGTAAAGAAATTATGTTTTTTGAGGAAAACATTTCAGGATTTCTCTCCATATAATGGACTTCTATGGTTAGTGGGCTTACCCCGAGTTTGAACTTACAAAATGCAGTTTAAATGCAGCTTCAAAGGGCTCTAAACAATCCCAGCTGAAGAAAAAGGGTCTTATCTAGCAAAATGGTTATTTTCTAAAAATTTATATACTTTTAACCTCAAACGCTCGTCTTGTCTAGCTCTGCGTGAACTCTGTGTATTCCGGTTTATGACAGTTAGGGTATGTCGAAAAACTCCCATCTCATTTTCTTCTCCAACTTAAAAATCATCCTACATCACTGTTTTACCTGTTTTTGTATCTTCTTTGCATGTTCACTTTGTAAACATTGGGTTGGTACTTCTGCAGTCATGCAGGATGATTTTGAAGTTGGAGGAAAAAATGAGATGGGAGTTTTTCGACATAGCCTAACTGTATTGAATCAAAATCAAGAGTTCATGCAGAGCTAGGCAAGAAGAGCATTTGAGGTTAAAAAGAATATAAATTGTCATTTCTTTTAGAAAATAACCAATCGTTTCACTAGATAAGACCCTTCTTCCTTTGCTGGGATCATTTAGAGCCATTTGAAGCTGCAGTTAAACTGCATTTTGGAAGTTCAAACTCGCGGGCACCGTAGAAGTCCACTATATGGAGAAAAAAGCTGAAATGTTTTTCTCAAAAAACATAATTTCTTTACGACTGAAGAAAGAAAGACATGAACATCTTGGATGA
Source organism: Labeo catla (assembly GCA_012976165.1). Lineage (NCBI taxonomy): Eukaryota > Metazoa > Chordata > Actinopteri > Cypriniformes > Cyprinidae > Labeo > Labeo catla. Next base: position 2,844,554 of record VONZ01000022.1, on the reverse strand, counting down.
CAAGGGAGTGAGTAAATTATCTGTAAATTATTGTTCTGGAAGTGGGGCTCTCCTTTAAATACTGTTTATATTTTTGAAATCGTCCTCAGGCTTTAGGCCAGTTGTGCAGTGAACTGTCTTATCATTATTGTTGGTGAGCTGTGACTTGCAGCCACAGTTCCTTTTCCAGATTTATTTGCGTATGTTACTTTTATAGGCTGTTTCCCTGGATGCATTAAATTGTGCTGGATTCTGTGTAACTGATGCACCTGCCACAGTGGCACTTGGCATCTTTGGAACTCTGTTAGTTGCCTCCTGTTGCTTTGAAAACTCACATCAAAGTCTTAATTGTCTAAACCGATTTATAGCTGTTGCTTGCTGCTAATTGGCAATCAACCTAATTTGACTCTCCTTTGCAGCTGCATTTGCAATTATGATTTGGTCACTTCAAAGTAAATCTCTTATAAAGTGATTTTTTTACGTCGCTTCATCAGTCCGCCATATTGGCAGCACTGAACGTAAACAGTACCAATGAACTGAATGAAACTCGCATATTTTGCTGATTATTGCTGCTGAAAATTGTAAATTATTGTCATGTTTTGGGCTGTACTAATTGGTCTGACTGAACAAAAGGAACAAAAAGGTGTTTGTGGTTGGCCAAACTAAACCAGGATTTCCAGGGCAAGAATCTTGACAACATTCGTGTTTGTTCTTATCATTTCCAGTCGGGTAGGTGAAATATTAGGCTAATATCTTAATTAATACTGCTTGTACATATCTGTACAACCTATAAACTTTAGTATGTCAAAATAATGCACACTTTTCTGCTTACTAAGTTCTTCTCTATATGATTTAGCAGCTTCCACACATTTTTTCCGTGGTTTAGACAGCGTAAATTAGCAGAACAACGTATTCAGTAGTACATTAACCGCGCAGTCCATGCTGTTGTTTACATCCGAGTATCGCCAATATGGCCGCGCATCCAGGTACTGATCGAATCGTGATGTAAGTGCAATGCCTGTATTTATTTACATACATGTACATACATAGTGAGGTCCAAAAAGTCTGAGAAAATCAGAGTATTAAAAATCTAATTTAAATCTGGAAAAAAAAACATTATTTTAAGATTTTAATCATTCATCCTTCCATCCATCCATCCGTTCATCCATGCTCCTCCTATGTACAGTAGGACAAAAGGGAGGATTTTATACAGTTAAAACTCAAATTATTATGCTGATAATACATAATGTATTTTTATTTTAACCAATTTTTGAAGTTTTTTTTTGTGGCCTTTAGATCAGATTTGACAGAAAAGGGTTAAGACCCAGTCTCTGAATTTTTTTGTCCCTCCACTCAAAGCTCTATTCTAAGAATCCCACAGCTAATGAATAAAAATAAGGTTGACGTCTTTTTTGCGTCAAACTGTATCTTGACTGACATTGATTTTTAAAGATAGATTGTAAAGTATGAGGTGCTAATCAGCCGTACTGTAGTTTAAGACTCAGTGTCCCACTGTAGCAAAATGACAGTAGTTATTTAAAGCAATTCAATAATACCTATTTTCTCAATTCCCAACATTTAGTGATAATGTTCTGAATGTTGCATAAATGCTACAGGGGTCCTTTTGCATGTAATTAACACATTAGAGCATCAGAGCAAGTATTAAATATAAAAGTACATTTTTATAAATATTTTCAAATGATTTTTGATGAGGTCTAATGAAATATTAAAATTTGTTACCTTAGTATTATTGCAATCTGAAACATTTTCACCAAAATATACATAACATCATAATTTTATAGGAAGTGGCTCCAAAAATAACTTTCATAGAAGAAAAAAGGAAGGGATGCTAGTTTAACAGAAAAAAAGTCATGACATGAGTCTTCTTTTTTGCACCTGCTTTTCTCCAGTTGGTGATAAAGTCCCAGCAGACATCCGACTGACCTCCATACGGTCTACTACTCTGAGAGTGGACCAGTCCATCCTGACGGGGGAGTCTGTATCCGTCCTTAAACACACCGACCCAGTGCCTGACCCCCGTGCCGTCAACCAGGATAAGAAGAACATGCTCTTTTCTGTAATTATGATCTGTTCATCTGCAGCTATTCTTTATCAATTTCAGGTTTTGTTTTTGTTACCTGTGGCGATTAGGCACTGGATTAAGCTCGGCCAGATGTGGATGTGTGTTATTGTTTGTGTACTGTATTGGATTATGTCCGGCAGTCGAGCCTGTGTGTTGAATAAAACATCACTCATATTGTTTGCTCCCTCATGGCTATAGACTGAGTCATCACATCACACAGGCTTTGAGCTCTCAGATGGATAATGACCAGAGAGTACCAGCCTCAAAGACTCCACCCACACACCCACACACGCACGCTAAAGCCTCCATTACTTCTGTCCCACTGAGAAAGTCTAATGGATGTCTGGCCATGTAAGGACAGGAACATAAACAGTGTCCTGAAGGACCCATCCAAAAAGCAAACCAATAATTGAAATGACTTTAAATATCACACATCCAGGCTCCAAAATTAACTTTTTGTCTCAGCTGACAGTAGTAGGTGTTAAAAAGTCCTATGTAGTATGTTTTCTGCATATATTTGTCAATGACATGTGCCAGTCACTATATGAAACGCCACCTATTTTGTTAAACATTAATTCATTTTGCTAGCTCAAAGTCAGGAATATGTTGCCTTATAGATTTCTAAAGTTGGTATATTTTAAGTTGAGGTATAAATATACATTCTCTTAGTAGATCATTTGTACTGCTTAGATTTGTCATTTATAAATTGCATTTAAAATGATGTATTATGTCACAGTTTCTGTCCACCTGGCAAGTAACATTTTTTTGATCCTGGATAATTCCCAAGCTTGTTATAAGTACTGTAGGTGATATGACTCTATCTGACTGTTCTTCTCATCTTCACACATGTGAATGGGTGTTTTTGTAGGGGACAAACATTGCAGCAGGGCGAGCGATAGGTGTTGTAGTGGCCACAGGTGTGCACACAGAGATCGGGAAGATCAGAGATGAGATGGCAGCCACCGATCCAGAGAGAACCCCTTTGCAGCAGAAACTAGACCAGTTTGGAGAGCAGCTCTCTAAGGTAGGAAACACAATTTTCTGTGCTCTCTTTATTTTCTCTGTCACTCCATTGTTTGTCGAGTAACTATGCTTCTTGTCGAAATGTGCCGTATAAAGCAGAGCAATGTGCTCAATGTGATTCTCCATTTCCAGTTTGATGAATGAACTGGAAGTGTGATTTTAAACATTTTTCTTGATTTATTAGTGGATTGGACTACCAAACTAAATGTTTAAACAAAAAGTGATAAAAAATACAAAATAATCATTTATTTCTGAAACATGTAGGGCTACCCCCTAATAGTCGACTAACCATTATTCAGTCAAAATTTTATTAGTTGCTTAGTTGCAGAAAAAAAAATTACAGAAAGTGGCGAAGTCACATAGTTCATGATGGACAGATCACATTACAGATCAATTACAGATTACAGATCAATACAGATCAATCCAGATCAATTACAGTACATTGGTCAAGACATGTAAACGCCTGTTTCGTTTATGAACTGCAAATGTGGTAGCACAAAAGGTATTGGTAGTAGCATCATTACATGGCTGCTTGCTTTAATGTTACTCAAGAAAAATGTGCACTATTGAAGTCTGGAGTGTAGAAGCTGAATAGTAGTGTGCTCAACGCATGACAGTTAACTTGGAGGCACCAGTGCGATCATTTGCATTTAACTTAAAATACTCAGTCATTTTTGCTCATACATTTTTGTGCGCTTACAATAACAACAAAATGTTGTCCTTTTGTAAAATAATAAAAGCAATCAGGGTGCGCTTTCTGCTTGCCTCACAGAGATGAAAAATATACTTACAGAAAGTAATATGAACCAATTCAAATGGAAAACAAATATATTCATATTAAATAATCAAAATGAAACGTGCACACCCACTGTGGAGATGACGAGTCACTGTTGTCGACTTGCTAGTTTATCAATGAATTATTATGATAAGACAGTCTCCTTGCTGTTTTTTCCCTGAAGCATTTATAATAATTACTTCTGTGGTGCTATAGGTGCATTATTATAAATTAAATGGTTTATTAATATACACGTGTGATTAGTTGACTAATCGCTTCAAATGAACAATTATTAGTCAATCCGAAAAATCTTCAGTCGGGGGCAGCCCTAGAAGTGTGCAACATAATAAGGTCAAGAATTATCATATATTTATTACTGCATGTGCATACAACTTTAAAATATACTGTGCAGCATTGAGAAATTGTTTTTTTCAGCTGTTAGAATACCAGACTGTGAACTCAAATGCAAACCATTCAAAACAATAAAAATAACACATTAAAAATATGTATCATATTCCATATTCTGCCATTAGCATAATTTTGCTATTTCTTGAACTGAATGAACCTTGAGTTTTTTTCAGAGCATATCATTTGCACTGCGACAGTAATTTGCCATTTTTGTACCTCATTATTGTACCTCATTATTTTTACTATTTCAGTCCTTTTTGCACATTTGTACTATTCATGAACTCACTGCACCTTTATTTATACACGTTGCCATCAGCCATTTATACCTCATTATCACTGTATCTGCACCCTCTCTTATTTTTATTCTTTGTCATTTGCTTTTAACTTATCTCTTGGCATCTATACCTCATGCCATTTGTGCTTGCACTGTTATTTGAATAATATATAACTGCATTTTATTGGTTTTGTACCTGTACTTTGCCCAATAACAGTAAAATTGAATGTAATCTATTATAATCTAATCTAACATTCCACTCCAAAAACAGCATGTGTGTTAAATAAATGAATAAAAAAAAACACAACACAAATGTATTTCAAAATGAAATTGTTTTACAGCAGAATTTCATTGACAGATCCTCTCATTTGCTACATAACACTTAGCATTCACTCTGTAGCAATTTGTCAGCATTATCGAGCTCCAGAGGTTGAGTCGGAAGTAGCTACTTGAATGTGAGTCATTCTTTCTCTTTCTCTCTGTCTGAAGGTGATCACAGTGATCTGTGTGGCAGTTTGGGGTATTAACATCGGTCACTTCAGTGATCCAGTGCACGGAGGCAGCTGGCTGCGAGGAGCTGTGTACTACTTTAAGATCGCAGTGGCTCTGGCTGTAGCCGCCATCCCTGAGGGTGCGCAAATGTTAACCTATATTTTTGTCTTTGTCCAATTTAAAATCTCTTTTTCTCAGGAATGCTATGTGTTGGGGTCCAGATGTCTGAAAACACACTGACAATCTGAAATTCAAAATTTGAACCTGGAAATGAAGAGAATGTAAACATAAGGAGAAAATGTGAAGTTAAGACAAAATGAAGTTGGTTATAGGCCCTTTTCACACTTCCAGGTTCTCAGAAGTGGAAGTCATCATAATTAGTTACACTTCTGTAGTGGTGAACGGAGGAACAAATGTAGTTTTATAAATATAGATATATTACAAAAAATATAATTTTTTTTGTGATCCTATTTACTCCAAAAGTTAAAAAAAAACAGCAAAAGTAAAAAAAAAACCAGCATTTTTTATGATTGAGATTATGTTTTAATGTTAAAGTTTTTGTTATTTTGTGTATCCTCTCATTTTTATAGTTTTTTTAAATATTTATTTTATTTTAGTTTTAGTCATTTCAGTACATCAAGTTAAACTAAATGAAAACTAGAAATGTTGCATTGGTGACTAGCTGAAATGAAATAAGTTTAGCTTTTTGTTAATATTTTTCTGTAATTACAGGTAGTGTTTATTTTTATTTTAAGTGGAAAGTTGCCTGGTTTTAGTTGTGTTTAACTATAATATCCCTGGCACAGTATTAACTAGTTTTTTGTGGAATAATTATGGAAATGTGAAATATCTATGAAAAAGATTCAGTAATCAAATTTGTGACATGATCATGTGAACTCGTTTGTACAAAAGCTCAGATGCATTTTGGATAATTCTTAAATAATTCTTATGAATATATAGATCAGGTTTTACTTGCCACTAGAGTGCTGCTTTCATTAAAACAAAAATTTTAAAGACATCAAATGCTAAAAGAAATTACATTTATATTCACTTTTGCTGATAAAATAACTTGCAGTGCTGTTAAAACGATTACTCGCGATTAATCACATCCAAAATAAAAGATTGTGTTTACATAATATATGTGTGTGTACTGTGTATAATATACATACATGTACACTACCGTTCAAAAATTTGCGGTCAGTAAGACTTGGAATAGTCTTTAAAGAAGTCTCTTATGCTCATCAAGGCTGCATTTATTTGATTAAAAATATAGAAAAAAAACAGTAATATTGCAAAATGTTTTCACAATATAAAATAATGTTTTTTATTTTAACATACTTTAAAATAGAATTTATTCCTGTGATGAAAAGCTGAATTTTTATCAGCTGTTACTCCAGTCTTAAGTGTCACATGATCCTTCAGAAATCATTCTAATATGCGGATTTATTATTAGAATGATCAATGTTGGATAATATCAACAGTTGTGCTGCCAAATATTTTTTGGAACCTGTGATTTTTTTTTTTCAGGATTCTTTCATGAATAACAAGTTTAAAAAGTACAGTGTTTATTCAAAATATAAATATTTTATAACAATGTAAATTATTTATTATTAACTTTTAATAAACTTTTAATTATTAACTTAATACATCCTTGGTGAATAAAAGTATTAATTTCTTAAAAAAAAAAAAAAAAGAAACAATAAAAATGTACTGACCCCAAACTTTTGAACGGTAGTGTATATATTTATGTTTACACAATCTTTTATTTTAGAGGCGATTAAATATTAATTGATTAATTGATTTAATTTAGCGATTAATTGATTTAACGAAATGGATGTATATTCCTATTTATATATGATTTTATATCATGTATTATCTATATATTTTTTTAAATATTTGCATGTATGTGTGTGTATTTATATATACATATAAATATACACAGTACACACACATATATTATATAAACAAAAACTTTTATTTTGAATGGGATTAATCACAATTAATCGATTCGACAGCATTAATAACTTGTATTAAACTATTTTATATTAAATTAGAAAAAAGTGCACTACAGAAACCCCACTGTGTTATAAAGCTTCCTGAAATTGTAATTTCATATGGATCAAAAAAAAATACAGCATTTAAATCTACACAGGTTGTTTGATTTTCATAAAAAATGAAGAGGAGTTTTAGAGAAATCATCTCATTGTAAAATAGTACATTTTACTGGGATCTATTCCTCTCCCTTTTGTCTTAACTTGTAACTTACTCGCTGATGTCTTCTGTTCTTTCTCACAGGTCTTCCTGCTGTCATTACCACATGCCTGGCGCTTGGCACACGCCGCATGGCCCGCAAAAATGCTATAGTCCGTTCCCTCCCATCTGTAGAGACGCTTGGCTGTACCTCCGTCATCTGCTCTGACAAAACGGGCACTCTTACCACCAACCAGATGTCTGTCTGCAGGGTGAGAGAGATTTGTGTCCAGTGCAAGAGTTTTACTCTAATACTTTAGAAATTCTAAAATATGGTAATAATGATAAATATCTAATTGTGTATATTGATTCTAACAAATGTTTGACGTTGGGGAATTTTATTATTCTATGGTAGCTAGAAGATTAAAACATGGAATGATGCTTGATAACTACAGATCAAACTAATCCTGTGTGTACGCATGGCTGTGCATGTGTGTTTGTTTGGGTGCAGATGTTTATTGTAGATGGCGTCGCAGGTGAGAGGTGTTTACTGAATGAATTTACAGTAACTGGATCTACTTACGCCCCTGAAGGAGAAGTGTGAGTTTATTTCACATCTAACTACACTCAAAATATACAGACACACACACACACACACTTGGATGCTGTCAGGAAGCTCTTCTGAACTAACCTGGGGTTTGCTTCAACATTTATGTGATCTTTTCACAAGACTTGCTCTTTTTTCCTAATCAATCCCTTTTTCTCACTTTACCCACTATTTTCTCTATGTTCTCCTTAATTCATGCAGTCCTCCTCCAATCCCTCCCATCCTCTTTTTGTTTCTGTTTCAGGTATAAGGACGGTGTACAGGTACGCTGCAGTCAGTATGAAGGGCTGGTGGAAATGGCCTCTATCTGTGCCCTGTGTAACGACTCTTCACTGGATTACAATGAGGTGCGTGTGCACATATACTGTACATGCTTTCTCTGTTATCATGAAGCTATAGAGACCTCATTCTCTGTATTTCTTCTCTGAAAATCAGTAAAGGAGTAAAGGTGTTTTTGAGAAAGTGGGAGAAGCGACTGAGACTTGCAACTTGAGTGCTGCTTTCATTAAAACAAAAGATTTTAAAGATAGCAACTGCTAAAAGAAATTACATTTATATTCACGTTTGCTGATAAAATAACTTGCAGTGCTATTAAATTGATTAATCGCAATTAATCGCATCCAAAATAAAAGATTGTGTTTACATAATATGTGTGTGTACTACGTATATTTATATGTATATGTAAACACACACACACATACATGTATATATTTATTTGGGAGGTGATTAATTGCGATTAATCAATTTAATGAAACCGATTCATATATATGTATATTCCTATTTATATATGATTGTATATCATATCTATATTTTTTTAAATATATGCATGTGTGTGCGTTTATATATATATATAAATATACACAGTACACACATGTTATATAAACAAAAACTTTTATTTTGAATGGAATTAATCACAATAAAACGATTTGACAGCAACTTTGACAGTATTAAAATATTTTGTATTAAATTAGAAAAAAGTGCACTACAGAAAACACACTGTGTATAAAGCTTCCTGAAATTCCTTGATTACATTGAGGTGCGTGTGCATCAGATTTTTCCGTCACTGATAAAAAAAATTCAGTCAATGACGGACAATTTTTGGTTAACGCAACCCCTGGTGTGAACATATACTGTACATGCTTTCTCTGTTGTCATGAAGCTGTAGAGACCTCATTCTCTGTATTTCCTGTCCGAAACAGAGTAAAGGTGTTTTTGAGAAAGTGGGAGAAGCGACTGAGACGGCTCTCTGTTGTCTGGTGGAGAAGATGAACGTGTTCGACACAGACCTGGCAGGCCTCTCACCTGCTGAAAGAGCCACTGCCTGCTGTTCAGTGAGTACTCATAGAGTCACACAGCATCTGCACTGTGTTATAGTGTATTAAATGCAAAAAAAATTTTTAAAGGAGTCATGAACTAAGAAATCAAAATTCCCTTGATCTTTTGACATAAGAAGTCATTGTACAGTAAAACATCCTGGAAGTTTCAGAGCTCAAACTTTCTTGTTAGTCTAAAAACAACTTATATTGAAGCCAGTCTGCCAAAATGACACGTTGTGGAATGTGCTACTTTATGACGTAATAGTGTGACTGAACACCATCTCCACAGAAGAAGGTCAACGCCTGCTTCGACATCACTGCCTGTTTAGCCCTGCACCAAATCACACATGTAGAGTAAATAACAATAGAGGCAAATGCAGGTCTATGCAGAAACCTCTGAAGACAATGATGTCCTTTTTTCGTTTACAAACAAGGCACAATTCAACACAGGGTTTTCGGAAAGATTGAAACTAAAAGACAATGCGGTGACTATATTGAATCCGACAGTAACGTTGGCACCACACAAGTGGGAGTAACTGTGTTTATTACGTATCACTATTGCTGTCTGTCATAAGATTGTTTGATATGTAGTAAATATTTATGCGTTATTAACTTAAATCACATCAGCGTTCATCCATGAAGTATGTTTGTACCGTCAAACATACACAAGCGTTAGCCAATCAAAGCAGTGGGCGTTTACTTCTGAGTCTACAGTCTGCCACGCCTATTTAAACAGAGCGTTTTGATAAGGGGGGTTTAAAGCTTGACAGAAAATAGCCTTTTACTTATAAATTATATATATTATAAATTATATATATTTTTTTGATGTAAACATCTTGATAACATTATATAGGGGACCTCAGAGAACAGTACAAATTAATAAAAAAGGCAGTTCATGACCCCTTAAACATCATTTTTGTAATTCTAAAAATTCTTTATATAATTATATTTTATTACAATTAATATTACTAATTTATTGTATTAATGTATTATTATATTATTCTAAATATTATATATGTAAATGTATATATGTATGCATAATCAATAAATATAAAAAGTATAACTTTCTATCACCTTTAATACCTTTTTATTATGTTATTTGTCAACTACTCAAACTACAACAAATTTCAGCAGAATTCAAATTCACTTTGTTAAAAATATTCTCTTTGATTTATATAGTTTATTTGTGAAAAGTATTGATAGAGAAAATATGCTGTTCAAATGTTTGTAAAACTTAAAAATAGGGAAAAAATTGTGTAGATTCAATGTCTGTCTCTAACACACACAATCTCTCTCTCTCAGGTCATAAAGCAGTTAATGAGGAAAGAGCTGACTCTGGAATTTTCTCGAGACAGGAAGTCCATGTCGGTTTTCTGCTCTCCAAACAAACTCACTCGCTCTGCTTCAGGTGCCAAGATGTTTGTCAAGGTCTGGTTTTCATCTTCTATAAAGCTTTCTCTTTTTCCATTCTTTTCTTTATGCATTTTTGTTGGAGGGTCATAACGGTAATAATCAAAAAAAGATGATATAACAAGTTGACATTCAACAGCCAACATTTAAAATGTCTTTGTGTTATCTCTACCTATCTATATATATATATATATATATATATATATGTATATATCTTGATCTTGACATCACAGGGCGCACCAGAGAGTGTGCTGGAGCGTTGCCGCTGGATACGGGTAGGAGGTGGTACACGGGTACCGCTGACCTCTGACCTCAGGGAGCAACTCTTAAATACAGTAAGAGAGTGGGGGTCGGGTCGTGATACACTACGCTGCCTTGCTATGGCAACCAGGGATTCACCCCCTGACCCTCGAACCCTGAACTTGGAGAACTCTGCAGCCTTCACTGAATATGAGGTGAGCAAGTTAGTGTGGATAAATGATTTGAAATCATGAGAATGAGTTTGGGACAAGTTCATTTAAAATTAATTAAGTACTTGAAGTAAAAAATATTTTAAAAATGCATATTTGAGATCCGTAACACTTTTTTTGTGTGTCCCTCAGTCGGACTTGACATTCGTTGGCTGTGTGGGAATGTTAGATCCACCAAGAAAGGAAGTGCTAAATGCGGTGCGCATGTGCAGACAGGCTGGTATACGGGTCATTATGATCACAGGTGGGTTAGACACAAACATAAAGGTGGTTTGAAAGGGATAGTTCACCCAAAATTAAAATTCTGTCATCATTTACCTACCCTCATGTCATTCCAAACCTGCAAGACTTTGGTTAATTGTGACCTTTTTGGATTTTCTGTTCTGAGTTTTGGTTATCTGGTCTGGGACAGAAACAGAAACCTCTCAGGTTTCATTAAAATATCTTTTGTTTCAAAGATTCACCAAAGTCTTATGGGTGAGTAAACAGAACAACAGAATTTTCATTTTTGGTTGAATTAACAATTTCAGTGACAAAAAGACTTAATAAAGTCTATCTATTATTTCATTTATGCCTAGGCTTGATAGACACGGACAAATATGCACTGAAATATCAATCCAAGTTGTTTTCCTACATTGGTTTGTGTAGGTGACAATAAGGGCACTGCCTTGTCTATCTGTCGTCGAGTGGGCATCATCACTGAACAGGAGGAAGAGGAGGCTGAAGGTGGGCCGTATGGCAGCGGCCTCACAGGACGGGAGTTTGATGAGCTGCCTCCCCACCTGCAGCGACAGGCCTGCCGCACCGCCCGCTGTTTCGCCCGCGTCGAGCCAACACACAAAAGCCGCATTGTAGAATATTTGCAAAGCCTCAGTGATATCACAGCGATGGTAAGTGTTACTAGACACATGAGAATACAAAAGTGCAAAAAAACTTCAATTAATGAACCCTCACACTTGCATTTTCTCTCCAGACGGGTGATGGTGTGAATGATGCCCCTGCTTTGAAGAAGGCTGAGATTGGCATTGCTATGGGCTCAGGCACGGCTGTGGCTAAATCTGCTTCAGAGATGATCTTGGCAGACGATAACTTTTCAACTATCGTGGCCGCAGTGGAGGAGGGCCGAGCCATTTACAACAACATGAAACAGTTCATCCGTTACCTCATTTCTTCTAACATTGGAGAGGTAGTCTGGTAAGTACAGACAGAAATAAAGACATCATTCTAAAGCCATATACTGTACTATAATGTAGACACTCTGTGGTGTCTTTTTTTTGAAAATAACTCGCCATATAATACATGCAACAAAAATGTTCATCCCATTTTATGTTTTTCATCACCATGTCCCCTTAGTGCAGATTCCCAATTGAATTTACACGATTTCGCCTGTAAAAATTAGCTGCACAGTGGTAATGTGACTGCACCTCAAGCGTTGTATTTTTCTCTTTGTCTCTCAGTATTTTCCTCACCGCTGCTTTGGGAATGCCTGAGGCTCTGATTCCAGTTCAGTTGCTGTGGGTCAATCTGGTTACGGATGGATTTCCAGCTACTGCTCTTGGCTTCAACCCTCCTGACCTAGACATCATGTCCAGACCCCCACGCTCCCCTAGAGAACCACTCATTTCTGGTTGGCTCTTCTGCAGATACCTCATCATTGGCTGTGAGTCATTTACAGTAAAGCATCCTTGCTATTAAGAAGACCATTCATGACTTGTTAAAGGATTTTCCACTCTCGTAATAAACTTACTGACCCCCACGCCATCCAAGATGTTCATGTCTTTCTTTCTTCAGTCGCAAAGAAATTACGTTTTTTGAGGAATACATTACAGGATTTTTTTTCCCTTACTTTATTTATACATTTTCAAGTATTACAACATTTTCAAAAACATTTCAAAATACAGTTTAAATAACTCATTACAGGATTTTTCTCCATATAGTGGACTTCAGTTGTGCTCAGCGGACTGAAGGTTAAAAACGCAGTGTCAGTGCAGCTTTAAAGGGCTCTAAATGATCCCAGCCAAGGAATAAGGGACTTATCTATTGGAACAATCAGTTATTTTTGTAAAAAATTACAATTTATATACTTTTTAACCTCAAATGCCCATCTTGTCTAGCGCTGCGATGCGCATATGTACTCTGTGCACTCCCTTTTAATACAGTTAGGGTGTGTCGAAAATCTCCCATTTCATTTTCTCCTCCAACTTCAAAATCGTTTAGAGCCCTTTGAAGCTTCACTGAAACTGCATTTTTAACCTTCAATCCGTTGAGCACCATTGAAGTCCACTATATGGAGAAAAATCCTGAAATGTTTTCCTCAAGAAATGTAATTTCTTTGCACCTGAAGAAGGAAAGACATGAATATTTTGGATGACATAGGCGTGAGTAAATGATCAGGAAATTTTTATCCTGAAAGTTGAGTAAACCTTTTAGTTGCATTTCCATCTCTTTCTGCATGTTTTGTAGGTTATGTAGGGGCAGCAACAGTCGGAGCTGCTGCCTGGTGGTTCATGGCAGCTCATGATGGACCAAAGCTCACCTTCTACCAACTGGTAATAAGTAAAACCTTAAAAATAAAAACATTGACTGCCGTTTAAAGATTTATTTTTGAAAAATAGTTTTGAGACTTGTTTTGTCTAAAACCAGAAGGTTTGTTGACCCCATGTTAAAAATAGTTTTGACAAAGTCAGTCCTCTGTTGTTTCTTTTATAGTCTCACTATCTGCAGTGCAGTGAAGGCCATGCTGAGTTTGCAGGAGTGCAGTGCTCAGTGTTCGAGTCTCCATATCCCATGACTATGGCGCTGTCTGTACTGGTCACTATAGAGATGTGCAATGCCCTCAACAGGTATGTGATTTTAAAACAATGACAGAAAATCACTGCTGAATGTGAAGAATAGCACATATGGCATAAATACAAGGCCAGTTTTACTAACAGCTTGCGCCAGTGCAAACTGTCTTTTGGCATTAAAATATTACTGTCAGGTTTTACTAAAGACACGCAGTGACGAAATAATGATGAAAAGGCGTGGGCACAGTTATTTTTGGGCCTGACCTTATTGAATATGCATTTGTAAGAGTTTTCCTTTCAGATGCAACATTTTTGGGAGGAGAGTATTCAAATGAATCACGCACTGCTTCTTACTAACGTTTGCATTCGTCAAATAACTGCCATTTGCGCCGTTATTAAACGCCAAAAAAAGCATGTCTTAAATTTTTTTGGACTTGAAATGGCTACAATTACTGTTGCGAGGAGACACTGAATGGAGAGCGTGTCGTAGAAGGGAGAGGATTTTTTCCACACGTATTAATTTATTTAGAATGCCAGAAGAACACATATCGTTTGCCAAGCCATGTTATTTTTAATTTGCTTCAGGAAATAAAGGATGACTTGGAACCCTCAACTAGGAGTCACACAATACCAGGTCTATCAAAACTTCTAGCAGACCTTCATTGTTTTCCTACTGTGGCTTCTTTATTTATTTATTTGCGGCTACACTAATTTGCGCTGCGCTTGGTATGTTGCTTTGGTCGATATGTAAATGAGATGTCGCGTCTGTGCTCTTGAATTTGCGCGTTGTTAGTAAATTACCCGCAGAAATTTCCACACTCATCTGAGCTGTTTTGGAATTGTGCTCTCGCCCCAGTTTGCCCTGTTTAGTAAAACTGGCCCATACAGTCTTGACTTAGAATTTTCATGTCAAAGCTACAAAAAAAAAACTACAGTTTTGTTATTATTTGTTTGCAATATATTGTATATCAGTGTGTTGTATATCTAATACATTCTCTGTCATTTAAAGGAGAAGTCCACTTTCAGAACAAAAATTGACAGATAATGTACTCACCCCCTTGTCATCCAAGATGTTCATGACTTTCGTTCTTCATCCGTAAAAAAAAATTATGTTTTTTGAGGGTAACATTTCCGGATTTTTCTCCATATAACGGACTTCTATGGTGCCCCGAGTTTGAACTTCCAAAATGCAGTTTAAATGCGGCTTCAAACGATCCCAAATGCAGCTGTAAATGATCCCAACCTAGGAAGAAGGGTCTTATCTAGCGAAACGTTCAGTTATTTTCATAAAAATAAATGTCAAATGCTCATCTTGTCTCAGTCTGCCTGGACTGTTTTGCTCCGGTTTGTGACAGTTAGGGTATGTCGAAAAACTCCCATCTCATGTTGTCCCTCAACTTCAAAATCATCTTATATCGCTGTTTTACCTTTTTTGTTGAGGGTGTTTGATCCTCTTTACATGACTGGGTCGGTACTTCTGCAGCAATGTAGGATGATTTTAAAATGATTTTTGAAGTTGAGGGAGAAAATACGATCTTTTTCGACATACCCTAACTGTCTTGAGACAGAATACACAGAGTTCAGGGAGAGAAAGGAAAGACGAGTGTTTGAGATTAAAAAGTATTTAAATTGTATTTTTTAGATGAAAATAAATGATCGTTTCGCTAGATAAGACCCTTCTTCCTCAGCTGGGATTGTTTACAACCGCATTTGAGATCATTTGAAGCTGCGTTGAAACTGCATTTTGGAAGTTCAAAATCAGGGCACAATAGCAGTCCATGATACGGAAAAAAATACAGAAAAGTTTAACTCAAAAAACATTTCTTTAAGGCTAAAGAAAAAAGACATGAACATCTTGGATGACAAGGGGGTGAGTATATTATCTGTAAATTTTTGTTCTGGAAGTGAACGTCTCCTTTAAAAGTTTCAGGTCTTTAAGATTTTGAAATGGTTTTTAAAAGAAATCTCTTATGCTCACCACAGCTGCATTTATTTGATCAAAAATATTGTAAAATCAGTAATAATGTGTAGTATTAGTACCATTTAAAATAGCTGTTGTCTATTTAAATATATTTTAAACTGTATTTTTTTTCCTGTGATGCAAAGCTTAATTTTTAGCATCATCAGTCCAGCCTTTAGTCATATGACCCTTCAAAAATCATTATAATATGCTGATTTGCTGCTTAAGAACATTGTCAATGTTGAACACAGTGCTGCTTATTATTTTGTTGAAACCATGATGCATGTTTTCAGGATTATTTGATGAATAGAACAGCATTTACTGGAAATAGAACGTTTTAATGTATTTAAAAAATCAAAACAATATATTTTTTTGAACAGTCATCATGCTTAAAATGGCAGGTCATTCTACCTGTGTTTGATTTTAATATAGCAGGGAAGCATGGACTGCTCTTATTGTTTTAATGTGTGTATATGTTTCAGTTTGTCAGAAAATCAGTCTCTACTCAAAATGCCACCATGGTCAAACCCCTGGCTGGTGGGAGCCATCTGTCTTTCTATGGCCCTACATTTTCTCATCTTATATGTGGACCCTCTTCCTGTAAGTATGCATCTGAATTTGGGAATTTAGGAAGATGATGCATGACAGACTCGGAAAAACTCTTGCGCATAATGTAGAATGTGAGGAATGTGCACGGACTTGTGCGTGCCTGTCTGTCTGTCATAAACCACAATGAAATCTAGGAAATTTTGGATTTTCTATTAGTTACACTGATGATGAAAGGCTTCCCAAAAAAACCAAGGAAATGACTGAGGGTAATACAGTAAATCATAACCCCCTCATACCTTACGTAATATTTGTGACTTTATCAATAAAATTATGTAATGCTAAGGAAATGATGTCATCTTTAATATATATATATATATATATATATGTGTGTGTGTGTGTGTGTGTGTAATTTATTACCATGATAGCAAAGCTGAATTTTCATCATCATTACTCCAGTCTTCAGTGTTACATGTTACAAATCATTTTGATATGCTGATTTGGTGTTCAGGATTATTTAACAAATATGAAGTTCAAAAGAAGAGCATTTATTTTAAATATTTTTTTGTTTGTTTGTTTGTTTCGTTTTTTGTAACAATTTAGACGTCTTTACTGTAAATCTGTTACTTTAGATTAATTTGATGCATCCTTGCTTAACAAAAGTATTAATTTCCTTTTAAACAAAACATACCGATCACAAACTTTTGAACAATAGTGTGTCGTTCCTTAGACCTTTATGACTTTTCTTTAGTGGAACACAAAAGGTATGGATGCCAATTTCTGTCACTGGAAAAAAAAAAAAGGTAATTGCAACTTTTTAGCTCAAAATTCTGACTTTTTTTCTCACAATTGCGAGATATAAACTAGAAAATCTGACTTTTTTCTTAGAATTGCATGATTTAAAGGTGCAAATGTAAGTTATAGTCAGAATTGCGAGTGACATTTTTTCAGAATTGCACGTTTATATCTCGCAATTCTGACTTTATAAAGTGCAATTGCAAGTTAAGTCAGAATTGTGAGATGTAAACTCGCAATTCTGTGAACATAGTCTTTTTTTCCCTCTCAAAATTGGACTTTATAAAAATTCTGAGAAAAAAAAAAATCAGTATTGCGAGAAAAAAATTCCTCGGAAATTGCAGAATACAAAATTGCAAGATACAAATTTGCATTTGTGAGGAAAAAGGTCAGAATTGCAAGTTTTATCTTGCAATTCTGACTTTATAACTCGCAATTGCGAGTTTATATCATGCAATTCTAAGAAAAAAAGGCTGAATTGTAAGATAATTTTTTTTTTTTTTTTCAGTGGTGGAAAAAAGGTGATTTTTATTTATTTGTTTATTTATTTTGATCTTTTAAAGAATGTCCTGTAATATCCAATGTGAACAAGGACATCGAGCTTAAAAGAGCAATAAAACAACATGAAAGTATACAACTCATGGGCACTACATTGTCAGTCCTCAGAAGCCATGTGGTAGCTTTACGTGAGGAACAGAGTGAATCAGGAATTTGTGACTTACACAAAGAGTTGTTTTGCTTTAGTAGCATAGAAATAACTTACTGGCAAATTCAGTTGCTTTGTGTTCTGTGGAAGAAAGTCAGTCAGGGTTTGGAATGACCTGAGAATGAGTAAATGATGATCGAACTTTCATTTCTGAGTAAACTATTCCAGTAAGCTATAGCTGTGTCTGTTGTTGTTTTTCTCTATAGGTCATATTTCAGATCCGGCCGTTGTCTTGGCCCCAGTGGGTGACTGTTCTCAAGATGTCTCTGCCAGTTATTTTAATGGATGAAGCCCTGAAATTTTTGGCCAGAAACTACATTGAGCCTGGCAGCGATCTGCAGCTGGAGGAAGACGCAAACGCAGCCGGAGGGGTGACTGGCAAGCTGCGACGGGCATTTAGGGGAGTGTCCTGGTCATTTGTGCTCATCTCTGGCCCATTGCTGGTCTGGATCTTCAGCCTGGACTCAGACATTACCAACATCTTCTGGGATTAGACAGAGGGAGCATGTGTGTGTGAGTGCGTGTGTGAGTATGTCTGAGTCACAGAGAGGGAGGCAGACAGAAAAGTGGCTGATGCACAGAAGCAGTGTAGAACGAATTTGGCGCTCAGCGTGAAAAATGGAGAAGTATGAATGAAATGTAGAGCAGGACCAGGACAATCACAGATAAAGGAATGCTGGGAAACGCTAGGGACAGATACAGCGAGGGGAAATTAAATTCAGTCTTATAAAATGGCAAGTTTTGTGCTCATGTCCACCTTTTTCAGCTGACTTATGTGTCACTGGTTTTGCATTATTCTTTAGTTTTTTTAATTATTATTTGTATTATTTATTTTTATTGAAAATAAGTTAAAATACACAATACATCTGTTTTTAGTTTAGCCTGAAATTTTAATAAAATTAATCAAAATTTTGTTTTATAAAATTAGCTGCTTTTTAAAGGCTACGTGTGAAATTTCTGTGTTACTAGCGACACCAAATGCCTTATGTTTGTTTAAGCAGCCTGACCAGGTGAGACATAACATTTGCTCAACCAATGGCATGAATTTAATGGGACTATCATTTTAACTGACTTAAATTTGGTGCCGCTACTGGCACAGAAATGACACGCTTCCCTTTTAGACAACGTAGTTGAAACACCCCAAAAGTGCTGCAATTGTCTATCAAAGACTCATTTATCATGTAAAATTTTAACCACATGCAGTCACATATCCCTGATTTCATTCTTTTTTTATATACATTTCGTATTTGTAATGAAGGCTAATTTTGTTGGACCCAAAAATAATTAAATGAAATGTCAAAGCATGTTCAAAAAGAATAAAACGCACATCTGTTTTTTTTTATGTTTTCTGGCGTTTTCTATTTATTATTTTTTTGGTACCCAAACCATTGTTTTTGTATCAAGTCACAATGTCAGTCATCTCTTAACATAGTCCACATTGTGACAGTACAAAAAAACATAAACATTTCAGTGTCTTATCTGGTACGTTTCCTTGTATTAAATTTTTGAAAACAGTCACTCTCAAATTTTGAAATACTATTTAGATTCTTCAGCTCTGTGGCTTATGATCTTTTATATTCGGAAATGACAGCTATACTGTGCTTCATTGAAACTGGTCATACATGTCACGCCGCATGTACCGTCACATCTCTCATTCCCTTTCTTGTGGGGCCGGGGTTTAGACCTCAAACTCTCACTTTGAGTCATTACTTTCGAAATGAAAAAGGGATTTTCTGAAATATTTACAATGTGACTGCTTTAATTTTATTGCTGTGCCTGTATGGTGGGAATAGTTGTTTTGCCTGCCTCTTCCCCATTTCCTGTGAGTCTGTCTGACCAGGGGCCAGGAAATTTGTATTAAGACCAAACATCATTATCGGGTGCCTGATCAACTTTTGGCAATAGCATCTGTACTTGATCTGAGCCCCCAAAAATATTTTGAGTCCCAGGATTGGTTGATGTTTAATTGTTATTAAGAACAGCGGAAAACAGGGAGCGATGTCAAGTTCCAGGGGAAATAAGGGACAGGTTTATGTTCATAATCAGTTTAGTTCATGTCATTGTTTCCCTCATCCATCTCTCAGTCTTATTTTAGTGTTTGTTTTTTCCACAAACCATTCCACAAAAAGGAGCTTTATAAAGGAATGAAAACCCTGTTCTTTCTGTCTGTCATTTAGATATTTATTTCCTATTTCTTGAAAAAGAATACATTTTGAATTTTGTAGTATTTTGTTATTCATACAGTTGATACCATAAATGTCATTTAATTGGTTTCATTAACAGGGAAATGGAAACTGCTTCATGAAATGGAAAATAAACTCTTGATTTCAAATTCATTAGCTGTGTCTTCTTTTAGCATTTTGAGCATGTTGAAAGAGTCAGATAAATACTATTAATTACTACACATGATCAGATGTAAAACTTTTTTGGTAACACTTGCTATGAAGCTTATATTTATAATACATTATAAGTGTATTCTTAAGGCATTATAATGAATGCATAAAGCTTGTAATATGTCGCATCATCTCATGAATATTCATAAGAACAGTTTTAATGTATTATAATATTTACTTATAGCTTTTAAGAGTATGATGATTTATAACACAGCGAACAAGTTGCACCACTTAAACTACAATGGATTATACCTCTCAGTTATTTACTTAAAATACTTAAAGCAGACAAAGACCACTTATAAATAGTAATTTTCTCAGCTACAAGATTACATATCAGATCAGGTGAATGTGTAATATGACATATTTGCTTTTAACTATTTTTATTGTAATATAAGTTTAATTATTTAGTACCCTTTAGACAGCTGTTGATAAGTAACTCCGCAACTACACATGCCAACTAGCATTAATTAGTATTAGCATGCTAAATATATACCAACAAGGGATAGTTCACCCAAGAATGAAAATTAGCCTATTATTTAACTCACCTTGCAGGCATCCTAGGTGTATATAACTTACAGAGTTATATTAAAATTATCCTGGCATTTCCAAGCTTTAGAAAAGCATAGACAGGTGTTTCTCTTCATCAGTCCATCAAGTCCAATAAAGTGAATCCATCCATTATAAAATTAGTGCCTCACACGGCTCCGGGGGGTGAATAAAGGCGTCCTGAAGCGAATCGATGCATTTTTGTAAGAAAAATAACCTTATTTAAAACGTAAAAATCACAAAAACCACATGCTAAACAACAGCGTCGCTTCCGTTATGAGCGCGGCTGCCGCGCGCTTACATTTGAAATAACGAACTTGAGCATGCAAAAGACGCGATATATGAACGGTCCTAAGACGTCGGCGCTGTGTATGCGCCAGTCGGAAGTTACGAACACGCCGTGGAGACAGGTAAACACAGCACCGGTCACGAATCAGATGTTCAAAACGAGCATTTGTAAAGAGAAATGGCGGATGATTTTGATATAAACCAAGACACTGCTTTTCCTTAAGGAAACTTTGCTTCTTTTACTCCTGTAAACAAACGTTGGTTAGTACGAGACTCACTTTATACATCATACGCCTGGAGCTGCTTCCTGTAGGACCGTTTTGCGCAAACTAGATTAAAGTGATTGTTACCTTTAAAAAATGATACTTTTCTTTAAAAAATGCATCGATTCGCTACAAGAGGCCTTTATTCACGCCCCGGAGCTGTGTGAGGCACTTTTTATTATAAATGGATGCACTTTTTGGACTTCTTTTGGACTGATGAAGAGAAACAACTGCCTATTGCCATGATAAAACTTGGAAGTGCCAGGATAATTTTTAATATAACTCTGATTGGATTGGTCTGAAACAAGGAAGTCATATACAGCTAGGATGCCTGGAGGGTGAGTAAACAATAGGCAAATTTTTATTCTTGGGTGAACTACAGTAGCCAACATTTGACCCAAAAAGTTAATCAAAGTCCTAAGACAAGAACGGGTAATGTTTTGGTTTTAGAACAACTTTGATGAAAGGTTTTGATCCACTACAAATGTTGACTATGTGTTCCAACCTAAGTCGTCTACTAATACTCTAAGGGGTGTTAGTTGACATTAGTTGCAAAGTTGCTTATAGTCAATAGACTAAGGAGACCATCAAAATAAAATATAACCCTATATATATACAGTACTGTGCAAAAGTTTTAGGCCACTAGTATTTTCACCAGCTAAAAAATGGTTTAAATTAAGTTATTTCTATCTTTTGCTGTAGTGTGTCAGTAAAAAATATCGGTTTACATTTCCAAACATTCTGTTTGCCATTAATTGTAATAATCTAGTGAGATTTTTGTTTGCACAAGGAGTCTTACAGCAGCCAGTGTTCCACACTGATCTAATCTCATCATCATCCAGTCTTCCTGTAATGACATGAAGACACAGAACAAACTGAAACAGAGTAAATCCAGAAGAACTGTGGCAACGTCTCCAAGATGCTTCAAGAGACCTACCTGCAAAGCTACCTGAAAAATTTTGCGCAAGTGCACCTAGGGCAAAAGCTGCTGTAAACGCAAAGAATGGTCGCACCAAATGTTGATTTAATTTAGTTAATAGAAGGTAATTGATAAAGAAAATCTATTTATGACAGCATCCTCATTTTACAGCATTTTTACACAAGTGCCTAAAACTTTTAACAGTGCTGCAGCTTTGCAGGTAGGTTTCTTGAAGCATCCTGGAGACTTTATCACAGTTCTTCTGGATTTGGTCTGTCTGAGTTTGTTTCTTCATGTCATTCCAGACAGACTGGATGATGATGAGATCAGATCTCTGTGCAGAGCACTCGCTGTTGTCAGACTCCTTGTGCAAACAAAAATCTCACTGGATTGTTACGATTAATGGCAAAATGAATGTTTGGAAATGTAATCTGATATTTCCTACTGACACACTACAGCAAAAGACCGACTTTAACTGACTTTAAACCATTTTTTAGCTGATGAAAATACTAGTGACCTAAGACTTTTGCACAGTACTGTATACATATATAATTGATCAGTTGAAAGTATTAACTAGCTCACATCAAAATTAGCCTCACAGGAAGCACTCAAATAACCACTAACCACTCACAAGATGTAGTAAGATACCGTGCAGATCTTAAATAAACAATGTCAAGATATGATATATTCCATTATAAATGAAGTAGATTTAATGTGGTGTTCGTTGTGTTATAGATAATCATACTCTTAAAAGTTACAACCACAAATACATAATAATATAATGTATTATAAATGTTGTTATGATTATTAATTAGAGATGATATAACATATTATAACATTTTATAATGCATTATGTATTCATTATAATGCCTTAAGAATACCCTTATGATGTATTATAAATATGGGCTTCGTTAAAAAAAAATGTTACACTTTTGGTATTTTTCACAGATCTTTATTGAAATAAATATATTTACCACAGTTTCAGAAAAACAAAACAAACAAACAACAAAAGAAGCACATTACCAAAAGTTCCAAATGGAAATGTCACATGCACACACAAGGTGTAAAACAAACAATATTAAAACAATACATTAAATGATAAATAAAATAAATAAATATGTAATTGTCAGGATATTCCCAAAACGTTTTAGCTTTTTAAGACAATTTAGGACACACGTGTTGCATTACATGTAAACACGCCCCAATGACCTGGTCCACAAATGCTTTAGTTTTGTTCCACATAGAGAGTTGCTGAATTTCCGCTGAGCATGAGGGATTTGACAAATTGCATGATTTTTCTTCATCTGAGCATCTGAGCATCTGCAAAGACAAAGAAATACTGTAACTCATCTTGTATAATATTTACAATTTATGTACTGCATCCATCAATAACACTTTTCATTACCTGTAAGTTATCAATTAGGCCTTGTATTTCGTTCTTGATTTTATTGCCATCTTTCTGGAATGTCACGTCACAGTTATAGTTATCACCAAGCGTCTGTAAAACTGCACACTTTGCCTGAGGAACGAATAAAATACATATCTCATCAGATACTGTGGCTAAGCATTTCCAATAAGCCAATCTATAGCTAAAAGAAACTCAAAAGTGAAAATCTCAACCAGTAACTTACCGCTCCACAGTCATTTTCAGAAGAGATAGTATTGCTTGGAGTAGGTGTGGACTAGATATACAGATGGAATTAGCATTAGATTATAAAGCAAGCAAAAATAGTTTAATATTAATGATAGACACACACTTACATTTTCACTGATTAACATTTCTATTATCCTTTCAGCCTGCAGCCTTATATTTTTGCAGGTTTCTGCACTCCGTTTCTCCAAAGTGTTGTTCCCATATGGTGCAAATCTGCCAGATTTCACACACAGCATCAGAAGCAAGGCGAAAATCACTGTACGCACTGTAAAACAAAATATATCACACATGTATCACCCAATTGAGAAAGCTTATTTTCTGACAAACCAAAAAAATGCCAAACAAACTGTAATTCAGTCAAGGACAATTAATCTTACTTGTATCTTCTTTGTTGGTTTGTATCTAAGGTCTTTGCTGGTAGGTTTTTAAAGTTGAGGTACTCTGGGTCTTCCTCTGTTCCATGACTTCTGTAAATGTTCCTGATATATATATATCCTGAGGTCCTGTCCCCTTTCATCATGAACTTCCAGTAGTGGCCTCAAAACTTTCATAGAAAACTTCTTAAGTCATCTGACGTCTCACCCAACTAGAAAGTGTACATGAATTTTTTGTGTGTGCATGTGAAAATGGACATGTCTCAACACTATTGTTACTTCGTTAGAATTTTATTCAGACTAATCCCTCATGATATGCTCACTTCCTCCATGGAAGCCCTCAGTTATGTTGTAATTCTGAAGTACTTTTCCCAGAATCTCAACCCACTTCAGTTTGCTATGCAACTCATCAGACATCAGACAGGTTAGTGGATGACATAACATTTCTGGCACTGCATACTGTTGTGGAACATTTGGATGGTTAGTCAGTTAAGATTCATGTTACTTCTCAATAAATGAGGAAATTGGGCTTATGTATTTCCTATTCAAATAACATACTAGTTCCCCTTCAGTCGTTTACTACGACGTTACATATGGGAACTCGCCTGAAAGACCAATCATCTCTGAGCCTTATTCAAAAGGCCAGTGCACATTGGCGAGTGGTATTTGCATGCCGAGCCACTCCCCCGTACATACGGGTATATAAGATGGCGGCATGCAACCACTCATTCACATTTTCGCTTCAGAACCTCGTCCCTAAGCCTGAAAAGAAAAAAAAGAGTTCCTGTGAGAGTTGTGCTCTCTCCACTGGCGTGCTGCCAAAAACTAAAAGAGCTGTTTCTAAAAGAGCTGTTTCTAAAAGAGCTGTTTCTAAAAGAGCGTTTGGCAGCCGCCAGCGAGATCCTGCAGGCTGCTGTTTTCACAGCATCAAGAAGCCTTTTGCATTCCAGCGAGCAGCCCCATTGGAGTGCACAGTTGTGCCGCGGTTCCTCCCTGGGCAAACCGGGATCTAAAAAGAGTGAATTCTCATGGCTGTGGAAGACATTTTCCCGGTATGTCTTTCCGGCGGTGCGCTTTCGGATGCGGTAGTTTCCTCGCCTCGGTGGACGGACATGATCACTGCCTCACGTGCCTGGGCCGAGAGCACGCTGAGGCAGCGTTCACGATGGTTCATGCGTTCATTGCGAACGCATGACCATGGCCACGTTAAAGTCCCGCCGCTCGTTCACGAGTAGGCTCCCCACGTGGTCTTCCACGCGGTAAGTCGTTGAGCCATCAAGGTTTTTCGGCTACCGCGGTGAAGCACTTGGGGGACATTCAGGTGACTGTGCAGAATGCTCCGCCCCACTCCCGGTGGAGGGCCGGGAGCCGCTGTGTGCTCAAATGCTGCCGTCGGCCTACGGGAGGTTGCAGTCCTACTGGCGAAGGATGCAATCGAGCCTGTCCCTCCAGCCGAGATGAAGTCAGGGTTCTACAGTCCCTACTTCATCGTGCCCAAAAAGAGCGGTGGGCTAAGACCCATCCTGGATCTTCGAGCTCTGAATCAGTCCCTTCTCAGGCTGCCGTTCAAGATGCTCACGACGAAGCGCATGCTAACATGCATTCGTCACCAGGATTGGTTTGCAGCCATCGACCTGAAGGACGCGTACTTTCACGTCTCGATTCTACCTCGACACAGACCTTTCCTGAGGTTTGCTTTCGAGGGTCGAGCGTATCAGTACAAAGTGCTTCCATTTGGCCTGTCCCTCTCTCCCCGTGTCTTTACGAAAGTCACGGAAGCTGCCTTATCCCCCCTCTGGCGGATGGGCATTCGCATTCTCAACTATCTCGACGACTGGCTTCTCATAGCTCACTCGCGGGATTTGTTGTGCGAACACAGGGACCTGGTGCTCCGGCACCTCAGCCATCTGGGCCTTCAGGTCAACCGAGAGAAGAGCAAACTCTCCCCAGTGCAGAGGATCTCTTTTCTCAGTGTGGAGCTCGGTCAACATGACAGCCCGCCTCACCAACGAGCGCGTGCAGTCAGTGCTGAAGTGTCTGGAATCATTCAGACACAAGACAGCGGTTCCTCTCAAAACATTTCAGAGGCTCCTGGGGCATATGGCAGCCGCAGCCGTGGTGACGCCACTGGGCTTGCTTCATATGAGACCACTTCAGCGCTGGTTACACGATCGAGTCCCGAGATGGGCATGGCACCGTGGCACACTCCGGATTGGCGTTTCCCTGCAGTGTCGCCGCCTGTTCAGCCCGTGGTCAGACCCGGCCTTTCTTCAGGCCGGAGTCCCCCTGGGGCAAATCTCCAGGCATCTTGTGGTTTACACGGATGCCTCCTCCACGGGTTGGGGTGCTGTATGCAACGGGCAAGCAGCCTCGGGCTCCTGGACAGGACCTCAACTGCAATGGCATATCAATTGCCTAGAGTTGTTGGCTGTGCTTCTTGCGCTCTGTCGCTTCCGACTGATGCTGCGCCACAAGCACGTGCTTGTTCACACCGACAGCACTGCGACCGTAGCCTATATCAACCACCAAGGTGGTCTTCGCTCCCGTCGCATGTCACAACTCGCCCGCCATCTGCTCCTGTGGAGTCAGACGTGGCTGAAATCGCTACGCGCCATTCACATTCCAGGAGAACTCAACCGTGCAGCCGACCAGCTCTCACGGCAGTCCACCCATCCTGGAGAATGGCGACTCCACCCCCAGGTAGTCCAGCTGATTTTGAGCCATTTCGGCGAGGCCCAGATAGATCTGTTTGCCTCCCCCGAATCCTCCCACTGCCAGCTGTTTTACTCCCTCAGCGAGGTTCCCCTCGGCAGGGATGCGCTGGCACACAGCTGGCCTCCGGGGCCCAAGTATGCCTTTCCCCCAGTGAGCCTCCTTGCACAGACTCTGTGCAAGATCATGGAGGACGAGGAGCAGGTTCTGCGGGTTGCGCCATACCGGCCCACCCGGACCTGGTTTCCAGACCTCATTTCCCTTGTGGCAGCCCCTCCCTGGAAGATCCCCTTGAAGAAAGACCTTCTTTCTCAGGGGATGGGCACAATTTGGCACCCGCGCCCGTCGCCCTCCAGGGTCTACGGGAAGCCCCATTTGAGCCGCTTGCGTTAGTAGAGCTAAAACATCTGTCACTTAAGACAGCGCTCCTGACCGCGCTGGCCTCCATCAAGAGGGTAGGGGACCTACAAGCCTTCTCTGTCGACGAAACGTGCCTGGAATTCGGGCCGGGCAATTCTCACGTCATCCTGAGACCCTGGCCCGGGTATGTGCCCAAGGTTCCCACCACGCCTTTCCGCGATCAGGTGGTGAACCTCCAAGCTCTGCCGCTGGAGGAGGTAGACCCGGCCTCTGCGCTACTGTGTCCAGTTCGCGCCCTGCGTATATACGTGGACCGCACTCGGCACTTCAGACGCACCGAGCAGCTCTTTGTCTGCTTTGGAGGTCAGCAGAAAGGGAATGCTGTCTCCAAACAGAGGTTGGCCCATTGGGTGGTAGATGCCATCTCCCTGTCATACCAAAACCAGGGAGAGCCATGCCCCTTAGGTGTTCATGCCCACTCCACAAGGAGTGTTGCCTCATCCTATGCGTTGGCTCATGGCGCCTCACTAGCAGATATCTGTAGAGCTGCAGGCTGGGCGACACTTAATACCTTCGCTAGGTTCTACAACCTTCGCGTCGAGGCCGTGTCCTCCCGTGTCTTAACATAGACATCAGGTGAACGGGAGACCGGCTGGTGTCGGCTTGCTGCGCCACTCCTATGGGATCTATGCGCTATATAGTTGTTCCCCCCGGTGAACATTGGGTCCTCCATGCCCCGCAGTCAGGCCTAACTGCGGAGTAGTGCCTGACTGTGCTCCGGCTGGGTCTCCTTCGCCCAGCAGGTTGTGGCAACATGTCTCAGTATTCTTCCAAGGTCAGCCAGAAGGCCGCTGTTTCCCTCATATATCTCTAAAAGCTATAGATATATTGAATTACTTTCATTCCACATGTAGAGGTCTCATGTGCTCCGCCCCCCCAACTCCTGCTTCAGTAACAACTGGCATCCCTGTGGGGCCCCTCTATCGGCCCTCAGGGCGTTGGGAAGGTTACGTTCATATCCGTCTGCTGACACGTCCGCCTGTCAGCACGTGGGTCTGTGCGTAACGCGGCGTCAGGGTCGTGGCCTGTTCCATGGGTCTGTTCCCATATGTAACGTCGTAGTAAACGACTGAAGGGGAACGTCTAGGTTACGTAGGTAACCCTCGTTCCCTGAAGGAGGGAACGGAGACGTTACATCCCCTGCCACAACCCTACGTCGCGCTGATGCCGGGCTGCGGCTCGGCTCCTCAGCGAAAACCTGAATGAGTGGTTGCATGCCGCCATCTTATATACCCGTATGTACGGGGGAGTGGCTCGGCATGCAAATACCACTCGCCAATGTTCATTGGCCTTTTGAATAAGGCTCAGAGATGATTGGTCTCTCAGGCGAGTTCCCATATGTAACGTCTCCGTTCCCTCCTTCAGGGAACGAGGGTTACCTACGTAACCTAGACGATTTCTTGACACATTTTGGGTAGTAAAAAAAAAATTACAACAGGACGTTTTACTTCAGGTTCCTTTCAGAATTTTCTCTCATCCTCAAATAAAAGTGGCATTGGGATGCACCAATGCACTGTATATTTTTATTTATTGGACATTTGTATAATGCACTTAGCTCAAACTTTATTGCTTATCTGAACATACTTTACCGACATTAAGTGTCTGTCATACTTTACTGGCATTAGGGGATATGGATTGTCTCTCCCAGTAAATAGATTAACGGTTGACAGATATGTTTTTTTTATTTGCTGATTTTGAATGTTTCCCCAAATCCCCACTATATGCTTGCAAAATAAAAATACTTATTTACTACTCACTCTAAGCCTATGTAACGCGGACTCGTAGGAAGCGTGTAAAATCCAAGTGCGAGCTTTATTATACAGATCGTAGTCAGACAGGCAGGGTCAATCTCCAAAAAAGTTATGAAGGCAAAACAATAGCGTAATCCACATAAACAGGCAGTGTCCAAAAACCAGAGAGAGCAGTCCAAAGTGACAAATGAACAGGGCTGAGAAACGAGGCAAAAACTATGGCAATGAACTCGACAAAATAGTGGCAAAAACAAAGGAAAACAATGACAAGAAACCAAACCGTGATAATCAAAAACAGGGCAATGAAAACAGGAAAACGCTTGGTAGAGTCCGCTAGAGCAAAACAATTCTTCGCAAAGTCTGTTTGTAAATGGCCTCCTTTTATGGCCACCAAACAGGAAGTAACATACGAAGCAGCAGAGGGAGCAGCAACAGTTAGTCAGTGGGTGAGGGCTCCCTCTGCTGGCGTGGCATTACAGCCTATAACGGTTTTTTTTGTTTTTTGTTTTTCTGTTTTAATTTTTCGATACTATGTTTTAATGGTTAAATTAAATTTTGTTAATAAAAAAGCATATCTAATTAATTGAAATCATGAAACTTAGACAATTTAATAGCAATTTATTAAAAAATGTTAACAAAAATTAAATTTCAAGGCACAATCAAATATGTTCAATTTTTATCTCAAATTCAGTTTTATTTT
Organism: Labeo catla; assembly: GCA_012976165.1. NCBI lineage: Eukaryota > Metazoa > Chordata > Actinopteri > Cypriniformes > Cyprinidae > Labeo > Labeo catla. The sequence continues at coordinate 2,814,714 of VONZ01000022.1, read as the reverse complement.
TACCAAATTCATTTTTTTGAATTCCATTTTACTTAGATTTTAATAATCAAAACCATCTCTAATTATTTGTCTCTAATAATCTCTAATAATTTTATTTTTAGAAATACTGTGTATTTAGCCTACATTTTTCTGGTAAATAAATTCTGATAAATAGTTTTTCTGGTAAATGTTCAAATTTAATTATATTTTTTTAGTAATAGTAGTAGTACACTAAAAAACAACAACAAAAACACAATTTGTTGAGTCAACTTAAAATAATTTGTTACCTGTCACTTTTAGCCAAGGGAGGAGACCAGAAACAGAAGTAAGTCGTAAAACTGTAAGTTTTATTGACAATGTAGCAACAAACAGAAAGCAGGTTGTAATGATGGATATTATAGCTTAACTGCAAGTCTGTAGAAGATTCGTTCGTAGATGGAGCACAGAGAATAGTCACAGGGTTGAAGCACACACCGGAGAGTTCTAGGAAGTGCATAGGTCCGGGAATACACATAGGGTAGTGAACGGTAGACCAGACAATGTTGTACTGAACAAAGAGTCCTTATATAGGGCGTGGTAAGTGGCTGCAGGTGCACGTGATCATAACTCTGGTGATGCAGAACGAGTGGGCGGTGCAGTGGTAGATGGAGGTGGCTGTGGTGAACGCCTGACATTACCCTGTTGCCTTACAATTTTAAGTTCAGTCAACTCAAATAAGTTTAGTCAACTTGAAATGTTAAGTTATACTAAGTGACAACTTAAATATTTGAGTTGACTTAAAAAATTTGGTTTAGGTAAAAAAAAGGTGGATACATGTAATTATAGTACTTTGTAGAGGTATTACTCATTTTTGATGGACTTTGTGACTGATTTTTACATTTTATATTGTTAATAAATGAAGAACCCACAATATTTCACAATGTATCTGGCATTTAAAAAATCAGGCCACATGATAACTTTGTCATCATTTACTCATTCCCCCTATGACTTGTCTCTATTCCCTGAAAGTAAAAGTTACACAACTTTTCCCTATACAAATAAAACCTCTAAACATAACAAAACATTTCTAGATTTAAACAATAAAATACAAAAAGCTATTCTATAAGACTACAGTTATACAGTAGTATTAGCCTGTACATACAGTTATGAGAATAGCTGAATATGTTAAGACACAAAGGACTTTTTTTTTATTTCATTGTGCAACTTAAACACTTGAACAACAAACTATAAATAAAAATGTTTTATTTTAAAGTTTTTCCTTTTACACACTAACCAGCTAATGTTTTTTTTTTTTTTTAAACGTGATTAAGTTCATCTGTTTTTTGTTATTTTCCTGTAAATGATGTCAATCAGTAGCTGTGCCACGGGGAGTTCAGAGCTGCCAGCTGTTGCATATTTAGCATTAGTTTCAGACTGCCTCATGAATGAACTCTCGAATGAATCGGTTTACAGCAGCATTGTTCTGCTCCAGTGAATAATATCACTACTAGTGAAAGTTTTGTAAAGTGTGTTTTTTATGAAAACATAGCCTAACACTGTATTTTTATTTCGCGTTTGTGGAAAGAGTTGCGGCGGCGATCTATGAGTTTGTCAACGTTATTGATCGTCCACAATTTGAGGTTTTGTCTCACTTTTAGAGTGACTACTTCTTTCACAGTCTTGAGGTCAGTTAACAATGGCAAATAAATGAAGTCGACGACTGATTTAGCGTGTTGCAACATCCAATACACAAAAAATGACGGTAGCTTTGCCAGCTTGTCCAAGTGAAAAATGTAGATTTTCCAGTAAAACAGCCTACTTTTTCAAATATTGACGGTGAAGCGCAATTATTGTTGTTGTTTTTGAAAAGTTTTTGTAGTGTGGCCTGACAATTTTCAAAGTTAAATGAAGTCGACGACTGATTTAGCGTGTTGCAACATCCAACACACAAACAATGACGGTAGCTTTGCCAGCTTGTCTGCTTTGAAAAATGTCGATTTTCCAGTAAAACAACCTACTTTTTCAAATATTGGCGGTGAAGCGCAATTATCGTTGTTGTTTTTGAAAAGTTTTTGTAGTGTGGCCTGACAATTTTCAAAGCTGGCTTTAGAAAGTGACACAATAGGTGTCCAACCTGTTTCCTCAACAAGATGTCTACAGTCTCGCCACATAGTAGCGACAGTCTTAATTATAAAGGTGTTTTGCAGTATCAAGATCAAGAAAAAATCTTGGCTGTCAGTCAGATAACCAAGTTTCTTTGGTCATGACCACACGAGGGCGCCGCTGACACTGTGGATGGTCTGACAGACTTCTGCACTAACAATCCAGTCGCGTGTGCTCGCTGGGAAACATCCATAAATTGAGTTTGGTTTGGAAAGGTGGGGAGGAGGGTCAATGCCGAGAGCCATTTATAGACAAAACGAGCAGGGAGAGAGAAAGAGCATACAAAACTTGACATACCCTTTTCAGTGTCTACAAACGTGCAAGTACAGCCTGGAGTGCACGAACAGAAAAACGCTAAATTATAGCACCACTGACGCTTTGGAAGAGAAAGTAACATTGAAGACAACCAGACACATGCTATTGCTATAAATAACAGTACATAAGACAGTGGTAAGTTTATTCTCTCAATGCTTCCAGGATTTTGGAAACTTGTTTAAAGAGCCAAGTTTAATAAACGAATGTTCTGTTTTTTAAAACTATTCATTAAGATGTGTAAATGCATACTTGGCAACAAATTTCTTAATTTTCTAAAAAGACTGCACTTTTGTGACATAAGGAAGCTTGTTCTATAAATAACTAAGTAAAAGCTGTGACTGCGTTAGCTTTCTGGTCTTGAAATTACTAGTCAGATTGTGTTTGTGTTTGGGCGTGCGTTTTAGATTATTCTCGTTTTATGCCATTCATTTAAAATCACATGTCCAATGCAATAATAAACACTACTGTAATGTTCATAAAATTTCAACCTTACAACAGATTATCAATGGTCTCATGTGCGGGCAGTTTTTCCTTTAGGAAACTGAAGTGCGCACACGGCACTTCCAGCGAGCTGCTGAGCACGCGGTAGCAGCTGCAGTCAGTGTGAAGGAAACAGCTGTGTGTGTGTGGAGGCTTTTGACCTTTTGAAACTCAGAATCTCATCTTGAGTGGACGCACCATTTTAGCAGTAGCATGAGTCGTTGCACAGTTTGCACAATTCTTAATAGATAAACACGTTTGTGCGGAGCTCCTAAAGGGACACAATGATGAAAAATGAGTTTGGAGTAAAAATGTATCTCAAACTTATACGTTCCCCTGAGAAAGCAAAACATTTGCTTCCCGTCAAAAAACGTTGGTGTGCGCTCGCAAATGTTTGCGTTCCCCGAGCGTTCCATCTAAAATGATTTTTTTTTTTTTGCGGTCGAATGCCATGTTTCTCTTATAGTTCGTTTTGTCGTTCTGTACGTTTCGTTTTTGTATTTTTAGAAATCCCAGAGGAAGCATGGGAAATCTGAGAAACGCATTACAGTGTGGAAAAATGTTCTGGGGTTAAATTGCACCAGGGAAAAAAACTATTGTGTTTAGTGTGAAGACTCTGAAAAATCAAGAGTACAAATTCTAAATACAGAAGTTGTGCTTCTGGCTTAACTTAACTTAGCTCACCTTAACTAGCTTTCATATGTGCCATGAGCCAGATGTGTGCCAACTATTTCTAATAGATTCAGTGAGTTCTTTCAGTGAATGATTCATCAGACTGATTTAACCGTTAACTCCTGAATTTGTGGGTCTTTTTGAATAATTAATTTCTAGTTGTTTGTTTATCAGTCAGACTGCACAGGTCACACTGTATTTATTCACAATTTATTAATCACTGCTTGGATCTGCAACATTTAGAATAGTACATCACCTGAAAGCTTAATAAATAAGCTTTCCATTGATGTATGGTTATTGTAAGGATAAGACAATATTTGGCTGAGATACAACTATTTGAAAATCTGGAATCTGAGGGTGCAAAAAAAAAAAATCAAAATATTGAGAAAACCACCTTTAATGTTTTCCAAATGAAGTTCTTAGCAATGCATATTACTAATCAAAAATTAAGTTTTTATATATTTACGGTAAATTTTCTAAATATCTTCTGATATTGATGATCTTTACTTAATATCCTAATGATTTTTGGCATAAAAGTAAAATCAATAATTTTGAACCATTGCTGGCCATTGCTACAAATGTACCTGGACTGGTTTTATGGTCCAGGGTCACATTTATGGTGTTTCATGTCAGAAATGTGTAAAGCCTCTACAAGCTGTGTCCTCAGTGAACCTGATGTGCGTTTCACTAAAGCTATCAAGGTGTAAACTAACAGTGAACTTTTTGAGTGGAAAAAACTCACAGTATGCTGAATATTATTTTGTGCAAAAACAATCAATAAATTGATTGCCTATTCTTCAATATGTCTGTTGATAATATATTTATATAGGTTTGCAATTAGATTTGTTTTATAAGATGAATTGCGGTATTTTCTGACATTACTGTTTATAGTAGTAATGATTTGAAATGGATATACTTCACAGCAGGAGCCAAGTCTCTATTACATTAGTATTTACTCTGTGTTGGTGAAATCAGTCACACCGGTAATGCTCAACGTGTGCCATGAGGGTCTGTGACTATTTCTGGTGTCAGCAGGACAGGGGGTGTGTGGACATGTGCCATGTGGATAATAAAAATACTTCAGCTTGTCTGATCCATGTGATGAGGACATGAGGAAGTAGAAAAAGTTGCATTCAAAACATAAACAGATATAAATCACGTAAACTCAAAGCAAGATATTTTTGCAGTCATTTGGGAGACAGACACTCTGTCCTAATTCACAGTCTCTTATTTCAGTTTGTAACATACTGCAGATGTGCTGTTTAAGAATGTGCTGAACAAAAAGGACAAGTCTTGACACAAATTTGTAACAGTCCTGTTTCCTGCTTTTTTCACCTATTTTTTTTCTCATTCCTGCTGTTCACACACAAGCAGTGGATAAATGAGCCTTGGTGTCTTGAATGAGTGCAGATTCATGGTGTGAAAAGGTGTCTATTCATACATGCTCACATTGACATTTGTGACCTTGTACCACAAAACCAGTCGTAAGTAGCACGGGTATATTTGTAGCAATAGCCAACAATACATTGTATGGATCAAAATGATCGACTTCTCTTTTATGCCAAAAATCATGAGGATAATAAGTAAAGGTCATGTTCCTTGAAGATATTTTGCTAATTTCTTACCATAAATATATCAAAACTTAATTTTTGATTAGTAATGTGCATTGCTAAGAACTTCATTGGACAACATTAAAGGCAGTTTTTCCAATATTTCGATTTTTTTGCACTCAGATTGCAGATTTTTAAATAGTTGTATTTCTGCCAAATATTGTCCTATCCTAAACCATACATCAATGGAAAGTGTATAAATCCTAATTTTGAAAAATTGACCCTTATGACTGGTTTTGTGGTCCAATGTCACATTTGTGGTCTTCAGTACACATTCAAGCTTGAATGAGTCTCTGATGCTGGCAGTTTATTTTTATGAATGTTTTGTGTTTAAAACTTTGGAAAAGTAGGGTCTGAAAGTGTTTTCACTTGGAGAAAAGTGTCAAATTTTAACACCCATGTACATTTAATCAATTTAATGTTCAAACATTTGCTCTCATCTTGTATACATTTAAATTAATTTTGTTCTGACTATGCAAAAAATGAAATGGATTTGAAATCTTTTTTTTTTTTTTTTTGCCATTTTTGGCCTTTTTCTAAACATTTGCATGTGTATTTTTGTGGAATACACTAAGAACTAAGGAAATAACCTTGTTAGATGTTAAAAAACATAAACAAAACACATACATTTTTAAATTCTTAGTGTCTGACAGGATCTAGATTTGTATATAAATTAATCAATTTAGAAACCCTGTTCTGATTGTACAATACTGAACTGTCGTATGAAAATCATGTAGCATCTTTATCCTTTCTTGTGGTTTCTTTCATTCTCTAGTGCAATGGCTCCATCACTCTCACAGGCCTACAGGAGGCGCTGGTGGATGGCCATCACATCTATCATAGAAAACCTGCTCTTTTCTGCTGTATTGTTGGGATGGGGCTCCCTTCTTATCATGTTAAAGAATGAGGGCTTCTACTCACACTTGTGTACAGGTACATGTTTGGAAGACATCCACACAAAGTCTTATTGAGAGCAGCTTTATAAAACAGCAACATGCAGAACTTTAATCTGATTCTTTCTATGATACTATTAGAGAATGTCACAGAGGCTCACACTAATGTGAGTTCAACGGAACAGACTGTTTGGCCGAGCTGTGTTGAGCAGGAGGAGATTCTGAATCTGGGCTTTACGATTGGCTCGTTTATCATCAGCGCCGCCACTCTGCCACTAGGCATCCTGATGGACAAGTTCGGACCACGTCCAATCAGATTGTTTGGCAGGTGAGAGACATTTAGCTTCCTCAAAACTAATGTCGAATGTTCGTTTGACAAAGTTTTCAGTAAAGACTTCAACTTTGAAGCTCAGCATTGAATGGTTAGTTCACCCAAAAATTAAAATTCTGTCATTAATTACTCATCCTCATGTCGTTCCGAACCCGTAAGACCTTTGTTCATCTTCAGAACACAAATAAATATATTTTTGATGAAATCCATGAGCTTTCTGACCCTGTATAGACAGCAAAGTAATTAATATGTCGTAATTGGTAATAAAGTAAAGAAAAATATCTTAATTTGTTTTTTAAAGATGAACGAAGGTTTACGGGTTTGGAACGACATGAGGGTAATTAATGACAGAATTTTTATTTTGGGTAAACTGTCCCTTTAAGGCCTACTGTACATTTAACACTACTCATGCCCTGCAACCCACATCTTGGTCTCTGTTTTTATTAATTTTATAGTTCATGTTTTGCATTTTCCATGGCTTTGATTGCAGTAGCATCTTATGATCCAAAAGGTCAGTATTATTATATATTCCACAGGTCTGTAGTTAGTTAATCTGTACATAAGTAATTTTTTATAAGTAATGAAGGCATTGTTTCTTCTTTACTTTCACAGTGTTATCAGCTCTCATATTTATTGCTGTTTCCATGAATGGGTTCGGAGGAATCTGTCTAACATTCACTTCACTAACAGTAAGACTTACATCAGCCTTTTCACTCAGATAAATTGTGCTTAGGTCAATTCATCATATATATACCCAAGATCATGATGATAAAACTATGCAAAGTTGCCATTTGACCTGTTCAATATCCAGAGGTCCTACTGAAGTTTTAATGTGTTTGGGTACAGTTTAGTGGGTACTACTTTGTTAGTGGGTGGTGGTCATGTTGACATTTGACTCTCTATTGGTGTTTAAGTGTGTGTGTGTGTGTATGTGTGTGCCTGGTATTTATCACGTTATGGGGATCAGATGTCCCCATACCAGTAATACCAGTAAATTTTGACCTTGTGAGGACATTTTTCAGGTCCCTATGAGGAAACAGGCTTATAAATCATGCATAATGAGGTTCTTTTTTTCAGAAAGTAAAAGTGTGCACAGTCTCCTGTGAGGGCTAGGTTTAGGTGTAGGGTAGGTGTAGGGCGATAGAAAGTATGGTTTGTACAGTATAAAAACCATTACGCCTATGGAACGTCCCCATAAAACATGGAAACACAACATGTGTGTGTTTATATCGATCTATCTATCTATATATATATAAAAAAAATCAACAAATTAATCAATTATTTAATTAATTTCAATTAAATACTGTTCTTTTAAATGTTCAGAAAATCAAAGAATCCTGAAAAATCAAAAAGTAAAAAACTGAAAGGTTTTTTACAAAAAAATATTAAGCAGCATAAACTGTGTCCAACATTAAAAACTGAAAATTCATCTTTTGCCATGACAGGAAGAAATTACATTTTAAAATATAATAAAACAGAAAACAATTATTTTAAATTATAATATATTTTACAGTTTATTACTGTGTTTTTGATCAAATTATCGCATGAGAACATGAGAGAAACAAACAAAAACAAACAAAAAACCTTTAAATGTATAAAATACTTAAAATGTCACTGTGTGCTTAGTAAGTGTATGTGTGTGCATCTAGTTGGGATAATTTATGTGGCTTGTGCACATGTTTAAGGTCAAATGGAAGTATGATACATTTTGGCTACACTTGGTTTTACATAATTGCTATTAAACATTTGAATACTGCTCTTCATTACACAATATCTGTATCAAGTATCTGTATACATCCTAATCAATATATTTTGCATATAAGAGGTGCTTTTCAGCTCTTGCATGAAAGTTACTGCTCCTGGTCTTGTCTTTTGCTGATCACTTTAGTGCTGCACATGTTTTCCATACCCTCGCTCAATATTTTGGCATGCTGATCTCAACCAATCACAGCACAGATCCATCCTCACGCCCTCAACTCCACCAATCCCATCTTAACATGCGCTGTCCTTGCTTTCTCTCACATGTCTCTTTCTCTCACATGCTCGTGCTCCCTTATTTTTACATTACCAAAAATGTGCCATACATTTATTATTAAGATTAATTCATATCTGGAATATATTTTGTAATACACTTTATTTATATATGTGGGTATGTGTAACAACCCATTTTACATTTAATTTTACTATTAAAATGACCATTTTACCATAATCCAAAATAGATAGGAGCATATTTAACGAGGAAAATTTATTTGGATTTTACTAACCTAGATTTGACCGGAGGATGAAAATAAGGTGTTAAAGCAGAAACTGTTCGTTACTTGGTAGTTTTGTAAAACTGTGATACTGTTGACTTGTACATGTGATACATTATTTACCAGTTAGATCATTTTGTCTTAAAGACATACAAGCATTGTCACAGTGTTTCCTTGTTGAACTGTTCCACTCTTTTCTGTACCATATCTTCTCTGTATTTATTTGTGATCTTTGTGTGTTTACTGCTGGCATGCCCTCGCCGCCAAACGTCATAGTTCAGTACTGGCACACATACACTGATGTCCTGAATTGAACTTGAATCATGTTTTTAAAAGAGTTCTGTGTGTATATGTACTGCATGTATAATATAAAGAAACGTAGCTAGAAAAAAAAAAGTTTTAGATGGAGATGGAGTATCGTGTGTCACACTGAAATGTCAGTATTTCATTTCAACAACCTATTTATATGCTAAAATAGTAGGGTTATATTTTAGAGCTGGCCATGAGCTGTTTCTCATTGACAGCCTCTTGTCAGTCTAAATTGGGATATCTGTGTTTGTTTCTGTGTGTGTGTGTGTGTGTGTGTGTGTGTGTGTTCCATTTGGCATGAGTGTGTGTGTTTATCTGCTTGAAGTGGTAGAGCATTGTTGGCACAGTGGCACAGGAATATGCTTAGCTCAGCCTTTTATCATGCCCACAAATATAGTATGCTATGCTAAAGAAGTCAAATAAATCAGTTGCAATTATAGACTCTCAGTAGGGCATTTCCCTTTAAAAAGGCACTACATGTTCTTTTAAAGCACTAATTTGTAACATTTCTGGGTGAATAAAAAACAAAAATGTACCTTGTAGCTTTTGTAGCTTGGAGTACTGACCCATTGACAGCTTTGTACCTTTTTTTCTAAGGAGTGTATGGAACTGGTGTAATTTCAGAAATTAAAGAAAGAAAGATAGGCAGAATGGAAGATATGTAACAAACAACTGCAGTGCTTGTAGGAAAATATACAGTATGCCTAATTTTTTACTTAATCACTCTAGTATTTCAACCTGTGTTTTTATCAGTGGTGTTCTGAAATGAGGAGACAAAGTCCTCTTTTTGTTGTTGTTGTTGCTGTTAATAAAATGTAAATTAATTTCTCAGTCACGTTTTCTTGGTTAAATAAACATTACTTACACTATCAGAAAAAGAAAAAAAACTATTTTATATTTTTACATTAACAATGTAATCAGTGTTATATTTATTAAAGCCAAGTATGAATCTTATCAAGTTAGTGTTTTTTTAAGCATCAGTCATCAAAGCTAAGTGAATACTGATCACAGACATGGAGATTTACTTAAAATTTCACCAAGCTGATTACAACCCCTGGCAAAAAGTATGGAATCACCCCTCTCAGAAGATGTTCATTCAAATGTTTAATTGTGTAGAAAAAAAAACAAGCACATATATGCCACAAAACAATTTTCACTCAACAATCCAAACTTCTGGCTGTATAAAACATTTTTTTTTAAAAAAACAAAGAAAGAAAACTATAGTCAGTTACAACTGTTTTTACAGATCACACAGAGGAAAAAAATATGGAATCACACAAATCTGAGGAAAATTATATGGAATCCCCAAATAAAAACACTACTAGTACTTTGTTGCACCACCTCTGGCTTTTATAACAGCTTGAATTCTCTGAGGCATAGATTTAACTAATGACAAACAGTATACTTCATCAGTCTGTCTCCAGCTTTGTCTTATTGCAGTTGCCAGATCAGCTTTGCAGGTTGGAGCCTTGTCGTGGACCATTTTCTTTAATTTTCACCACAGATTTTCAATTGGATTGAGGTCCGGACTATTTGCAGGCCATGCCATTGACATTATATGTCTTTCCTGTAGGAATGTTTTCACAGATTTTGCCCTATGGCACGATGCATTATCATCCTGAAAAATGATGCTACCATCACCAAACATCCTTTCAATTGATGGAATAAGAAAAGTGTCCAAAATCTCAACATAAACTTGTGCATTTATAGAAGATGTAATGACTGTCATCTCTCCCATACCTTTACCTGACATACAACCCCATATCATTAATGATTGTGGAAATTTGCATGTTTTCTTCAGGCAGTTGTCTTTATAAATTTCATTGGAACGGCACCAAACAAAAGTTCCAGCATCATCACCCTGCCCAATGCAGATTCGTGATTCATCACTGAATATAACTCTCATCCAGTCATCCACAGTCCAAGATTGTCTTTCTTTAGCCCACTGAAACCTTGTTTTTTTTCTGTTTAGATGTTAATGATGGTTTTCGTTTGGCTTTTCTGTATGTAAATCCCATTTCTTTTAGGCGATTTCTTACAGTCCGGTCACAGACATTGACTCCACTTTCTGCCCATTTGTTCCTCATTTGTTTTGTTGTGCATTTTCTGTTTTCAAGGCATATTGCTTTAAGTTTTCTGTCTTGGCGCTTTGATGTCTTTCTTGGTCTACCAGTACGCTTCCCTTTTACAACCTTTCCATTTGATTTGTACTTGGTCCAGATTTTAGACACAGCTGACTGGGAGCAACCAACATTTTTTGCAACATTCCGTGAAGAGAAGTTTGATAATCCTCTCCTTTGTTTCAACTGACATCTCTCGTGTTGGAGCCATGAGTTATGTCAATCATATTGGTTCAACACATCACTAATGTGTGCAAGCACTCTTTTTTAACTGCAGACTAATTAGCAGTTGTAATCAGATACAGGTGTTTGTTTTAGAAATGCAAAGTGCATGGTGATTCCATATAATTTTCCTCAGATTTGTGTGATTCCATATTTTTTTCCTCTGTGTGATCTGTAAAAACAGTTGTAATTGACTATAGTTATCTTTCTTTGTTTTTTTAAAAAAAAGGGTTTTATACAGCCATAAGTTTGGATTGTTGAGTGAAAATTGTTTTGTGGCATATATGTGCTTGTTTTTTTTTCTACACAATTAAACATTTGAATGAACATCTTCTGAGAGGGGTGATTCCATACTTTTTGCCAGGGGTTGTACTAACTAAAACCCCACAGATCATGTTTTTTAATGCCATTTTAAGTTTTATTTTAACGTAACAAAGTGGTTATATCCAAGTGTGTGAGCTGTTTACTTAACTTTCTTATTAGTTTTCGTATTTATGCCATTAGAGTTCATTCAGTCTGATTCGCGAACGCGCACGAACACAAGAGGAGGGATTTAGCGCATGAACCAATCATAGTCGAGTATAACCAGTCTTACCCAATCATATCGCGGTCTGTTAAAACTCAGTGGGCTCAGTAAAGGCGAGAGAGACGCTGACTCCCTCTGTAACTTTACCTGCTGGTGTCGCTGTTGGACGCCGTTTCTTTAGTAAAATTTGTTATTTAGAGTCAATAGTTTTTAATGTTATATTTTGTAATATTGCGGTTGTTTTATTTTTTGTACTACGCTTTTTTCTTCATCCAATATTTCGCCTTGCCTCCTCGGAGGAAACGTATCTGATTTGTGTGTATGTGTGTGTACGTATACACGTATTGAAATATAATTTTATATTATATATATATATATATAACTGCATATTAAACTGTATTTAAATAATAATTAATTAATAAATAAAACAATATAAAACATTTATGTATGCATGTACATATATAAAAATAAATAATATAACTTTATTTTTATATTTTATTTTATAGCAGCATAATAGGCTTATTATGCATTTACTTACTGAAGTACATACCAACATCCACCTTTTTAAATATAAACAGTAGCAACCACCAACATATATAGTAAAAATCTTGGAAGGGTACAGGGATCTGGAACTAGCTATAACATCAGTATATGAGGAGCTGTGTCTTCACATGTTGTGTAGCTAAAGGCTATTTCCAACTTCAAGCTCACAATGCTCTCTAGTGGCAATAGACAAACATTACAAGTTTGAATACATACATTACTATGTTCATTTATGATTCTTTCTTCCTGATTGATTTTTTCAGTTGCCAAATATGTTTGGAAATGTGCGGTCTACGATTCTATCACTCATGATTGGCTCCTACGCCTCCTCTGCTGTCACCTTTCCAGGAGTCAAGGTAGACATTTTTTTAATTACAAACAACATCAAGCATTTTAAGCAACACAGAAAGCATTTCAACATTATGCTCATACACAGTATGTTTCTCCTGCAGTGCAGCATGTGAACATAAATATCCTCTGTCTGTGTTATCCTATAGCTGATCTATGATGTGGGTGTCTCATTTTCTGTGATCTTCTGGCTATGGGCAGGGTTCGCCTTCCTCGTCTTCCTCAACTGCTTTATTAATTGGCCGGCAGAATCTTTTCCTGGCCCTGAAGACATCAGATACACGTCAGTACACGCCAAATACATACAGTACATGCTCAAATATATTATAGCACCTGAACAAAGGTTATAGAGAATATTAGAATTTTAGAGCATATTATCAGCATATTATAATCATTTCTGAAGGATCATGTGACACTGTAGACTGAAGTAATGATGCTTAAAATTCAGCTTTGCCATCACAGAAATAAAAGACATTTTACAATGTATTAAAATAGAAAACAGTTTAAAGTCTCGTATGTTTCATAATATTATTGTTTTACTGTATTTTTAATTAAATAAATGTAGCTTTGGTGAGTGTAGGAGACTTTAAAACACATTTACCCCAAATTTAAACAACAGTACCTGAGGAATATAACAATACAAATATACAGCAATATATGCACAAACACAAACTGTTATTGTATAATTGTGCTTGATTTTTTTTTTTCTCTTTATCTCACAGTACAATGGTGAAGCTGAGAGGTGAAGTAGAGGACCAAAAGATGACTGAAGAAAGTTATTTCACTCAGGAAACTCTTAAAGCGCAAGAGGTGACCAAAAAACACCCTTCCACTGATGAAACACCCAGTGATGGAACAATTGCACAGAGCCAGGGCAAGTCTCACAAACACACTGCCTACAAAACACCAAAGAATTATGAAAATGACCATTAAATAAACTTTTTTTTGTTTGGGGACAACAGGTTCCCCTCCCTTTTATCGTTCTGTGTGCTCACCTATTTTCCTGTGGAGCATCATCACAATGGCGATGACCCAGCTCCGTCTCATATTTTTCATGGGTGCCATGAATAAGATGTTGGAGTTCCTGGTTACCCATGGTGACCCTAATGGTAAGCATCAGCTAAATGTTTGTTTTTAATGAAATTGAATGTGAAAGGAAAAGATTTGCTCTTTTAAATGTGTTTTCATAACTTTGCTCAAGAACAGATGGGTAAATGTAATTAGCACAAGCTTACAGATTGCTATGCGTTTGTGGTGGGCGTTCGTTAAGTGGGTAGTAAAGAGTGTAGTTAATTTGGCTTTAAATGGCATTATTTTCACTGCCTGTTTGCGTCTGTTTAGCTTCGGAGGAGTTGGTGAAGGAGGCAGAGGAGAATGGTAAGAAAAGTCATATAATTTTCACCAAAGTAATATATGTTTATTTTGGTTTCGTAACAAACAGTGGCTTTAAAAAGTATTTAAAGAATATAAAAGGATAGTTCACCCACAAGTGACAATTCTGTTTTCATTTACTCACCATCAAGTTGTTCCAAACCTGTATAAGTTTCTTTCTTTCACTGAACACAAAATAAAATGTTTTGAAGAATGTCAGTAAACAAACAGTTGACGGTAGCCATTGACTTCCATAGCGTTATGGATGTCAATAGCTACCGTCAACTGTTTGGTTGCCAGCATTTTTAAAAATATCTTATGTTGTGATCAACAGAAGAAAGAAACTCATACAGGTTTGGAACAAGTGGAGGGTGAGTAAATAATGAGAGAAATTTCATTTTTGGGTGAACTATCCCTTGAATGCATCAATGATATTACATTGGATAACAAAATATCAATCCAGTGAGCACATATTTTGAAGGAAGCAAGACATTTTGCAAACATATGTTCTTTTGACCTTGACACTAGTTGGTAAAAGTTTCAAAATGTCTTGCTAAAGTTAAATTACTTCTGATAAAGAATCTAGTATTGTTTTTTGGTGTAATATGTTGATATCTAATGCAATGTATCAGTAAAAGTATCAGGCAGTGTATTATCAGGATTATATGGCAACATTATTCTGGGAAGTACTTGTATAGTGAACACAATACAAGGAGTGTGTGTGTGTGTGTGTGTGTGTTATAGTGAGTCTCTACTCGTCTATCTTTGGCACTCTTCAACTGCTCTGCCTGGTCTCCTGTCCTCTGATTGGCTACATCATGGACTGGAGAATGAAGGAGTGTGAGGATGTGGTGAATTCAGCAGAGGGAGAAAAAGGGTAAAGGTGGTGAATGAGGAGAGAAATGTCAAATTACTTTGATATGTCAGTATAGTTACGTTTTCTGTTTCGTTGTTTTTCTCAGTCACTCTGGGCCTCCAAAGAGAGACAGAAAGATCCAGAAACTCACCAACGCCATCAGAGCTTTCATTCTAACTAACACTCTGCTAGTCATCTTCGGCATAATTTCTCTAATAGACAATCTACCCGTACAGGTTAGATACAATGTAACAAATTTGCTTATTTGTACAGAAATATTGCAGAATGTTATTTGTGACCCTGGACCACAAAATCAGCCGTAAGTAGCACAGGTATATTTGTAGCAGTAGCCAACAATACATTGTATTTATGTCAAAAATCATTAGGATATTAAGTAAAAGTATAAAGTATAAAGTCATGTTCCATGAAGATGTTTTGTAAATTTCCTACTGTAAATATATTAAAACTTAATTTTTGATTAGTAATATACAGAACTTCATTTGGCCAACTTTAAAGGTGATTTTCTTAATATTTATATATATTTTTTTTTTTTTGCACCCTCAGATTCCAGATTTTCAAATAGTTGTATATCGACCAGATATTGTCCTATCCTAACAAAAACAATACATTAATGAAAAGTGAAAAGCTATAAAACTGACCCTTATGACTGGTTTTGTGGTCCAGGGTCACATTTAATTACAAATTATAGTAACACTTTACAATAAGGTTCATATTAGCTAACATTAGTTAACATGAACTAAGAATAAACAATACTTCTACAGCATTTATTAATTTTAGTTAATGTTAATTTCAGCAAGTTTTGTTTGTTAACATTAGTTAATGCACTGTGAACTAACATGAACAAACAACGAACAACTGTATTTTTATGAACTAACATTAACAAAGATTAATATATAGTGTAATCGTTCATGTTAGTTAATACATTAACAAATGTTAACAAATGACACCTTACTGTAAAGTGTTACCTAAATGATTTTTGTTATTTAATGCTGTTTTATTACAATTTTATTAGTTATTTTATTCATATATACATTAAAGTGTATATATTCATATATAACCTTGCACTCATTTCTTATTTAATTTAATTTACCATATATGACTTTGCACTCACATAATTTTATTTACATATTCATATATAACCTTGCATACATACATCATTTTAAGTTATATATAATTTTACACTCATATCTATTGTCAGTATTAAATTATATTAAATATTAAATTAACAAATTAAATGTAATAAACTTTTGACCCTGCTGTGTTTATGCTGAAAAACAAGCATTTTTATCGGTTCTTTAAAGCCACATGAAAACTGTTAATTTATAAACAGTTATGACTGTTACTTATTATATGTATTTCTCTTTTTTTCTTTCTGTCTCAGGTGGTGTCCTTTGTTCTTCACACTGCAGTTCGAGGTTTTATTCATTCCTGCTGTGGTGGGCTCTATGCTGCTGTGTGAGTTTTACTTTTCAAAATTCACAGGATTTTATGTGCTGCGTAAGGGTGAAATTACCTGAAAATAGCATAAAAACATGCGCTTGACTGGAAATCAGAGTAATAATTTAATGCAAAAAGCAAACATGAATCATTTAAATTACTGTTATTTTAGTATTATTGATATATCGTTATATATTTTGTTAATGTTTTGAATTAGATTTATTTTTGTATCTGCCTTCATCAGTGTGCTGAAATTGACAGTTTTTGAAATTTTGTTGTGTTTTTGCCATTTTAATACTTTTTAAATTGTTTAATTTTTAGTTTTTGTTATTTTAGTGCTTAAACCAAACAAAAATGACAAATAATTTACAAATAATTTGACAAATACAAATAATTTACTCACCCCCCTGTCAGTGAAAATGTTCATATCTTTCTGTCTTCAGTCGTGAAGAAATTATGTTTTTTGAGGAAAGCATTTCAGGATTTTTCTCCAATATAATGGACTTCATTGATGCTCCGATTTTGAACTTCCGAAATGTAGTTTAAATGCAGCTTCAAAGGGCTCTAAATGATCCCAGCCTAGGAAGAAGGGTCTTATCTAGTGAAATGATCGGTAATTTTTTCCGGAAAATAAAAACTCGTTTACTTTTTAAGCACAAAAGCTTTTGTAGCACAGGCTATGGGATGCGCGTTCACATACTATTGAATCATGTCGGAAGGTCACGCCAAACGTAGGCAGAACTACAGACCCAGTGTTTACAAAGCGAACGCGCAAAGACTAAGAAAGTGCAAGTAAGTCAAACGCTGTTTACAAACAAAAAGGTACAACGATGAGAAAATACCATGGAGTTTTTCGACATACTCTACCTTTTTGAGCCGGAGTACACAGACGAAGAACTTGTGGTAATTCGAAGACGTGACTCGTAGTAGTGATGGGAAGTTTGAATCAGAGTCGGTTCTGACCTTTGAGTATCGTTCAGCAAAATGAACGAATCTTTTTTCGAGTCATTTCGTTCATTTTAGCGATATCAGCATCACGTGACAGCCCCATAAGATGAACGAACGACTCGAAAAACTCGAAGACTCGAAACAGGTGAAATAATTCCAGTAGAAAACCCAAAAGGATGTTGCGCATGCGCGACTAAATGAACCACTCCTCAAAACAACTCGCTCTTCCAGAGTCACATGAAAGATTCAGTTCGTTTAAAAAGAACAAATCATTCAAGAATGCGCATTCTAGACCCTGTGCTACACGAGGTTTTGTGCTTAAAAAGTATACAAATTTTTATTTTTCAAAAACAATGACCGATCGTTTAGCAAGATAAGACCCTTCTTCCTCGGCAGCTTTGAAGCTGCATTTAAACTGCATTTTTGTAAGTTCAGTTTCGGGGCACCAGTGAAGTCCATTATATGAAGAAAAATTCTTAAATGTTTTCCTCAAAAACCATAGTTTCTTTACGACTGAAGACAGAAAGGCATGAACATCTTGGATGACAAGGGGGTGAGTACATTATTTGTAAATTGTTGTTCTGGAAGTGGAGTTCTCCTTTAATGTTTATTTTACTCCAAGTAAAAAAAAAAATTTTTTTTTTAAGTTAATGATAATAACCCTGATTTGAATCTTCAATGACTGTTAAAAATGATTCAGTATATGTGTAATATTTACCATTTATTTTATCCTCAAACTGTTTATTTGTGTATTTAGCTACCCAACCAATCACTTTGGCACTCTGACGGGTTTGCAGTCCATGATCAGTGCTGTGTTTGCCCTTCTTCAACAACCACTCTTCATGTTGATGGTGGGACCACTGAAGGGTGATCCTTACTGGGTGAGATAAACATTCAGTGTGACACACCATACATATGCGGCCAAATATGTATTTATATTAAAACGCAGAATCAAGATTTTGGACAGGTTACTAAATGTGACACTTTTTGAATCAACAGATCAACTTGGGCCTGCTTGTGTTCTCACTGGTTGGATTCCTGCTGCCAGGATATCTCTTCTACCACCGGAGACAAATTACAAAGGAGAAGACAGAGCGTGATAGTCTGTCAATAAGCCAGTCAGTGCAGGAGAGCAACAGCCTAACCCAAACAAACGATTCGGCAAAATATCAATTAAATGGGAATGTCTGAGGTGGAAAAAATTTCGGATTAAAATGTGTGTGAATTAAAGGCCTGATTTTTTAATTATTCTATCATGGCACTTCAGAAACTGAATTACTGGCCTGCATGTAGAGCCACTGTAGGGACTTGACAAATACAAAACAGTGTTAAAAACAAACAAATGTGCAATTAAAGCATCAGCCAAGGCTTTGACTGTGTGACTGGGCAGGATGTATTTTAAAGGCTTTTATTATCAAACAGAATAATGTTTTACCATGGCCTATAGTATAAATTTTGCAGTTTGACGCTTTGAAATGTCCATTAAAATGGTAGGGGGGTTAAATATCATCAAAAGCTTCCATGAGCACCTTCTGCCTCATCACTTTTGTCAGTATGAAATCAAAATCCACTCAATTTACTTTCCTAAAGGGATAGTTCACCCCAAAATGAAACTTGCTCCATGATTTATTCACCCTCAAGCCATCCTAAGTGTGTATGACTTTCTTCTTTCAGATGAATACAATCAGAGTTATATTAAATGTCCTGGCTCTTCCAAGCTTTATAATGGGAGTGAATGGCTGTTGAGATTTTGAAGTCCAATAAAGTGCATCCATCCATCATAACAAGTACTCCACACAGCTCTAGGGTGTTAATATACACCTTCTGAAGTGAATTGATGTGTTTTTGTAAGAAAAATGAAGAGAGACGAGAGCAAAACAAAACACTGGTCACAAATTAAAAGTACAAGTCCTTTGCTGTAAACAAAACTCAACAGCCATTCACTTCCATTATAAAGCCAGGATATTTTTAATATAACTCCTATTGTAATCGTCTGAAAGAAGAAAGTCATATACACCTAGGATAGCTTTAGGGTGAGTAAATCATGGGGTAATTTTCATTTTTGGGTGAACTATCCCTTTAATGCATTTACAGTGTTATTGTGCACAATTTATCAGTGCACTTTATGCCAAAGACAAATATTTTATTTTTATAATCTTTCATTATCTTTTTGTATCTCGAACAAAAAGCCTCTTTGAAAATCTGTGCTAGAAGTTTTAGGAGTGTAGTTCACAATTGACTGTAAACTTAAATTCTACCATGTTATGAACTTTATTATGTATGTGCAGGACACAGACATATTCAAATTCACGAGTATGAATAGTCTCACATTTTTAAATAATGCTCGCCATTTAGCAGAATGTAAAATATTTCTGTAACATCTCCCTTCGAGACTCAGGTAAATGAGGCAGGGCTTCATGTAATGCTCACTTTACCTTGACATGGATCATGTTAAATTTATTCCTTTGGTTTTAAGTGGACTTTTTTTTTTTTTTCAGATGGAAATACAGCTTTACATGATAAATGGTAAATACAAATGATTCGTTTTACTGCAGAGGCCAGTTTTGCACTATATACTTTGTTTCAAAAGTATTGTTACAGAACTGTAATCATGTTATCAATGATTCTACTGATTTTTCAACATGATGGTGCTTGTACTGTGCTAATATCTGTAAATATGCCTGTAAAGAAATCAAATAAATTCAAAGATTTTCTCACAAATCAGCCCATTTCTCAGCTGATTGTTTTATTTGTAAAAAAGGTTTTAAAAAAAGTTGAATGAAAAATGTTCCATTATTCATCATACTCATAAATAGACACAGAGGCACTTAGACACTTACAAATATAACACATGTGATGTTTACCAGGTGTTCTGGTACATTACATAATGATATACTCTCACACATATATACACACTTCTGACTCACTGTAACTCTCGCTGTAACATAAATCTGTGACGTCCCATCAAAGGCCCAATTGTCGAGCTTGTGCTTCTCCTCATCTCGTTCCATTGAGGCAGTTCTTATCTCAAACTGCTGCTGCTGGGCTGAGCCCCAGTCATGCCTGGGTGATCAGGGCTATGGCGATTCTGGAATAGGAGAAATAACAATATCGTATATATTTTATTGTATTTATCAGCGATACCAGGTGTACTATTTATCACAATTTAATTCACTGCTTTAAGCCCACACTTATATCCATTGCCACCTGCAAGCTTTTTCAGTAGCTGTGGTCATCATACCATTATTTTATTTTCAGAGTTGTGTATTCTGAATTGTGTTGTGGAAAAAAATAGTAAAAGGTGACACCAGTAGCTCACTGAGCGCAACCATTTCACGTCATAAATGGAGCCCCCATTGTCCTGAATATGTATAAAACTGGATTTTTAAAATAACAAATCTTTCATGGGTTTTCTACTACATATTTCAGTAAGAGAAATCATTTATATTATATTAAGCCATGCATGTCATAATACCCAGGGTTCCCTTTAAAAAATAAAAAATAAAAAATCTTACTGACCACAAACGTTTTTGAATGGTAGTGTAGAAGAATTCTTGCAAAATAAGAAGTAAATATATATATATATATATATATATAAAATCCAAATAACCTTTTTCTTCTTCTTATCTTTCTTCTTTTTCTTTCTGTCCGGGTCATCGTCCTTCTTTTTCTTCTTCTTCTTGTGGTCTGAATCTGATGGAGTTTCTGTGGTAAAGATGTGAGTTGACAGTTAAGCAAGAAAGCACACATTCATTTTTTCGCGTGTCTGGGTATGACCCTCACCTGGTGGTAGGGGATCCTGCGGGCGATGTTTATGCTTGTGTTTGTTCTTCTTCTTCGGTGGTTGAATATGCATCAGTCTGTACTGCTCTGGTAACTTTGTCAAGACACAGAGAGTCACATAAATCATGCATACAAAACAACAATAATCAACTGACCCACATAACCATTCGCTACCAACGCTGTCTAAGAAAGACACCGACAAACCTCGAAGCACAATCTAATCAGAGGCAGCATCAGTTACACTTGCCTCCCTAAATGCAAAGGGGATCCTTCTTTAGCTTCTCTCATACACACACACTTACAGGGCCAGTGTGTAGCCTGAAACCGGTGAGCATAGCCCCAGTGAGAGGACTGAAAGAGTTGTTGCACACTGGAGGCTTCTCAATGAGAGATCGAAGAGAGCTGTTGTCCTGAATGCCTGGGCTGTCGATCATACCTGCAGTACAGAAGGATCAAAACACAATGTAGGTTCAATACAGGCAGTGCCGGCTGTTTTATTTAAAGGCACAGTACACCCCCCAAAAAAACAGAATGTTGGTAACCAAACAGCTGATGTTAGCCATTGACTTCCATTGTGTTTTTTTCCATACTATGGAAGTTAATGGCTACCATCAACTCTTTGGTTTCCCACATTCTTCAAAATATCTTCTTTTGTGTTCAATAGAACAAAGAAACAAGTGCAGGGTGAGAAATGACAGTATTTTCATTTTTAGGTGAACTATGCCTTTAAGTTTTTAGAACTGTTGTAGAATTAGCACTGAAAGGTGAAAATATGTGTACACACCAGGAAGCTCAGGAAGGAAGTTGCTGAGTTTCTCTTTCACCTTCTTTCCACAGAACTTGTTATAAGCGTGTTCCAGGTTGTAGTGTGTGATAAGATTTGTGTGTCCTGTCAGTTCGTTCTCCACTGTGAAGAAAACATTAATAAAGGTGACCAAAATAGCTCTATTAACTCCAAAATAACCCACTACCAAAATTTAGCTTCTTAACTAAAGTTTCTCATCTTTTTGACTCAAAGGCTAATTGGTTTCCTCTGGTACGTCTGCTGTAAGGACAATGTTTTGTTTTCAAAAGTTTAAGACAAGCACTAAACAATAATTAAAATTAAAATGACTAAACTTTAGAATTTCTGAAGTTTTAAATGCAACATTTTCTTCATGGATCCCACTTTATATTGAACCAATATACACTACCAGTCAAAAGTTTTTGAACAGTAGGATTTTTAATGCTTTTTAAAGAAGTCTCTTCTGTTCATCAAGCCTGCATTTATTTGATCAGCAAAAACAGTAAAATTTTAACTAACTTGAACAGCAAATCAGCATTACAATGATTTCTGAAGGATCATGTGACACTGAAGACTGCAGTAATGATGCTGAAAATTCAGCTTTGATCACAGGAATGAATTAAATGTTAAAATATACTCAAATAGAAAACAGTTATTTTAAATAGTAAAAATATTTTCACAATTTTACTGTTATTGCTGTACTTTGGATAAAATAAATGCAGGCTTGGTGAGCAGAAGAGAATTCCTTAAAAACATTAAAAATCTTAACTGTTCAAAAACTTTTGTGTGATAGTGTATAGTTAGAGGAACAGTATGTAATGTATATTTATTACAAAAATGCCCAATTAATTGTAAGATTCCTATTAACATTTATTAAATTACATTACTTTTCCACTCCTAGAAGTCCCACTTTTTTGTTAATTTTATTTTAAAGCTTGTCTCAGAGGCCCTCTTGGAAGTTTGCTGAGGCCCTCTGGTGGCCCTAGTTAAGAGCCCCAGGACAAAATACAACGATAATTGTTAATAAAAACAAAACCATAACAAATGAATAAGTGATTTATTATTATCATTACATTTGTTAACAGTAATACTGTTAACTGTTGTTACCAGGGTAATCTTAAGTAAGGGTCTTACATGACGTGATATGAGATGACATATATTGTCTGGTATGACATGACATAGTACCATGTTTTTTTGGATAAAGTAGCGTGGTATTCTTTAAAGTACCATTCAAATACCTGGGTATACACTATAGAAGCACTCTAGAATGGCACTGACACAGTACTTTATTATATATTATTACGAAATCAATAACATGCCCAATATTTAAAATCACAAAAGAGGCACCCACTGGGCAGTTCTCGCAGCAGGTAGAAGGGCTCGTTCATCGCGGCGGGTTTTCTGATCGGACCCCCTTCATCCACCATCTGATGCGGGAAACACATCGGGCCCATGTTTTGAGGTACCTGAGGTTTCCCAGATCCAAAACCAAGCGCAGACGGCCCTGCTGGGCCCTGTGAATCAGGCTGACCATACAGAGAGGAGAAGATTTCTGTCATGATGGCAAAACTAAACTACGATGTTATTATTGTGTGGACGTTTGTCTTAGCTTGACTAACGCTACTGCAGAACGCCCCTGACAGACAGTCTGTTGACAACTGCTTCCGGTTGTTTGGGGAAAATTTACCGTAATTTATCAAGTACGTGATTGTGTTGTGCACAAATCCTACATTTGACTAAACAGACTAACATAATACGTCGTTAAAATGCACTATATTGTATAATACTGTATATCATTTGCATAAATAATTATATAAGACGAGACAAATAATTAATGTTTGTGTCAGTGACGCGTGTCAAAATCGTCGCTAGAAGTGTATTTATTACGGTAAAGAAAAATAAAAAGAAACGTACTTCCTCTTGTCCTTCCCTTTATATGACATCATGCCCAATAAGCAACATCGTTTCAAGAAAGTGACCAATCAACGGGCGTGCTTTCAAGAGGCGGGGCTAATTTTTTCTTCGTCCGCAGTGACCTCTGTCCCTTTAAATCGTTTAATTCATTTGCCGACGAATATTGTCTCACAGTGATAGCGGTGTTGATGCGGACTGTGCTGTCTTGTTCACCGCAGCACCCGTTTTCTGAAAATACGAAATAAGAATGGCTTTATTAACTCCTCTCTTCGCGTTTCTGTATCATTTGCCACAGGTTTACAAATGGCTACTAAAGCCATACTACATAGCCTCGTTATTTATGTGTATGGCGTTCTTGCTTATCCGCAAAACGCCTGGAATCTGCGAACATCTTTCGACGCAGCGTGAGGATGGCAATTCATGCGATTTTGACTGGGTATGTATAAAGAAAATCTTTGGGGTTTTATCACATGTGGAATGGTAACGGATAAAGGCAACCTGCCTAGAAACGAGGGGACTGGGTTGTGGCTAGTGGAATTTGGGGGTCGCTATTTAGCTGGCACGAAAACAAGCCCAAATCATTGTAAAAGGAGGTCGAAATACTATGCATATAAATGATGCATGTGGAAAAAAGAAACCTGGCAGCGTGTCTCACGTATGGTGCACGTGTGTCATTCAGTGATCACACTATTGTGATGCTATTGTGCATTATACTGTATATTTATTTATTTTTATAAAAATATGACGCAGTGGGGTTCAAAAGCTTGAACAGTACAGCAAAAATGGGTAAATCTGGGCACTGTTAAATACACAGAAATTTGAAAAAAAAAAAAAAAAGTGAAAGCATATTAAAACTACTTTTTATATATATTTATAATATAGCACTTTATATTAGTTTTATATCATTAAGTGTTTTTACCGTGTACTAACATTTAAATTAATGTCTTCCTTTGTTCTGTTCGTTTGTTGTTGTTTTTTTCAGAGAGAGGTGGAGATACTTATGTTCTTGAGTGCTATAGTCATGATGAAGAACAGAAGAGCAAGTAAGAGTTTCTCCTTGCAATTAATTTTCTCTACAATATTATTTATTGACATTCAAATGTCAGAGAATAATCCCCATCCATGCTGAATCTGATGTCATCATGCTGAGGTTGAACGTGAAGGTTTTGTTTATACACTAAACATTTGGGCACCTGCGAGTCTTTGTGCTCTCAATGACGGTTGTCGATGTGTTTGTTGTTAAATCAGTTTTCTTTGTCATTCAGTGTTTCTGTTACTCCCTCTCCCCCTCCTCCAACTCAGCTCGCCCCCTTTAAGTATGCATTTTTGTATCACAAAGCAATGCCTTATGAAAATATCTAGTTTTTGTTTGACCTTTGCTCCCCAGTTACCATTGAGCAGCACGTGGGCAACATCATCCTCTTTTGTAAAGTGGCCAATGTGATCCTGTTCTTCAGACTGGACATACGTTTGGGGCTTCTCTACTTGACATTGTGTATCGGTGAGTATTTTTTATCTTTCACAAGATTGCAAACAGTCAGTGGAAGCATGTAACTGGAGTCCTCTTCCTTTGAAAGAACTGTAGACTAAAACCATTTCTCATTTTTGATTAGTTAAAATACTAAAATAAATACTTAATAAAAAAAAAACTACGTACATATTAGAAAAAATAATAAAAATGACTTAAAAATACTAAAACTTGAACTAAAATTAAAATATGAATAAAATTTATATTTATAAAAAGAAACTATAATAGTATATCAACGATGCTAAAACAACACTGATGTATTATGATGGCTGTTAATATTCTCTTATCATTGATGCAGTTTTCCTGATGACCTGCAAACCTCCTCTCTACATGGGCCCTGAATACATCAAGTACTTCAGTGATAAAACCATTGATGTGAGTATGAGTTCATATTAGTCAGTTTGCTTTAGTTACACTTCATGAAGTGCTGGATTTCAAAACAAATTTGCACGGTATGAAAAAAGAAGGAAAAGAGCTGAACAATATGGATGAGAGTAATATGGAGGATGTACAGTAGTCAACATTTGAAGTGGATCAAAACATTTTATCAAAGTTGTCCTAAAACGAAAAACAATATCCGTTTTTGTCTTAGGGCAACTTTGATTAACTTTTTTTGATCCACTTAAAATGTGGACTACTGTATACTAGAAGAGCACCAGTAAATGGGCAGAGTCTGTATCCTTTGTATCCTGTCTATTTGCATGGTGCATGTGCCTTTAAATGCTAATGAGCTCTGCTCACCCCACCCCTCTCTTCTGTGGGGTGACGAGCAGTTCTCTGAGACTGTTAACTTTAGCCACGTTTGTCGCAGAACTTGCTAACTAGCACATTATTTCGAAAGGCGATTTGCAAAGAATCATAAAAAAAACTTACACTCACTTCTTCTGTAGGTGAAGCTGGACCACGGATGATTTGCATGAACTTAGACGCATTTAGGTAGATCGTGGGGCACATTCCCTTCAAAAACAAAAAGTAATCCTCTGCATCTTCAGCAGCTCAGATGTCGGGAGTAAATTTGACGATTGCTATGTTCATTATTACATTCAGCAACAAAACACCTTGCACCACCGCTTAGGAGACATTCTTGTCTATTCCTGCTCCTGTATAGAAACAATGGCAAACTGTTGACAGCTCACTCAGAGCAGGTCTACGCTAAAATGGCCATGTCAGTCAACAGTCATGGGAGGGGCCTGTGCAAAACTATGTCACTCTGCCAAGAATCTGTGAACGGCTTGATCTGAAAAAGTGGTCATGATTTATGGGGTTTTAAAAACCACTGGGTGGATTTTTATCATTATAGGGTGGTTGTGTACACACACTGCCAAGACACATTTCAGTTCAAACAACATGTAAAAGTGAATTTTGCATGTGATGACCCCTTTAAAACATCAAAGGGAACTAGTTTGTGTGTGCTTGGCTTATTAGTAACAGGAATTCAGAGGCCATAAATGCTTATTACCATAGCAGGCCAGTATTCTTTGCAAATAAGCCACTGCATGTTCAAAAACAATGCAAAGCAAGTTTGAACCCAGTGGTAACATATACTAATTTCGGCCACATTAGTTGAACTTTAACTTCAGCAGCCTGAGGGAAATTTTGTGTTCAAATACAGTGCCTTGTGAAAGTATTCATACCCCTTCATTTTTCATTCATGAATACTTATGCAATGGAATCATTTCAGTTATTTATTTCTAATAAATTTGCAAAGTTGTTACAAACCTGTTTTATGCATTGTCATTATGGTGTATGGAGTGTAGATTGATGTGGGGAAAAAAAGTAATTTAAAGCAGTTTAACATAAGGCTGCAACGTAACAAAGTGTGAAGCAAATGAAGGGGTATGAATATTTTTGCAAGGCACTGTATATGTTTGAAACTGTTCAGGTAATGTTAGTGAGTATAGATGCTTACTTTTCTTTTGTCTTTAGGATGAGCTGGAGAAGGATAACAGAGTGACTTGGATCGTGGAGTTTTTTGCTAACTGGTCACCAGAGTGTCAGTCATTCGCTTCTGTCTATGCTGATCTGTCCTTAAAGTAAGAACATTATTCTTAATGCATTACAGTTCAAAGTGTATCAATTTGTTCAGCAACGATGCATTAAATCAATAAAAAAAACATAATTTGACTAAAGATGTGTGTGTGTGTGTATATATATATATATATATATATATATACACACATCTATATATATATATATATTATTATTATTATTATTATTATTATTATATATATATATATATATATATATATATTATTATTATTATTATTATTATTATTATTTTTTATTTTTTTTTTTTTTAAATGCTGTTCTTTTGAGCAATATATAATAATGATGATGATGATAATGATGATAATAATAATAATAATAATAATCATAATTCATTTCAACACTGATAATAAGAAATGTTTCTCCAAATCAGCATATTAGAATAATTTCTGAAGAAACATGTGACATTAAAGACTTGAGTAATGGCTGCTGAAAATTCAGCTTTGCCATCACAGGATTTAAACTACATTTAAATAGAAAACAGTTATTTTGAATTGTAATGATATTTGATTTTTTTTTTTTTTTTTAAATCAAATTAGTGATCTTAACAGAGCATAAGAGGGGTAGTTTACCCAAAAATTTCCTTATGATTTACTTACCCTCAAACCATCCTAAGTGTACATGAATAATTCTTCTTTCAGACGAATACAATCAGAGTTGTATTAAAAAATGCCCTGGCTTTTCCAAGCTTTATAATGGCAGTGAATGGCTGTTGAGATTCGGTAGTCCAACAGTAGTCTAATAATGTAGACCTGCATCCTGCGTCATCCACTATTTTACTCTCGTAAACACACGTACAAAAGTTAGCGGAAGCTAGAGATAGCGGTTCATTACGTTTTAAATATGGATATTTTTCTTACACAAACCCATCGATTTGCTTCAGAAGGTGTTTATTAACCCCTTGGAGCCATGTGGAGCACTTTTTATGATGGATGGATGCACTTTATCAGAGCCAGGACAATTTTAATGTAACTCCAGTTGAATTTGTCTGAAATAAGAATGTCATATACACCTAGGATGGCTTGAGCGTGAGCAAAACATGAGGTAATTTTCATTTTTGGGTGGACTATCCCTTTAAAAACATGAGGAAAATCTTACCAATGTCGCACCTTTATCTGTACATCTGTGAATTTAAATATTCTGAATAGAAATGATAAACTTCTCTCCCACTCAGGTACAACTGTGCAGGGCTGAAATTTGGCAAAGTGGACATTGGTCGTTACAGCGAAGTAGCCAAAAAGTAAGTTGCTCTGCTGTGTCTCACTGTTTCTCTGAGCTAATTGTAACAGACTTTGACAATATGCAATGTTTGGGGTTTTTTTTGCCTCAGGTACAGAGTCAGCACCTCTCCTCTCTCAAAGCAGCTGCCCTCTCTGGTGCTCTTCCAGGGAGGAAAGGAAATTATGAGGCGCCCTCAAGTGGACAAAAAGGGACGGGCGGTGTCTTGGACCTTCACAGAGGTGAGGCTTAATCACCCAAAAAGCCCTTCAGAGTGGAAAAACGTTGTCAGGAATATCCTTCAAACAGTCTATAATCTCTGTATATGTTTGTATAGGTATGTGTACTGACTTGTTTTTCATGTTTCTAGGAAAACATCATCCGAGAGTTTAACCTCAACGAGCTGTATCAGAAGTCGAAGAAGCTCGGAAAGACCAAAGGAGAGAAGTTCGAGAGGCCCACCGAATCTGTGTTTTCGCCTGTGCCTGAAGAGGAGGAACCGGAGGCTGAGACCATCACTGCGATGGACACAGAGAGCAAGAAGGACAAATAGAAAGTGCATCCTGCTGAAGAGCACTGTGAATCACTATGGGACTGGAGCTAAATGTGCTAATGTTTAGTATGCAGAGAGAAAGAGTTTGTATGAAGTTATAAACGGAATGATTGTGGTATTGTTTCTTTTTGTATAACGTATTAATTAAGTGCAAAATCAGTCCAATAATATAGTAAATCCTAATATTATTACATATTTAAATTTCATAATCATCGATATACTGAACACAGTCGATCAAGCAACTGGGACATTGATATTCAGCTGATATCTGTCAGCTGTTTTAATTTAATCAAGTTAAACAGTTAAACATTGGACATCTACCTCTAATATGGTTAATAATTGTGAAGTGATCATTAATAGGGGCTATTTTGTGTTGCATATGCATCACTGTTGGGGAACAAACTTTATATCAGTTTCTATTGTATTGTTAATCCTTCCATTCCATTGTCACTCCTAGTTTGTTTTTTTTTTGTTTTGTTTTTTTTAGAGTTTTTTACTACTTTACCGAAACATAGCTTGCTTGTGTGATGGTACGGGCTACTGGACTGAATTTAGTGATTTTTAAAAAGGGAGGGTCTTTTATGCCAACTGGTAAAAAGATTTCAAATATTCTGCAAAATTTAGTTGTCACTTTTGACATTGAGACCCAGTTACACATTTCATTTCAGAGAGAATATACTGCTGTAAAAGTCTTAAATATGTTTGTATTCTTTTAGTTTTCTTTGTGCTGACTGATTAAAGCGTTTAACATTTCTTTATTTTGAACTGACAGGCACAGAAGAAAGCTGCAGGCAGTCTTCACCTTTTAACCTTTTGCAGTCATTACTCTCACTGTTGGAAGCTTTTATTGTCAGTTTGTTCACGTGGAATCTTGTCATCAATTTCCACACAAAAATCTGTATTGTTTTACTTCCCTATTGAGTAAACCATTCTTGATTTTTATTTTTTTTTTTTTCTCCACTGATCTTTAATGAATTAATATCTGAGAAACGACTAAGTGCTTGAGTGGTTGTGAAAGAAAGCTTTTTTGCCATTCCAATAAAACACTTTGTTCTTCACGCCCTGTTTTGTTCAGCTTGTGCATTTAAACAATTTGCTCGAATTTAGACTTAACAGAATAACCAAGCAGATGTTTGACAAATTGTTCTTGAGCTGAAACATGCACATTTAAATGACTTGTTAAAGCGCTCAATTAGCGTTTGAGATTTGACACAAACCATGTGTTCTGGTAGCAATTGGCTACCAAAAATATACATAAAAGTTACATAAAACAGTTCCTGGTCGACCTTTCAGAACTAACTTCGCTAATTCCAGAGGAACCAGGTTCCTCATTACCAGGATGTTTCAAAACTATAAAGTATATAAATAGTAATTTCATTACTTCATAAACAGCATCAACTGAAAATATATAAAAAAATGATTTTTTTTTTTTACATTTAGCTGACTTATTTTAAATTAAAACTAAAATTAAAAGCTTAACGTCCGTGTCAATTCAGAGAATTGTTTCTAAACTCATAAATGTTAGAAATGTATTGCTGACGTCACAAAGACTGAACAGTACTGAATTGTGGAGTTTGATCATTCAACAAACACGTCTCGATGACGCACTTGGGCCCACCCCAAACACTATAATAACTGGAGTGTATTAGCATCAGAGGTTCACCCTCTCAATCACGAGTTACTGTCATTATGGTTAGTTACTACAGCCTACAGTTTGCTAGCTAGCTATACATTCGTCACGTAAATGCAAATTACCTGATTGCGATAATTTATAAAACAGCCTGGTCATCCATTCAGGTTGAGGCGCTATTTGACGGTTAAGAAAGGCGGCAGCTTTCCCGTGAGTGGGCGTGGCTTCGGCTTTAGGCACGCCCCTAGCGTTTGAGAGCACCGAATAGACCAATTCAGTGTTTGCAAACAGTGATGACGTTTTTTTGTGGGCGGAGCTTATTTGGTTGCAGAAAATTACGGTTTCAAGTAGAGGTCTATGGTAGTGATGGGAAGTTCGGATCATTTTACCGACTCGGTCCTTTGAGTCTCGTTCAGCAAAATCAACGAATCTTTTTTCGAGTCATTTCGTTCATTTTGTTCATTTTAGCAAAATATAATTAAAATGTTACGTTTTACTTCCCTAACACATCTGCTGCTTACACAAACGTTGATCACACTACAAACAAAACAAAACTATAATGCTATAATGCTTATAAGAAACAGAAAATATTAATTCATTGTTTACCTGTGTCTTTAGTCTATGATTCGCTCACCTCGCCTCTAATCTGACAAGTTTTCGGGTTTGAGTCGTTCGTTCATCACCTGACAGCCCAATTAGCTTAACCAACGCAGTCTGAGCCAGAAAGAGAATTGATTAGTTCATCTCTCGAGTCCTCGGGTTTGAGTCGTTCGTTCATCACGTGACAGCCCAGCCTGTAACGTTAACCTATGCAGTCTGAGCCGGAAAGAGAATTGATTAGTTCATCTCTCGAGTCCTCGGGTTTGAGTCGTTCGTTCATCACGTGACAGCCCCATAAAATGAACGAACGACTCTAAAACAGTTGAACTAATTCCAGTACAGGACCTAATAGGATGTTGCGCATGCGCGACTGAACGAATCACTCGCCGAGACGACTCGTTCGTCCCGAGTCACATTAAAGATTCGTTCAAAATGAACGAATCGTTCAAGAACGACCCATCACTAGTCTATGGAGCCATGGGACAAAAGAATAAAAACAGGTAAGTTTGAGATTATATTTCAAGATTCTGACATTATTCTCGCAATTCCGATATTTAATTAAACAATTCTGATAAGAAAAACCAACTCGTCATTGTCTTTTCCCCTTAGCTCTGGCTTCCCCCTGATAATTGACAAACTTACTATTGTTGAGTTAAATCGAGTTATACTCAGAACTAGGAGATATAAACTTGCATTTGCGAGAAAAAAGAATTGTGAGATAAAATAAATATGTAAAATAGGTTTAAATATGGCATGCTGTAACTGTAGGGCGATAGGTCCCCTACGAACAGCATATGTGAATATTATGTAGACCATTTAAATCAAATTTATGCTTTAAAAATAATCCTAGCAGTTTTCATCCATAGCCTGTTTGTTTAAACATCTGCGTTTAGCTTCAAATGGCGTCTTTGACGACAGTATTCTATAAAATTATTTGCATTCCTATTCTAGCATCAGCAGGCACAAAAATGTTTTTTTCCTTATTCCATGTATTTTACCCGTTTCACTCCACTTGTTACCAGCGTTTTTCTACCACCATTATGCACGTGCAGCTGCAAGTGACGACACTCTGACGTCTACTACGAATAGGTCTTAGATTTTTTTTTTTTTTTTACTCGCCGTTTTTATCATTCAGATTTGTCTGGGTGGTTAAGAACACATTTTTCTGTGGTGTGACAAACTCTGAACACATTTAATATTGCTTTACACGGACTTTACAAAAATAAGAAATAAAAAAACCTATATAAGATTGTATATTATTGTCTATATAAGATTGTTTATGGTTTAAAACAAAAACTAAAATTCCCTGTGAGCTGAGATTCATGAAACAATCAAGGGAGCACATCCACTATCATTTTCAGTATTTTTAGGTACACCCAGTTATTTTCCAAAGCTGCAACAAGGTAGAGGTGCCAACATATTTTTAGACCATTTTTCTTATGTTTACATTGACAACAGGCTTTCACAGATTTGTGGATAGACAAAAAAAAAATGTTGTTTTTGTGTGTAGCTTTCTAAAGATTTATCTATTAAAACATAAAGCTATGTATAGACGTGCCCACCATCTTGTAACGGTCAACCATTGGCTGTGCAGGGTTGTGGCATCTTCTAATATTCATTGATTACTATGGTGAATGACGTCAAGTTGACTATTACAACCACTGCCTATAGAAAGTCGCTAATGAGACATCTATGTATACATTTCTGTGTTAAAACAGAAGCAATGCATAAAGGAAATATTAGGAAGGAAAAAAGGAAAAAGTCGAAAGCACAACTGATTTATAAAGAGTTTATTACCAATGCTCAAACACGCACACACGCATACACATATTCACAACCATGTTCACTCACACCGAACTATACAGTACACGTTCTTTTCTTTCTTTCCCTCCCTCCCCTCAGTCCATCTTCTGATCCAAAATATTCCTATAAGTATTTTCATTGCAAACACATTCTGTCCCCTGATTGGCCAACTCTGTTCTAAATGTCGATCAACACCCCTGACAAGACAGACGATGATTGAAATGAGTCCTGCACAATGTCACAATCTTCTCGAATGCAATAGAATTAAATAATTAAAAATAAAAGGCTTTCACTGATTCAAAATGACAGCTAACATCGTCTGATTGGCTCAACCGCTGTCCAATCAGAGGGCACTGAT
The DNA here is from genome assembly GCA_012976165.1 of Labeo catla. NCBI lineage: Eukaryota > Metazoa > Chordata > Actinopteri > Cypriniformes > Cyprinidae > Labeo > Labeo catla. Next base: position 2,781,122 of record VONZ01000022.1, on the reverse strand, counting down.
ATGATCACCCACCATTCTGTGGCATCGCAGGAAGCTTTAAATCCTACATGGCTGACTAGTCAAGGCCACCAGTGAGATCTGGCTCTCACTTATTAATAAAACAAACAAAAAAATTATATCTAAGAGGCAGCCAATCAATGTTTACAGGATAAGTTTTGAAATATGTCCCACATATTGGACACCACCATATCAAATGCATTATTATGCTACAATTAACCCTTTGATTATCGGCTGATCTTTTTCCGGCTAAAGTGGCCATCAGCTCTTTATCCCTCCGTTTGATTAGATAAAAGTCCGTAGAGAACAAATATCAGCCTTTGTAGAAAAAAAAACATTTTGATCTTATCAATAACCATTTATAAAGTCATATAAAATAACACTTTAAAAATTAAATAAAAACTTGCTTGAATTTCCAAGGCCATTGCTCAGAAAACACTACTTGCACTTGAAAAGGCTGCTGTCATTTAAATAATGCATTAGTCCATTTCCTTATCTTTTCTACCGTTTTGCTCCCCTGGTGCTGATTGGATACAGACGCAACATTGTCGCATGCCAATCACAGTGGTCTGAAATGGCTACTGAATGCCACAGGTCCCCTTTTTTTGTAAAAATCAAATTCTACTCGGGAAAAAAACAAAAAACAAACAAAAACAAAAAAAAACAAACTGTGATCATTTTTTCTCTATACACAACAATTTACACATTTCTCTTTGATAAAAATCTTTTTTTTTGTTGTTGTCGTTATGTACTGAAATGTTTTCAAGGCAATCCGGTCCTTCAGCCGTCACAGCTCCTTACTGGTGAGGAGTCCTGAAGTCCTACTATGTCACGGCTTGAATGACCCCCCTGCTCCTCCTCCTCCTCCTCCTCTATGTCATATCCAACCAAAACCTGCTGGTCAGCATTATTTCCTTTTCAAAAAAAACACAACAGCAGAGATTTGCTTCAATTTTGAATAGAAGTTTTAAGATCTTTCCTGTAGGCATCAATAAATGTCCGCCAAACAGATTTTTTTCTGCTGCGTCAGTGAAGAACATGAGTCCGTGGCTTCATTCTTGACAATACGGGTCAAAACGGCTCGTCTCTCACACTGATATCTCGTAAGTGGTCCCTCCGACGCCCGTCACCTTCTTCACCCCGCCTCCAGGCTTGTGGGCGGGGCTCTGAGACGAGCCGGCACTGGAATACGCCTGACCTGGGCGCATGGACACGCTGACAGGATGAGAGGGGGACGAGGGGGTGGAAGAAGGCTTTGGCTGCCCGTTTGTCCGACTATACGATTTCATCTGTATCTCGTCCCTAAAACAGAGAATCAGAGTTTTTAGAGAAAGACTTGCGATAGCATATAAACTTATATAGTACTTTAATCACTGTTCAAAAGTTTAGGGTCTGAATTTTACTCTTATTTTTTTTTAAAGGGAACACTGGGTATTAAGACTTGTATGGCTTAATATAACATAAATGATGTTTCTTATTGAAATATGTAGTAGAAAACCCACGAAGGACTTGCATTATTTAACAAATCCATAATTTGGACTATGGGGGGCGCTATTACTTTGACTTGAAATGGTTGCACTTGGTGAGCTACTGGCGGTACCTGTTGCTATTTTTAATCCAAAACAACAAAATGCTGATACGATGCCACGTTAACGGTACGTTTCACTAGATAAGACTCTTCTTCCTCTGCTGGGATCATTTAGAGCCCTTTGAATCTGCATTTAAACTACATTTTGGAAGTTCAAATTTGGGACACCACAGAAGTCCATTACATGGAGAAAAATACTGAAATGTTTTCCTCAAAAAACAATTTCTTTACGACTGAAGAAAGACATGAACATCTTGAATGACAACGGCGTGAGTACATTATCTGTAAATGTTTGTTATACATTAAAAGACATTAAGTGAAAATACATTAAAAGAATCCTAAAATGCACCACAGTTTTTACAATAATAAGAAATGTTTCTTGAACAACAAATCAGCAAATTAGAATGATTTCTGAAGGATCATGTGACACTGAAGACTGGAGTAATAATGCTGAAAATTCAGCTTTGCCATCACAGAAATACATGTAATTTTAAAATATATTCAAATAGAGAACTGTTACTTTAAATTGTAATATTTCAGAGTTTTTGATTGAATAAATGCAGCCTTGGTGAGCAAGAGAGACAACGACAACAACATATAAACCCCACACTTTTAAACAGTATTGTATTTGAGAGTAAAGGTATGATGATCCTGTAACATGCATTTAAATCATGCACAATATTATATTAAAATGTGTGCAATGTGCTATTTTACAGTAATGTCTATGAAAGTTTCACTGCCACAGCCAAAAACCAGATTAAAGGAGAAGTCCACTTCCAAAACAAAGATTCACAGATAATGTACTCACCCCCTTGTCATCCAAGATGTTCATGTCTTTCTTTCTTCAGTCGTAAAGAAATTATGTTTTTTGAGGAAAACATTTCTGTATTTTTTTCTGTATAATGGAGAAATCGGTGCCCCGATTCTGAACTTCCAAAAGACAGTTTAAATGCGGCTTCAAACGATCCCAAATGTGGTTGTAAATGATCCCAGCTGAGGAAGAAGGGTCTTATCTAGCGAAACGATCAGTTATTTTCATAAAAATAATACAATTTATATACTTTTTAATCTCAAACAATAGTCATGCCTTGCTCTCCCTGAACTCTGTATTCTGACTCAAGACTGTTACGGTATGTCGAAAACTCCAATTGTATTTTCTCCCTCAACTTTAAAAATCCTTTCAAAATCATCCTACATCGCTGCAGAAGTACCGACCCAGCCTATGCAAAGTGAACATGCAAAGAAGATCAAACACCTTTAACAAAAAAGGTAAAACAGCGACATAGGACGATTTTAAAGTTGAGGGAGAACATGAGATGGGAGTTTTTTGACATACCCTAACTGTCATGAACCGGAATAAAACAGTCCAGGCAGAGTAAAACAAGACGACATTAAAAAGTATATAACTCGGGGCACCAAACTCAGGGCACCATAGCAGTCCAATATATGGAGAAGAATGCTGAAATGTCTTTCTCAAAAAACAATTTCTTTACGACTGAAGAAAGAAAGACATGAACATCTTGGATGACAAGAAGGTGAGTACATTATATGCAAATCTTTGTTTAGGAAGTGGACTTCTCCTTTAAAGCATCACAATGTAACCAAAAGTACACAACACAACACAACTGAAAGAATGTGATAACCAGTAATGAAACTTCACAGGATGCCTATTATTTCAAATTCCTGTGGCTATGACAAAAATGCATGATATAGACATCAGTTAGAAAGCCTCCCAGAGCAGATATAAGTTCAGAAAACAGTGCGAAAAGACAATGGAAATAGTTTAGCTACAGTGGCAAATTCGGTCTTGCCTGCCAGGAATTTTAATTTCTCTGCTACACAATTTGGAAAGGAAATATTCTCTTAAGCACTGAAGCATGGCAGGTTTATTATAAACATTAGCTCGGCTGTCAGCATGCCAATGAAATGACTGTTAGCAAATAGGGCTCATTGTTTGGCCCTTGGGTTGTTTCCAAATAACAATGGATACATGTCAACTTAAAATATAAAACCCCATGACAGAATTTGGTTCATTTTTTTTTCCATTCTAATCAACGTTTCCTGTAAAGAAGAATTACTCTCTGGTTCTTAGTGGAGGCCAGTTTGATTTTGTTTTTTTTTTAAAATGCTGACTAATAACACAAAGCAAAACAGGCTTTCCAGACCCCTAAATGAGCTTTCTGTCCATCTCAGATCTATCCATTTAGTCATTTGCCACTGATTAAATTGGATCTGTTTATTCTAGAGCAGACAACATCCAGTTTATCTACACAGGTCACCATGGTAACAACTTAAGCGGCAGCATGATGTCAGGAGACTTAAAATAAATAAATAATTTAAATATAAAAATCTAGTTTCCTATTCTCTTTCTTCATAGACGTGCTTTATTTGATTCTGTTCGTGTTTACTGTGACATCATGATATGGCACTGAGACAACTGGACACTACCAGTCAAAAGTATTTGGAACAGTATTTAAACAGTAAGATTTTTAATGTTTTTTAAAGATGTCTCTTCTGCTCACCAAGCCTGAATTGATCTGATCCAAAGTACAGCAAAAACAGTAAAATTTTTTACACATTTTTACTATTTAAAACTGTTTTCTATTTGAATATATTTTAAAATGTAATTTATTCCTGTGATTTCAAAGCTGAAATTTTAGCATTACTCAAGTCACATGATCCTTCAGAAATCATTCTAATATTCTGATTTGCTGCTCAAAAAACATTTATTATTATTATTATTATTATTATTATTATTATTATTATTACTGTTGTTGTTGTGGGAGTAGAACAACGGAGTAGAATTTTTTCAGGTTGCTTTGATGAATAGAAAGTAACAGCATGTACAGCATTTATGTGAAATAGAAATCTTACGTAACATTATAAATTAGGGCTGGGAATCAATTCCAAAAAGAATCGATTCCTCAATTCTGAGGCATTGGGAATCGTTTTTATTTCAACAAAGCTTAAATATGGGCGCCTCTCAAACAAACAGCTGCATCATATGAAGGCTGCATATCTTGGCTGCTGTCATCAAACGTCGCTGAACGTCGATTCACGAAAATAAACATTGAAAAGAGTCGGTACTGAGCATGTTTGAGGATGCAGCCTTCTGTTAAGCACATATTTATTTGCCTCTTGCTCGCTAAAAGTGATTAGAATCTGATTCGTTACAACGAAAAGGTTCTTTCGTATAGATTGTTTTAATGAACCAGTTCGAAAATGATTCAGAAGTTATTTTACGGTGGAACTGGCTTATGTTGTCCACATGAGCGCTGCACAACAAAATAGATTATGATGTGATTGAGGGTCTTGGTCCTATTTTCATCTTAAATAAAATGCTGTGATAATTCTGAAAGAAAGCGCCGAGAGCACAGATAAGTGGTGGAGAGTGCACGTCTGACTGACAGATAAACCACAAGCTTTTATATCAGCTCTTATATGAGTGTTGTTGCTAATGTTCTGGTTATTTTGTTTCAATGTTCAGTTTGTTAATTTTGTGCAAAGCATACAGTTGAAGTTAACATCATTCAGCTGAACTATACACGTCTTGTTTCATTCATGCAATAAACGCATGTCCATTACTGAACTGTGGGCTATGACTAATTTCATGGGCAATGCAGACAAAATTATAATTTAAATACAGAAAGGTTTCATAATTTTTAAAAACAAAGCTTCATATTATGATAAGGTTACTTTCTAAGACCTTTATCCTACAGTCAATGCAAAGTTAGGTTCCTCCAATCTAAAAGCAAGAATCAAAAAAGAATCGAAGACTGGAGTAATGATGCTGAAAATTCAGATGTGATCACAGGAATAAATTACATTTAAAAAAATATTTAAATTGAAAATAGTTTAAATAGTAAATACATTTCACAATATTACTGCTTCTCCTGTATTTTGGATCAAATAAATGCAGGCTTGGTGAGCAGAAGAGACATCTTAGAAAAATCTTACTGTTCAAAAACTTGACTGGTAGTGTATATGATATGATTGACTGGTAGTGTAGTGTATATAGTTTTTTTTGGTTTTTTTTGGCCATTCAAACTAAAATACATACATAAATTAAAAATTATATATTTATTTTGCTGCCTGTGTGAACAAAGCCATTAAATTTTTAAAAACTGTAACAGTTGACTGCACATTTAAAATTAAATGGTTAGATAATGTAAATTAAATTTTCTATATTTTAGTTTCCCTTTTATTAACTTAGATTTTTTTTTTATAATAATTGGAATACGCTCAATTGTGCTCAATTAAATTTCATTAGTAATATTATTTCCTTTTTTCTTTTATTTTTATGTAGTTTTATGTTTTGGCAATGTTAAGTATTTTATTTAGCATTTTTTATTAAATAAATGTATAAAAGAATTTAATTTAAAATATTTCTTAAAAGATTACTTCACTTCCAGGATAGAAATTTACTGAAAATGTACCCCATGTCATGCAAGATGTTCATATCTTTCTTTTCTTCAGTCAACAAAAAATTAACATTTTGGAGGAAAACATTCCAGGATTTTTCTCCATATAGTGGACTTCAATGGGAGCCAACAGGCTGAAGGTCCAAACTGCAGTTTCAGTGCAGTTTTAAAGGGCTCTACACAATTCCACCAGAGGAATAAAAAAAAAAAAATCTATACTTTTTAACCACAAATGTTCATCTTGCACTAGCTCTGCAATGTGCAGCTTAACGCTTTATGAATAAAAAAATTCAAAATCGTCCAACATCATTGTTTTACCTTTTTTCTGCAAAGGGTGTTTGACTTTTTTTGTGTATGTTTGCTTTGTAAACACTGGGTCAGTACTTCCACCAACATCACGCTTGTCCTTCCCAACATGACTACATAATGCGTAAGGTTGGGCTAGTGCAAGACAAGCATTTGTGCTTTAAAAATTATATACATTTATTTTGTTTTTTAAAGAAACTGACTGATCGTTTTGCTAGCGAAGACTTATTCCTCGGCTGGGATCGTGTGAAATCATGGGGATAAAACTGCAATTTGGACCTTCAACCTGCTGATCCCCATTGAAGTCCACTATATGGACAAAAATCCTGGAATTTTTCCCTCAAAAACCTTACTTTCTTTTCAACTGAAGAAAGGCATGAACATCTTGGATGACATAGAATTGAGTAAATTTACAAGAATTTTTTTTTGGAAGTGAACTCATCCTTTAACTATTTAACTGACAATTTATTAAGGGATAATTGATTTTGCTTTTAATAATTATGATTCACAACCGTTCAACAATGACACCAAGTAGCAGAAAGCAACAAATGATCGCTGATTAAAGCATAAAACTACTGGAGAGTTGCCTAGACAGAATGAGTTCAGACCGGTGGGAAAAAGCAGAAGGAAGAAAGAAGTGAAAGAGATACACTCACAGGAGTCTGGGAGGAGGAGGAGGAAGAGTAGGAGGAAGGAGGCAGCAGGCTGCGCAGAGCGTCGTAAGGTTGAGGGGGAGTTACTCACTTTGGCGCCTGTATGCCCCCTCCCCCGACCGAGGCCGAGGCTTTGCGGACCAGGCGGTACTGCATCTCTGCAGCGGCAGCGCTAGAGTAAGACAGAGACTTCCCCAGCGGCGGGGGGTGCGGCGAGCGTGGAGGGTGAGTGGTGGGCGGCAAGGGCGTGTCAGTGGAGCGAGTGCGGTACGGATATGAGGGCTGAGATGGGCCCGAGTCAGAGAGCAGAGGGGGTCGAGAGAAGCGGGGTGGCCGATGGTGATGGTGATGATGATGGTGGTGGTGGTGATGATGGGGCGGCTGAGAGTCGTGCAGCAGGCGTTCCCGCTCTCGTTCAGGCGGAGCGGGCGGAGAGGAGGTGGAGCCACGTAGGTAGCCGGCGTGCTGCGGGGAGGCAAGGAGGGCAGTGCTGGAGGCAGACGGCTGGTGGAGCTCCGCCTCCCGTTGTTGGGCGATCTGCGCCGACAGGAAGGGCGAACTGTATCCAACTACAGGCGTGCGTGGTCGGCCCGGTGACATCTCAGGTGCTGCCGACTCAAAATCTGGGCTTTCGGAAGGTGTGAGCAGACTATCGTACGACAGACTGCCGTTCCGAGGAGCCTGCGGTGGCGTCTGATTGGCTAAGCTCTTGTAGCTGGTGGAGGTGGTTGCTTCAGATGGCGGGGCATTGTGGGAAGAGCGAACGCTCGAGGATCGCGAGCCTCCGGCAAGAACTGTGGGATCAGAAAAGGAGGGATACGAACGCCCTCCTAGGGCGTATCCTGTGATCCCTGAGCCTGGAGGTCCTCCAGGACCCCCGCCTGTTCGCTCTGGCCCGCTTCGCTCCACTCCACCCCCCTCGCGCCCATCCAGACTGGGCTCAGAACGATAGCCTGGCTGCTGACTGGACTGGAGGAGAGAAGAAGAGGACTCTTTAAGACTGTCCCCACGACTCATCTACAGAGAGAGCGAGAGAGAGACAGCAAGCAGAAGAGTTTATAAAGTTTCAAAGGAAATCTGAAAGCTAAATTCAAAGGGATGTCGAGGACAAACCCCTTGGGGTAAGGATCTTGTGGGCCACTGGGGACAGATGATTTAGGAAAGCGTTTTCTATAGCTATAATAAAGAGCCAGCATTGTGACAGACAGAGAGGCTAAGCTTGGAAAGGCAGGGAACAAACTTGGGCACATTAAAGGCAGAGCGCCATTGTTTTTCCACAGGAGTTGGAATGCGTGTCATTTTCGCATTTGTTTCAGTATAACACACCACACCACATGAGCAGCGTTAAAAATCAAAAGACCACAATATCCATCTTTTCTTGACTTGTGGTCTTTGTTGGCAGGGGATAAAAAGCCCTGGGGCCTCATGTATAAAAAGTAAGCTACAAGCAAGCATGACATTTACCCTGCTTGGCTCCTTAGCCTAAAATTGTAGATTTGACTGTAGCCAACTGTAGTCGACCTGAGTGACTGTGCATAATTTTTTATCCATTTAAATCAAGTATTTATTTCACAGAACAATAAAAAGTTCTGCACATGAATGTCTAGTTTTATTTTGTTACTAAATGCCTTAAGCAAAACTGAACATTGCATACAGTTGAGGTCAAAAGTTTACCTTGCAGAATCTGCAAAATGTTAATTATTTTACCAAAGTAAGAGGGATCATACAAAATGCAATGCAAATGTTATTTTTTTATTTAGTACTAACCTAAATAAGATCACATAAAAGACATAGTCCACAAGAGAAACTTTACATACGCTTGATTCTTAGTACTGTGCTGTTACCTGAATGATCCACAGCTGTGTTTTTTTTGTTGATGTTGTTTAGTGATAGTTGTTAATGAGTCCCCTGTTTGTCCTGAACAGTAAAATTCCTACTGCCTACTGTTCTTCAGAAAAAATCCTTCAGGTCCCAAAAATTCTTTGGTTTTTCAGCATTTTTGTATATTTGAACCCTACAATGACTGTATGATTTTGAGATCCATCTTTTCACACTGATATGCAACTATTACAGAAGGTTCAACTGCTCACTGATGCCCCAGAAAGAAAACACAATGCATTAAGAGTCAGGGGTGTAAACTTTTGAACAGAATGAAGACTTGTACATTTTTCTTATTTTGCCTAAATAGCTTTTTTTTTTCCATTTAGTACTGCCTTTCGGAAGCTACAGAAGATACTTACATGTTTCCCAGAAGACAAAAATTTAATTTACCCTTTTATGTCCTTCTGAAGCATTAGTGAGCGTTTGAACCTTGTGCAATAGTTGCATTACTAAATACAAAAAAAATAACATGCATTTTGTATGATCCCTCTTAATTTGGTAAAATAATTAAAATTTTGCAGATTCTGCAAGGTGTATGTAAACTTTTGACCTCAACTGTATGTCATTTTACTTCCTAGCAGCCTGATAAAGTCCTGTGCCTGTAATTTTCAGAAGTGTTTTCCTGATTTGAGGGCTGAGACAAACAATGATTATTGTCATTTTTGAGCGAACTATTTTAGAAACTCTTGAAGGTCTGAAGGCTTATATGCCTTATATTCAAGGAGAATAAAAACAGAATGGTAACACTTTACAATAAAGTTCACTACAGCAATTATTAAACTTAATGTTAATTTACTAATGCATTATTAAAATCACAAGTTGCGTTTGTTAACATTAGATAATGCACTGTGAACTAACATGAACAATGAACAACTGTATTTTTATTAACATTAACAAAGATTAATAAACAGTGTAATAAATGTACTGTTCATTGTTTGTTCATGTTAGTTTACACATTAACTAATCTTAAAGTTCCAGAACAAAGATTTACAGATAATGTACTCACCCCCTTGCCATCCAAGATGTTCATGTCTTTCTTTCTTCAGTTGTAAGGAAATTATGTTTTTTAAGGAAAACATTTCAACATTTTCCTCCATATAGTGGACTTCTATGGCCCTGAGTTTGAACTTACAATTTTAAATGCAGCTTCAAACGATCCCAAATACGGCTGTAAACGATCCCAGCCGAGGAAGAAGGGTATTATCTAGCGAAACGATTTATTTTCGAAACGACTGGTTATTTTCATAAAAATAATACAATTTTTAATGTAATAATTTTAATGTCAAATACTCGTCTTGTTTTACTCTGCCTGAACTCTGAACTCTGCCTGAACTTTTTTTTTCAGGTTCATGACAGTTATGGTATGTCGAAAAACTCCCATCTCATGTTCTCCCTCAACTTCAAAATCACCCTATATCGTTTTGATCTACTTTGCAAAGACTGGGTCGGTACTTCTGCAGGAGATGATTTTGAAATGATTTTTGAAGTTGAGGGAGAAAATAGTTTTTCTACATACCCTAACTGTCTTGAGTCAGAATACACCAGAGTTCAGGCAGAGTAAGACGAGACAAGCGTTTGAGATCAAAAAGTATTTAAATTGTATTTTTTTTTATGAAAGTAATTGACTGTTTCGCTAGATAAGAACCTTCTCCCCCGCTGGGATCGCTTACAACCGCATTTGGGATCGTTTGAAGCCGCATTTAAACTGCATTTTGGAAGTTCGAACTCAGGGCACCATATCAGTCCATTATATGAAGAAAAATCCTGAAATGTTTTCCTCAAAAAACATAATTTCTTTATGACTAAAGAAAGAAAGACATGAACATCTTGGATGACAAGGGGGTGAGCACATTATCTGTACATTTTTGTTCTAGAAGTGGACTTCTCCTTTAACAAAAGACACCTTATTGTAAAGTGTTATAGAATGATACAGAATTAAAAACACTCCTATACTCTGAATATGGGTAGAATATCTCACTGCTATGTTTGAACGTGTCACCCAGTTACTTCTACAATGGAAACTTAGTTACCGTTTATTCATGAGGCCTCAGGTCTTTCAGAATGAAAATCACATGACATGGTGTATTTCTCATCTAATATATCCTAATCCAGCCAAAACCGGCACACCCCAACAGCTACAACCAGCAAACTGTTTTGCACAGCTGCACTGTGAGGAGAGATTAATGCTTGTGTTGACACAGTGTAGGCTTTATTAACACTACTAGAGTTTAATTAAACAATGGAACAGATTATATTTATTCTTTTGCTTCAGAATAACCATATTTGTCTGTGCCAATTTTGTCTTTTGTACAAGCTGTGGCCTTTTAAGAAAGCAATGTGGTCTTTTTGTAAAGACAACATCTTTATATAATTTAACTCTTAGTGATTTTCAAGGTAAAGTTATGAAATGACTACTAAATAGTGGGAGATTCATAAAACAATTCAGCTGCATTAACAAGTTGCATTTAAAATTCAATGCATATGGACACTGAAAAAAAAGATGAATCTTAAAGTAAGGAGAGGATCATTGGCACATAAAACAATAACGCACACAGACACACAGAAAAAGTAGTACAGCGTAAACTTACTGATACTGTTCAACCGAAAGCCACTGAGTCAACCAAATTGGAAAGGGGAAAAACAATTTAATGGATTGAACAAAATGTTAGAAAAAAAAAAGTGGTATGAAGGAAATAATAAAGTCATGCAAAAGAACGTAAATTATGTCAAATTATGAATCACCACCATAGATTGTGTATGAACACACAGACCCTATGTACTTTGAATAAAAGATATGTAAATCAACAGAGCAAAGTTACCTGGTTGGCATAGGCATGTGTGAGGGCAGTGTGGTTCTTGCCCGGGCTGCTGTAGGTGGGCCTGTACTTGAACATGGTGGGGGTGGGTGGGGCTTTATTCAACAAACTACTCTCTGCAAACAAAGGACGACGAAAGATCAGATTTAGAGTTGTAAACACATTTTAGAAATATAAGTGTCAACAGCATCACAACAGGTAATTGCAATCTTAATCTTAAGACAAAATCTACATCTATAAAGTTTTATTAATTGTTCTAAATTCACAAGTATAGAGAAGTTCACACCACAACTAAAATGATAATGGCATAGAGGTAAGATATCATTGGAAACTGATGAACATTAAAAAAAAAGACAGTCAATCGAAATTCACTAGCACTTAAAAAGATCGTGCACCCAAAAATGAAAATTCATTCATTAATTACTCACCCTCATGTCGTTCCAAACGTAAAGACTTTCAGAACACAAATTATACATTTCTGATGAAATCCGAGAGCTGATGTCACATGGACTATTTTATCGATGTCCTTGCTACCTTTCTGGGCCTTGAATGTGGTAGTTGCGTTGCAGTCTACTCGAGGTCAGAAAGCTCTCGGATTTCATTAAAAATATCTTAGTTTGCGTTCTAAAGATGAACGAATGTCTTACTGGTTTGTAACAACATGAGGGTGAGCAATTAATGACTGAATTTTCATTTTTGGGTCAACTATCCCTTTGAAGAACTACTGCCTGCTTGTAATAAACAGAACGTGCTATGGTGTAGACACTAATATAGTTATCATTATAGTTACATTTACAGTTATTCTTGGTATGATCAGGCCTTTATATTCCAATCTAAATCAGATTTATAAATGGCTAAATTTATGCAAGGAAGACAAGACCAATCACAAAAGTATGCAAGTATTACGATGACATCACTGCTGTTACATTCTGAAAGCTTGAATAAACTCTATTCAATGCAAGTCAAATCCTAAATGTAATAAGTAACTAAAAATGCACTAATAAGGCAGAAAAGAACCAAACTTCTGAGAGATATTAATCAATCAGAATGCTACTGTAGTTTGCTCTAACCCTCAGAGTGTCCAGCAGGTCCTCGTGACAGCCCAGGATATCTGAGTTCCGGTTTAGGTGGAGGTGGAGGCTCGGCGTCAGCAGACTGACTCTCCATCAGACTGCTCTTAGACTGAAAGATTGCAAAAGAGAAAATAAATCACAAGTGAGTAATTAAATACAAAAACAGACAAAACTAAGGGTATTTTCTGACTCATATACAATGAACGATGGGAAAAACACTTATTTAAAGCATGACTCCTTCCTCCCAGAGCTGAACTGGATGATGACATCACTGAATCAACAATGAGTTGACTTTGACTGAAAAACTGACTGTTTGTTATCTACCTTAATCTTTAACGCTTCATTAGCTGCTATAAGACAAAGAGAAGAACAACAACGTGCTGTAAACTGTAAAACTGTTTGCACTACAAACCAGTGTGTTCATAATTAAGATAATACATTAACATAATATGGTAAGACACATCAATTTGCAATATAAAGCAGCAAAACACGCAGTTTTGTACAGCAAAAATAGCTAGATGCAGATGAGACTGGAAGCCAAGCCCATAAAACGTACAAATGGACGCACCCACTCTTACAGTAAAAAACGTGGATTGTCCTCTTGCATTATTGACACATTAATTTCCTGTTTGACACTGTAAAGCTGCTTTGACAACCTGTATTGTATAAAGCGCTACATAAATAAAGATGACTTGACTTGATTCCCAAATGCCAAAGTCACTAAAAAATGGTCACAATGTCAAAGTTACATTGCCTGAACTGTCGAACTATGCTAAAGAGTAGCACACGGTTATCCTGCTCAGGTACTGAAATTAGCCAAATTATGTATTTTTGCAATTTTGGTACTGCCCTACTTGCTTAGTTTTGGTTTATCATGCTAGGGGTTGCACGATATATCATATTTTAATCAGGACCCCGCTTTTCTCAATTAAGCATTTTTTTATTTGACAATTATCTTTGATTGCATTGATAACACCACCACAATGTTTCACATTTGCTGTTCACAGAGATAAAAAATTAAATCTCCCAATCAGAATTTTTCTGCCTGGTGTTTTGTTTAATCTTTCCAACCTGGCAACCATGCACATGCTCTTTCACGACTGAGAAAATAGCAGTGATGATCTGAAAACTAAAAGTAAAACATAACTTGGAATTGTTGAAATTAATTTCACTAGTTTAGCTTTTGAGAGAAGCTATTTATTGTACCAGTTTTCATGTAAAAAGTGGTTTTATTTATATGATAAATAATACATCAGGTGGTTGCAAGTTGTCAGTCTCTGATTTGTGATGAATTATTTATTATCCATAATTAATAATCATGATTATCATTTGAGCAAAGTAATTGTGATTATCAGTTTACCCATTATCATGGATGCCCTATACCATAAAATCCTATTTGGCACAGACTCAGAAGTTGCTGGGTGTGGCAACATGAACACACTTTAGGCTCTTTCTCAGGCTCTGGACCACAGCGTGCCAACTTTCCATGAGTAACTGGTTACAGCAGGCACACCTTTGTGATATTTTGAACTAGGGCAATGGTATCACAGCAGTGGATGCCAAAAGATTCAGCAACCTTATCAGAGGGATAAGACCGGGACTTCTGAAGATAATAGAGGAAAAGAGAATGAACATTTCCAATAATCAGTTCCTTCCATTTCTGCACAGCGGTGCACATTTATCAAGCAGCTCTCTCTGCCATTCTGTACCTCCTTCCTCCCTTGTGTTATCAGTGCTTACAACTCAGCAAGCTACAAGCTGAGCCTTTCATTTTAAAAAGCATTAATGCAGAAATCCGTGTATTTCCAAAAAGCTTGCCTACTTTTCTCATACCTCCAGGTTGAAAAGTGTCAAAAACATATAATGAAGTACTCAGAACTAATAGAAAGTTCCTGTATTCTTAAAGAACATAAATCAAGTGACATTTCAGAGCGCAACCTTCCATTATGGAATAAGAAAGTATTTTTGACAGTTCAAAAGCCAGTCTACATTTCAGCCATATTAATGCAAGCCTGTCTGTGTCAGCCGTCCTCAATCAGATGGTAAATGGCACAAACAGATATTTTTGAGCTTCGCCTGCCAGAAAGGGGAATTGGAACCAGTTGCTTGCAAAATAGTCTAACGCACTCTCTGACCTAGGGATTTTGGCTCCAACAGGAACATCTGCACCTCAGTGGCAGAGGTAACGCTCATGGCCTCATTCAAACATTTTAAGTCATAAATTTCCATGGCTTGTCTAGTTTCCAGATAAAAGCATTTTTTAAAAGCATTCAAATTGAGACTGACTTCCTAATGAATCACTTTGAACAATTTGTGATTTGTGAATCACTCAGAACAACTTATTAAAAAGAACACTCTTGCTCACAAAAACACAAGTGTAATATCTACAGTTCCATTCATTTCCATGGCCTTTCTGATATTTCCCTGATATTTCATACCAGTTGAGAGCCTGTTTTTTTCTAAAGGAGAAGGATGGAGAGAAGCCTTGAGAGTACGGAAGAAAATAAGTAAAAAGGCATTATTTCCTTACCCGGTGCAAGTCTCCTTGAATTCCGTTGTCGAGCACCTTGGCTGCCAGTTGAGCCTCAGTAAGCTGCGGTCGGAGGAAAGGAGGCTGAACAGACACCGTCTGAGCCTTCCTTTTTCTACCCAGATACCTGAGAGATCAAAATACAACACAGAGTTAAGAAGCCACCTCAATGAGAATACAACATATAGGTCAAAGTTATGAATGTAAGGGGAAAACATACCTGGGTGCCTGTGAGCTGCACAGAACATGTGAGACGTTCCTAAAGCAGCCGTTTGTAAAGGGATTCACGCCTCCTCTGAACTTCCCTGTTACCTACAAACAAAGAGTTGACTATTAAACAACAATCTTAGTAGTTACTATATCAGTTATTTGTCACTTTTTTAAAACAGCAAAAAATAAAAGTGAAAAAGCAAACATTTAAAATAATAAAAGGGAATGAAAAGAGTAGGGCTGCCCCCTAATAGGAAAAAATTCAAGCAGAAGACACACAGTCTATGACAGACAGGTTGTTAAAGGCTGGTCTATGTGGTAATATACTGCATCGGGCAGGACATCCAAATGCTCACCTATCATTCATTGTCCTCAAATATAGCTTTTCATCTGAAAGATGTATGTAGTAGCAACTTTACATGACTACTCAATCTAATGTTAACATAGAAAAATGTGCGCTATTCAAGTGTCTGTGCGAAGTGTGGAAGCTTAATAGTAGTGCACTTACTGCATGACAGAAGGAGGCACCTGTGTGGTCACTTGCTCTTAAAATACTCATTTTTGGTCATACAGGCAAGAGATCATTCAAATGCATTTAAATAGACTGAATCATGAAGTGAAGGAGCGCACTCTAAATGCATACGCGCACTTAGTCAGTACCTAACTTACTAGCTTTCATCAAGCAATGTTACAATTACAATTAGATATTATCGCACACCCAAAATAGTGAGACAGTAATATATAAAAGTGTGCACATGTGGTCAAACACATAAAGAGGAGGAGACATGGACAGAAAGAAAGCGGGAAATTGGTTTGGGAAGAGGATTAAAATGAGATTATAATCTAAAGAAGGAGGGCTGAGAGAAGGTCATATTTTGTAGGATTATAAAATTGCTTAATAGGGATTTTAATCCCAGTTCACCACCGCCAACAACATGGTTATTGACAGGAAAACAAACACGACAACAGAAGATTATGATGCGCATGTCGCAACCTGCTCATTGGTGGTCCTGCCTCTTGCCACCAGAACGACGTGGAAACCAGTGAGACCTGCTACTGGGATGAAGAAAAGCCCAGCAACACACATGACAGCCATACTGGTAAAGGGTCAAGGAGGAAACAGTAAATCATAGTACAGATCATTCAAAAACACTGCAGAAATTTTTACACTGTCGTGCTCTGAATTTTGCCCGAATATTTTTGGTGTGAGCACACACAAAAATTAAACAATCGTTTGAGGATACGTGACAGCCGAATGCACTCTGTCCAGCTGCTGGGTGTGGTAGAGAATGAAAAGCAGGCCGAAGCCAAAGACGCCCATTATGTGAGCCGTCAAGGAGAGCAGGAACAGGAAGAAATAACGGTAATTCCTCCGGCCGATGCAGTTGTTGACCCACGGACAGTGATGATCAAAATCCTGCAAGGAGAGAAGAGGCAAGTTGTGTGTGTGTGTGTGTGTGTGTGAGTCATAATGGTGAAAGAGAGAGAGAAAAGCTTAAGGTTGTCCAAAGCAAGCACACTTCTCTACTTAATTAACACAAATTGATCAGTCTAGTCTGCAAAGCATTTGTCAGAGCAAGAGTGGACAGACTGATTAATAACAAAGATTTACCCTTTGAAAAATAGGAACAACATAGTAAAAATAAATGCAAATGGAACTGCTATGTATTGTAATGTCATTTGTTTTGTCAATGCACATACTGGGGTGACAGCTGGAATCAGGTGTGCGTGTGTTTACCTCAACACAGTTGTCGCACACAGAGCAGTGTGAGCAACGTGGGGGTCTGTAGAAACGGCAGGTGGAGCACCACTTCATCCGCACTTGAATGCCTCGGATCTCCACAGTCTTGTAAAGAGGAGCCCGGAAATCATCCTCTTTATCCTCATCTTCCTCAGCTACAACACACACAGTTTAACACCTTCATCAGTATATCAAATTTCACTTTATTTTATTAACCTTAACACACATCTTGTTCACAATTCATCATAATGTTACTCTAAATGATTAAACACCGTCTTCATAATTTTTCAACAAAAAATAATAAACTGCTATTTCGAGTGACATCACCTAGGCCACACAGACAAAGAAAATAACTAAAAGCCAAATAACAGACAGCAGTTTTTGAATACTGAATTAAACTCAGAAATATTAGGGAAGTCAAATGGACTGGGAATGCATTTTCACATTGACTTTAAAGGGATAGTTCACCCAAACACGAAAATTCTGACATGAATTACTCATCCTCACGTCGTTCCAAACTCGTAAGACCTTCGCTCACCTTCAGAACACAAGATATTTCTGATGAAATCCGAGAGCTTTCTGACCCTGCATAGACAGCAATGCAACAACCACGTTCAAGGCTCAGAAAGGCAGTAAGGACATTGTTAAAATAGTGCATGTGACAACAGTGGTTCAACCTTAATTTTATGAAGCTACGAGCCTGCGTCATGGTACTCTTGTGGACATGCGTCGAAGACTGACACAAAAGAAAAGAAATTGTTGAATAAAGTTGTTATTTTTGTTTTCTTTGCACACAGAAAGTATTCTCATAGCTTAATAAAATTATGGTTGAACCACTGATGTCACGTGGACTATTTTAATGATGTCCTTACTACCTTTCTGGGCCTTGAATATGGTAGTTGCGTTGCTGTCTATGCAGGATCAGAAAGCTCTCAGATTTCATCAAAAATATCTTAATTCGTGTTCTGAAGATGAACGAAGGTCTTTACGTTTGGAATGACATGAGGGTAATTCATGACAGAATATTTTTACTTTTGGGTGAACTAATCCTTTAAGGCAGCGCTATGTTAGTATATACTAAGGCTGCCCTTGACTAAAAATTTTTGTTGTCAACTAGTAGTTGTAGTAGTGTGGACAACAAGTAGTAGTCTTAGTAGTGGGTATTAATTAATAATTTATTAATAAATTATTGATAAACTAGTATTTTCTCTTTTTCCGGGATGAAGTCTGCGACACTGACTCATCATCTCCACAGTGATGCACCTGTATGCATGGGCCATATGGATTACATAGTCTAATAATACATGTTTTCTATTAAAAAATTTGTTTAAATTTGAAAGCAGACATATCACTCTCTCTATATATATATTTTTCATGCCTGTAAGTATACATGGAGTTTCAAAGTTTCGCACTCAAGTTTACAGAGACCAAGACGGCAGAAAGCGTATCCTGTTTGGTTTCATTATTTTACAAAAGCGCAGCGTTTCATTGTTATTGTGAGTGCAAACACATAAATATAGCGTCTTTACAGATTTGAAATATGTATTACTCTCATCTTTATAACCAAAAATTATGGAGTATTTTAAGAGCAAGTGACCGCACCGGTGCCTCCAGTGCAGTAAGTGCGCTACTATTCAGCTTCCACACTCCGCACAGACCGTTCAATAGCACATATTTTTCTATGTTAACATTAGATTGAGCTGCCACACAAAGTTGCTGCTACTAACATATTTCAAATGGTAAGCCATATTAAAATGCATTTGGATGTCCTGCCTGATGTACTATATTACCACATAGACCAGCCGTTAACGATCTGTCCGTCACGGACTGTGAGACTTCGCCACTTCTTGTGGATTTTTTTTTTCTGCGACTAATAAAACTTTGGTCAACAAAGGCTCTTCTCGTCGACTAACGGTTAGTTGACTATTAGGGAGCAGCCCTAGCATATACTATTATTAGTACTGATTAAAATTAGATTTAATTTTAATGTTTTATTATTAGTAATTTGAGTACTTCAGCTTCAATTTATTTTATTTTAGTTAGTTTGCAAGACAACATTTTTAATCTTCATTTAGGTTTTTTTTTATTAAAAACGTTTCACTTTAGTTAACAATAAGAACACTGCTTAAAAGAAGTAGCGAAAAAAAAAAAAAAAAAAAAACATTAAAGTGGTTTGTTTCTCCAATAAGGCGACCACACATTCTACTGCAGCTGAATACACACACAGACACATCATATCGAAGATTGTTTCATTACCTCTAGGGAAGATGCCAGGATCCATAAAGGTGGCCATACAGAAGTTGGCCAGAACAAACAGAAACATAATGCCATTGTATATTGGCACAGCCACAGAAAACTGCTCTGAAAGCCAAGGGCACCTATGAGAAAAAGAGGCATAAATGAGACACAGAATGAGACTCAAGTCTGCTTAACCACCTTAATTCAGGGAAAAGAGCTGGTTGTCAGCTGGTTACTATAAGCGTACTATAGACATATGCAGATAACCATACATCTTTTTTGGGAAAGAAAGGGTACCAAAACACAAAAACAGGTAAAAGAGAAATAAAAGAAGTAAATAAGAGCACTTTGTGACAGATGCTGGCCTATTTTCATTGCCTTTCAGTGTTTAATCTGCAGGGCTGGTGAGAAGAGAGGGATCAGAGGGGGCAAATGACAAGAATGAACAGACGTGACACACCATCTGACTTAAGCCCCCCAGATTTCCTCTTGTGTGCCAACTGTAAGGGCTGTTTTTTTTTTTTTTTTGGCGTGATGACTATTTCATGTTCTGTTATATTTACAGGTCACGACTTATAGAATCCAGGGCACAAGAAGTCAACAGGAAGCTGATGTGATTTCTCAATTTCATCGAAAGAAAACAACGCCGACTGCACTTTAAAACGCTGATGTTGCATAAACACACTGACCTCATCAGTTTATGTGTGCACAAGCTATTCAGTGCATCATTAAGACCTTTTGTTTATGTAAACATGCATTTACATAAACATCGACGTCATGTCCATTTCAGTGTCAGTAGATCAATCTATTAACTTGGCAGAGCACTTTGGTAAGAATGCTGTAAATAACAAAAAGTCCTACGCATGCCTGCCCTGGTATGTTTTATTTATTTATTTTTTTGTAACTTTGTACTTGTACTCTTAACTGTAAGTAACATTGGCAGGAAAATGACTCCTAAGACCAGAAAAGCATTTTGGATTTACATCAATGTTACTAACTGTCAAAATGCATAAATCGTGACTAGAAAAATATTGCCTCATAAGAAATGAACTAGGACACAGAGACTAAGTAAGTTAGAAGTTTTGAAAATCAAGCAAAATCTGTAGAATGATTTTGTCGCCATTCAAAACATTTAATAAAGATTATTAACGAGCAGAGAAGCCTTTTAATACCGTACAGCCAAGGTAAATTCTGATATTCTAAGCTGTGTGAAAAATCTTTCTGATATTTAAGTTAGCTGGCGGCATTGAACATTAACTTATGAACTGAGGATATTTTTAGAAGCGTATTCCTTACATGTATGCTGTCAAACATTTCAGCAACAAAAAGACAATACAAAAAGACTATTTCAGTTATTTTAACACAGAGACTATAACATTCTCAGATGTGGCTCATTTGGTGAAAAAAAATGAAATATGACAACACTGAAATACTGTCCTACTTTGCAGCTGATGCCAATGATCATCATCATCAGACTAAGCTATTTTGTAATGTAAAATAATCCTGTGCACTTGGATAGTTTTATACAGGATTTTATAGAAATTAACCCGAAAATAAATACTATAATAAAATATTATTGTCAGTTATAGCGGTGACATAAGATACACATAGTAAAAAAACATCAAAATTAGGATCCTATGAAATCAGTTTTATTTTTTCCAAAATTCTGTTCAGTTTAAGCAAGTCTAATTGTCTGAATGCATAAAAACAACCTAATTTAACAACTATTTAACAACTATTAATTTATTTGTACAACAGCACCTATGAAAGGGAAAAAAAATATTTTTCAAAAAGTTTTGCCTTCGTTGAATTAATATGACCATGGTACTTTCAAAATTAAAACGCGGTGTGGGTGTTTTTATATTAGTGTATATCTGAAGGAAACCGACCGTCTTCAGGAAATTTTCGATTTTATTTCCATTTTATCATGCCTGTAATGCCTGATCAAACAGCGTTTGTGAGCGCAGCGCTGCTTTGTGTACAGCTGTTACCAAAAACAGTGCCTAGTGGCAAAAAATTAATTCAGACCATCATGAAAATTGACTGATGATTTTATACAGCAGTTGTAAATGTGAGCTGGTATATATATCCCACGGGGAAAGTCCTGCCACACATAGAGTGTAAGTCTGTGGGAAACACTGTATTGTGTGATTATTCTTTGAAAAAATTTTGATAATTTTAGCAGCAGCAGCAGCTCTACGTATATTCTACTGCACCACAGTATTATTCTGAACATTTTTCAAGTTAAACTGGTCTTTTATTTTGATGGGTTGCTGTGAGGACCTTTTAGGTTTCATGAAGTGACTCTCAGAGAATTTCTGGGGATATTGTTCATTTATTTATGTCTTAATGAGACGGCAGACACTGAAACACTGCGAGCATCATGTGCACTTCACGTGTGTCTAGTAAATGAAACCACGTGTCTGCGCTACTCATTCACACAGAGACATTACTAGACACACACAGCTTAAAGGAGAAGTCCACTTCCAAAACAAAGATTCACATATAATGTACTCACCCCCTTGTCATCCAAGATGTTCATGTCTTTCTTCAGTCATAAAGAAATTGTGTTTTTTGAGGAAAACATTTCTGCAATTTTCTCCATATAATGGACTGATATACGATGCCCCGATTTTGAACTTCCAAACGATCCCAAATGCGGATGTAAACGATCCCAAATGCGGATGTAAATGATCCCAAACGATTCCAGCTGAGTAAAAAGGGTATTATCTAGTGAAACAATCGGTTATTTACATTATAAAAAAACAAAAAAAATTTAAATACTTTTTTTTTTTAATCTCAAACGCTCGCCTTGCCTTTCTCTCCCTGAACTCTGTGCATTCTACCTCAAGACAGTTAGGGTATGTCGAAAAACTCCAATCGTATTTTCTCCCTCAACTTCAAAAATCATTTCAAAATCATCCTACATCACTGCAGAAGTACCGACCCAGTCATGTAAAGAAGACCAAACACCCTTAACAAAAATGGGTAAAACAGAGATATAGGACGATTTCGAAGTTGAGAGAGAACATGAAATGGGAATTTTTCAACATACCCTAACTGTCATGAACCGGAACAAAAACAGTCCAGGCAGAGTAAAACAAGACGAGCGTTTGACATTAAAAAGCATATAAATTGTATTATTTTTATTAAAATAACCAATTGTTACGCTAGATAAGACCCTTTTTTCTTAGCTGGGATCGTTTACAACCACATTCAGGATCGTTTGAAGCCGCATTTAAACTGCATTTTAAAAGTTCAAAATCGCGGCACCATATCAGTCCATTATATGGAGAAAAATGCAGAAATGTTTTCTTTACGACTGAAGAAAGAAAGACATGAACATCTTGGATGACAAGGGGGTGAGAACATTATACGTGAATCTTTGTTTTGGAAGTGGACTTCTCCTTTAAAATTAACAGATGCTAGTCTATATCACGACTTGAATTAATTGTAATTACCTACTTTTGATTTGATTTTCATCCAAACATTCACAAATTCCATGACATTCTGCATTATACAGTAAATTCCATTTTTATGACTGTATTCTGCAATTCCACCCGCATTTCATAGGGCTGAGATTGTCCTATTTTGTTTTTGCCAGCTCTTGAAGCTCCACCCTCTTCTGAAAAGGGGGCTGGGAGCAACAGCCCATTTGCATTTAAAGGGACAAACAGAAAAACTGCGCATTTGGGCTCCTACCCTAAAAGTTGCAATTTTAACAAGCTATAAAAAATTACCTGTCGGATATTTTGAGCTTAAACTTTACATACACACTCTGGGGACATCAAAGGCTTCTTGTAAAAAGGGGCATAATAGATCACCTTTAAGTATTCATTTACATTTAGGTGACAGATATACTTGTACAGTAACATGTATGGAAACTCACAAAAAAAGCTTTTATAAAATTCTTTCAACAGCTCACTGTTTGCACATAAACAGTATAATCTACAGGGTCAGCTTGATGTTTACGCTCATATGCAATACTGATATGCAATAAAGATAGCATTCAAAAGTTATAACTATTTTTTCCATTATAGTTTTCATCTTGTCTGCGATGCTATCATACTATGATCAAGTGAACACACTGCTGTGTTGTAGAGAATAAGAATATTTGTTTAACTGTGCCAGTGAAAAAAAGAGTTCCAGGTAGAATAATGTGGTACTTGAGAACGAGTTCTAGGCAAAAGCATGCCATTACTTACTCCATAGCGTAGCAATACATTTTTGATCACTGTTATTTACCAGTACACGTTGACTCATCCATCATAAATGATTGCAGCAATTAGCGTTACTAAATGTGCTTGTCTACTCACGTGAAGCAGAAGAAGAGGGTGGTTGCTCCGACTAAGAAGGCCGTTGCTGCAGAGACCGGCACATAGCGACTAGGTCGGAGAGGTCTGGATGGAACAGTGGGGTGGGGTGGGGACGTGGGTCCAGACACGCCCCCACTCATGCTGCCGCTCGGCATCACCCAGGGGGCAGGATGGCAGCGTGCCCCGGAAAATTATCCGTTCGTGAATGTGTTTGTGTTGTTGAGAAAGACTAGGGGAGAAGTCCTTGTCCTTTTAGCATCATTAAAAAAGGCCACAAGATGAGCATTGTTTCAATAGCAAAAAAAAACAAAAACTAATTCTCAAGGTTTAAAAAATGATATTTAAAAAAAAAAAGTAGTAACTGAGTTAAGGTTTCTGATATTTGGATGCTCTGGCTTATAAATTATATAATCATTTAACAAAAAATGCTCAAAATGCTTTAAAGTCTAAATATTTTTGGTCTTTTAAAATAATTATTAAAAACACAAACCAATTTGATTTCAAAAGGCTTAAGAAAAAGTGCCACAAAAAAGGAATATGGGAACTGCTTTGAAAAAAAGTTATAATAATTGGGTCCAACAAGTTCAACTCTTAAATCTTTTTATGTTTGCCTTATGAAAAAGATTTGGTGTTACTGTATAAAATAAGAGGTAGAGGAGAGCAATGGGTATGAATTATCTTTTTTCTTTTTGGATGCTGACAATTATTTATAAAATATTGTTGATGTTATTGTTGATGTAATGTTTTGACAAGTAGCACTGTAGTCAGTTAATGTCCTTGAATTTTTTTGCTGTAAATTGGGAGTTGAAAAAAAAAAAAAATGAAAGAAAGAAAGAAAAAAAAGACAGCAAAAGATAAAAAGTGGGACAGGAGGATTTTTTTTCACTTTTGGCGTAGGTCAGTTTTGAAGGGAGCAATGACAATGAAGAAATCTGACGGAATCAACCGTTAACGGTTTCCCCCCACCATCCACACTATCAGAAAATGTAAAAATGTCTTTCCTTCATTTCAACCAACCAGTGCACTACACTGCACCTTAAGAAAAGAAATCTCAAGAGTCTCTCTCCTGAGTCGAAGCATTGCTGATCCACAGGTTAGTTATGAACGACAGGCCAGTATCATCACAAGTAAACAGGCTTACACCTGCATGGCTGATTAGATCAAATTCTCGCTGTTTGAGACAAGAGGCATAAAATGAGAGGAATGCTCCAGCTAAAACACCTTTCTTGATGGAGCCTGCACAGAGACAAAAACAGGTGAAAAGAGCAGCACTTAGCCTGCACACGCCTGGGAACTAATCCAGGTCAGTGGAGCGACTCCGAAATGAAGACTTTAGAGCTCAGAGGAATCCTGGGATTCACAGGTGAGTATGTGAACACTGAAGGAAGAGGGGGTCAAAGAGAAAACAATGGACAAGAGTTCAACTTCTCCCCAGGGAGACTTCAGAGACTTCCTCAAATGTGTACGTGTGAGTGTATCAGGCCCAGCTGCGGTCTAATAACAGATGAGGAGGCATTACATAAGGACCTCTGGGGGACGCGGCCTCAAGGGAGTGCCTTGAGCCATGCCTACGCTTTCTTCTCTGACTCTGTGGCGTTATCTCCTCTTTCAGCTGAACACACGCTCACTCAAACACAGAGTAAGCACGCACTCTTCCAATGATGGGGCCTTTCAGTGGGTGTGCTGGAAAGAATGGAAATAAAATCCACCTGAGAAGAACAAAAGAGAAAAAAAAAAACATCAGAATTCAGTGCCAAAAAAGCTCGAGCAGCAAATTTTAAATGGTACAGCTGACACAAACAACAGATTTGTTAATTGAAGTGGCTGTTACTTAGACTATGTGAGCATTTGAGCGCATGACGCTCACAGTATTTTAAGCTTCTGCAGTCTCAATATATGAGTACATGAAAACATGAACATGATCTCTAGAACTGCTCCGAGAGTCGCTTCATGAACATTTTACCATTGCCATTATATCATATAAAACTAGAAACTTAAAGGTCTTCAAAACAACCAGTCAAAAAAATCTTAAGTTTAACTTGAAGACATTGTGACAGAAATATATTACTTAAATGTAATGATACTACTACTACTAATAAAATTATTATTAAACATTGTTTTTAAGGAATATTTACCACAAAATTATTTACCAGAAAAACACGCAACACAGTATTTCTGAAAAGAGTTTTTTTTTAAATAAAATCAAGTAGAGTTGCTTTTGATTATTAAAATGTATTAATTAATTATTAAAAATGAAACCATTAAAATGGAAACCAGAAAATTAATGGAAACAGAATTTGGTAAAAATAAAAGTACATTTGAGAAAATTAAAAAAAATAATTTTGTATTTCATTGGGCCTTAAAAATGTAACTTTTAGGAAATTGCTGTTAAATTGTGCTTCATGATTTTGATTAATTAGACATGCTTTTTGATTAATAAAATTACATTTAACTATTAAAACTAGTGCTGCACGATTAATCGTATCGCAGTCGCAATCGCGATGTCAGCCTGTGCGATTATATGACGGCAAAATGTTGCGATTATATTAAATAAGTGTGGACTTGAGAACACCTACTTTCTGAGACAAACAAAAAAGATTAAAACAAAAAATCTGACAGTCTCTCAGTATAGGCAATGCACGTGTGGCATGCGCGTGTGCGTGCGTGTTCACTTGTGTGCGCAGCGTGGATGGATGCCGAGGAGATCGACACTGATCTGGTAGCCAAAAAAAAAAAAATTATGGCGATATTTTGGATTTGAGATTACTGACATTGACCAGAGAGAGGTACTGTGCAAGAATTAGAGGCCCTGTTTCACCTGGTATTAACATGCGTTTTCTGATGCGTCGATCTGATCACAAGTGGACAAAGTACAGGTGTAAACAGGGGTGTAAAACGTTTTCAGCTTGTCCACTTTTGACCATATCCACTTTTCAAAATCCCGTTTGTGTCCCCCTCACTTTCAAATTCGTTTGTTAAATGAATGTCTCGTATTGTAGAAAGCACGCTCAGCGCCGCTGAGAATTCGCACGATCCTTAAAACGAAACCGAAAGTAAAACGCGCACGCGCCTTCAAAAGCAATTTTAATACGCGCTTTTAGAGAGCGGTTCCACAGTGCGCGCAAATTAGGCTACATAACATATATATGTTGTTATTTGTATGTTTCCTATAATAGGTTGTGTAGTTGTCTATAGCTCTGTATCAGGCTTAAAAAAATTGGTCTCTATTTGCACTTTGAATATTGAGAGAGTAGCCTAGCCTACTTTGATTATGGCTGTACTATTGTTTGCACTTGATACAGCTATTTTTTGTTTGGACTATTTTTATTTATACTGTTTTTATTTATATTTGTAAAAAAGATCTTCAGTTAGGAGGTCAAATGTTCTAGAAGCTCATAATTCATGTACAGTTCTAATGTCTGAAGAGAATCACATAAAATCATACAGGAGAGACGCCAGTCAGTTGAGTTTGTAATGTATCTAAATGCAGGAATGTGATCAGAAGTGGTCCAAAGTGGACAGAAGAGACGGATTAAAACGCCAGGTGTAAACGACTGTGTCTCCATTGTCCACTTGTGATCCGACCAAAAACATATCCAGTTTCCTTTTCAAAAGAGTTTAAACAGAGTATATTTTACATTCTTCATAAATGTCCGTTTGTTTGGGCAAAATCTTTAAAATATCTTATTTTTGTGAAAATGTGTGTTTTTATTTTATTTAATTTAGCTATACTTTTGAGAAAATAAGTTTACATTAATGCAAATGCTATTTCATTTGGTAAAAATAATTTATTTTGAAACCATTTCTAGTGTTACAAATACACATTTCCACATTATCACTAATCTGTGTGTGCATTTTCTTTAAAAACCCATCAAGTTGACTCACAATACCATTTATTATAATCGCAATCGCGTATCGCAATATTGACCTCAATAATTGCAATATGAAAATTTTCCCAAATCGTGCAGCCCTAATTAAAACGGAGTTTAGAAAAATTAAAACGGAAAACGGAGAAAAAAAAAAAAAAAATCAAACGGAATTTGGGAAAAAAATAAAATGGACTTAATAGTGCCCTATATCATTAATGCTGGAAAGATGCTGGAACAGCTTTTGCTGCTTAATATGTGTAAAAAAAAAACAATACAATTTTTCAGCATTCTTTAATTTCTATAACGTTCAAATAAAACAGCATTTATTTAAAGTGCAAATTTTTTTGTAACTTAATACACTTCTTGACTATCATTGTAATGAGGCCTTGCTAAAAAAAAAAGGTTTCAAAAAGATATTAAGAAAAATCTGTTTTTAACAATAATAAAAAATGTTTCTTGAGTTTGCATATTAGAATGACTTCTAAAGGATCACATGAAACATAATGGCAGCTGAAATTCATCATCGAGCTTTAAATAGCTAATTAGGAATCATAATTATGAGTATAAACAATAATATGTGAATTGTCCTCCAGGGCTGCACACAAAAATAAACAAAAAAACGTGATCTATGTAGTCCAATTTATGAGCAAATGAACCAAATGAATGGATAATGAATAATGAAAGACTCATGAATTCAGGTGTTACTAGTCTGAATCAACAAATGACTCACTTTGAGCTAAAAGTTATAATTACAGTTAACAGTGTAGTTAAAAAACGTTTTGATCAAAATGCTTGTTTTTTTTTACTCTCTGAAGCATTTCATTTACAAAAACTTAAAAACATGCATAAAATGCTATATAAAAAGAGTGACATGTTCAAACCTTTACCAGTGACATCACAAAGACTAAACTTAGCAATAATAAACATCCAAAGTAGAGACATCACAGGCCAGCCTGAAGAATAAGCTCTTTCACTGACACTAAAACAAAGGGGGAAAAAACCCTGACCTTAATTACAGAGACATCTGTAGGACAATCCTTAACCAGTTTCTCTAACTTAACAAAACACATATTGGGTTGACATCACAAAAGCTTTCACTATCAAATGTTATGCAAACAAAAGTGATGTCTGGATGTTTGCAGAGCCTCAACTCTTTCTGACTTTGTGTGCGTGCACATTAGGGCTGGGTATTGCCAACTACATGAAACCCCACACACACACACACACACACGTTTGTTTTTGTGAATTGTGGGGACTTTCCATAGACTTCTATAGATTTTATACTGACCAAACGATATTGTCTATCCCCTAACCCAACCCTAACCCTAAACCTAGCCCTCGCAGAAAACATGTTTGCATCGTTACACTTTCAGATAAACATCATTTACCATTTACCGCAGGCTGGTCCCCACAATGTCAAAAATTTCAGGGTTTACTATCCTTGTGGGGACATTTGGTCCCCACAATGTAGCAAAAACAAGTACACACACACACACACCAAGAAAGAAGCACGTACACAGTGATGCTATCATGACTGAATTGTGCACTTATACATATATTTCTGATAAATGTAATTCTGCCAAATTTCAGGAGTACACCAACATATAGATGCCCTAAAAACCCAAAAGCCTTTTTAAATTATTTGTAAAACTGAATTTAACCAATCTACATTGTGTATTACAAACCTACACAATAGGGATGGCGAAAACTAAAAAATTTCTTGACCGACCACCGAGCCTCATTAGCCGGTTGAAACCGGTTAACCGATTAGTTTAAAATATGGTACGCTATTTGAAATAACAGCCATTTCGAGCCGCGCCTGCAATTTCGCAACTCTGTCGCATCTCTCTGCCGCTCTACCTCCCGCACACACACACACTGCCACTCACGTCACTTTTTTAAAATCCCCTACAGCGCGAAACATGAGTCCCGCAAACGCGGCGCCGAAGAGCTTGTTGTATGTAATCGTAGGACAAATGGCTCCTTAGTTTCAAATGGTTTGGGTACAAGGTGATCGCTTTGAAAATAAAGGCGTTTGTCTAGGTTAGAAGCTCATTTGAAACATTGCCACGGCTCATTTAAGAAAATGACAGCTCCGAAGAGACGCCGCTCTAACCTCGAGTGTTTTAGCCTGTTGCCTTTACTTTTCGCAAACCTTGTGAGCGCGCGAACCCAAACGCTGTGACCTCGCGCCAAATGTTTTTATTGGTTTATTAAGTACAAACAGGCGAGTTATGAAAAATTGAGTGTGAGGGATAATTTGTTCACTTAACACAAAAAGATGAGGAATGAGATGGCTAACTGTAGTAGCGTATAGTCCACTGTCTATAATAGCCTAATTTAGATATCACTTTTTTTTTTAACCGACTACCGACAACTTTGACCGGTTAACGTTGATACGGTCAACCACCGGTCAAACGGTCATCGGTTAACATCCCTACTACACAATCATAACAGAGAGCTAATAGTGCAAATGGAGATGGCTGAAAATAAAGGAGAAGGATGTTAAAGTAACAGCCGTTAGGTGACAGTTGACAGATGTCCTCATCAATTAATAAATAAAGGGGAGAAGGTGCAATTCAAAACAGCAATTCAATACAGTAACTAACTCCTGCAGAAACAGTCTACCTGTACTGTCTGTTATCTAAAAAAAAAAAGACAGCTAAGAAAAAAAAATCTAAAATAAAATATAAAATATTTTTGTCACCAATACTCATAAAATATCATGTAAAGTAATTTTTAGTTTTAGGGTAACCTACTCTTTTAAAATGCCATGACTATACGTGGAAGCAGACAGACTAACTATAACCTTGAAATGCTAAAGCACTCTGGAAAATAACTAAATAACAAGACTCGATCTTTTAGTGTGATTACCGTACTGGTATTATGCACAAACCTACATTTTGTAAGTTTTATGACTCATAACTGAGTTCAACCTTTATGACCAACTTAACGTTCAACACAGACCTGTGCTATTATTTGTTCTCACAACACAATTGAAAAAACCAAACCCAAATTACAGTTCTCTCAATTTACAAAACATTTATTACACTATTACACTGAAACACACATCCACCTCATTTAACACTATAATTAATCACAAATGCACATGTCCAGTGTGGGTCTATGATCAGTTTTGGGACAAATTTGCTTTAAGATCTGCTGAATTGAGCCCGACAGTTAAGAAGTTCAAACAATTTCAGACAGCCTTGTTATCAGTTTAGCTATGCCTGACATTTGGTAATCTGACCCAGGGTTTGGTCTAAAAATGCCATAGCTGCGTAACCCCGCATAAGGTCCAAGGGACAACACTCCAAAGCATTTCAGGGTGGAGCTGCACATCTGAACCGCTTTGGTTTGTAGACACTACATAAGATCATAACCTTTGAAAAGTCTGATCCTAGATCAGCATCCACTGGTGCGGTGCATCCTACAGTGAGAAACTTTGTGAGAGCCTGTATCAGCCACTGGATCAGGGTCCACTCATTGTGGTTGAGTCAGCAACATACAGGAAATAGTCTGGCTGACATTTTGACCAGTATGTAGGAAAGGCTTGTGTATGGTTTCAGCGTGTATGTTAAGTAAAAGAGAAAGAGTCCACAAGAAGAGAATGCCAGAGATTAACCATTAAGAGAGGTCCGTCTTTCTCCGGTCTCTTGCTTTTACTTTCATAATGGTCACTGTGTTATATTCATAAGTGTGGCTTATAAATTGTAGTTACATTTCCATGACCAGACAGGAAAAATATTTGCAAAGCCGCACTGCCTACGCTGGTCTATATGGAAATGAGAACAATGAATAAAACAAAATGAAAATATAAAGTACTTGACTATTACCATGTTATAATCATATCATTACCACCACGTAATATGACATTCACAATCGTCCACTAATCATGCTTAATATACCAATAACATGACCAGTCATACAAAGGCCTTAAGCACTTTTTTCCATAAAGATTATACACTGTTGAAGCAAGATTAGCACGTGTAGATTTCTGCTCAATTTTTGCTCAAATCCAGTCTCCCTCATCTTTGCTCTGTGTCTTAACCAGACACGATAAGATTCCAGTAACAAGCAATTTGTCCACACAGGAAGCAAGAAGGCTACAAGATGCGACAAAATCAATCACAAATCACAGCTAATCAAAAGGGCAGGTGCTCTCTCTGCAAGTACACTTCTGTCTCACACTGGTAACAAAATGAATAAACCCTAAATAAAATTAACAAAAAATTAAACAATCTTAAAATTATTCAAAACACACAGCTGATACAATCTACACTATATGACTAGAGAGACTTAGATTCAGAGGCCTATAGGTATATAATTGGGATATTATCAACATCTGATTTCGCAATAACAAAACTGTCTCGATGTTATCATGGTCACATTACGATATGAACAACAGGTCTTCCGGGAAAAAAGTGTAGTTCTTAAAATATATTTAAACTTCTTATTCTAAAGGTCTTTGAGTTGTCTTTTGGGCCATTATGCTTTGACACAGTATCTGTCAAATGAACTTAAACCGAAAGTGCAATATGGCTTAATTCCTTCATCAAGCATCAAGTTCAGGTACAAGTCAGTTCATTGACTTTTTTTCTAACTTAAGTTCTCTTAGTTAAAAACACAGGTTGGAGCTCTTCATTTTGAACTCTCAAAGTGCATTATATAAAATAATTTAACTTTAATTTTTTTTCCAATTCTTTATTTGTCCTTTTTTTTTTTTAAATATAACATTCTTCAGAATAACAACTTCTGTATTCAACAGAAGAAAGAAACCCATACAGGTTTGGAGCAAGTGGGGGGTGAGTAAATAGACAGAATTCTCATTTCTGGGTGAACCAACTCTTTAAGCAAAGAAAAAAGTTAAAAAACATTTTCAGTCCTCTGTGCCCTGTAAAATAAAAAAAATAAAAAATGATATAATAAATGTATAAATAAATTTAGAGAATTTATAGAATTTTAAGTTTCAGAGTTGTTAAAACTTATCAAATATTAGAGGAAGGCTCATTTTGACATTTGACATTTTATAACCGTAAAAGAAGCAGTAATATATAAAAAGATTTTTTTTTTTTTTCTTTTTTCAGGTTGGATCAATACATCACTTCAGTAATTTGACTGATGCACTGATCCATTTCCAAGAACTGTTACGCTCCTAGAAAAGATACTTTTTATTGTGTGCCACATTTGGTTAGGATACAGTGTTACATGCATTTTTGAATGCTTATTCAATGTGTGTATGTTTGTTTTATAAGAATAATCAGCTCATATACGTGTCTTTTTCTGCACTTATTTTAGTAAATGTATGAATAAAAGCATGAGAGGGGGAAACGCTCAGAATTCAGTCTCCTGACACTGTTTACACTTGTAGGTCAGTTCTCTTGTTTCTTTGGCCTGGACCAAAAACAAAATTCTATATTTAGTCCTGGCTTATAGTCACACTGTCAATTTTGACATCAACCCTAAAGATACAAAAAAAGGATACAATCACAACCTGATCAGACGGATTTTATGACATATTTTGCAAACATACTAAACAACCATAACAATGCAACCAAAACAACTACACACAATGCTTGTGTGTAGACATGGTGATATTTTATAACTCACAAAACAGGAGTCAAAATAGTGGCATGAATTCCACATGGAGATCTGCTAAACAGAGACAACAGTAATGACACCTGTACCAAACTGTAATACACAACATAGGCCTGCTTGAGAATCCTGTCCTTTTAGGCTCATGTCTTGTGACATCACATACTATTTTGTTTCATTTAGATGTCTTCTGTCCATGTCGCATTCATATATCAGCCAAAGTACACTAGAGTTTGTTTGGAAGCAGACCAATACTTCCTGGTGGATCTCAATCCGCTTGTTTGGGCAGTGTTCACACTTACTCAAATGAACTAAAAGAACAATAAAACCAGAGTTTGTTTAAATCAAACCAAACTTCCCAAGTATGAACATGCCCTAAAAATCACATTGCATTAGGAACTGTTGTCTGACACATTTTGAAACACAACACAACACAAAATCATGCTATAGGAGTATTCAGACATGTATTCTGTTTCAGGTCACACACACACACACACACACACACACACACAGTGTGTGTAATGATTCCTCCAATTCACTACATCCTTTTCATGCGAATTCTCTCTCGACGACTCCTCACCGTCCTCTCACAACAGAATGACTGAAACCTAAAGCCATGTGGCGTTACACTCCCTGCCAACTGAGGCAACCTGCATTTCCCACAATCCACTAAATGCCTGCCAATTTCACATGGTGACAGTGAAGCAAAGCATCTCTTTGATTCAATGAGAAGAGAGAGATCTGTCACATACCCTTTTGAACTTTTTCATTTTTGCAGACACGCCCCTTTTATGGGAGAAAAAACCCCACAAACAATCTAACCTGGTACAGCTAGTTATGCGACCTACACTAAACAAACAAAAAAAATGGACCACAGCCAAAAACGGTTTGATTTTCAGCAGCACACGTTTTTATTCACACGTGTGAGTCACTGATTGTAGGTAACCTAGTTAGTTCCCTGTTATGATTTCATTTGCAAACAATGATTGCTATTTTCACTCATTGTTAACTGAATTAATAATAGGGCATTAATAAGCAGGTGATCTGATGACAATCAATGACTCACACATGATTAAAACACAAAACGTGCATAACTTACAAACATGATCTCATTATTATCAGTTGAGAAGATTAAATGGCTAAAAGGAATCAAAAGGCAGTGCGGCGTTGTATTACTTTGAGGCGGTGTGTATCTTTTGGGTGTGTTTCGCTGCAGCTGCACTGTTGTCATCGGTTTTAGGCCCTGACATGAATCCGCGACGCCGATACTGAGCGCGCTTTAAAGGCGGTGGCGTCGCGCAAAGCATAACGGGGCCTCGATCGATTACCTCAGTGAAACTGCAACAAAAAACGCCATTTAATCCACATATTTCAGGCTTTTGCCTGAAAACTGCAACGAGTACATGTGAACGTAAAGTCTATCTGTGGTCACCCTCTTAAAACACGACTTATTCTGTTACATGAAGAATGACAGCAAAGACAGGCCCAGAATAAATGACTCACATGTTAAAAAAAAAATAAGTTATTAGATATGGAAGCGTTGGATTGACATATTATCATAAGTAGTAGTAGCACAGCTGGGCAGGACTATTAGCATGACAGCTAGCATTATATCGCCCCTTTTTCAAAACACTGTTTACGTTAAAATAAAATAACACCACCGTCGACCTACCTGTCAGTTCATTGGCGTCGCTGCTTTAGAGGATTGGTGTGTGTGACATTGGTTATCCTCTTTAATAGATTAGATGATGGCTTTAATCTCCGTTTCAATCTTTGGGTGGTGGGTCTTGCCGACGGCTCACTTAGCCAGTTAGCCTGCGTCCAAACTGTGAATCTTTCGCCTTATTTTTGCACCCACTTGAGCTTATATAATGTCGTTCAAGTTCTAGGTTCTCTCGATACTCCCGTAAATCTATATTCTGTCGCGTTTGACCTGCTAAAGCTCACGTAGCCTAAAGCTAACGACAGGTTTACCGTATTTTCACCCAGCTCAGCGCAGCGGCACGAGCTCCAGTCCACATCCACGAGCCTCCCAGAACAGTCTCACGTCTCCGCCCTTCAGCGAGCTCATTGGCTGAGAGCAGCTGTCAATCCATTCTGAGCAACCAATGATAAGACGCAAGAGAACGTTTGACGGGACTTGTCAAATTCATTCGAATCTCAGGTGTTGATGAAAGAACTTAACGGACACCTGAACGCTGATGCACAGGAACTGTGAGAATGAGCAGTGGTGTGACTTCCAAATTGTTCATATGCTAATACTTTTTAGCCTGTAATAAACTGGCAGACATAAACAGCTTAATAAAGGATAAAAAGTGGCACAGTGACATATTAAATACGTGTCTGAGAGGGAGGCAGACAGACAAGACGCTTGCTCTGAGGATTAAACGGACAGCAGGAGTTTTACAGATAAGCGTCTCCCACCCTAATATCCGTACAAATCTGACCAACATCTGTCACGCCACCTCTTTTAGAACAAATAACACAAATCTACTGCTCTGTGTACAACACACATAAAACACAAGCACCCTGACAGATGCCAGGGCTAAAGCAGACTGTAATTTCCTGTGAAATATACAGGAAAACATCAATACTCTGAAATGCCTAGATATGGTCCAAATGACAATGAGTGTATAAATAGAGCAGCCAGCTTGAATACAGTAGTTGTGGCTGGCAGTGGCATATGTGTATCATATCCTACATGATGTGTGACCTTCTTCCAAACAAGTTCATCATAATAACAGATTGTTAATCCAAGATCAGTAGATGCTCATGTGTTCATGTAAACAGACCCTGTATTTGGGCGTGGATTCAATTTTATTTCATGGTGCTTGAGCTGGAACAATAGGGAACAGCTCAGACTCAGAAATGTTGACACATTCTGGATGTTCAGCTATATGAAGAAAGGCTTATTCATTATTACTTTAAAAACCAACAAGGGAATTGTAGTCTATTGTCATATAAAAAGATATTTCTGAGCAAAGCCTGCATACAGTAACCCTTAAAATAGTATGAGCTATTTTAATGCTATGATGAGCACAGTGAAGTAGAGGTGAATATTAAACACTATATCCAAGTGTGATTTATTTCAGTAATTTCAGTAAATAAACAAAGAACCACATGATTTATAAAAGAAAGAGAGACAGAGAGAGACATACAATAAAAACTAATAGAGCAGGGGTAGGTTAAATCAGGCTGTGGCACTTTTTGACAAATCATAGTGTAACATGATATGTTCATACACTAAAAAAAATGGTTGTAGAAACAGTTATCACCCAGAAATTGCTACTGAATTACACAATTATAAAGAAACTGCAAGTATCACATTGCGAAAGTTTTAATTAGAAACAGTATTTTGTAAAACATTCTCCAATAATCTTTATTTACAACTTCATCATATATATATATATATAAAATATATGAAGAGTTCAGATGCAAAAACCTCTAAATCCGTCTGACTTTTTTTTTTGTTGTTGTTTTTTAAATGAGCATTTCTTTCTGGCTACTTTGTATAGGTTTCTATGTAAGTACTGGTACTTCTGATTGGGCTGAGGCTGGAATTTAGCGAGTTTGAAGTAAAAGTATTTGATGGACGTATAATATGTGTCAGGAGCATTCACTCAGTATCATTATCTCATTTTGGACCGAGATGGCTTTTAGCTGATTTTGCATCTGAACTCTTCATATATATATATATATATATATATATACGCACACACACATATATGTACATTATATATTTCATTAAATTTGTCCTAAAACCCCCCCAAAAATACCTGTTCTTGTCTTAGGACAACTTTGACAAACTTTTTTTGATTTGCTTCAAATGTTTACTACTGTATACACAGGTTTGTTTTTGTGAATTGTGGGGACTTTCTCAAAAAAATTCTAATACAAACATCAAAACATCAAAATCAAACAACTAATTCTGTTTGATTTATAATCCTTTTGAATTATGGGGACACTCAAAATATCCTCACCACCTCCTTGTAATACCTATCCCATACTCATGTCATTATACAAATTTGTGTCCTAGTGTGTCACATATTTTAATACAGCATGAGAGACAAAATAATACTTCATAGAAATTGAGCGCTACACTGTAATGCACAAACAAACACACACACACACACATATATAAAAACACGCACACACATACATATGCTATATTAAAATATGTCTAAAAAATAACATTTAAGCTCAAAATGTTTATAAAGATCTCCACCTATATTAACAGCACCACTAACTTCAGTTAAAATGGGACTTCATCATCATTTTAATCAAAGGATCACATATTGCTTTAGTTAATGTTATATTTAAAGAAATTCTTATCTTTTCTTCGCTCTCAAGATGTGTATATGTGCATTTTTACATACAATATGTTTCCATACAATATAATTGTTATATGAAGACTTAATTTTAATTTTTGATTTTTGTTATGTTTTTAATGTTTGATATTTGAAAAAAAAAAAAAAAACATACAAAGTACAAAACCATAAAAGTGACTTGTGGGCCCATACTGTATGTGCTCCCATACTGTAAGGGCGGCCGTACACGGTGCGAATTCGGACAGTCGGAAGACCGTATGGCCACGCACACGTCACGAGTGACTTTGTTTACGGACGCAGTGGTACATGGCACGATTTTAAAACCTGCTGATTTCCGAGGCAATCACATTCACGAAGTTCCGCGCCAAAAACATGGACTCCGAGGAAGAGATCATTTTCTTTGTGGCAGCAATGGCTTGCGAAAAAACAAAAAATAATTTAAAAAAAGCAACAAAAAAGCTCACCTGATAAATGTAGCTCGGCGATTCGCTGTAAAATGTAATCTCGGACGACCCTGTCATGGATCGCGGAAGCGCCCGGGTAACTTTTGAGGTCTGGTACAAATTATGACATACATAGGCTATAGACGCATATGGATTATTCATTAAAAGTTCGCGATCTCGATTCAAACACACACAATCTTACTGCTATGATGATGACTTCGCCATGTCTATAAAACATTTGAAATCGCAATCACATCGGAATATTTAAACCTGCTTTCCCGCAACCGCTGATCCAGAGAGAGCTCCGGTCATGTAAGTTAAGCTTTATGTTTAAACAAGCTTCACGAGCAGAACACACGGTATAGGCTACATTTCTTTGTTGCAAACATTAAATAATAACTTAAGTATTGGGATAAATGTTCATTATAGCCCAGCACGGGCCTCATATATATGCCCTAGCCCGGCCCTTGTCCGACAGGTTATCAGAATTCTCGGCCCGAGCTCGTCTTCACCCAAAACACCTTATACTACTGTTTCATCTATTGAAATAGTTCAGTTTTTATGGCAAAGCGATTTATATTTCGTTTCATTTTTTTTTAAGTGTTTGTTTTTTAATGACCAAGTGGTCAGCGAAAGACTGATCCGACACATTGATCAAACACGCACAGTCTGTTTGATCAATTTTGCCTTCTCAAATCACGACTTGCCTAAAATAAGATCTATAGATATAGGCCTAAAAACTTCAAGTATAAAACAATGTTAGTTTCGACGTTAAACAGATAAATGTGCGCTATTAGACGCATACCCAATCCTTTGTGCGGAGAGTAGAAGCTAAAGTGGAATTGCAGAAAATGGAGGCGCCAGCGCGATCACTTGCATTTTTTTTCAGTGGAAACAATTTAAAATGTTCCGTCATTTTTGCTCGTAAAGGTAAGAATAATACATCATTCGGAACTGTTAAGGGTCTTTTGTTTGTGTGCACTCACAATATCAACAAAACGTTGCAAACGGTGCTTTTATTAAATAAAGAAAACAAACATGATGCGCTTTCTGTTGCCTCAACAGGAGCGCTTCACAAAAATTAACGGAAACTCAGCGAATACATACCTCACAGACATGATACATATATCTATAGAAAGCCTGAAATTATTACTTAACGAAACAAAACTCTTTCACAAAAACAAAAAAACTCTTTCAATATGTAATCTGTAAAGATGCATTTCTCTAAAGGTGCGTCCAAAGAGGCAAAGAGGAGATGGTGAGTCAGGATCCGCAACTTAACCCTTGGGACACTGACTCAGAAAACACTGGTTTGTTGATAAATAATTAAAATATCTCCTTTCTATTTCCCCGACACATTCATTGTAATTACGTTTGCCGGA
Organism: Labeo catla; assembly: GCA_012976165.1. NCBI lineage: Eukaryota > Metazoa > Chordata > Actinopteri > Cypriniformes > Cyprinidae > Labeo > Labeo catla. The sequence continues at coordinate 2,741,735 of VONZ01000022.1, read as the reverse complement.
GCTGTGTGGGAAGTTTCAGCCCATTGCTTGCGCTTGAACGCGGATCTTCCAGCTGCGCTGATTTGCATACGTCACGCTTTCAATCCGACAGCTCCCGAAGTTTTTTGACATGTTTAAAAATGATCGTGAGGTCGGAAAGTGCTCGTAAGGCACTCTGCTCGTCTCGTAATTTCTCACACACCATACGAGCCCCGACCATACGAGAAGAGACGATTTCCTCCGATAACCAAAAAAATCGCATGCGAGCTCGTACGACCTCAAAAATCGCACCGTGTACGCCCGCCTTAAATCTTAAGTCATGTTCTTAATGGCAATACAGCAATATATTACTTTTTGCTGTAGCATAATAATATAAAGCATTACTAATAAAAAAAAATGTTAATATTATGCCCGTTACAATCTCAGTAACGCACGATACAACAATTTTTACGAAATCCGCGAGACATTCCAGCAGCAGCAGAGAAACAAAAATCTGCGGGTAAAATAGTATGTTTATTTCCTGTTACTGGAATACGTGCCAAAATAAATCAGGAGAAGAGAAAGACAAAGCAAAGGAAACTAAGTTTATTTCAGTATCCCATGCTGCTTGAACAGCGAACAGTGAAGAGAGTCGTGGCTTAGTATGTTGTGGAAGATATACAGCCTCTGTCAACAGTAGAAAGCTTGCCAGCAAAAATACTTGCTAACACCAGCAATGACAAGGTAAGCTAACGTTGCTGCAACGATTCCTCCATTCTGTTCGAGTATTCAATTTAAAAAAATAAATCCTGGATTGCCCATGTTGAGTAATCAGCAAAACACAGTGGCGCATTCCACATTTTAAACCCATTTAAAAATCATTCAAATCATAATAAAGCATAATGCTATTAAGAATTCACAAAAGATACGATTCAGTTAAATCAGTATATGCGATGCAGGTTTAATATATGCTCTTTAATTATTTACATGCGTGTAGAGTGGCTCCATTCACAGTAAATGCTGCTACACAAACTGTTATCATTTATATGTGTGGAGCATCTCAAACTCCATCACTGCATGTTGTTGTGAGTTTGGATTTATTATAGCGTTCATCTGGGAACACAACGTGCGGTAAGGTAAATCATTTATAAACCTATGCAAAAACAGGGGGCTACATCATCATCTTTCTCAATATGCTAACTGTTCATCACGATTTCAAAATAAAACTTTAAACCCTCACTCTGAATTTACACATTTTGATGTCCACATTTTTAAGACATTACAGTGCCTGCAGCTTTTCTGTCATGAAGAAATGCCCAAATATTCAAAATTAAGTGGACATTTGAATTAAATGTTAGTGAATCAATATTAAACAAGAATAAAATCACACAGTAAAGTGTCAAAACAATCGTCAGGACCTTGGCGCCCTCTGCAGGCATTTGTTATAGTGGGTAATGTACGCTCTATTGTTTATAATATATTATGTATTTTAACAGTTTTGTTCAATAAAACTAGGGCTGCACCATAAATTGCATGCAATCGTCATGCGCATCTAGTCAGCGAAGCCAGTTCTGTGATTAGTAGTAATTCAGCTCTGTGTATTAATTGCCGCAGGTGATGAAGATTTATTACTAATCACAGAACCAGCTTTACTGATGAGACGTGCATGACAATCGCATGCGATTTATGGTGCAGCCCTAGTTTTATTGAACAAAACTGTTAAAACACATAATATATTATAAACAATAGAGCGTACATTAGGCATTATAGCAAATGCCTGCAGAGGGCGCCAAGGTCCTGACGATTGTTTTTACACTTTAATGCGTGATTTTATCCTTGTTTAATACTGAGTAGCAATAAACTGCATTTTAGTATTTTAGAAGGCCTAGTCATAATTCTGTGGTTATGTTGGTGAAAGTAACTCAAAATTAATGCCATTTCAGAGACAGTAATATTGTAATGTGACTAATTACTTTCAAACAGTAAGTAGTAATATATAATGTATTACATTTTTGGAATTAACTTGTCCGACGCTGTTCTTTGGCACAGTAAATGCAGAATGAAGAATAAAAGTAGAGAATCGTGGAGGATATGAGAATAATTTTCAGTCAGTCTGTTCCACATGCAAAGCTATTGTTTGCTGACAGATTTAAATATATTTTATAAATCATATAGACCACTTTTAGGTGTTGTCTTTTCCATAGGTTACGCATTTCTCCATATCATACTTGGTTACCACACGAGGGTGAGTAAAGAATGATCACAATGATTAAGTATTTACACAATGATTAAGATCATAATTATTTAAGTATTTCTTTATCTTTTACATTCATTTTAGGGTATTTATCCAAAGACTGAAGGTAGTTACATCTGAATAATCATTATTTTCATGTTTTTGTTCATTTCTTGCTATTTGCATAAAAAGCCATGTCATTCAGTGCTCACTCTTCACTGATAGTTTCAAACCTACACAAGCTCATTTCTGTGACTTTAAATGCATAGACTACTATATAATATCCCAAAATCAATGTATTTGCTATAAACACAAAGCTGAAACCAGTGGTTCTTTTTAAGTATTATCAGTTGTGTTCCTTGAATTTACACTACAAGATCAGATCTGATCATATTTTTCTTAATATATGTATGTTTTGATCGTTTAAATATTATTTTCCTACGAAACTTTATAATACTGTAATGATATTTATACAATGCTGCCCCCTTGTGGCCAGAATGTGTGTTTGTATAATTCTGTTCCCAATTTGTGGCAAGGTGTATCATAGACTTGTGGGCAGAAGAAGAAAGCCCAATATTACTAGTTTCTAATAAAAAAAATAAGTCAATAATATGCTATTCATCTAAAAAATCTTATCAAAAAATCTAAATATGTTTTTATTGATACAACCATTAATGACATCGTTGATCTGTATGAATATACCGTATCATTTACACATCAACCAAAGCTTTTATGACTTCACTGTATTTATTTGTAGTTATTATTGTTGTTTCAAATGACTTTAGTGAATATGCAACACAATTCCAGGTTATGAAATGATCAGAGGGGTTATAAACAGACAATGCATTCCCATAGACCTAATCAATAGATTTCCAATATTAAAAAACCCCATACTAAGCAGCAGAGGGAAATCTGGGTCATTGGACAAGTCTGTTGCAAACTTTCACCTCTTGAGGGCATCGGAAGTCCACAAAACACTACAAATGATTAGCCGATGAAGCAAAAGTCTTTAAAGTAAAACATAGTACATTCCAGATGCCTTCATCTTCTGCCTCAAATAATTCTTATCAAACTGCAGTTATCTGATATGGGTGGTATTATGTGTTTCTGCTTGAATGTATGCTTTACAAAAACATCACTTGATGGGCCCACTCACAGATCTATCTATCTATCTATCTATCTGTCTATCTATCTATCAATCTATCTATCTATCTATCTATCTATCTATCTATCTGTCTATCTGTCTGTCTGTCTGTCTGTCTGTAGGTCTGTCCATCAGTCTGTGTAGGAAGAAGAGAGTTCATTCTTTAATAGTGCACAGGCTGCTAGGCAGATGAATGGAGAGAGGCAGCGAATGAGTCATTATTGTCGGCCATCTTGAGAGGGATGATAGGGGATCCGTGAGTGTCCCAGGGCACAACTCTGCATCTGTCCTGGGTTATTTTTGACTCACTGAGATCCTTCTACGCACTGCCTAGACAAGCAGGAGCAAAAATAGGCTGAGGCGGGAAGTAGAACAAAGAGCCAAAGAGTTTGAAGAGGAGAGAAGGGTGGAGAAAGAGAAGAGGCAGGAGTTTAAACAAAAGAGAATAGAATGACGAAAACAGCAGCAGGGAGGACGTAGACAAGATGATGCAGAGAAAGGCAGTGTGCGTGAATTGGAAGATGAGGGACGGAAAATTGAAGAGACTTGATAAGGAACACAGGAAGGAAGCATAAATATGGTCAAAGACATATGATTAATTTAAAAGCTTTAAACTTTAATTCAAAGCTTTAAAAACAGTATTAACCATGTAATGGCTGGCATTCTCAAATATCTCTTTTTTAAAAAAATGGAACAGTTTTGTTTTTTATTCAAAATTCCAAACTGGGTAAAATGAGCAACTGAGCAATTTTCTGATATTTGTATGGCCAAAAGATTAGATGAAATTCTAATAAGTTGTGATGTAAATCAAAGTGATTATTATAACAGTATAGTAGACTATTTAAATAAAATGCATATAAATATTACTTGTCAGACTGTATATCTTAGTAGGATGATTTAAATGTATTTTTGTGGGGGAAAATCATATATTGAAATGCATTATAGTGATGATTGAGAGATAAACATTTTCAAAAGTCTGATTTATTATATTTGATACATTTTAACATGATTTTTCTAACAAATTATGTGTGGATAATCAAGCAAACCCAAGTTGCTTCAGTCCAGTAATAGTTTATTTTGAAATATTACTAAGAATATAACATTTATTCTTGAATTTAATTAAAAAAATAAGTAATGGTTTTACAGAAAAAAGTGGAAATTTTCAGAATAATATTAAAAGGACTTTTACTTTATTAAAACAGTGTAAACTAGCAATCAGACAACAGAAAGCAAAAGATTTTGTACAAGTTTTTCAGCAAAGCACTGATTATTTAGAGGCCTTAGAAATTTGTGAATCAAATATGATGAAGTAGACTATATTGGTTGAAGGAGAAGTTCACTTCCAGAACAAAATTTTACAGATAATTTACTCACCCCTTTGTCATCTAAGATGTTCATGTCTTTCTTTCTTCAGTGATAAGAAATTATGTTTCTTGAAGAAAAACATTTCAGGAATGTTCTCCATACAGTAGACTTCTATGGTGCCCCCAAGTTTGAACTTCCAAAATGCAGTTTAAATGGCTCTAAATGATCCCACCCGAAGAAGAAGGGTCTTATTTAGCGAAACGATCGGCCGTTTTCGAAACAACGTGACAATTTATATACTTTTTAACCTCAAATGCTCGTCTTGTCTCTTCTCTGTGATGTGCATCCGTAGCCTGTGTAATCCGGGTCAACAGGTTTAGGGTATGTCAAAAACTTCTTCAGTTTCAAAATCGTTCTATATCGCTGTTTTACCTTTTTGATCATTTGATCTTCTTTGCATGTTCATTTTGTAAACACTGGGTCAGTACTTCTGCAGCGATGTAGGACGATTTTAAAGTTGGGGAAGAAAAAAACAGTTCACGCAAAGTATATAAATTTGTTTCGCTAGATAAGACCCTTCTTTCTCGACTGGGATCATTTAGTGCCTTTTGAGGCTGCATTTAAACTGCAGTTTGGAAGCTCAAACTTGGGGGCACCATTGAAGTCTATTCTATTATTTCTTATCGACTAAAGAAAGAAAAACATGAACATCTTGGATGATTAAACCTCTTCTTTAAGGACACATACACAGTTACCACGCTGTTTAATAAAGAACGCAGCACATATAAAAAGTATAGATTTTTGCCCACTTGTAAGAACTCATTTATATTTCCAAATCTATTGGAACATAAACTAGTTCTAAACATTACAAAGCACTTTTATTTCAGTTAAACTACCTTAATCAATATTCTAATAGTTGTGATGACATAAACAGTATTACAAGCTAAAATTCAGATAAAGAGAAGGGCAGTAATATATTTATTCAGTACAGTCTACATCAGACGTCTAGCTTCTGTCTGTAACTGTTGCCTGTGATGTGAGTCATTGATATATAGGTTCATAATATGGCATATGATATTGAATGTTGTGAAATGTCTCAAACTTTGGCCATAGCATAAAAGTGGAAAATAATTATGTCTGTCACTATAGCTTCACCATAGTAAGCTCTGCGTATTAAAGCGCTATTAAAATGAAAATAAAGCTGGGTATATATTCATGCTATTCATGTGAGTATATTAGTGGGTGTCACGGTCTGAGTGCTGGATGCAGAATCAAAGGACTGCCAGGAGAAAGAAAAAAGGGATGACGCTTAATTTGTTCATCTGTGTCGTCATCGACTGTCTGGCAAAAAATATATTAATAGTGTAGTGTGGGTCGAAGGGAGTCAAAACTGATCGAAAGCTAAAATATCTTCACAAGACTCACCTCATATATAGTGCGACAAAAATATGTCGCGATTATGAAGAAAAACAGCACTAAACTCTTAGACTCACTGTCAATTATTAGAAACTGTAATTTACTCATCCTTAGAAGTCAGGCTTAGACAGATATGCAAATTATCCAGCCTCAGGGACTTGTCGGGTCTTTTACAGTTGCAGACAGTGAGGAAAGAAATAGGTAATTGACAAATCACATGGGCATTAACTGTTTTGTTTTTCCCATTAAGATTTTATAGGTTACAATTTATATGTATATTAAACAGTACATGTATTTTAGGTTCTGGGACTAGTCAGGATTTCACAATATTGATTTTTTTAGCGTCGTCTGTCATAAATGATGTGTTTACAGATGAAATGTCTAGTGAAAAATAGTTCATCTTTGGGAAGGGGGAAAAAGCGTCTGGAGACTGTCTGCTCTGCGTTCTGCTCTGTCTAGCTGTTTTGCATGCAAGAACACCTCCTGCATGAACATCCCCTAAGAGATGAAAGTGTGCATCTCATGTCTGTTTGATCAAACTTGGATACTGATTTGGTGTTCATGCAAGCAAGAGTGTGTGATCTAGCTTTGCAGAAATGAGTGCAAGCAGATGGTGCTGGCAGTTTTCAAACGCCAAGTCAGTGACACTCCTGTGTATTCACCTTTTGTGGCAGCTGGCTTGGTGCATCACCTTGGTGCATCCATTGTAGACTGCTTTTCACATTATAATTCACACGTGCGCTGTCGCTGCTTGACGTCATGTCAACTAGCAAAAAATTTAATGTGCGTAAAACCAAATGCATTTAAAAATTCCAGATGATGGAGCTGCAACCATGTTTTGCTCAGTGCACTAACAAAAAAGACATCCACTCACATTTGAATATGCATATATCCCTAATAGATAATATGTTTAAAGTAGTATCCATTATATAGAGAGTTCAGACTGGAAGAGTTGAAAAGAAGATGCCTAAGAACTGTTTTTTTTTTTTCTAAAGGAGTGTTTCCTCAACTTTGGTCACTTTTATGACAATATTGCTACTGAAAGTTTTTTTTTATAGTTTGTGTATTTGGTTGCCAACGAGACAAAAGTGTCAGGGCATGCTTGCAAAAAAAGAACAGAAAAAACACCCGAGATATCAAGGTAAATAGAGAATGTTTTATTTTAGGTCACTTCCAATCAACCTGTAACTGTGTTAAATTATGCAAAAAGTGTAAAACCTATTATTTAATTGTATGTATTTGAGATACATAAAATGCTAGCTATGAAATGCTAGCATGTCAAAGCAAAGAGGTCTGTCATTTTATTCCAAAAATGTCTGTCATTTCCACAACAGAAATCAGTTAAACACAATACATAATTTGGTATGTTATAAAAACTACACATTTTTATTCACAGCTGTCTGAAAAAAACAACAGAATTCTCCTTTGATAGATTCATTCCACTATTGAATGTTGCTAATTAGATCAAATAAACTAGTGTGAAAAGCAGGGCCGTTGCTAGTGGGTTGAAAGGGGTGACGATTATAGGGGACAATGGCTTTTTTAACCAGCCAGCTTAAAAGACGCTCGGGACAGTTGATGGGCCACTGCTGCACTTTGTCACTAAAGCTTATCATTTGCATGTTTTTTTAAGCTTTACCAAAATAAACATTCAAAAGATTTTAAAGCATTCAAGCACAAGACGCCAAATAACTCAATGGAGTACTCGCTAGGTTGAGTTCTCTTTCAGGTTTTCCTGCGCTTGAACAGACAAATACACCTCACGTGTTTAAATATGCAAGAGAACCACATCTCACAGCCCTTGAATGACAAATTGAGTTTTGCCTCTTGTGTTTGAACGGACAAATGCATTCGAAATTATGTCAAAATACCCATCTTGGAAAGTATCCTTGAAAAACTGTCAGTTATGTATTGAGTGAATGTAAACAGTTGAGAAAGAAATCAGTATCATTATATGGATGCATTGTGCAAGTGACTACACCTTGTTTACTAGCTGCTGTCAGTGTCCTTAAAGAATTAGTTACCTTCCAGAATAAAAATTTCTCGATAATCTACTCACCCCCATGTCATTTATAATGTTCATGTCTTTCGTTCTGCAGTCGCAAAGAAAAAACATTCCAGGATTTTTCTCCACATAGTGCACTTCAATGAGGGTTCAGTGGGTTGAATGTCCAAATTGCAGTTTCAATGCAGCAAAACAGTCAGTCATTTTCTAAAAAAAAAATATTATTAAAATTAAAATTTATATTTATATAATTTTTAACCACAAACGCTCATCTTGCACTAGCTCTGTGATGCGCGTGTGCATCTTCATGCATTACGTAATCACAATGGAAAGGTCACAGACGGTTAGTTCTTCGTCTGTGTACTTTGGTTCAAAAAGGCAGGCTAGGACGAAAAACTCAAAATCATCCAACTTCAAAATCATCCGACTTTGTTTTACCATTTTTTGTAAAGGGCGTTTGTCTTTCTTTGCACGTTCCCTTTGTAAACACTGGGTCAGGACAATATTACAATATTGTGTTACTCCCTAAAAAAGTAACTAATTACGTTACTTGGTTAATTTTTGTGTAAAGTAATGCATTACATTACTTTTGCATTACTTTTTCTCATCTGGGCTAGGCTTGTTTGTTTTTTTTAATATAAAAAGTTCTATTTTTGGCAAATTTAAGAGCTCTTTCACAGCAAAAGTGAAATGAAAAAGCCTCAGGCTGCAGGAAATGTGAATTCATGTCTGTAGAGGGCACAAATCAAACAATTGTGCTGCCATTCTGGATTGCATGAAGAATACTGAGCAATAAAAAAAAAACACAAATGTTATGTTTATCTAAAGTCATTTTTGCTTTTTTGTATGGTTAAATTGAATCACCAAAAATCAGCAGCAAAGACACTGGTTAATAAAATGGGATGTGTCATTTTCTGAGTTTGCATTTTACTGTCGTTGTTGTTTTTTAGTTTTTTTTTCCATTTTGAGGAAATACTCAATAGTCATAATGTTTTTGTGCCAGTGAGTTGAGTAAATGCATGTTCACATTTAGTCTAAAACTACAGTAACCATCATGTTTTCATAGTGCACACAACACCTCTCCACTCCATATCTCTCAACTTGTCAACAGGACACAAGTAACTGGCATTACTTATTTGGAAAAGTTACTCAAAAAATTTCTTGTAAATTAAAAAGTAATGCGCTAATTTACTAGTTACTTGAAAAAAGTAATCTGATTACGTAACTTGCGTTACTTGTAATATGTTTCCCCCCAACACTGCTTCCACCTATCATGTCTGCTTGATTACATATGATTACATAATGTGTGAGGTCGAGCTAGTGCAAGATGAGCATTTGTGGTTAAAAAGTATATAATTTCATATACTTATTCCTCGGTTGGGATTGTATAGAGTCCTTTGAAACTGCATTGAAACTGCAGTTTGGACCTTCATCCATTGGTCCCCATTAAAGTCCACTATCTAGAGAAAAATCCTGGAATGTTTTCCCTTAAAAACCTTAGAAACGTTTTTCAAGAAACTTGTATTCTAGAAGTGAACTGTTTATCCAAGAAAATCACTCACTGCTCAGAATTACTTTGTGGTTTTAACAATAATTAATCTATTTTTAATTTATACAGCGAAGACCATGCAATGATATTTTACATTTGATGATTCTGTTTCTGTATTTGAACACCTACAAACGCGAAAAAAACTCAAACATTGTTTAATTTTTATCTTTGTTCTATTTATTTATTTGTGCTATTTACACGATTTCAAACAGGGCCCACAGATACAACCTGCACCGGGGTCCTGCAAACCCCAGCTATGGCCCTATAGTGAAAAGTGTCATTTCAGATTTCATTTTCAGTGCAAATAGTGCCAATAGTTGAAGAATCACCCAAGTTCTGTACCAAAAAAGTTGTTCCTTGTGACTAAGTTTTACTTGTTTCAATGAAATGTGTTTTGCAATTATTGCCACGTCATAGGTGAGAACACAGTGTCAAAATGGCGAGTGTATAACGGGAAACTGTTTTCCGGAAAGAACAAATTTCTTTGTCCCAATCCTTAAAGCCCACTCTTACACCTACCCCAAACTTAATCATACAGAGCTGCTGATTAGCTTGCTTTTTCACAACCAGTCAGGTGCTGAACACAAAAGAATATATTTTGGAGAATGTGGGTAACCAAACAGTTGCTAGTAGCAAGTATGGAAAGTCAATGGCTATCAGCAACTGTTACCAACATTTTACATAATATCTTTATCTGTACTTCAGAGTGAGTAAAGGATGACAGCATTTTCATTTTGGGGTGAACTACTGCTCTATCTGACAGATTAGTCTTGGGTGCAGTGAATAGGGGTGTTTAGGATTAGGGTCTTTGCTTTAACTAGACCTGAAAACAGCAGAGACAGTATAGTCAGACAGTTAAGTTGCAGGTATGTGTGTAAGATTGCAACTCAGGCAGTGGAGGCACGTGAACCCTCCACGGTCCATTGATGAGAGTGATGACGCACTCCATTTGAAAACCGTCTGCCTCACTGCGGGAAGAGTGCAGCGCTCTTCGAATGTGTGATTAGGGCTAAATGAGTGTGTGTGTGTGTGCACCCGCGCAAGTGTGCGACTTTGCATACGCAATTCATAAACTCTCCAAATGTCTGTGGCGCCGGAATCTGCCAAGAATGTGACTCAAACATCTCACATCTCCTCTCACTCCTCTCTGCATTTTATTCACCGTTTCACACACTATTTCAGCCCTGCTGATGTCTCTTGCAGTCTGTCTTTCTCTCTCTCCGTCTCCCTTTCAAGTTTTAACGTCAGCCACTGTCTCTTTCCTGCATTTACGCAGGCCAAGAGTTTTACAGCACTCTCCGTACACTTTGAAAACACATCAAAACATATGAGATGAAAACCTGTCAGTGTGTTTAAGGGATGAATGGGAGTTGACGCATCAAATCAGCACTCCCTCCGCTTTTTATTTTCTTTCCGCAACAGATAGCCTTGCTGGTAATCATTAAGGAGCACAACATTAAATGCTGGGCCTCCAACACAAATCGATTTTTGGGTTCATTATTGAACAGCACTGGGCTCTGAACACCTGTAATTAAGACTGAAAGAGGGGAGAGATAAAGGTGACATGTTCATGTCAAGAAGAGCTTGAGAAAGTGAGGAAAATTGGAAGACGAGAGAAAGGTGAGGGAGGGGTGAGAGAGGAGCTGATGATGACAAACCAAGTGGAAAGACCGAAAGAAGAGAAAGTGTGAAAAAAACGAATATGTAACAAAGCACGAGAGCTTTGAGCTCTGCTGAACTGCACGCTAGACAGAGATGTGCGAATATATTAAAATCATTGCTAATTTATACCAAATGAAACCCCAGCAGCAGCTAGAAATTAGAAATTTGTGCTCATAAGTTGATAATCATGTTTCATAGGGAGAAAATGCAATTTCAGCTGCATGTTTCTGCATTAATGCATTGAACAAACGCACCAAAGAGGTGTCTGTGTGTATGTGTTGATATGTACCAGTAACCATATTTATTTGACATTTCATTCTCATGGGGGCGATTAGCAACACTTCCAAACTCTTGCTGTGATGAGCAACTTCCGGTAAACTCATTCACTCACACATAAATAAAAAACAGAGTAAGTCCCATTTCTTTCTTCCTCACACATATCCCCCATTCATGTGACTGAGTGACTCATTCTTCATCTAATATTCAGCGATATTGACGTGGTCGCCACCCCTCGATTGCCAGCCAACTCATTGTGTCTCATTGTTGAGTAGCATGGCCGACAGCCAATGAGCACGCAGATGGTGGGTGGGATGATGAAGGACTATTTGCGTAACTGTACTCCGTCCAATGGGGGCATCGAGATGCAGATGTCTTACATTCAAAGGCCTGATTCAAAAAATAGCCTCATGCATCATAATCATCCATATGCGGTTTACTCAGTTTGTTGATTAGTTGAGTAAACGAGTAATTGTAGTCTGTCAGAAACTACAGAAATTTGCATCACATCACACTGATATCTTCAATCCACAATCAGTGCAAGTTGTGATGCACAAAGGCTGAAGATTGAGCATTGGATGGAAAACAAAACAGCCTGTTGGCTGTAGTTTTCATGGTAGATTTACTGTGGAATTGAGTGAAAATCACTTGAGCCTCTCACCAGGACTCACACGTATGTGTGTGTGTGTATGTATGCGTACACGTTTGTGTTAAGAACAGCCTGCTTTTGCACATGGTGGGAGACTGAAGCAAACTCTCTGCATCTTGCTGCTCTTTCAGTGAGAGCCATCTGCTAAAGACAGCACCGCTTTAGAAAGACAAAGAAAGGCTTTCTGTATCAACAAGAACCAATTCAATACCACAGCTGGAGTGCTTTGTGAATACTTTTTCCAATAACATCATCATTTTGCATCTTTTTGTCAGCCTCAGGGGTGTGTTTGCTCGTGTTGGCCGGTGTGCACATGTCTTGCATACTCTGCAACTCTGAATTGAAGCTTTGAATGGTGGCCAGTGCGTTGCATGGTAACTGCATGTTATAGTGAATGATGTTGCCTTCAAAGAACTTTACAAGCGGTGAGGTGTAGAAAGTGTGTGTGTGTGTGTGTGTGTCTGTCTATTTGTCTGTCTGTCTGTATGTGTCAAGGGAGGTCAGACTGAGAAGAGATGCGAGGGAGAGAAGGCACATGCGAGATTCTACTGTAGTGTCGTGGCTGTTGGATGAAGATACAAAGAAAGTACGCCCACACCAGAGATGATTCGTATTCACAGATAAGCATTTATTCTTTTGTCATGCTTTCTGTCCATCACTTTGTGTTGTAGTGGAAAGATTGAACAGCTCATTCTTTCACATTCTTACATTCAGTTGCATACATTCTGGGTAAAAGGTATAACTAATGCTTTGGTCATCTGTGAGCAACCTCACAAACACGGTCACTCGAGAGCACCTTAAGGCAGTTTGACCTTACCCGTTCGGTTGAGATATACATTCACACATCATACAAACATTGTAAGACATAATCAAGTCAAGTCATGGTAACATCTGTGGGACAAAAAAGATCAGTGTTCTTTGTTTCAATACTGTCTTAGGGTGAAAACAAAACAGAATATTGCTCAAATTAACAGTAGATCAAACAATCTTTCCTATTGTATTAAGGAACTTTAGATTACGTTTCCCTTATGAGCATATCCATCCTTTATCATCCATCTCTTCGCCTCTACCGCCCACACCACCCCTGCTTTCAGTGCATTTCTTTTTCTCTTTCTCTTTCCTCTTGTCCTTGCCCTCTCTATTTGTTTTCCCTAAAGCATTTCAATTCTTTATTGCAGTTTGAAAGAGGAGGAAAAGGGAATAGGCAACGACCACCAATGAAAAGCCATTGCCTTCAGCAAGCCCACCATGAGCAGTCCAGTCTGTATTTGGACCAATGGTAGACATTAATCTGAATGTCCACCAATCTGTCAGTAAGCACATTTTTCTGGTTTTTCACAGTAGTCAGTTCATTTCAAGAAACAGTCTTTCCATAGTGTCCTTCACATATTGGATTCAGTCCTAGTTTTAGCATTTTGCCAATTCTTTTTGGCCTAAAGATTGACTGGTTTGATTTAAAACCGATACTTTAAATGAGAAAGGATGGAGTTTGTTGGAATGTTCAGATAAATCAGATACATTTGAATTTGAAAAGAAGAGTAAACAAAGGTCTTAGAACAATTCAGGTAGTGTATTTTACAGTGAAGACTTAACATACAGCATTTTGTAAGACATACAGTATAAAAAAAAGAAAAAGAACATTCACACGTTCTCACACCATTGACTGATCTTTCCATGCACTGACCATAGAAATAACATCACAGACGTTACTCACAGTGACATTCTTGGCCATTCAGAACAGTGACAAGCATAAGGCCTTTCATAGCGTTATTTACAGCTCCCTCTGCCAAGATGTCATATTTACACAAGTGATAATTGCTGTCATAGCTGGTGGGTGATGTAATGAACTCTTTCGCCTTCTTTTCTTGTGCGTGCTTTCTGTCTCTCCTGCACGTGCTTTCTCTCTCTCTCTGTGCATCTTAAATTGTAGCTGTATTGCAACACTTTCAAACTCATCACTCCATTGTGCTTTGTCTATCTCGCTTCGCTGCTGCACGCCGTTCCTTTTGTGCTTTTCGAGCCCTGAATGATTTTGATTTTGAGTCCCTTCTGTTATGAATAGATGAACTATAACATTCGATCGCTGCGTTCCAAAGGGAATCAAAAGATTTGCTCATTATGCTATTGTTATTAACTACTGTGAAATAATGGAGCTGGAAAGAGGGTGTCGTAGTGACATCACAAGCTATAATTACAACTATCATAGAAGCACTTAGAGTGGCTGAAAAATCTAAAAGCATACAAATATTGTACGTAAACCTAAGGTGGAAATTTCTATCCTCTGTCTGCACTGACTGTGACAGAGATGGCTTAGAATACACTTGTCCTCAAAAAATAAAGGACCGAGTATCTGCTTAACTAGCCAAGCCCTCTGAACAGCTTTCGTTACTTTCCATTAAGGGCCTGTACTGCCCAACGTTCCCTGCTTACCCACTGTATCCTAAATCAGTCTAGTGCCCTCTAGATACCAAGAACTAGAGGCTCAAACTGAACAGAACAAAGATACAGTTAAGGCTGATAGTAAACAGGAATCAAGGCATTGAAGAGTTAAATTGAGCAAACAGGGTTTTCTCTCCTCCAGAGAGGAGAAAAAATGAGGGGAGAGAGGGTTCTTCTGAGATAGACAGATTCAGCCAAACAGAAGATGGATGCAGACAGTCAAGACAGACATGGAGAGTAGCAACAGGACAGAAGATGAGGAGCGAGAAGAAGAGGAAGATGGTGGCAGAGAGTCAAATTCAGGAGGGCACTCGAGCTCAAAGCAGCGCAGGGAAGTGATGCCCGCATCTTCGTTGCCATAGTTGGCCCAGTACTCTTCTGGGTCAAGCTTGGGAAGAAGAGCCTCTTCCTCTCCGAGCTCATACTTTGTGGATGAAGATGTGATTGAGGGATACTGAGACTTGAAGGGGTGCGCCTTGGTCTCGGAGGTCTTCTCGAAGATGCCCTTGGAAGTGCTGACGGGCTTATGCTTGGAGAACCACCAGCGGGTCTTGGTGCTGAAGGTGGTGGTGGTGGTGCCAGAGAGGGAGCCGGGGTCGGGAAGTGGGCACAGGGCGAAATCCATCTCCCTCAGGAAGCGCAGGTCCTCTCCACGACGAGAAGCAGGAGAAGCGCACAGAACCTCGGAGCTGGAGACGCGGACACCTCTGAAGAACTCCCACAGGGGACGAGCCTCGCAGCCGCAGGCCCAGGGGTTGTTGTTCAGCCGCAGGAACTCAATGGAGGAGATGTCACGCATGGCCTGACCGGGCAGCTCAGCCAGGGAGTTGTTGAAGAGGAAGAGCATGGTCAGACGGCCCAGGTCGCGGAAAGCGCGGCGATTGACCTGACGGATCCTGTTGTCGTGCACCAGCAGACGGTCGAGGTTGACCAGGCCACGGAACACGTTCTCGGACAGAGTGCGGATGCGGTTGCCGTGCAGGAAGAGCTGGCTGAGGTTGATCAGGTCAGCGAAGAGATCGTCCTGGATGAAGTGGAGCTGGTTCTCCTGCAGGTAGAGGAACTGCAGGCTGTAGAGCTTGTGGAAGATGTCATGGGGAAGGGCGGCCAGCCGGCAGCGGTGCATGTGGAGGCTCTGGAGCTTCTCTAGGCCACGGAAAGCTCCACCCTCAAGCCTGTGCAGGTGAGGGTTGTCGCCCAGATCGAGCTCCTCCAGATCGCGCAGCTCGCTGAATGCACCGGCCTCAATCCAGGTGATGTTGTTGGAGAAGAGCCACAAAACCTGGTATGTGATGAATTGATGGACAGAAAGGAAAGGGGAAGGTAGAGGGAGGAAAGGGTAATGAGGTGAAGATATTGAGAAGGAATACAAAATTAGTAAATGAGACATTTAAATGTATATTTGCAAATGTAAATATTAAATGTTCTATTCTGTACCACACACAGAGTCTATAACACCTCCTTACCTGTGTGCCGAAAGCAAAAGACCCCACTCTCAGTTCAGTGATGCGGTTGTTCTGCAGAAAAACGCGCTGGGATTCGTAGGGCATGCCGTGGGGCACAATAGTGAAGTTCTGCGCCTGGCAGCTCACTGTCATGGGGGTCGGGTAACACACGCACCGGTGAGGGCAGCTCTGAGCAGGCACGGGTTTCACCACGACCAGCCAGACAACCAGCCAGAGCGAGAGAGCGCCTGGTGGAAAGAGAGGAGCGCGTCACATCACAAAGTCTCAGTAGCTAAAGCGCAAGTTTCCATTTTGGAGAGCTCAGTAAGTGTCATCTTATATACATTGAAACTAAACATACATTAATTCATGATAACAAAAATTTGATACTGAAAAATTCACAATTTTAAAACGAATTTCTACGAACGCACTATTATGTTTTTATCATTATAACAATATATCGGTTTTCATCCATTTACGTTGTGACAATTTTTCTCATAAACACATCATTTTAGAACCTTCAGTTCATAAGTATTTCGTTTTAAAGTGTTCAGAAAAAAGTGCGATTTAATTTATCACTGCAGGTTTTAACTTATAAGCTTTAAGTAGTAGTTTAGCATGTACCGCTCCGAACGTTATTCTCTTGATCTCTTTGAATTTAAATGTAATTAAAGCATTTAGCATTAAACTTAAGTAACATTAAGTTTAACGTTACACTTTTAAATATATGCATACATTTGATAGGATGTGTTTGAATAAAAGCACTAAAACATCAATGCAAAACATTTTACGCATCAAACACAAAATATATTTTCTAACCATCTAGTTGCATAAAACCAAGCATTCTCGAAAGCCAGTTTGATCATATTCTAAATAGTTACATTGTTTTAAATGCATTCATTTCCATTACTTAGAATACTAAGTTCAGCATTTCAAAAGTGCATTCACAATAAAAATGAACAGAGAAGAAGCAAAAACTCACTCTTAAAGTTGTGCGCAAAGGAGCTGCGTTGGCTCCGCGTAAAAGTTGATGTTTCCATTCCGAACCAAAGCCGAGAGCGAGTTAGCCTGAGGAGTTTAGCGATTGATTCCCTGCTATCTCCGCTGATGCTCTGGTTCCCGAGTCGGAGCGACTGAGAGAGTGCCGAATGATGGGTCCCGGGCCCAATTTATACCCGAGCGCAGCGCGCGCCTACGGCTGTGGGCACCACGGAATCTCTCCTACGTCACCATTCGGGTCAAGCCCAAGCGAGGGTGGCAAACGGAAAAGGCGGCGCGGAGAGAGGAGGGGAGGGCTCTCGCGTACCAGTTTGGACAGAGGGAAGTCAGACGTCTTAGCTCAGAGTTACGATTGTGGAGACGTAGTTGGGAAAGGGCGGGGGAGCGCAGGCACGGCGCCCGGTAATGACTGAGCTGAGAGCATGCGAGGAGGAGCGCACGAGGCACATGAAACAGGCACACAGCTCGTTTCTTGGCTCTGCATATGCGTCCCTTTGGATTATCTTGTCCTCCGCATTATTAATGAGATGCCTGAATGAAAAACGCATTGTGTACAGGGGAGACTTTAGGCTCTAGGGACACAAGTCATGACTTCAAATATAGAATTATGAAGCTTTAACACTGAGATAATCGTTAAGGGGTTTGATAATGGGTGACTAAAGAATGCAATTACTGTCACTTGCTGCTGGAAGGAGAGATAAACCAATACCAAATTTGGTCTTATAGCATCTCCTTTTTGGGCAGCTTCCTGGAATAAGATAAACCATAAGCCATTTTCCTTTGAATGTGTTGTTTACGCCCAAGCTTTTTGCGTTATAGGTATAGACTGCATTTGCAACACTAGAGGAGGTTCACACAGAATCATTAAAACAGATAGTTATATATTTTATGACATTGCTTTAAAAGTGCTTCTTGACATACAGCACCATTCCTTTATAACATCCATGTACAGTTGAAGTCAAAAGTTTAAATACACCTTGCAGAATTTGCTTTTTTACCAAAATAAGAGGGATCATACAAAATGCTATGTTATTTTTTATTTAGTACTGACCTGAATAAGATATTTCACATAAAAGATGTTATGTATAGTCCACAAGAGAAAATAATAGCTAAATTTATAAAAAAAGACCCCGTTCAAAAGTTTACATACACTTGATTTGCAATACTGTGTTATTACCTGAATGATCCACAGCTATGTTTTTTTGTTGTTGTTGTTTTTTATAGTTGTTCAAAAGTCCCTTGTTTGCCATGAACAGTTAAACTGCCTTCTTTTCTTCAGAAAAATCCTTCAGGTGCCCCAAATTCTTTGTTTTTTTGTTTTTTAGTTTTGTTTTGTTTTTTTAACATTTTTGTGTATTTGAACCCTTTCCAACAATGACTGTATGATTTTCAGATCCATTCATATTGGGAAAAACTGAGGGATTCAAATTATTTTGTGTTCTGGGAAACATGTAAGTATCTTCTGTAGCGTCTGAAGGGCAGTACTAAATGAAAAAAATATGATATTTTGAGAAACTAAGAAAAATGTACACATCTTCGTTCTGTTCAAAAGTTTCACTCCTGGCTCTTATGCATTGTTTTTCCTTTTGGAGCATCAGTGAGCGCTTGAACCTTCTGTAACAGTTGCACACGAGTCCCTCAGTTGTCCTCAGTGTGAAAAGATGGATCTCAAAATCATACAGTCATTGTTGGAAAAGACTCAAATGCAAAAAAAAAATGCTGAAAAACAATTTGTGGGACCTGATGGATTTTTCTGAAGGACAGTTTAACTGTTCAGGACAAACAAGCGACTCATGAACAACTATCACTAAAAAAACAAACAAACAAAAAAAAAACAGCTGTGGATCTTTCAGGCAACAGCTCAGTATTAAGAGTCAAGTGTATGTAAACAAATGTACATGAAATATCTTATTTAGGTCAGCACTAAATAAAAAATAACATGCATTTTGTATGATCTTATTTTGGGACGTTGTCTTATAGTTTTCATGCAGAGACTGAAGAGATCAAACACAAGCTAGGAAACAGGGTGAGTTTTTAGGGTGAGTGGTCAGCACTGCCCTGGTCATTAGTCTTTTTTGGACTGGCCAATCAGAATGAGGCATTCCAGAGATCCTCTTAATAAACAGACAGACAAACCGAAAGACAACAGTAGTCCCGAGGATGTCCATGTTGTTGTTTAGCACCTCCTCCATTCGCTCATGTTCTGGACACCTCTTTCTTTTCCTCCCTCCCTCTCCACCTCCACAAAAACACAAGATGACTGGCCGAACAGGCTTTCCCCGCTCCACCTACACCTACCAGCTGGACGTGTGAGTGTATGTGTGAGGGTTTTCATGTCTCATGTATATTACCCTATCGCAGTCAGCTGAGTGAATGGCATGACTGACAGCTCCTGGGTCGTGGTACAGTTGTGTATGAAAATGAATTACGAAGAGACAACAAAAAAACTGTGACGGAGGAAGAATAAGACTAGGAGGATGTATAACGTGTGGTTGGAAAGGAGGGGTTTACGGAATTAAAAACAAGGCGAAGAAGCGACACATGACTCATAGATAGTGGAACGAGAGGGATACGGGACCGCACTTAGAGGGATGTTGCGCATAAGGCTTGATTAGTGTGCGGGCCAGCAGCCTAATGCATTAAAGCTGTATCCCTGTAGTGTTCCAAGAGTGGCTTTGTAGTGCCCTAAGGGAGTGCTCTACAGTGGCAGCCCACATATAATGACAGATTTGCTTTGCCCTGTTGCATGGAGATAGCAGAATAAAATCAGCTCTGATAACTTTAGAGTCCTGCGTCATGAGCCTCATTAGCTTGCTGTGCGTTGGAGAACTAATAGAGGGTGGAGGGGAGATTTGGAGGAGTCTGACCCCCAAATTAAAGGGAAAGTTTGTCCAAAAGTCAAATTTATGACATCAGTACTCACCATGATGTTGTTTTAAAGCTGTATGAATTTTTTATTTTGCGTTCTGTGAAAAATAAAAAGTCATGCATGTTTTATGCATGGGTTTTATTTGCATGTTCTTGAGTGTTGCGTAAGGCGCCCATAAATAAAATGTATTATTATTATTGTTATTAAACAGGTTTTCAACAACATAACATAGTAGCACAGGTATATTTGTAGCAATAAGCAACAATACATTGTATGGGTCAACATTATCGATGTTTCTTTTATGCCAAAAATCATTAGGATATTAATTAAAGATCATGTTCCATGAAGATATTTTGTAAATTTCCTACCATAAATATATCAAAACTTAATTTTTGATTAGTAATATGCATTGCTAAGAACTTTGGACAACCTTAAAGGTGATTTTTTCAATATTTTGATTTTTTTTTGCACCCTCAGATTCCAGATTTTCCTAACCTTCCTTATCCTAACCATACATCAATGAAAAGCTTATTTATTCAGCTTTCAAATAATGTATAAATCTCAATTTCAAAAGATTGACCCTTAGGACTGGTTTTGTGGTCCGGGGTCACAAATTCTTGTAAGAATTCTGCTATAATAAAGGAGTCAACTAAAAAGGTTTTGGTAGAAGTACATTACAGTATCATTGACATGAAGAGATGCACTCTAGTTTATTGGCAAACATAGGTAAATTAAACATTTTATACATTTATAACATTTTTAACATTTAAATAAATATTTTATATAAGTATAATTTGTATCCATATGTTTAATGTTTTTAAAGAAGTCTTTTCTGCTCATCAAGGCTGTTTATTTGATTCAGAATATAATCATTATTAATATTGTGAAATATTATTGCAGTTTAAAATAGTAGGTTTTTTATTTTAATATACTTTAAAATAGAAGTTATTCCTGTGATGCAAAGCAGAATTTTATGTATCATTATATGTATATATTTTTTGGAACCCATGGTAATTTCTTCAGGATTCTGTGATGAATAAAATGTTAAAAAGAACAGCATTTATTGAAAATAGAAATCTTTTCTAACAATATACAATACCGTTCAAAGCTTAAGGTCAGTATTTTCTTTCTTGCTTTCGTTAAAAAAAATACTTTTCATCAGCAAGGATGTGTTCAATTGATAAAAAGTGATAGTAAAGACTTATATTGTTAGAAAAGATTTCTAATTTGAATTGCTAGATGCTGTTCTTTTTTAACTTTTTATTCATCGAAGAATCCAGTCAATGTATCACAAGTTGCAAAAACAATATTAAGCAGTAAAACTGTTTTTAACATTGATAATAAATCAGCATATTAGAATGATTTCTAAAGGATCATGTGACACTGGAGTAATGGCTGAAGAAAATTCAGCTTTTCATTACAGAAATGAATTATACTACTGATATACATAATCAACTGCAATCTCACCTTCAGATCTGCTTTTATCTAAAGAACAACCGAAGGATAGAAGTAAGCCTTGATCGTTCTTTTCTTTTACGTTTATCTGTTTCGCTCAGATGTAAGTCACAATATGAAAGAGAAGATCTGTCGCTGTTTCATCACAGCTTTAATATACCGTCACCTCAATGTTAAATTAATTTCTGTGTTAATCAAACAAAAACACACACAGGAATAAAACATAATTGGGAGACAGTTTGCTCCCTTCCATTCCATTCAGGTTATCTCTTACACCCAAATTGTATTTTGGCAGCTCACTGTATGTCTCTAGACGCAGTGAGCTGCCAAAATATAATTTGGATGTGAGAGACATAAATGGATCATGCCCTGAAATGGTTTATTTTTTGAACACCTGAATTAAAAATATATATTTCACTTAAGAATCAGTGTTATTTTATGTAGTATCATTAATATACTATTAGGTTTTTTTTACTATTGTTTTTATATTATATATTTATATATTTCATATTATATTTATATATATAATTAATATATTAATTATTTAATTGTTAGGAATGAGGACAAATTTTAAAAAAAAGTTTTTAATTTAATATTGAGTCTATCTGTTTATCATTTCTATCATGTTAAGTGGATGTGCATTGAGGAGTGTTGTATATACGTACAGTATTACGTTGTGGATGTTACCTCACATACTGAGGCAGTCGCTGTTCTCTTCCTGTGCTCAGTAATTCCCTTAGCTCTGCTTGTCTAGATACAAAAATAGTTACAACAAAAGCCCAGGCCGCTGTAATCAGGTTTCAGGAGAATCTAATGATGCACAACCTCAATCAAACGTTAAAAACCCCTGTGGTACTTTCACAGCCTCCCTTTTACTCTCTCTCTCTTTCTCTATATCCCTGTTCCCCCGCTTGCTCATTATTTCTTCCTTCTTAAACTCTTTATGTCTTGCTGCTTCTGTCCCCAGGGCCAGTAGTGTATCTTGTCATCCTGCCGTGTGCATCATTTGTAGTTTATTATCAATGTTTGATTGTTTTTCCTTTGGTCCTTCATGTTAAATTCACATATTTTAATTTGTGTACATTTCTGATATAGTATCAGGATACATGTTAATGTAAACTGTCATCACACCTACTCCCATTAATTAATTCAATGAATAATTATGAATATTTACAGTCTATAGGTGTAAATAACTTCTAAACATGCTGTCCATGTGTTTGAGAATGTCTACATGAGCAAGTATAATATGGATTATGTGTCTATTATATGGCTCTTTTGTAATTCTCTCTATTAGATGTCTCTTGTATGACTACTTAGAGCATCTGCTCCAATAGCCCCTTTGAAAATGTGCTCTGATTGCTCTGATTAGATGAAATCCATACTAGACACATTTGCTGGGCTACTCAGAACGAAGTGTCCACTAGAGATTCGGCAGAAAATTGATGCTGCTGTTGACTAGAAGTGTTCGTGTTGGCCCAAGTGGCTCATCTTGAAGACTGTAAAATATAATGATCATGTTGCCTTGAAAGAAGAAAGAAATTATCCAGGGCTTTACAACAATCCCAGCTGGATCATAGGACTAAAAACAGTGTGAGATACTTGCTCAGTAAAGTCACAGGAAGACACAAATCTTATATTCGAGTGTTGCTTCAACTATGGGCACT
Organism: Labeo catla; assembly: GCA_012976165.1. Classification (NCBI taxonomy): domain Eukaryota; kingdom Metazoa; phylum Chordata; class Actinopteri; order Cypriniformes; family Cyprinidae; genus Labeo; species Labeo catla. The sequence goes on along the minus strand of VONZ01000022.1, from coordinate 2,718,667 downwards.
TTTGGCCCAGTTGAAATTAAATGTTCTGTAATTAATATATTGTCATCCCTCCAACTAGAGCTTTAGATTTCAAATACACAGCTGGATGTGTAAAGTTTGTAAACAAAGTTTAATATTGGCTTGAGAAAGCCTAGCCTTATAATAGATAGATAGATAGATAGATAGATAGATAAATTGATGGACGGACAGACAGACAGACAGATAGATAGATAGATAGATAGATAGATAGATAGATAGATAATGATTGATTGATTGATTGATTGACAGATGGATTGACAGACAGACAGACAGATAGATAGATAGATAGATAGATAAGATAGATAGATAGATAGATAGACAGATAGACAGATTGATAGATTGATAGATCGATAGATAGATAGATGGATTGATAGATTGATTGATTGACAGATTGATGGACTGACGGACAGATGGATTATTGAACAGACAGACTAGATAGATAGATAGATAGATAGTAGATAGATAGATAGATAGATTGACAGATTGATGGATTGACGGACAGACGAACAGACAGACAGATAGATAGATAGATAGATAGATAGATAGATAAGATGGGCAGTAGACTGATAGACTGATAGATTGATGGACTGGCGGACAGATGGATTGACAACAGACAGACAGACTAGATAGATAGATAGATAGATGGAATAGATAGATGACAGATTGATGGATTGGCGGACAGACAGACAGACAGACAGATAGATAGATAGATAGATAGATAGATAGATAGACTGATAGACTGATAGATTGATGGACTGACGGACAGATGGATTGACAGACAGACAGACTAGATAGATAGATAGATAGATAGATAGATAGATACAGCTTTATTTGAAGGCTCACAATTTAAATATTCTGGTCATGAGTGATATTTCCCTTGAGATTTCCTTTCTTCACAGATAACACATTTCATATTTCTCATACCATATTTTTTTCAAATCTCACTTTTCATCATATTCCTGCTCTTCACCAGCACTGCTGGGTCCTTGGAAAACAAGTGCAAATAAAACCTTTATTAGTAGCAACATTCTTGGTCGTATCACACCAGAACTGAGAGACAGTCATACTTTGTGTTGAAAAAAACGTTTTTCACACAATGAATACTATTTCTACAGGAAATAATTATATATAATTTCAAGACCATATTGAAACAACATTTTTTTTTAAATTAAAACAAGTTTTAATGTGACCTAACAAAATTTTAAAAAGCTGAAATGCTTTAGTTTTAATAAATTCAACCCCTGCATGGGACGTCAAAGTGTCCATATAGAAACACCCATTTGCGTCTGGAAAGTTCTTCAGCCTAATACATCACTGCCTGCTATGACAACACAAGATTATAATTAGGTAGAGACTTCCAGTCACGCTTCAGACAAAAAGACAGCGACAAGCTGTCAGACTTTTCCTGTCCGTCTTGACAGAAGCATTGTATTTGGGTAATCGTCATCTTTCTTCCTCCTCTGCCTACTTACAGACCCACTTCCTCTCCGTCTTTCTCATACAGCAGCAGTCATGCACTCTGCACCGGCCATCATTTACTGATTTGATCTATTTCTGAAACAGTACACAAACACTTGACACTTGAGATTTATGACTGTCACCTGATAACTACATAAACATCAGATCAGATGCTGTTTATTTTAAGGAAAGGTAGCTTAGGTTCACTTTTCCAACAAAATGTTTCACACAAAGAAGTTTATTACAATTCCTTTTACACTTTTGGGTTGCCACACTTAGTGGAACATGTCCACTGTAATTTTAATGAACTATGCTTATTCTGGTAGGACACCTGGATGAATCTGAGCAGAACTGACTGTATACATCCACTAAAAATCATTATTAAGCAGACATTCATAATAATATTTAATGACTGGTATATCTGAATATCATGTGTTTTTAAAGTATTATTAGGCACGCAAATAGTTTTTGAGGCCAGAGTAAATCTGTAAAGGTATAGGATTAAGTATACAGTAAGTTGACTGTAAACATAATATACTGAATGTGTCACTGTATACTAAAATCCACACAGGTTTTTTAGTGTATATGATGACATCAGCCAGGCAAACAAACAAACAAATAAATAAATAAAAAAGCAGCGGCGCATTCAGACGCTTTGTGTTCAAATGCCTGATGTGACTTTGATTTCATTTGAAAAGCTTTTTTTTTTCACATAGCGTACTGTGGTTTGTGTCACCATTGTACGCCATGCTGAGAATAATACAATCATGAAAAGACCTCCATGTGATTCAGTGTGAATAAAGGAGGCTAGTAAGTGTTCATCTGACTCTCTCAGATCTTCGTACAGGGTGAGCCGGATTATTAATTATGCATCGCAAAGTGCAAAGTGTGTCTCTAGAACACTACGAAGCTGAACGTCACTGATGTTTTTGTAAACCATTTCTCATGAAAAGGCTGCGTCACTGGGCTGTGGTTTTCATCCTTAGTAATCCATTATAATTTAACAAATATATTTATATACTAAAACTGTTCCATCTGAAATGCAAAACGGCATATAGGTTGTCTTTGTCTTTTTACTGCAATTTAATGATGTACTCAGTTACGCTGTATCTATAATACATGTGCATACATCTATCCATACCTACGTCTACATTTATTATTTTTACCTCATCTAAATCTGTAGGTTATATGTATAACTGCTGCAGCTGCAGGACATCATAGTTTCCAAGACTGCGCTGGTGTGATCTTGGTCCACTCTTCTTCCACTCTCTTCCATAACTGAGTAACTGTAGTGGGTTTCTTAGCCTAAACTTTGTCTCCAAGGATTTTCCAGAGATTTTCAGTTGAGCTTAGATCAGGACTCTAAGCTGACCATTTCACTTTTACTTTCACACTTTTAAAGTTCTTAGCTTCAAGGAACTGCTTTACCTGTTTTGTAGTGTGATGGGGGCATTGTCTTGCATGAAAATTGCAGGCTGATTGAACTGCATGTTGCTGAAAGAGGTTCTGATAAACATTTGCATACATCCCTCAAAGCATGACACTTCCTCCCCCACCTTTCACTGACTTCTTTACACACTTGGGCTTCAGTCTTTCCTCAGTTTGATGCCAAACAAAATGTTTCCCATCAGACCCAAATAAATGAAACTTGCTCTCATCACTAAAGTGAACTTTGGACCAGTTCTAATCTCTCCACACAACATGCTCCTTAACAAAGGTGAGCTTAGGCTTTTGATTCTTTCTGGTGATGAGAGGTTTGGTCACTGCGGAGTGTGCTTTCAGTCCAACTTCTCTTAAACATGACGAGACAGATCCTTACCCTGTTCAGCACTGAACTGGCAAGCAATTCCAGCTGCAGTGTTGAACCGATTCCCCATTGAGAATCTCTGCATTATCCTGTCTTTTCATGGACAACCGGCCTTTTGGGGGGACTTAAATGACTTACCACTGTAAACCTGCAGTATTCAAGATATACAGATTTGGAATGACCAACTTCTCATGCAATGGCTGAAAGTGTCATCCCTTTGACCTTAATCTGGACAACCTCCTGTCACAGGGTTTCAGTCAGTGAAAATTGGAGGAATGCTGCCAGTTAAAGGAGAACTCCACGTCCAGAACAACAATTTACAAATAATTTACTCACCCCCTTGTCATCCAAGATGTTCATGTCTTTCTGTCTTCAGTTGTGAAGGATTTCAGGATTTTTCTGCATATAATGGACTTCATTGGTGCCCCGAATTTGAACTTTCAAAATGCAGTTTAAATGCAGCTTCGAAGGGCTCTAAATGATCCCAGCCGAGGATGAAGGGTCTTATCTAGTGAAATGATCGGTCATTGTTTTCGAAAAATAACAATTTGTATACTTTTTAAGCACAAAAGCTTGTGTAGCACAGGCTCTGGGATGCACGTCCATGGGTCGTTCTTGAACGATTCGTTCATTTTGAAAGAATCTTTAATGTGACTCAGGAAGAACTAGTCGTCTTGGGGAGTGATTCGTTCAGTCGCGTATGCGCAACATCCTATTAGGTTCTGTACTGGAATTAGTTCACCTGTTTCGAGTCTTCAGGTTTTTCGAGTCATTCGTTCATCTTATGGGCCTGTCACGTGATGCTGATTTTGCTAAAATGAACAAAATGACTCGGATGACTCAAATCACCACAAGTTCATCATCTGTGTACTCCGGCTCAAAAAAGTAGAGTATGCTGAAAAACTCCATGTTATTTTCTCCTACTACTTCAGCATCGTCCGACATTGTTGTACCTTTTTGTTTGTAAACAGCGTTTGACTTACTTGCACTTTCTTAGTCTTTGCGCGTTCGCTTTGTAAACACTGGGTCTGTAGTTCCGCCTATGTTCTGCATGTCCTTTTGACGTGATTCAAAAGTACGTGCCTGTGTTACACAAGCTTTTGTGCTTTAAAAGTATACAAATTTTCATTTTCCGAAAAAAATGACCAATCGTTTCGCTAGATAAGACCCTCTTCCCCAGCAGGGATCGTTTAGAGCCCTTTGAAGCTGCATTTAAACTACATTTTGGAAGTTCAAAATCAGGGCACCAATGAAGTCCATACGGAGAAAAATTCTGAAATGCTTTCCTCAAAAAACATAATTTCTTTACGACTGAAGACAGAAAGACATGAACATCTTGGATGACAAGGGCGTGAGTAAATTATTCGTGAATTGTTGTTCTGGAAGTGGACTTGTCCTTTAAATAGGATTTGTCATATAATTTTGAAAATTTAGCACCAGGTGCCAGATTAACACCAATAACTTGGAGGTACCTGTAAGTGTTCTCTAATTTTTTTTTTTCTTTTTCAAATATCTAATTTAAAGTTTTTATACTGTGCTTCAGAATAAAATTAATTTCTGAAATATGCTTAGAAAACTGCACTTCTACTCCTGTTATAATAACTTAAAATAAGACCAAGAAGTGACCTTGAAATTATATAGTTAGTTAGTTGCACATATTATTTGATTTTGCTTGCTGTCTGTGACACAGTCAGTTGAGAACGACTCTCTTGTTGACTAAATGTATATGTAGACATCATCATATCTTTAAGTCTATAGCCAGCTATCAATATTTACATCTGGATCTATATCTATAGGCACCCAACTATATCTACATCTACATCTGTAGGCACCCATATATATGTCTACGCTTGTACCTGCCTCTATATGTACACCTACATCCATGCGTAGCAAATTCTTCACTCCTTTAGTTGTTTTTGCAGTTGTTGCATAACCCTGACCCATATCTTTTATTTCATTTCTCTTATTTTCTCACTCGTCTGTTGTCTCTGTCATTGATGATCCACTGTCATCGCTGAGTGTCTGCCTTCATTTTTCTCTTAATAAATCTCTCAAAGCACAGCGGAAATGCAAAAGCAGGCTGTCTTGCGATTCCCTCTTTCTGTTTTTCTTTCAGGCACATCCCTTCTCTCTGGTTCTCTCGCATGTGCCTTTTGAGATTACAGTTCATTCTAACTCCTCCTGTCTCGTTCCTTTTCTGTTTTTCTGTTTCGTTTTTTTGTCTTTTGGTGACATCTTCACTTTCCTCCTCTACCATGCTGTTTTCCTCTTTCTCTCTCACTCCTTTTCTTCCTCACCTTCTTTTCTGCACTGACTCTTTGTCAGACTCAAAGAGAGGGATGCAAGTGTTAGTTTGCTCACTGCCTTCTGTGTGTGTGATCGGTGTGTGGGCAAGTGTTCTGAGGGCAAAATGTGTAATGTTTGTGTACAGACTCAGCTACAGTAGAACTCTATGACCCTGCGAGTGCATTGTGGAAATGTGCTTGTGATACTCAGTGTGTTTCAATGTGTCTCCCTGTGAATGTGACAATGTGATCATACCACTGTCAAACAGAGGTGTCATTTCCTGTTTTTTTATACAACAGCTTGTTCCAGTCCTCTGATTTGATTGGCCAAGCCATTTTCTAAGAGTCATATCAGTGATCTATCCACCTTTTTTTTTTTCCTGTAAGAGCGGGACCGGCCATTTGCAAATTTTATGGATCTGCCTTCCGGTCTCATCTGCGTCCAGCTATTTTTAGCTGCACACCATATTACTATATTATTTTAATGTATTATCATAATTATGAACACACTGGTCTGTAGTGCAAACAGTTTTACCATTTACTGCACTTTGTTATTCTTGTTATTTCATAGAGGCTAACAAACCAGAACTTAGCGTAAAGGGACTTTTATTACATTTTGTTAAAGGCACATCGGATGCCGATTTTCCACCACTTGGTATCCTTTAGGGTCTTCATGAAATGTCTGCAACATACTTTGGTTAAAATTTCTCAATGGTTGTGTAAAACAACACCCTTTACACCTGGTCAAAAACAGCTCTGTTCACAGCAACTCGTTTCGGTGCATGTCTCTTTAAATGATAATGAGCTACTGCTCACCCAGCCCCTCTCTTTTGTTTTTTGTGTATGACATCACACTGTTCAAAAAATCAAAACGGCTTGATAATTTAGACCGTTTAGGTTTTTGGGGATTAAAATAACGGAGTGAATGGATTTTTATCATTGTAGGGTGATTGTGTACCCACACTACTAAAACACATTTACATGCAAACATCATGTAAAAGTGAATTTTGCATCTGATGTCCCTGGTAAATAACCTTGTTTGTAGTCTATCAGTGTCATGTGGTTTTACCTGGAGAAAGGAGTGAATTTTTGAAAGTCAGAATTTCCGTGTTTTTGTTTCTTGATCCAAGATCATGAAAAACCAAAGCAACGAAATCCAAACTTTGATGCTTTGGCTTATTTTGGAACTATTTGAGTTGGTGGAGAAAATATGCAAATTATTTCACCAAATTTGATCTGAAACAAAAGGGGTTGAATATTAACTTCTTGTTTATTGGACTGTTGTATGAGGCTGTCTGAAAGCAGAAAAATGCTGCCTCCACAGAAGGCAGCAAGGCAACTCCAAATCCAATGATCATTTCACATTCTGTACCCTGCAGTACTTGCTTCTGATAAACATTTTATGGCAGCATAGATGGTATTATTCACTGTCTATGATATCTACCCTGTGCAATTCCATGACAATTGAGCATAACTAAAATGCATCTGAAATGTAAGTTTTTGCCCTTTTTTTTGCCAGTCAACTTTATACTGAATGTCTAATGAGAAATTTGTATAGTGTTTTTTTTTTCAATATTTGCTTGATGATGTCCAAGCCGGCGCTAGGCTGTCGGCCAATGCCGGGCTTTCGTTGAGCGTCTGTCGGCGCGGCTTTTGTGGTGAATTGGTTTTGGGCAGTTTGTGAGACAGATCACTCTGACTGGCTGCTCAGCTTAGCAGATGAGTGCATGGCCTTCTGGAATGAAGAAAGTGAAGACCAACTGATCAGCAATATTCATAAGCAAAATTATACACCAGCTTTGATTATGGTTTGTATATACACAGTTGGTTTGTCTTTTTGAATGACGAATATTAGACTACTGCCACCTCCTGGTGTAGACACGTTTCCTCTAACACAGGTGCAGAATGTACATGCTTTGTTTATTGACTGTAGTGTTTGCAGTGTTCGAGTGCAACTTTGTAGCTGCTAGTTCTTTGATGTCAGTCTGGCCTGGTCATGGCCTTTAGCCAAGGACTTCTTATCAGCAAGTCAGCCTAAGCCTAAACCTCTGAAAACACCTCTTCCATGAGCAAACAGTAAACTAACTAGGGTTTTTGCACAACCTTTTTGCTTATAGTTTTACACTACCACTGTACTACTCTGGTGCTTGCTGGAATTTGGCATTGTAATATTACTTTTATTTTGTTACCTCCTTGTGTTATTTCTTCTGCTTGAATTTCAGGTTTGATGACTTAATATAAACATGTGATTACTTTCCCAGCTGTTTGCCTTCACAGTAGTGTTAATTTTGTCAGCTATTTTTAATTTTAGTCTTAGTCCCATGTAAATGTCCTTGTTAGTTTTAATATTTAGTCAACCTTATCCTATTTAGTTTTATTCAAGTTTTAGTGTCAACATTTTAATCTAGTTTTAGTGAAAGAAAATCTAAAGTATTTTAGTCTAGTTTTAATCTAAGAAAACCTGAAGTATTTTAGTTTAATTTTAGTCAACGAAAACTTGACATTTTAGCAGTAAGATTATTATTAATTAACCGTTAATTAATTAATTAATTAATTTTGTTCATTTTAGTTTTCGTTTAGCATGTGGACTCACGGTTTATTTTACCTCATCTAGTGTACTAATTTATTATGGGCTTTTTATTATATAAATTAATAACAAATACTTATGTACTCTCTCTGTCTACATTATGAAAACTGTTAAAACAAACAAATATTATAATAGTGAAATTCCTAATAGTAATTCCACTCATTCCAAAAGCAGATTTAATTAGTAAAGTAAATCCCAAAAAATATAGTGAAGATCTCATGACAGAACACAGGCCGGCTGAATGACGCCTTCATTTAGATTGCTAAACTTCAGCTTGTTTGTCTGTGTTTTCAGATCATCGGCGGCGGGGCTTCTGTAATGAGGAGCGAGCATGTGTGTATGGTTGCCAGATTGCTTAAAGTGCCCCTATTATGCCATTTTAAAGGTTGCTAATATTGTTTTAATGGACTCCCAAAACAGGTTTACATGTATGCAAGGTCAAAAAACACTTAAGTTTTTTAGCATGGTTAGCACGGTCTACCATGGAAAGCGCTGGCAATTTGCTTATGTAAGCGAACCGGGCACACCTCTATGTTGTAAACTTCAACATTGTATAATGCATTAAGGCGGTTTTCACACCGAACATGGAAAGCGCTGCGCTGGCCGCTGGGTTCAGTGCAGCCTTTCAGAGCGCAGCGACAAAAGTTCCTTTGAACAACTCATTTGAACTTTGTCTGCGGCGTGCATGCTCCACTGCGCGTGCGCTTTGGTCGAGGCAGAAACAAGCCGTCCACGCAGGGCGGAAGAAATTGAAACGAATGGGTTTCGTAGCACAGCGCTTTCCGCATTCGGTGTGAAAGCCGCTTCGTGCGCCATCCTTTATCATTACTCCAACTAATGAGACAGACGGACAGTCAAGCTGCATCAATCACAAATTGTCAGACTACAGTGGGTCCACAGCTGAACAACAGAAGTGTTAGCCGGTTAGCATGACATGTGCAGGGTTGTTACACAACATAACATACACAACTACGTACTTTGAACGATCGCTAGAAAATACAATCTTCGTAGATTCATCATCTTTTGGAAGTGAATATAAAACAGTTTTACTCACAGCGTAGGATACAGCGTCTTCTGTATAATGTAGGTGTAAATTTCCATGTGACGTAAACCACATGGAAATTTTACTGTTTGTGGGCGGGGAAATTGTTCGCGACGTAGAGAACGTGGGCGGACATTATGCAAATGTGTTACTTTGTGACGTGTGGCCGTAACAGAAAAAGATTCGAAATCCCGACGACTCGTTCAGGCAAATCTGAGCCGACTCTTTTTTTTTGATAGACAATAACTTTAATAAACACTACATGAAAAATCATATTTGAAAAGGCATAATAGGGGCACTTTAAAATAAGTAAAACACTTGGCAGAAAATGTATACGTGTAACAGCAAAGCTCTGATTCGGGGATTTGAGTTCTTGTTATCTGGCAACCACACATGAAACCTCACGCAGTAGAGATGTTTAAAGCAGTCCGCAGTAACATTTTGTCACCTTTTCTCTTTCTCTAAGTTTTTATTTTTTGAATACATTTTAATCTCATCCTTCTGCATGCTGATATAGTCATAGTTTTCGTTTATTGACCTTATTGTCCTCTTGTCTTTTTCTTCTTAGTCATGTGAAAAAAAACTTGTCAACAAACCTTTTTCTCAGTTTTCGTTCACTACTTCACAGACATAACTGCCTGTGTTTTTGTAACTTATGTGTGTTTTTAACATAAACTTGTGTGTATTTGACAGTTTAAGTCCAATAAGACATGAAAGAGAACTTAGTTTAGTACTCACATGCCATGTGACAGCTGCTTTCTGTGCGCTTGCTCAGGATGTGTGCGCTCAGAAAACCCTATATCAAAAGTTTAAACTAATATGGCTTTAAAACGCATAATTTTAGCACGATAGACATGATAATCAAAACCAAACAGATGTTTTTTTAACAGAGTATCTGGGTTATGAGCTGTAAAGGCACAGCCCTATTCTGGAAAAGGGGGTGGGGAGCAGCAGCTCATTTGCATTTAAAGAGACATGCACAAAAGCAGCCTGTTTGTGCTTGCACTCAAAATAAGCGTTTTTAAAATGATATAATAAATTATCTGTGGGGCATTTTGAGCTGAAACTTCACAGACACATTCTGGTGACACCTGAGACCTATATTAGATCTTGTAAAAAGGGGAATAATAGGTGCCCTTTACCTAAAACTATAAAAAGACAAACATGTTGTATGCTTGCAATAAATTAAACCTTAACTAAAATAAAATAAAGACATAAAAATATAAAAAAACATATTTTTTTAAATAAGGACAAAAACAAAACAAAATTATTACAATTTTAGCTAAAATTCAAAAATCTTAACAAAAACTACAATTGTATATATCAGTGATACTAAAACATTACTTTAGTATTATTTTATTTTAGTTTTAATTTCCAACAGAAAAGCTTCATATATGCTTTTATATAGTATCATATATCTTCCACTTTCCACTTTTACACCTATCTAACACAAACTCATTTTTTTCCTTGCTAAAAATACCCCGTGTTCACATATGGCTCTTCCCCCAGATTCTTCAGACTTGCCCCAGCATCCCAACGCAGTTTCTGGCCTCTCAGCCTCATGCATTCACTCACACACACAAACTCTCACCCCTCTCTGCTCTTTATTTTTAACCCAGTCAATCAGACACTGCTCACCGATGACGCAGATCCACATGCAGCACTGACACCATCAGCCAGAATGAGAGAAAGAGAGAGGGAGGCTGGCAAAACAGGGACAAGCTGTGGCAAAGAGAAGAGACGGAGGGAGAACAAAGCACCTGGTAATAATCGAAAATGAAAATCCTTGAAATTTACAAATGAATGGCAAGTGCATTGTTAAAATGCTAAGTCAGGTAACATCTAAATTAATTGTTTTTTTTCCATTATGATCTAGTATATCAATATCAACCATTCGGTAGACACCAAAAAAGTCCTTGTTAAGAGTCAGATCAGGTAGAAATGGCTCTTCAAGGCAACACCTGTACATTTTCACCTTTTTTACAGTGTACAGTAAGATAAATATGCAGCTTTGTAGGTGTCTTCAATCTTTGCCTATACTCCACTACCTCACTGTCACTTTCTCTCTAACTCTCTCGATCTTACTGATAGGTTCACACCCACTCGTTTGTTAAACACTGAGACAAATAGCTTACATCACGCTCGGCGGAAAGACTTTTTAGGAAGTTCCAGAAAAAGAACCGCTTCTCCCCCGGCTAACTCACAACACAGCCGTGACGCAAGAAAGAGACCTGCCGCACACACAGACACACACAAACACACACACACACATACAACTCTTGCAAGCTCTGTGTACGCGTGTGGTTCAGAAGCAGAGAGATGAAATGGCAAAGGACATCTCTGTAGATTTGTGTGTGTGTTTAAATGGAATACAGAAAATCCATTAGTGAAAGAGGATATTGCACTGTTAAAGGGCTTTCTCAGGTAATGTGTTAATCTTTCAACTGAAGATTAGTATGATTCTAAATGACTAAACTATATTAGGTTACACTAATCAAGTATTTTCAGGTAGAAATATATCCTTAAGAAAACAACTGCTCATTTACACCATGTGTGTGTTTGTGTAGATGTGAAGCAACGGTGTTGTTGACGTCATGATGACGTATTCCTTGAATGTTGTGAATTGGAAGCAACTGCAGTTACTTTTTCGAGAAAAGCACAGAAAAATGTGTGAAACAAGCAATAAGACAAATGAGTGGACTGACAAAACACAATTGTTAGTACCTTCTTGTGGTGGTTGTGTGGTACTACAAGAGTGGGATTCAATTACCCTAGAATCCCACTGAGCCTATCTTCCTTCTAAATCATTCCAGCCCGTGTTCCAAATCATGGTCTGCCTTCTCTTCATTACCTCGCAGAGTGTGAGGATGAAAAAAGTGTGAGAGACGGGATGATCACACACTTAGGATGTGGAGTTACTAGATTTCCCAAGGTGCTTGAAGTGTGTGTGTGTGTGTGTGTAGATGTTTACGTGAGTGAGGCCTCGGGGCGACTGACGTCAATGAAAGGGCTGGATCTTGTGTGGAGCTGCGATGAATCTTAATTTTGTTTGTGTGTGTTTTGGCCTTATGTGGGAAGCATGACATCAATTTCATATATATTATTAATTCATTCAGGAAGGTTTAGAAATACATTGTGTTATGAGAATACATACTCATGCATTTGAATGAAGAAATTGGTCAGGTGTTGTATAAACCCACAATCATTCTGTTCATGATGTGTGTGTTATATATATATATATATATATATATAATTTTTTTTACATGCAATTAAATTCCACAGAACCGACAGACCAAACAAATGCTGATTTTTATTCAGAGCACAAACAGCAAATGCTCCAAAACTGTTAATAATCATCTTGTGTAATTATTATGCAATCTTAGTTTAGTATATTTGACAGCTCACTCGGAATCTTCATTTTAAATGATTAATCCTAGACTACTGCTGTATTTAAACAGTTTCAATGGGTCATATAATGTTCTTTTAATATTTTTATGTTTTAGTCCATTTATAATGTAGTCATTTTTTGAACCAGAACAGTCATAATTAGGTTTTGACCTTTATTATTTGAATTATTTTAACAGTGTATTACTATAAACAGTGTATTCATTTTTATTTTTTATTTATCTGCCTCATTGGTGTTCTCAATTTTTTTTTTAATCAAATGTAAATTAAGTTAAATAAACATTATTCACACTATCAGGGAAAAAATTAATTATATTTTATATTTTTACATTAACAGTGTAATCAATATTCTATGTATTAAAGTATTTTTAAGCATTTTACATTTATTTCAAAATAACAACTCAAGGCAGTAGCAATTTAAACAATATATTTTATTTGTTAACATATGTTCAGCTATTCTTGACCACACATCATGTTTTATGTTTTCAGGTGATTTTAAGTCTTATTTTGACGTAAGTTGTTTACTTTTTGAGACTGATTTGCAAATATGGAATGCGCACCAACACAAGAGACGGGATTTATCGCATGAACCAATCACAGCCGAACATAACAAATCATATCCAATCATATCACGATGGAGGCATTTCGTCTCATGTGACTTTCCCCTATTCATTCTCAATTACCCCCCACCAAACTCACGGCACGCTTTAGGGGTCTGTTAAAACTCAGTGGGCTAAGGGGAGGCAAGAGAGACTCCCGCTGTAACTTTTACGTTTTTTTTTTGTTTTTTTTTTGGTTAATTTAGGACATCAAGTTACACTAAATGAAAATGAGAAACTAGCTGAAATGATCTTTTAAAGTTTTTTTTTTTATTTCAGGTAAAGTTTATTTTATTTCAAGTAACAAACGTTTTTTATGGTTTTGGTTTTAGTTTTAGTTACAGATTTCATAGTATGATAGCTTTAATTTCAAATTGAAGCTGTAAACAGCGTTGAAAGGGCCCTCGCACACCGGCTCACCACCACTCGGTGGCTTTAGGAAAACAGCGAACGGTGGGCAATATGCATTTAAAGTGGTAAATATAGAAGGAATATGTAAAAGTCATTTATATGTGCCAAACTTCCTGCTATCAGGTGGTGGCACTATGACTACAACTGGATATTGGCATGTAGATGTCTTTAGACCAGGACTTTTATCAAACATATGAAGTTTGGTGCAGATTGAACATGGTATGTTTTAGTTAGTGCAAAGCATGACATATCCTGTTGCTAAAAGGTGGTGCTATGATTATAACTGAATATTGGTCTTTAGATGTCTTCAGGCCAGGACTCTTACTAAACATGTGAAGTTTGGTGCAGATTGGACATTGCATGTTTAAGTTAGTATAAAACAAGTAATTTCCTGTTTCCAGCAGGTGGTGCTATGATTATAACAGAATATTGGCATTTAGATGTTTTCAGGCCAGGATTCTTATCGAACATGTGAAGTTTGGGCCAGATCAGACATCGTAAGGCTAGTTTACAACACCTTCTATTCCCATGGCGAAACATTGAACCTTATCGGGCTGCCGCGGACACGCCCCTTAACGAAAACTCAAGATCTTCACAATTTAACATTGCAAAGGCCTTTAGATTCAACTGACCAAATATAATCTTGATGCCATTAAATCTCTATGAGATCTATGAGAGAATAAAACATGCATCTTTCTGTTGCCAGCAGGTGGCGCTATGGCTATAATTGAATATGGTCTTTGGCATGTGTTCAGGACAGGACTCTTACCAAACGTAAATTTTAGTGCAAATCGGACATTGTATGCCTGAATTATAACATTGAAGTTTGTCAGGCCACCACGGACACGCCATTCAATAAAAACTCAAGATATTCGCAATTTAACGTCACAAAGGGCTTTATATTACACTGACCAAATTTAGTGTTGATCTGTTTAAATCTCTAGGAGGAGTTTGTTTAAATACAACACCTGAAAATGACAAAAACTGCACAAAACATGCAGAGAAAATTCAAAATAACATGACTTCCTGTTGGGTTTTGGACTTCATACTGTAGGGCTTTTTTGTAGGTATTGGTGTGTTACATGTGTCTATCGAATTTCATACATGTATGTGAAACATAGATAGAGGGGCACTTCATTGAAATTTTATAGGTGGCGCTATTGAGACATTTTGCCACTTCTAAAACCCATTTTTCCCACTTCTAAAATCCATTTTTGTCATGTGTGCAAAGTTTCATGAGTTTTCAAGCATGTTTAGGCCCTTAAAAATTAGACTCATTTTGGAGAATAAGAAGTATCTGAGCAATTCCAATAGGGTTCTCGCTCCAACGGTGCTTGGGCCCTAAAGATCAAGGACTTTTTTATTATACTTCCCCTTTATTGATATAATACATAACTAATGTTACCATTTGGTCTATGTCTGTCTCTTAAAGTTGTTAGATAGTGGATTGAATTTTGCATAATGTGGTGATATGAGAAGCCTGACATATTGATAGTAAAAGTAAAATGCCTGCAAGGACACAGAAAGTCAGCAGTGATAACAAGGAACAGTGGTCACAGGTGTCGCTTTTATTACCGTTCCAAAAAGATGTTGAGATTTTACACGGCCTTCAGGCCAAAACACCCCTCCCTCTGTCACCCATTGTCCCACCCCACCCCACCCCCCAACCCACCCTTGTCAATCACCATCCCTGACACCCACGAGTCAGGCATCAGTTAAGGCTCTTTGTGATGGACTGATTTCCTCAGGGGAAAAGTGAATGGAGGATGAGGAAGGGGAGGAAGAGGGAAGAAGATGGGAAAAGAGGTGAAGAGTAGAGAGAGAATAAAAAGGGGAGGGAAAGAAAAAGTGCTTTCATCTGATATCAACAGCCACATTTTCGCCTGTGGTGTTTTGTCTGCTGAGCTGCTGCCCATACCTCACTGACCTCCATTCCTCTCTCTCCTTCTTTCCCTTCCCAGGATGACTCATACGGGTGGTGCACCCCTTCTCTCCTTCTTGGCTCTCCCCCCTCCCCCTCCTTTATCTTCTCCTCCTCCTCTCTTTCTCTCTCCCCTGTTCCCTCTCTTTCTCGTCCTCCCGAGCTCTCACTTGGTGGCCATGGTGTAGCAGCCGTCTGGGTGCCACTGCATGTCACGGATGCGCCTGACGGACTGAAACTGGGGATGACGAGCGCCATACTCGTTAAAGTGACGGTAGTCGCCCTTCTCCAGCAGGTACTGGCTGCCACGGTAACCAGGATACTGGTAGCCCACCCAACTAAGACATGAAATGAGAGAAATGTCAAACAAATATAGAAAATGTATAAAACTGAAATACAGAATTGAGAATAAAGAAATAACCAGAGCTGAGTAGTTTATGTACCAAATTGTAATCCGTTACCTATTCCTAGTAACGTAATCCTTTACATTACACAATTTAGGTAATATAATCAGACTACTTTTAGATTACTTTCAGATTACTTTTGACCTAACTTGCATATCACATTGATTTAAATAGAATAATCTTGTACCATATTGACATAACGAGTAAGAAAATATATTGCATTTGTTATTATTAACAACTTTAAGTGCATTAAACATTATATTACATCAAGGTTTCCCAAACTGGTGTTTGTCAAGGAACTGCAGGGGTTTTATGAGTTTAATGAAAAAGCTAATAATTAATTAAATCATAAAAAAAAAATAATAATAATAATTTTAAAATCAATCCAAATAAAAAACTTACAAAAAATTAAATATTTCATTTGTTTACCTGCATGTCATGTGACCATAACCAACATCAGAGAACCAATGAACATGCAAATGTGATACTTGATGTTTAAAATATACTTAATTATTAAAATATTCATTTTAAAATCTCAGAAGTAATTTAAGTAAATATATTTGGTAAGAGAGGATCAGATGACAAAAAATTTTGTGAATTTGTGCATTTTAATGTGTTTGAAAGACAAAAGCCTTCCAAAGACATAATTTTTGAATTTATTTTTGTAAATAATTGGTCAAATGCTGTGTTGCCACCTGAACAGTGAATTTTGTGTGAATGTCCACAAAACTTAAAGACTTGTTGAATGTATATAAGATGTATAGGCTATTTTAGAAAGGAAATGTAAAAATGTAAAAAATAAATGTAAATGTAAAAAATAAAAAAATGAATTAGGGAGAATCTATTATGAATAATTTATTGCTATTGTGTAAATAATATGCAATCATGTAATCCATAATCTTCTGATTATGAGTATTTTAAAATGTAATATTACAAATTTTATGTTTTGGCAAACTGGTGGCTAATTCCTATAAATGCCTATGCTACAATGACGGTTATGTTTAGGGGACCTTCATGCTTTCTTTTTTAGAAAATAGAATGAATGTTTTCATTTCATGTTGAAGAGGTTTCCAGAAAGTCAGACAAACATAGTCTCATTGTAATTCATAACTATTTTACGTTTTGAAGAAAACTAGTTAATATGAATCCATTCGAACTCATTTGTACACTTTTAATTAATTTGCTTTTGCCTCAGTAATGGTTATGAGTAAGGGTGAACCTAAACAGAATGGTTACATTTTCCCATGAGAAGTAGTTGGCCCCACTATGTCTTGATAGAGCCTCATTTTTTGTGGTTTTCAGTAGCTAGAAGAGTGTTTTAACATGAAAACCTACAAATTTTAGTTTTAAACTCAGTGGATTTAGGAAGTGAGGGTATGACTTATACATCACAGACTTCATATTTCTCTCCTATCAGATGTATTTTTTATATTGAGATATCACTTTTATGTTGAGAAATCACAGTCTACTCAGATTTCTTTGATGCGAGACCACTTACGTTCCACAGCTGACCATGATGCTGCCCACACGGGCGGTAAAGCCGAAGGTGTACATACTGGGAACGTCGTCATCGATAATCTCCATCTTACGGCCCTTGAATTCGCCAACTTCATACAGACAGATCTTATGCTTCTCTGGGTCCTGTGAAGAGCACAAACAAGAGGAGATCAAGGTAGAATATTCATTAATAAATCCATATTAATTTAAAGGTTATTTTTTCTGTTTATCTTTAGCCTTTTAGCCACTTTTATGATTGAAATAAATGAGATATGACAGGAAATGATGGGAGGGAAGAGTTTAGAAAATGTTGAGAGTTAGATTCAAACTTACATTGCCTTCAAAACACACACAAGTGAGGAAATATATCCATGAATATGAATTTAAACAATTTTCAGTTTATCCTTAGCAAAGTTAGGGACGTGCTGGGAACAGGAATTTACGAATGAGCACCGTGGCTCAGTCACGATTAAATCGATGCATCGCGATTCATGGATCGATTCGAAATGCATCACGATTTTCTGTGGAATCGATTCTGAGCTTAGTTTTTAACAGCAGATGGCGCTCTAATCTAGTTTTTACGCGCACACTCAAATGCTCACGAGGAAGAAGGCTTGTGCGTTCATGACACGAGTTTAAAATAAACACAGGTCACTGTGAACACCCTTGAAATTCGTTTCAAACTTTTCGAACTTTATAAATAATTATTAAAGGTTCTAATGTGTGTAAAGCATGTTCTAAAGCAAGTAGTGCCATCTGCAGTTAAAAACTAAGCTCGGAATCGATTCGAGAGAGAATCGCGATGCATTCGGAAAATCTCAGAATCGATGCAGAGTCATTTATCGATTCGCGATTCGTCGATATATTTCCCCAGCCCTATTGACCAAAAATCTGAAAAATGTTATAATGATTTTGCTAAAAACGTAACGAAAACATTCTAAACAAAACCAGAAATGTGTATAATGAATAAAAGGGATGAATACCATTCTGACAGGTCTGAAAGACAGCAGGTAGTCATTCCTGTGGCAGTTGCTCCAGCAGTCCCAGCGGGGGTACTCGCCCTTCTCCAAGATGTACATCTCTCCACAGAAGTTCATCTGCTCCCAACCCACCCAACTAAATGGAAAAATGGAAGGAAGTGTTGAAAAACAGAACAACTGGTAAGTCACTCATATCTGTGTCACAGGAACACTCACGGGCCGCACTCCACACGGAGAGAACGCACTCTATCCATCCCCATTTCACACACGTTCATGCACTCGTTGGAGATCTCGATCATGCGGCCCTGAAAGTTCTCCTGATCATACACAAACATCTGAGAGAGAAAAAAAGGGAGAAGAAAATCATTTCAGTTTTGTTATGCAGCTATAAATTAAAGTTGTCCTTTTTTAGTTTCGCTTAGCTTAAAAATAAAGCATACATATAACTCCTACATCGATTTCTATGGAAACTGACTTGTTTCACACAACAAAGGTGCTTGCCATCATGCACCTTTCATCAGTTATCATGTGCAACTTTTATGCATCTGTAAATATGCTACTAATACGTACCCTGTAGTTTCCCATGCCCATTTCAGTTCTCTTCTGAGTTTGAGCAGCCTTCCCATCAGGCTGGGAGGCAGGCTTGGACTTCTCTCCACCAGTGGACATGATGACTACAACAAGAGAGCATATGCATGAGTGGAGAAACGTGAATAATTAGCAGCCTTCTTGCTGGAAATATCTATTGTTGGACATGTAGTGATGTGAAGTGCTAAATATTGCTCCAAGCAAGTATTGAAACCCATTCCAACAAATCATCAAGCACATTTATAGCCCTTGAATGATTTCTTCACCCACTTACTTTGAAACACTTACACAATAGTGTTACAGACGTGCAATGCTCATACGTAACAATTTGCCTAAGATGACTAATTTACAAATATATCACAAAATGGTGGTCTGAGCTGAATATTAAAACTGAAACATGGAATGAGACCCTTAAACTATCTGATGGAATACTGAGGAAATACTGGCTGATACAATTCTTGCTGTTTCTTTTCAAATATTTGCGTGAGATATTAAATTAGCCTAGCTTCACATTCTCACAAGGCTTCAAACATAACCCATAATTTTAATTAAAACAACATCCACCCCAATAAGTAATTAACAGTAATTTAAATTGCATATTGTGCGTTTAATAAAAAAATAAAAGCCCACGTCACTCGGTACTGCATTTTATATTTTATTTAACAAATCTGCCCTAATTCACCGTATCTCTCTCTCTCTTCATATCTACAGCTTTTCTGTATTCATTTTTCTGTTATGACAAAAAGGTTACAATTCACCCTGACGATGAATAAAGTGCTATGCCCACAAAAGGATTATACTTTAATTGCCTTCTACCGGTGACTAATGTGTCAAATCTGTTGCTGTTGCCCATGCTGGGGTTTCCTTGCTGTAGACTATGCAGCCAGACTAAACGTGGGAACTCTCTCCCGGTTTGTTTTTGCTCACAGACCCCAGTCTCTTACCTGTGTGTTAGTCAGTAGCCGCTCTCTGTCTCAATCAGCGCGTCAGCGTGTGTATTGAAAGCAAACATGTGTCCCTTTTATAGGCTGGCGCCCAGCATGGGGGGATTAGGCCCACAGAAACAAACTCGCTGAGCTCACCAACCCACACACAGAAAAGAAATCACCCCATCATCAATCACAGAGAGAGAGAAAGAGAGAGAGAGAGAAGTATACTTATTTCTCAAACCCAAGAAGTCTTTTTTCAAAACTGTGACTTTACAAGGTGACGATAAAATACAAGCTATTGAACACCATCACAGCACAATGTCCAGACTGTGAAATGAATTACATAAAACCTGATGAAGTCATTTGGCAGTGATCCACACTGGAGATATCTAAGTGGAGGCTTAGATTGGAACTATTTCCCACTCTTATATTGGATGTATGACATTTTACATAAAAGGCTAATTCATCTGATAGCAGCAGAAGTTCATTATGGTTTTGTCTCATTTAAAACTACATTAGCCTGCTTCCGCAGCACACTAAAATTGCCAAAACAAAATCACATTTGTTAGTGTAATAGAACACCATTAGGCTAAAGCCAAATAAACCATCAGGCGCCAAATTGAAGGCTTGGCCAATTTCCAAACTTACGCTGAATTTGATATTTTTCATAAAATGCATGTTCATTGGGTGCCAATTAAAGTTTGTTTTTGTCTTATTCACAATGTAGATTAACCTGCTTATGCTGCCCATATGTTGTGTTAAAACTCTGCCAACTGTGCTGCCAACTGTCAAGGTTTGTTTTTTAGAGTAATATGCCAGCAAAAAAGCACCAATTAAACTTAAAGGGATAGTACACCCAAAATTCTGGTGTTAATTATTCACTCTCATGTCGTTTCAAACCCATAAGACCTTTGTTTATCTTCAGAACACAAATTAAGATATGTTTGATGAAATCCAAGAGCTTTCTGACCCTCTTAGCAATGCAACTGACACGTTCAAGGCCCTGAAAGCTAGTAAGGACATGGTTAAATAGTCTATGTGACATCAGTGGTTCAACTGTAATGTTATGAAGCTACAAGAATACTTTATGTGCACAAAGAAAACAAAAATAATGACTTCATTCAGCAATTTTTTCCATGTCTTTGACACGCCTTCATGAGATCTCTTTAAGATTCATGGTTGAGTGATACTGATAGCCTAATGATTGTAGCCCAAATAACACTACCTAGGCTCATTGGAAATAGGTGCCTCTATCCACCTTATTTTCCAGTGCGGATGTAATCTGTTTTCTGGTAATGTGTTAGACTTCTCTTCATAAGCCGCTGTAGAGAAATAACAAAGAGAATATCAAAGTGCAGTACACAGTGAAACTATTAGCACTACAATCCATTGTGTTTATAATTAAGATAATACATTAAAATATTATGTTAAGACACACCAGTTTGCAATATCAAGCAAAATGAACTGTTTTGTTCAGCTAAAAACGGCTGGAAGCGGATGAGACCGGAAACCAGACTCATTAAATTTACGAATGGCCACGCCCACTCTGACAGGACAAATAAGGTGAATATACATTTCTGCAAAACTGGAAAAACATACCTATATGTACAAATCACCGCAGTTTCTAGTTGAAATGATCACTTGAGGCAGTAAAACTCTTTTTTTTTTTTTCTTTTCACACAAAGTATGATTTGCAGGTACAGTTTTGATTAATAAAGACTAATTTTCGCACAATTTTAAAACTGATACTTTTGAACGTTGTCATCACATATACAGCTTCATATGCATGAGTTTTCTAATTCAGTAGGTTTGTTCAGTGGCTCTTGTGATACGGTGTTGCACTTGAGAGATGAAGAGCTCCGGTACAAACAATGTGAAACTATGTTTCGACAAAACAGCTTAAATCCACATAAGGAATATAGGAGGATGCATCCACAAATGCGTTTTTATATAACTTTTGCATTTGTTAACACTATCTGGTAGGTTTAGGGTTGAGTTTGGAGTAAGGGATATTTTAGAATTAACCTTTAGCGACACTTACTGGATATTTGATATCTGCATCCTGAACAGCCACAATACGTACCTCCAGCAGCGTAATAAAAACACAGCAATATGTGCAGTAAGGTACATAATTACGTTGTTGCAGAAATGTATATAGAGGGACCTGGGTTGTTCAAGGCCCAGAAAGGTACAATGGATATTGTTAAAATAGTCCATGTGTGTCAGTGCCTGAAGCCTTGTGGTTACTTGTGTACTACATATAGCGTAATTGCGCCAACGGCCAACCTGGGTTCGAATCTCAACCCATCGTCCTTTGCCAATCCTGCCCCCTGCAGGGTCAGAAAGCTCTTGGATTTCATCAAAAATATTAATTTGTATTCTGAAGATGAACAAAGGTCTTATGGGTTTGGAATGACATGAGTGATAATGTTAACCCAATAATTGTAGCTTAACAACATTTTACAAGAACTTATCTCCTACATACTTTTACACACAGCCACAAGGCACTTTTATTTATGTAGAAGGTGAAGATGTTACTACACTGGCTATGTTCAGAATAGCGATGAATCCCACAATGCAGTGAGTTTGACTCTTCCATCTCTAGTGTGATGAATGAAGCGAAAGTAATATCAGCCATAGTTTGCAACCTCTTTGTCAGTTGCATGAGACAGTAAGATATTTTTAGACAAAGTTGGGGGGAATGCAAATAACTGCATTTTTAAGAGGATAACTTGCTGAATTATGCAATATGGTAAGATCCTTGCTGCAAAATTCCTGCTATTTTGTGTGTGTGTGCTATTTTTCATGCATTTTAAACTGCATTAGTATTCAGTAAACAGTGAGCAAGTAATCTATTCTAAATTACATTCCCATAATGGGTTATGGGCTATAGGTCATTAAGGTGAGGACAAAGAGGAGCAGCCAGGATGCAACACCTGTTGATTATGGATTTATGATGAATTTAGCATAGTATGCTTTATTATAAAGGAAAAAAGTTCTTGGTTGTATTACAGAATCATCTTCAAGTCTTCATTTAGGATTTTAAAAAGTTCTGTTTCCTAAGTGAAATTACCATGGTTATTAGACAAACAGAATTCTAAATTACAGTGTTTCTGTAAAACTGAAAAAGGAAATGGGGAAACTTACAATAGCACCTACAGTAAATTGTTTTAAACCTCAAAGTGAAAAAAAAAAAAACTCAATCAAGACGCATAAAGCAGTGTTTTGGGTTTAAATATTCCCAAACATGAATGTTTGAATTCGCCACTACAATTATTTAACTGTCGTGGCTGTCTTCCAAACCTTCCAAACCAAAGAGAGGACGTTCACTGTATGCAGTGGGTCAAATCCCTGTATTCTCCACATATAGGCCGCTCATTGTGTAGCATAGGATGCACAGTGCTGACCGATAGGAATACAGCCGCTTGCGCTCCATTGTGCGAATCAATGTGTCTGCATTCACACGAACCGCGGGAGCGCGCACTCGCTCACGGCTTCATCAAATCCAATGCGCTGACAGCGCAAAATGCTCCACTACTCTGGACTCACAATAAAGAGAATAGTCTCACAAACACACCCAAATACACACACAGACACACACACTCCCTCGCAGGTGCTTCCATCAGTTTCAGCGTCGCGACGCGCATCCAGCTTTGATGGTCACTATAAAATAGAAGCGTCAAATAATCATAAATCTCTTCGCCAAACGGGACTGACGAGCGTCACTGTAAAGTAGGGCAGGTGGAGATTCAGGTAAGATAAAGTTAGAGTAATAGATGGTTTTATGGAATTTTTCCTATAAAGAATAAAAAAAAAAAATTATAATAGCTATTGGATCTATTTAAGTGCCAAATTATATTGGACATTGTCACATTGACTGTTGTGTGCTGGAGCAATGTGAATTTCTTTGCAAGCTTCCGCTGGGAAACATTGCACAACAATAAGCCTATAACAACGAACGCTGAAACAATATTACAAGATTTATATTTTTTGCTTTATTTACACATTTTTATGTGCAAATTTTAATTTTTAAATTTATTATTTAAATAATTTTAATCTTTGGAACATTTTCTATGGGCATCTATGTAACATCCTTTCTCTCATATAACTCACATTTGAGTCTCTCACTGGTTATTTTTCTAAATATTGTTTTTTTTTTCTTTCTTTGGGATTCGTGAGCATCAAATTTAGACTGCTAAGGTGGCACAAAAGCACTTCTCAAGTGCGATTTGAAAAGTTATCACCATAGTCCACAAAGAACATTTTTTACCATAGTGGTTTTGAAGCGCAACCTGTCAGCTTTTCTTTTTTAGTAGCCTATTTGTATAAAGAAGAGAGCTCGCGGAGTGATACAAGAGACACAAAAGTAGCACCGGTTTTTTATACAGCTGTTAGTTACATTTTATAGGACTGGCATTCCGGTCCGTTTTTACCTGTACAAAACAGCTTGTTTTGCTGCTTGGTATTGCAAATCGGTGTCTTACCATATTACTTTAATGTATTATCTTATAAACACACTGGTTTGTAGTGTAAACAGTTTTACCCTTTACTACACTTTGTTATTCTTCTCGTAATTTCCCTATAGTGGCTAATGAACCGGAGGTCTCGCCCATAAGCTTACTTCCGCGTTAAAGAATAAGGTGGATATATTACAAATACGTATTTGGTATTTAAAATAAATGTTACTTGCAATAAAAAATGGATTGGCCATATGACGGCAATTCAATTAGCAGTCATCAGAATTTCCCAAATCGCCCAAATGTACGTCAAACAATATGTCTGTGTGAAACATAACTGTACATCTCCCAAAGTTTGTAAAGAAGTTTTCACCCTTCGCTCTTATGCAGGAAAGAAGATGAACAGAGTTACTAAGATCCAAACAAACCCATCAACCTCAGGGATAGACGTGGCTCCTTGCTTTAAGGTAAAAACCACTCTTACCACTCTTTTTCTCAAGTGAGAACAATGCAATAGTGAGAAACAGTCTATTGATTTTTTTCTGAGAATGCGAAACAAGGCGCCAAACTATCAATAATTTAACAAAGGCTTCCTCTGCCTAGGTATTGATTTTGAGACTTTATAGATGAATGCTCTGTGGACGGCTGCTGCTGCTACTACTTGTCCAAGATGTGCAGAAGCATGAGAAGAATTCTGTATTATTTAAAGGGATAGTTCAACGGAAATGAACGTCTTAAAGTTGTTCCAAACCTATGGATTTCTTTCTGTTTTGAAA
The DNA here is from genome assembly GCA_012976165.1 of Labeo catla. Classification (NCBI taxonomy): domain Eukaryota; kingdom Metazoa; phylum Chordata; class Actinopteri; order Cypriniformes; family Cyprinidae; genus Labeo; species Labeo catla. The sequence goes on along the minus strand of VONZ01000022.1, from coordinate 2,693,503 downwards.
AATGTGGGTAAGCAAGCAGTTTCTGCTCTCTATTGACTTCCATAGTATTTTTTTCATGCTATGGAAGTCAGTGGGGACCAGCAACTGTTTGGTTAACCTCATTTTTCAAAATATTTTCTTTCATGTTCAAGAGAAAAAAGACATTCATACAAGATTGGAACGACTTGAGGGTGAGCAGATGACAGAATTTTCATTTTTGCGTGAACTACCCCTTTAACAGATAGTGGACATAATGATAGGACTGGAAGCCAGTGGTTGCCTGTGTTGGAGAGAGACTTTTCTCCAAATTAGAAAAAGGAGCTGTGGCATGTGCATGTGTGTGTTTGTCAGGTGACCGTGTTCGAGCAGGAGCATTTCCAAGGCAAATGTCAGGAGCTCACCTCAGAGTGCCGCAACATCCAGGAGCGTGGGTTTGACAACATCCGCTCTGTCCGTGTGGAGAGCGGCGCGTGAGTCGCCCACTCTGTGTTAATGATTGCAAAATCTTGCCAGTTAGTAAGGAAATTACAGTTTTAGATGATTTTGAAAGTGTTTGAGTGTTTCATCCTGAGATAATTTGTAAAATGTGTTGAGAAATGTGCTTTTTAATTAATTCTGAAAATGTCTGAGATGCCTCAAGTTTTGGTTTTGTATTGCTTCCTGTAGGTGACTCAGGAAGAAAAACAAAGCCAAAAAATCATGTCATCAGATGTGACCCTGGACCACAAAACCAGTCGTAGCATGGGTATATTTGTAGCAGTAGCCAAAAATAGATTGTATGGGTCAAAATTGAAAAAGGTAGATTTTTTTAATGCCAAAAATCATTAGGATATTATGTAAAGATCATGTTCCATTAAGATATTTTGTAAATTTCCTACCGTAAATATATCAAAACTTAATTTTTGATAAGTAATATACATTGCTAAGAACTTTATTTGGACGACTTTAAAGGCGATTTTCTCAATATTTAGATTTTTTTTTTTGCACCTTCAGATTCCAGATTTTTAAATAGTTGTGTCTCGGCCAAATATTGTCCTTTCCAAACAATACATCAATGGATAGCTTATTTATTCAGCTTTCAGACGATGTATGAATCTCAGTTTCATAAAATTGACCCTTATGACTGGTTTTGTGGTCTTGGGTCACATAATCTCCAACCTTATTGTAAATACTTATATATGTTTAATTGTCCTTAATTATATGCAGCTGGGTGGGATACGAGCACCATGACTTCCAGGGCCAGCAGTTTATCTTGGAAAAAGGAGAATATCCTCATTGGGATGCCTATAGCGGCAGTCTGGGCTACCATGTGGAGAGAATGATGTCACTGCGCCCCATCTGCAGTGCTGTGAGTGTGTGAACACATTCTGATGCTTTGAAAGTGTTTTAATCTCAAACTTTTCAGATCAATTGGATTGATTTTACCTGGCAATAAAACAAAATGAGAAAATCTCTTACAATAAAGGACAGAGCTCAGCCATGTCTATGGAGCAGAACATCACAGATACTTTTGGCTAAGCAACCACATACACACTTAAAAATAAAGGTTCTTTATTGGCACTGATGGTCCCATAGAGAACCTTAAAAAGGGATAGTTCACTCCAAAATGAAAATTCTGTCATTAATTACTCACCCACATGTCGTTTCAAACTTGTAAGAGCTTAGTTCATCTTCAGAACACAAATTAAGATATTTTTGATGAGATCTGAGAGCTTTCTGACCCATTTGTGTTCTGAAGATGGGTTTGGAATGGCATGAACTATCACTTTAACAGCCATGGAATCTCTTTTCAAGCAAAAAGTAACTCTCAATAAAACTACCCAGTTTTTTCTTCCTCCACTGTTCCTGCAATCTCTCCTTCCATTTGTAGGAGCACCAGAGCAGTCGTATGGTCATCTATGAGAAGGAGAACTTCCTGGGCCGCAATGTAGAGCTGTGTGATGATTACCCATCTCTGCAGGCCATGGGCTGGTGCGACAAGCAAGTGGGCTCCATGCATGTGCAGTGTGGCGCGTGAGTAACGCTCGACCAAACACCATTAGTGCCAAACTACTGTTCTCCTGAACGACACGTTTCTCATGCTCAACAGCTGTGCTGACAATACACTTACACACGACACATCGTCATTGACTCATAGTGTCCAGTTCTTGTGTTTGTGAAGTGTTAATGATTTTGCTTTCACAATACAGTCCAGTGTAACATACTGTCAGATGAAATGTCTTTCTTGGACTGCACATTCTTCACTTGGTGCATCATACGCACTCACATAACAGCAATACTGTACCTGTGACTGCCACATCTGTTACGTAATGACGTTAGATCAACATTTCAGTGCATGTCATTACAGAAACTGATAATTTAACACAGTGATAATTTACCACAGCATACATGGAAGAAGGACTTGCAGTTTTCATCTGTTAGATGATAAATGTATTGTAAGTAATCCATTTCAGTCACACTTTACTTTAAGGTCCAATTCTCACTATCAAAGTATTAGTTCACTTCAGAATCAATTAATTTCCTGATAATTTACTCACCCCCATGTCATCCAAGATTTTCAGGTCTTTCTTTGTTCAGTCGAAAAGAAATTAAGGTTTTTGAGGAAAACATTCCAGGATTTTTCTCCATACAGTGGACTTCAAATTGGTCCAAAGGTCCAAATTGCGCTTTCAATGCAGCTTCAAAGGGCTCCACACAAGGGGTGCCCAGCCCTGTTCCTGGAGATCTACCTTCCTGCAGAGTTTAGTTCCAACCCTGATCAAACACACCTGTCTGTAATTATCAAGTGCTCCTTCAGATCTTAATTAGTTGGTTCAGGTGTGTATGATCAGGGTTGGAACTGAACTCTGCAAGAAGGTAGATCTCCAGGAACAGGGTTGAGCACCCCTTCTCTACACGGTCCCAGCCAAGGAATAAGAGTCTTATCTAGTGAAACGATCAGTCGTTTTATAAAAAAATAAAATAAAATAAAGATTTATAGGGGTGGGGGAAAAATGGATTCACATTTGAATTGCGATTCAGTCTTCTAGCAATTTGCATCGATTCACAAATTTCAAAAATCTATATTCTAGTTAATGATAATAGCTTAGGCTTAATAATAATAACAACATGATGTTGTCGGAAAAAAACAGCAATGGAGGAATTAAAACAAATACATCCTGCCCCATTTTCAGTGAGGGCAAGTAATTATTGATCTTTTGTTATTATGGGAAGTAGGGATGCGCCTGATTCAGTATTTGCAAAGGCATGGAACATGAAAACGCGTTTTACGGAGCCACTAAACTGACATGGTTAGCCGCTTAGCGGTAGCCTGTTACATTAGAGTACATACAATTTCTCTTACTACATAAATGGAGTAAGGAGAGGTGACTGATAGGAAGATGGCAAATGATTTCAAGATCCTTAGCACCACTGAGAAACATCTAATCTTGTAAAATGTGTGGTAAGTACTGCCGCTCCGTAATATACACAGAGCGATCACGAATCTTGAAAGTGAAAGTAAAAAGCGAGCATATTAATAATGGCTCCCTAATGAATGCAATTTATATACAGGATAATTACCCAACAACATAATTGTGAGAGAAAGCACTGAAATGTATTTTTTTCCTCCCATCTCGTATTTATTCAGTTTAGGAGGTCCGTAGTATTTTCATTCCTTTCCTTTTCAAACATGGTATTGGGATTCGAGCACATACCTAATGAGAAGTGTAAAATATTTTTGACTTATTAGGAAGATAATAGTTATTAGGAAACACTGTGAATCGTGATTAAAAATCATTAATCAGGAATCGTTTTTTAATCGAATCGTGATCACGAGAATCATTTTGAATCAAATCGTTGGGTACCTAAAGATTCAAACCCCTTAAGATTCATATACTTTTTAACCATAAATCCTCGTCTTGCACTAGCTCTGCAATGCACGCCTACGACTTGACGCATTACGGTATCATGTTGGAAAGGTCACGTGTGGTTAGTTCTTCATCTGTGTACTTTGGTTCAAAAAGATAGGGTAGGGCAACGTTTTTTCCTCCAACTTCAGAATTGTCTGACATTGTTACTTTGCCTTTTTTTGTAAAGGGTATTTGACTTTCTTTGCACATTCACTTTGTAAACACTAGGTTGGTACTTCCATCTACATCACGCGTGACTTTTCCAACCTGACTACGTAATGCATGGAGTCGTGGATACAGAGCTAGTGAAAGACGAGCATGTGGTTAAAAAGAATATAGATTTCTATTTTTCTTAGAAAATAACCAATCGTTTCACCCTTATTCCTCAGTTGGGATCATGTAGAGCCCTTTGAAGATGCATTGAAACTACAGTTTGGACCTTCAATTGGTTGAACCCCTCTGAAGTCCACTATATGGAAAACCTTCATTTCTTTTCAACTGAAGAAAGAAAGACACAAACGTCTTGGATGACATAGGGGTGGATAAAATATCAGGGAATTTAGTTCCCAAATTAAAGTGTTACCTACATTTCTAATGCACATTAGAATCCAGCTGAAATTTTTAATTTAAGATACTTGATTAATTTTTTCATTCCCTTCCACACAGCTTGTCAAATAGTGTTCAGCTGCTTCATCTCCTCCTCATTTCCTGTCACGGTCTGTTTCCCTGCAGCTTTGTGTGTTACGAGTACCCTGGCTATCGAGGACAGCAGTACGTTATGGAGTGTGACAGGCACAGCGGAGACTACCAACACTGGAAGGACTGGGGCTCCCACTGCCAGACCCCTCAGATCCAGTCCATTCGCAGAATCCAGCAGTAATGCCTGAGGGCGAATGGAAGGAAACGGAAAGCGTGCAGAGTTTGGAAGCAGAGTCGCATCACTCATTTTAACAGCAGTCACTTTATGAGGTGCAGTGTGGCAAATTGCAAGACCTTCACTGGTTGCACGCAGTTTCCACTTAGGGTGCTCTAGTACTACACAAAAAAGACGCATACACCGATACACATCACTGCTCGTTCAAGAAAATAAAAAACTAATATTCTATAGAGCAGAAGCACAGTGGGGGACACCGAAGAGTAAAAATCTGTCAATCAAGGCAAGATGTGTATCTGGATATGCAACCGTGTCACATCTCTGACGTTTGAGTGCCATATGGGGACAGATGGGAGTGTGTGTTGGACCATTCGGAGGAGAGGAGGACAACGGTTGACTAATAAATACATACTCACCTCAAACTAGCATCTTTGTCTTTTTGCCTGTTCGCAAAAAGATCGTAACAGCACTCATTAATTTAATGAGTGCTGTTAATTAATTAATTGAGTGCTGTTAATTAATTTAATTAACTTCTTAATGATTTCACACTATATGAACACTGTATGTAAAGCATACTAAAAACAGTATCATAAGAGCTAAGATGTGAAACACCTGCAAATCACTACAGGTGTTTAAGTATATTTAATACATGTTATCTAGTAAATGTTTAATGAAAGCAATGAGGCATGTTATGCTGGGGATGAAGGAAAATGTTTTAAAATGAAAATCTTCCTATTCTTATTTTAGGGGGGAAACCTTAATTAACCACTATTCAGAATGACAAGTCGATAAAAAGGCAAATCGTACTGTAGCATCAGTGCATGCTCGATTATTTTTATTAGTCTGAAATCCAAACTAACACGGTAAAATTCACAGAGAACGCATATGTTATGTAAGCGTGCTAGATGGACGTGTTTGACTGTTGTGTTGTGTTTGAGTCTTGCTCTTTTTGTAGTGTCTCGCATACAACCCAAGGAAATTTTTGTTTGTCACACTGACCAACCTGAACCAGTTTCAACATCTGCTTGGGGAAATTTTTTGCCCTCACATGAAAATTCCTATTTCAACAGTGGTAAATGTGCAAAAACTCAAAAAAAACGTGCAAGATAAAAGTTGATGTTTTGCATAGTGGAATGCAAAAATTCATTCTGCGAATGCAAATCACCTACATCTAAAGCAGATGAAAGAGAAACTCTGCAAACTACAAACAGTAAAATTTTTAAATGTTTTTTAAAGAAGTATCTTCTGCTCACCAAGTCTGTATTTATTTGATCCAAAGTACAGTGAAAACCGTCACATTTTTTACCATTTAAAATAACCATTTTCTATTTGAATGTATTTTAAAATGTAATTTATTCCTGTGATTTCAAAGCTGAATTTGTAGCATCATAACTCGTCACATAATCCTTCAGAAATCATTTTAATATTCTTATTATGTTGAAAACAGCTGAGTAGAATTTTATCAGGTTGCTTTGATGAATAGAAAGTTCAGAAGAACAGCATTTATCTGAAATAGAAATCTGTTGTAATATTATAAATGTCTTTATCATCACATTTGATCAATTTGAAGCATCCCTGCTAAATAAAAGTATTAATTTCTATAATTTCCCCCCTACCCTATGAATAATAATAATAATAATAATAATAATAATAATAAATGTTTCTTAAAACAGCAAATCAGCATATTAGAATGATTTCTGAAGGATCATGTGACACTGAAGACTGGAGTAATGATGTTGAAAATTAAGCTTTTGATCACAGGAATAAATTACATTTTAAAATATATGCAATTAGAACGCAGTTATTTTAAATAGCAAAAATATTTCACAATATTACTTCTGTTGTACTTTGGATCAAATATATGCAGGCTTGGTGAGCAGAAGAGAATTCTCTAAAAAACATTAAAAAGCTGTTCAAAAACTTTTGACTGGTAGTGTACACTAAATAAAAGAACTGCAGTATTATCGTATAAATTGTATTCACATTCATTGTTTAAAACATTCTAAAATGCATAAAATCACCATGTTAAATCATATATCACACCTATTTTATGTTTATTACAAATTTAAAACTGGTTTAATAACACCATATATGAAAATAAAATGTAACACTTTTTTAAATGGAGAGAACTTTGGTTCAAGTTTACAATGACACAGATATGAATTGGGTAAAGAATTACAGTGCACAGAAAGGAATTAGAATGAAATACAACTTGAGCACATCACCTTGACCAAGTTCAAAATGGAGAACATCCATTTCTATAGCAACAAACCATCTAACCTCACAAGGTAGCTGCAGTTTCCTCTTTTCACTTCCCATTTCAATGAAATGCTCGGTTCACTTCTACTTTTTTTTTTACTGTGAACTACTTTCTGACCTTCATTTTTTTTCTATCGGTGGCCCACACTTTTCCTTTCCAAAGAAAAAAAAGTCTTAATGTACAAGTGAACAGTGTACATCGCTTCTCTTTAAATCTGGCTATTCAGTATTTTACAACTTCCTCTCATCTCTTTCCAATCCCCAATCGTACCTTTTCACCTTTCCTTTTCTAGTCCCTGATATGTTGGACATAGTCTTCTCTGTCTCCTGCCTGTTCGTAGGTAGCGTTGTCGTGTTTCTTCCTGCGGTCCCTAACCCTGCTCCTCTCCGGTCCCGGTGAACCCTGGGAATCGTCGTCTGTATTTCTGTCCTCCTCAACCAAACTTCTCTCATCCTCATCTTTCTCATCATCATCAGCATCACTCAGGTCCGTGTCAGATTCATCAGAATTTTCTTCCTCAAGGTATCGGTAACCTTTGACCTTTGATGAAGAGTATCGTAATGTAAGACATTAGCGGTGTGAGTGATATGGAAGTATAATAACGACAAACGAAGAAGAACAGTAGTCACAACACTTAAATGATATCTAACAACAAACATTTTTGCATGAAAGAATATCCACCTTTTTCTTCCCGACTTCTGGTCTCATCCATGTCTAGCTATTTTTAGCTGTAGCTGCTTGATTTAGCAAATTGGTGTGTCTTACCATAATATTTGAATGTATTTTCTTAATCATGAACACACTGGTTTGTAGTGCGAAGAGTTTTACCGTTTACTGCACGTTGTTATTCTTCCCATTATTTCCCTATAGCGGCTAATGAACCGGAAGTCTCACACATAGGCTTCCACGTTTCAGAATAAGGTGGATACATGCTTCAACAAATGCATCTTTGTTTTGGTTTTACAAATTGAGAATGAGTCACAATTATTGTCTGTGGTAATCGTCTGGTTCTGTCAATAAAGTTGTTTTGAATCTGTGAACTTTTATTTTACAGAATTAATTCTACTTCTAAAGCAAACAGAAAACATTTGCATGGCTGTTTCTTTTATAAAATCACTTTAAAGCACCCACAGACTCATTGTAGTGACACATTAATAGCTGAATTACCTTGTGTCGTGGACGGGGGATCCGTGGCAACCTGAACGGAATTTTCTTCTCCAGGCGACGCTCCATCTGCACGTAGCAGAAACACGCCACTATGAGGGTGAACAATAGGAGTCCAAGCTTGGCCTTAAAAAGAGAAAAGAGAGAATGTGCAGCTGACTTAATCACCATTTTTAAACATTGATTTGTAATTCTGCATTAGTACGTAAACAAAAAAATGTGAATACATTTACACATATTAAGGTGCGGTCCATATATTGTTGCTTTTTGGAATTTTGTGAACAAAATTCAGTCACTTTAACAGGAATCTGTGCTGTCGGGAATTTTGTGCAAGTGTGAAAAAGCCTTCAACACTTTATTCGCAGTGTTCAAGTTAGTCATGCTTGGTTCGAAGTAACAGTAACTTCTGTGTAAGCCTAAATATGGCTAATGTGAATGGCAGTCCAGACTGTGACAAAAAGTATTTGACAATAGTTTAACAGACAATAGTAGTGATTCGAGTTGTTACTGAGTTCACAGCTGACACCCTTACACCTTGCTGGTTACTTACAGTATATCCAATCTGAAATTACCCGAGAATTGTTGGGGATGCACCCCAAGCTGGTTGAAAATCAATACAAATATGTGACAATTCAAATCGGTTGAGATGGTAAACGAATCGCAATACAGTTGGGAGTAGTAGTTTATATGAATGTATCTCTGAGGGGAATTGACTGTCTTCAGAATAGGGTGCCCCCTAATAGTCGATTAACCATTCAGCCCGTCTGCTGTTTTTGTTTCGCACAGACACTTAGTATAGTTTCACAAAATTAAAATCAGACCATTCTTTTTTTGCGTCAAATTTCAAAATTCAAAATTCGAAATTATACAATCTAATTTAAATTAAAAACTGCTCATGCTGCATGTATGCCTCTAATTTTAAATGGAAAAAGCACAGGCAAAGCCTTGCAGATATCGTGTCCTAACTACACGCAACACAACAATTCCAGCGACAAACAATTTGGCTGTCCACACCAGACAGATAGAATCGATCAAACATCACAGCCAATCAAAAGCATGTGTGGGCGGGCTCTCTCTGGAAGCGCACTGTACTCGCAATGAAATGGATACGTTTATAATCTAATTCATAAATATTAAAACTTTTTAACATTATTAAATGTACATATTGAGTGATTGAGTGATACCATCTTTGTTATGGAATATGCTCGTTGGTTCGCATTAAGTTCGCAGTTTTAACATACATGTTTGCTTTAAATTATTTTCAAGATCTGAGGCAAAATATCTGTTGTTGCTTTCAGAATGGCTATAAATGTCACGCAAAATGATATTCAAACTCACATTAGACACTTTTAACATTGAATAAATCACATAATCAGTACCTGAAATTATAATTGTCAAAGCTTGTATGTCGTTGCTCCAGCCATGACTTTGCAAAAATAGAAACAGTTTCTAAAATAGAAATTTTGCGTGTCGTGGTGGCAGCTAAACTGAGATTTACATGGAAAAGATACCTTTTATCGCATGTCGCAGCGTTGCGTGTAGTTAGAACACGGTGTTAGTTTGTTTATATTGAAAGATTTCTTTTATTTGTTATTTATTTATTTGATTTGGGGTTTGTTTTAAAATTTCAATTATATTATATTAATATATTAAAATTTTAATGCTTGTGGTTTCTGAGATTTAACTGAAGCAGATGTAAGGAAATTTTGTTGGGGTGACCTCTTGAAAGCATATTAACATACCTGAACATTTTGTCAATTAAAAAGCAAATTATTTATATATTTGTGTTGGTGTCCTGTTACAGTAAATGCAAAGTATGCATTTAAAACCTACAAAAAACAAAAGCTTTACCCGCATTGGCAATCCAGACCAAAGGTAGACGATGAAGATTGCAACAGCCTGCCACCAGTGGTAGATGGTATAAACAAAGTCTAGTCGCTCCTTGTCTTCATACAGCATTCCCAGCAGAGCTACACACAACAACGTCATGTTATATCATTGATGTTAGTGCAAACTTCAGTCTAGAGCGCTACTTCTTGAAATGGGTGTATGCTTAATGTGTAAATGGCATTTGTACTCACTGCTCAGTCCAGTCTTGTTGAGCGCAGTGCCCAGACCCCAGAGGGCAGAGAGCACCAACAGATAAGGGAGAAAGCTAGGCGTTTTTGAATCGGGCGACCAGCACATAAGGGCTATAATTAGTACGAAGTGTACGAAGGCGCCCACCAGAAGAATAACCGGCCTGGGCAAGCGCAGCAGCGAGAGGGCCAGGCCCGAACAGATGGAGGATGACAAACCATACACCATAACTAACAACCACAGCTTCTCCATCCCTACTACACACACGCCATACGACTGAGAAAGACAGACACAGAAAAGAAGAAAATCTGTTTAGGTAATGAAGGATTGCATGCTGTTCCTTTAATAGGTTCATTAACCCAAATACCAGGCAAACTGGTTTACTTGCTTCTTCGTAGGTGTTTAATATTGTAAAATAGCAATCAAAAACCTTGATTGTTCAGCTAAGAAATACGCACTGCTGAGAGCTGACACTGTGACTTTTGGTATTCAAATTTTACCTGCATATTTCGGCTACAAAGTCTGTTTTTTCTCACCAGTATGAGTCCCTGTACAGCGAAGAGCACTTCAAAGCCAGAGTAGATGAAGAACGGACAGAGCAGACGGAGACGGTAGTCTCGTAAGTGCTTGAAGGGCAGTTGGAAGATGTTCCCCCAGCCGATGCTACGGAGGTCAATTTCCTCCGTGGGCCGATATGCGGCTCCGCACAACACCAGGAACTATTAGGAAACATTGACAGCATGCTGTTAAAAGGGATAGTTCACTCAAAAATGTAAATTCTTGTTTATAGTGGAACACTAAAGGTGAAGTTTGATGAATTACAAGTAGTTCATACCACTCGTGCACTATATTTAAACCACATGATAACTTTGTGTGAGGAACAGTTTAAAATATATTTGCTGATATTAAACCATAGCGCAAAATCAACTTATTTTATGATGTTAAATGTTATTAATTGAAACATAATTGACTTTATGCAATATGCTTTTATTAATTATTTAAATAGTCAGCAGTTATTAAACCCTGAACCACATGTTCTATTTTTCTTTTCCCTCCACACACTTATTTGTGTTATGTACTAATATATGAGATTTTTTATGTTAAAACATTATTATACATGGGGTCAGACGATAAAACGGTTCATAAATCAGTTCTGTGATTTTCCAAATGCATCATGATTCTCAAATCAGTGTTGCCAAGTCTGTGGTTTTCCTAGTTACTTTAAAGGTTTAGTTCACCCAAAAATGAAAACTGGCCCATCATTTACACACCCTCCAGGCATCCTAGGTGTATATGACTTCCTTCTGTCAGATGAATCCAGTTGGAGTTATATTAAAAATTATCCAGGCATTTCCAAGCTTTATCATGGCAATGGGCGGGTTTTTCTCTTCATCAGTCCAAAACAAGTCCAATAAAGTGCATCTATCCATAATAAAAAGTGCCTCACGCCTCCGGGGAGTGAATAAAGGTGCATAGATGCATTTTTGTAAGAAAAATATCCATATCTAAAACTCTAATAAGCACTTTAATCTAGCTTGCACTAACTGTTGTGCACGGAAGCAGCTCCAGGCCGACAACGTAGGACGTCGGCGTTGCGCATGCGCCGGTGAGTTTTGTGAAAACCAATGTTTGTTTACAGGTGCAAAGTCACAGCTGAGCAGCGCATGCGCAATGCCGACATCCTACGTCACCTGACCGGAAGCACTTCCATGTACAAGCAGTTGGCGCAAGCTTGAATGAAGTGATTCTTACGTTTTAAATATGAATATTTTTCTTACCAAAATGCATCATTCTCTAAAAGAGGCCTTTATTCACCCCCTGAAGCCGTGTGAGGCACTTTTTATTATGGATGGATTCACTTTATTGGACTTGTTTTGGACTGATGAAAAGAAACACCCACCTATGCCATTCTAAAGCTTGGAAATGCCAGGATAAATTTTATATAACTCCGATTGCATTTATCTGAAATAAAAAAGGCATATACACCTAGGATGCCTAGAGGGAAAGTAAATAATTTTAATTTTTGGGTGAACTAAAACTTTAAAGCCCAAAGTATACACGTACGCGAGGGACAACGTACAGTACGCGTGACACGAATTTCATCATTAGAATAGTATGTGTGTACTGTACATGCACCACCCGATTTTTGTAACCGCACATGCGCATTGGAGTTATTTTGCAGTATTCAGTTGTTCCACAAGGTGGCAACACTGTCCCGGGCTGTTGTTTCACAGCAGAAAATGAAACTAAAGAGACAGAACAGAATAGCGGAGACTGCAACAACAACAGACGCTCATATGCGCTTGTCAATGTGAGCGTCTGTTGTTGTTGCAGTCTGCGCTATTTTGCTGTTGTTGTTCTTCAGTCTCTTTAGTTTTATTTTCTACTGTGAAACAACTGCCCGGGACAGTGTTGCCACCTTGTGGAACAACTGATTACTGCAAAATAACTTTTGGTATGAGACAGCTCAGCTTTGGTTTAAAAGAGTTTAAAAATATTCGTTAGCGGTGATAACACTGGACATAGATGAAGCTTTCTAGGGTGCAGGTGTGAATCATCCGCATTTTACATGACGTACTCTGTATGCTTCCAAATCCTTATATACACTTGAACCTAAAATAATCATTCATAAAGTTTGAAAAGGTTAAAGCGAATTACAAGTGTTCACAGTGGACTGTGTTATCATTAATCTTGCATCGTAAAAGCATAAAAGCTTGAAACTTAAAAATAATGTTAAAAAAACACAATTGACATGAAACTTGATGTGATCAAGTTGAACAATGATCAAATTTTGATTTGTGTCATCCCATAAATACATGGAAGATAGTGCATGCATTTTATGGACTTTTTTGGTCATTTTTAAGCTTGATAGTAATTGACTCATTCACTTTAATTGACTTTTATGGAAATTAATTTTCAAAAACCTAAAGTCAGTCACTCATTTTAAAGTGTCTTTGTTGCCATGTAATTACATAATTACATAATGTACTGAATAATATCAATTACCAACATGTACTTACTATACTAATTGTTTGTATAGTAATTGCTTCTAATTATGCATTATTTACTGTTATTTCTATAGTAATGTAAAACAAAGATATTTAAGTAAAGTGTTATGAGAAAGTCTAATGGATTCAGAATAACATAAGGCTGAATCACAGATTTTTATTTATTGGTGAAATATTTCTTGTTTCAATTATCACTTGATTTACTAAAAACAAAATGACATTCTCTAACCTACTTTGGTTCAGTATGAAATATCTATTTAAAATGACTATCAAGGTCAACTGGCTGTTGACTACAGACTGTTTCAGCCACTGATATAAGCCTTTTTGGTTACACTTTTTTTAAGGTGTCCTTCTTACAGTGTAATTATGAGTATACTGAGTATTATTAATTCACTACATGTGCTTACTATATGGTTAGGGTTAGGATTAGGGTTTGGTTTAGGGTTACTTGCATGTAATTATGCATAATTTGTTGCTATTACAATAGCAAGTACATGTAACGTGTAACCAAAACACCTTAAAATAAAATGTTACCTCCTTTTTTTATTTAAGATTATGTGGAGGATAGAGACGTCACAGTGATGATGATGATGACAGACTTACGACAAGCATTGCGAGGAAGGCTGCTCCCATGAGCACACTCTCCACCTCGATGAGCAGCAGAGAGCGAGGCAAAGTGCGCAAAACTGTCTTGTTTAAATTCTCTATCACTCCTTTCCCAGAGGCTCCTGAGAGAGAGAAGAGAACATAGGATGAGACAAAAGAAAACAATGCATCTAACAAGACTGCAAGACTGTTATATATTACATTTTAGGTCTCGATGCATACATTTTTTAAAGTCTTCAGACCTCAAACTGCTACTTTCTCTGTACAGTGAGTTTCACTACACAATATGGCAAGTGGGCGACTTTCCATGTTAAGCAGTGCTGCTGGTGATCTGGCGTAATTGGCTATTTTGCAATTTCAAATACTGGTTTAAAAAAACTCTTTATCGTCATCTAGGAAGCTAGGAAGAGCCAGACATAGCAGAGCCCTGACGAGCAGATGTGCTGACGCCCCGGTTTGCAGGAAGTCAGAAGTGTGAAGCTTCTAATTGCCAAATGACTGAATCTTTCAACTGTAAATATTCTTGCCACATTAGATTTTATTTTGCAAGATATCTTCTCATTATTAACACATGAAACTAACATGTCTTCAAGATGGTTTTGATCTTTTTTTAACCAATTTTTTTTTTTAAGTTGATTGAGGTAAATTTCTTATTACATAATAAGTTTTAAAAATTTAGTACTGACCTGAATAAGATATTTCACATAAAATACGTTTACATATAGTCCACAAGAGAAAATAGTAATTTATCATTTATAAAAAAATGACCCTGTTCAAAAGTTTACATACACTTGATTCTTAATACTGTGTTGTTACCTGAATTTCTCAACCTCAATTCTTTTGTTTTTCAGCATTTTTTGTATTTGAACCTTTCCCAACAATGACTGTATAATTTTGAGATCCATCTTTTCACACTGAGGACAACTGAGGGACTCATATGCAACTATTACAGAAGGTTCAAACACTCACTGAGGTTTCTGAAGGAAAAATAATGCATTAAGGTCAGAATTTTTTAACTTTTGAACAGAATGAAGATGTGTACATTTTTATTATTTTGCCTAAATATTTTTTTTTCATTCAGTACTGTCCTTCAGAAGCTACAGAAGATACTTCCCAGAAGACAAAATGTACCCTAATTTTCAAGTTCTTAATGCATTGTGTTTTGTGGGACCTGAAGGATTTTTCTGAAGAACAGCGGGCAGTTTAACTATTCAGGACTCATGAACAACTATCACTATCAACAAAACAACGCAGCTGTGGATCATTCAGGTAATAACACAGTATTAAGAATCAACCGTATGTAAACTTTTGAACAGGGTTATTTTTACAAATTCAACTATTATTTTCTCTTGTGGACTATATGTAAACGTCTTTTATGTTAAATATATTATTCAAGTCAGTACTAAATAAAAAATACCATGCATGTGGTATGATCCCTCTTATTTTGGTAAAATAATTAACATTTTGCAGATTCTACAAGGTGTATTTAAATATTTGACCTCAACTGTATTATTACATAATAATATATTAATTTAAATAAGTTAGATCATTAAAAAAAATTACATCAAGTAGAATAGGGAAATATATTATTCTAGAGAACTAACTTCACTTTTCTGAGTGAAGCAATTAATTTTAATTGCTTGGTCCTAAGGTGAATTTTAGTGGATGTCACCACTGGTGTACTGCATGACTAATGAATATGATTCACTAACATTTAACAACCACAAAATAACAGTCCAAATCAATATTGAACTACATATATTGTTTTATAAAACCAAAAAAGCTAGACTAAGGTTTTCAAATCCCAAACATTCAAAAGTTTGGAATAAGTTCATCTTTTAAAAATAAATTAATACATTTATTCAGCAAGGATGCATTAAACACACAACTATTTAAATGCCAAAAATGCAGTTCATTTGAACAATCCTGAAAAAAAAAATGGTTTCCATAAAAATATTAGCAGCACCAAACCAGCATATTAGAATGATTTCTGAAGGATCATGTCACGCTGAGGACTGAAGTAACGATGCTGAAAATTCTTTGTCATCAGGAATAAATTACACTTTAAAATAGATTAAAATATATTTAAATATTTAAAACTGCAATCATATTTCACAGTATTACTGTTTGGAGCCTTGGTGAGCACGGAATGTTTTTTACAAAATCTTACTGACAGATATTTGATTGAATCTCATACTGAGATTGTTCTTTTTCTGTCGTTGGGTTACTCATTTTCCTAGCGAGTGTGGACTTCAATCAACAGCTGCTGAGGTGTTTGTATATTGTTTTTCCACAGTGTCAGTTTTTTGTTTTTATGTCTTGTTGCTCCTTTATAAATATGCACACTTGTGTATACCTTATTGTACACCTTATGTTTGAAGTATTAGTTTTATAGATATTTTTATAGGTGTCATAACTTTGAGAAATATCCAACAAAAAGCGAAAAACCTTTCTCTTTTTAAAAGTCTCTCCAGTGAATGCAGCAGCACTTCAGTTTGAAAGTATCGAGTACTTCATGAAGTCATTTTTGACTTTATTCTATTCTTAGTTCTACATTATGCATCAAGTATGTGAAAACCTCACAAAGGATATGAAAACTAATGCAAATGTCATACTGAGCAGCTACTCGATCTGTGAACGACAAGTATGTAAAGCTAAAAACAGGACAAAATCAAGAGAGAGGATTTTACCACACTGTGTGACTTTGTAGAGAGTGTGTTTGTAATCATTCAGATAGTTATTGAGGAACAGCACCATGGGGAACTCGGCAAACACGAAACTCAGCTGCAAGAGAAAAGAGAGACAGAGTGAACGCTATAAATAGCTGCATGTTAATGCACAAACCCACATATGCAGCCGGCATCTGACACATACACACACGCAGCTGTGAATACATATAAATACTTCAGTTATGATGGGGAAAACACAACTAATCACAAGTTAACTATTACCAAATTGCTCTAACTTACAGCATTTTACACGTTTTAGTGTAAGTGATGCAAACCGATCATCTTAACTCACATGGAAAACGATGTAGAAGACGGACTGGAAAATGATGATGTAAGAATGGAAGGCTCCTTTGGGGGGCTTCTTCTGCTCCTGGACATGTTCGTCCTTGTAGTTCACATACTCATAATACTGCTGGGCCATTCTGATAACCACACACAAGCAAAGGTGGGAGTAGGTGGGTAGTTAGTTAGCTGTATATGTCAAGACTGAAAGACTCTGTTTAACTGAGCAGTGAGCTTTTGTTTATGCTAAGACAAAGTGAGGAGGTATAACTGAGAACTGATGACTGCATAATCTGACAAATAATGAGCAAGCAGTTTTCCCAAATGCTCTCTGTTTAGTGCCGATTGGTTGAGTCGATGTTGCAATATTGGAAATTAACCTAGTTCGGTCTCTGAAAACATAACTAGTATCATTTTTATGTATTAAAAACATTAAAGTGAATATTAAATTCACCGCTATTACAATTCTGCCCGAAAGCAATTAACGAGTACCAGTAATTGTTTTGATGTTATGGCTAAGATCTGCATCCTTCATTTTTTTCACATTTTGTTATGTTGCTCCCTTATGTTAAGCTGATTTAAATAACTTCCACATCAGTCTACACACCATACACCATAATGGCAAAGCAAAAAGCAGGTTTTTAACATATTTGCAAATTAATTCTGTTGCATAAGTATTCATACCCTTATCTGGGACAGTTGAAATTTAGCCCAGGAGCATTCATATTTCTTGTAGATGTTACTACACTTCAACTGGAGTTACCTTGTGGCAAATTCAATTGAATGGGTATGATTTAGAAAGGCACACACGTCTTCTTAAAAGATCTAACAGCTGAAAACCAAGCCCTGAGGTTAAAAAAACTGCCTGTAGAGCTTATAAACAGAATTGCATCAAGCCACACATCTGGGGAAGAGTTCTGAAAAAGTTCTGCTGCACTGAAGGTTCACAGAAGCAGTATGGAAGAATGGAAAAAGTTTGAAACAACCAGGACTCATCCTAGAGCTAGCCTCCTGGCCAAACTGAACAAATGATGGAGAAGGGCCTTGGTTAGACTGGTTACCAAGAAGCTGATGGTCACTCTAGTTGAGTGCCATGATCATATGTGAAGATAGAAGAAACCTACAGAAGGACAAACATCACTGCAACATTCCACTGATTTGGGCTTTATAACACTGTGGCAAGAATCAAGCCTCTCCTTAGTGAAGACACATGAAAACACACGTAGAATTTGCAAAAAAGCACCTAAAGGACCCTGAGACTGTCAGAAACAAGATTCTCTGATGAACCTTGATTCCAAGCATCACGTTTGAAGGAAACCAAGCACTGCTCACCACCTGCACAGTAGCATCCCAACAGTTAAGAGTGGTGGTAACAACCTCATGCTGTATGGCTGTTTTTCAGTTGCAAGGACTGAGGACTTTGTCAGAGGTGAAGGAAAGCTCAGTGAACCAAAATATTGAGATAGCCTTAATGAAAACCCAGTCCAGAGCATTCAGAACCTCAGACTGGGCAGAAGGTTCACCTTCCAACAGGATAATGACCCTAAGCATACAGCAAGAGTAGCTTATAGACAACTCTGTGAATGTCCTTGAGTGGCCAAGCCACAGCTGGGCTTGAATGCAATCAAATTTTTCTGGAGAAACCTAAAAATGTGTCCCTGTCCCTGTCCATGCTGACAGAGCTTGAGAGGTGAAGAGGTGAAGAGCCAAAAGGCAGATGTGCAAACTAGTTGCATCATACACAAAAAGACTTAAGGCTGTAAAGTTGCTTCAGCTTTACTGAGTTAAGGGTATGAATATTTATGCAATGTACTCGTTTCAGTTTTTTGTTTTTAATAAATTGACGAAATTGTAACAATTCTGTTTTTACTTCATGGTGTATGGAGTGTAGATTCATGTGGAAAAAAAAGTAATTTAAAGCAGTTTAACAAGGCAGCAACATAAAACATGAAAAAAATTAAGAGGTATGAATACTTTCGCCATGCACTGTAGATTTGTCAGGTTTCTTTGATGAATACAAAGAACAGCATTTTATTTAAAATATTAATCTTTTGTAACATTATAAATGTCTTTACTGCCACTTTCGAATACAAGCATTAATTCCTTCCAAAAAAAATTCTGACCTCAAACTTTCAAACAATGATGTACATCACTGATCCATACCCCCTTCAGGTTTTGAACTCTCTTACCTGGTGATGTAGTTTCCCAGTGAAGCCCAAAGGGGGACAATGACAACACCGATGGCCACAGCTGATGGTACAAGTGTGTAGTATCGCTCCCAGTAATTGGTTGAAACAAAGAGAGCATAGATGCCTGATGCCAGGAACATCATCCATTTAGTGCCAAGAAATCTGAGAAAGACAATGAGGAATACAATTAAACTGAAAAATAAAGGGTATGGGATTACTGGACTGTAATTATCACCAGTCATTTTCAGTTTACACCACGGGTGTGAGAAGACCTTTGGTGCTAAAACTCTCAAGCATTAAGTGGACAGCAGATGAACAGGAGAAGCTCTGCTAATAATTTTGTGGCGGCAGGTGACAAACAAACATCCAAAGAGCCAATCCAAATGAGCAAAATGGAAAAACATAAGTTGCATGAGCATTTCGAAAACAGAAATGCAAGGAAAGACACTCAACCTAATGAGCACCGGCGTGTAGAGCAGGCCGACAATAGGTGTAACGTTGATGCCCATCAGCATTTTGTTGTCGATATCCTCCAGCCCCAAGGTGCCATACTTGACCTCTCTATACGTCTCATCATAGTGCAGAATTAACTGCATCTGTAACAGACCTGCAAAGAAACAACTCATGATGAAACACTCCAAAAACCTTCTTTTGTTTTTGGCGTGTGAAAAGATGTCCCAGATTTGTCAGCTGTTCCTCGATTTCACAGTCTCAGAGCAAATGAGACATCTTTGTGTGCGTGCATGCCAATGAACTTGCTAAAACGGCCAGAAGAGTGAGGAGTCATTGAAGTATGCCGTCCACAAAACATGTCATATTCATCTGCACTGCAGACAGTGCATAATGAAATCACGCTGATACAACAGTCTGACATAAGTAGAGTCCTACTCAATGTCGTATTTAGAGTAAGATCTTTTTATAAAGCAGCGTGCAGACTTTGTGGAGTATGAGGTCATCACTGGACTGAATCATAGTATGTGCCTGTGGTGTGTGATGCGCAATGGCTGACCCATGTAAACGCTGTAGATGATCATTCCTCCGCAACTGGCCCCCACTACATTCTTCACTACACCCAGCCTCTTTCGTCTATAGTACTTGCGCTCCTCCTCCTCCTCATCATAGTCAGGATGTGGGCCGAGAAACTCCTCCACCTATCATTGGAAAAAAAAAAGTCCAAAAGTGTTTTTTTCCGATGTATACATGGACATAAACAAAGTTTCAGGGTTTTAAGAAATTCAAAAAAAAAAAAAGTTATGAGGTGAAATTGAATGTTTGAGATTCTGCAGTTTTTAGCACATTCGTAACACTGATGTGAACTCCACATTATTATTTTTTTTTCTAATCAGAAGTTGTTGTGCTGATAATATACAGTACTTTTAAAAAGTCAGGAGTCAATAAGATTTTCTGAAAGAAATTTAAATCTTTTATGCAGCAAGGACACATTAAATTGCTCAAAGTGACATTTGTCATTTTGTTGAAAAAAAAAATTAAAAAGTTATGTTTAAAAAGAAAAAAGTGTATATATATATATTATAGGAAAGACACTCAACCTAACGTTTTTTGAGCAGCAAATCAGCATATTAGAATGATTTCTGAAGGATCATGTGACACTAAAGTCTGATAGCTTTGCCATCACAGGAATAAATTACATTTTAAAATATGATGAAATAGAAAACAGTTATTTTAAATTGTAATGCTATTTCACAATAATGCTGTTTTTACTATATTTTTGTATATGAAATAAATGCAGCCTTTGTGAACCTAAAAGACTTCTTTCAATAACATTAAAAATTTTTAACAGCAATGTAATTTATAAAGAAAATACTGTAATTAAATGTAGCTGCAAGCAGCGATTACCATGTTTCAAGAGTTTTAAGGCATTTAAGCAAATATGGAAAAAGACATTGTTTATCAAGTCTGTATTCACCTAAACTGATGGTTGGGAAAAAAGCGTTTTGGCAAATGCAAGTAATTTGAAATAGATGTAGGATGTTTTTTTTTTTAAACATTTATGTCTGTTATAGGTGCCAGCTATGGTCCGATTCCCTTAAAACTTTGCATACTTGTTTAATTTCACCTGATGTGCTCAGCAGGTTTTGTGAAGTTTTGAGTTTTCCTTTAGCCGTTATAGGATTTTGGGGTAAATTTGGACAGGCCCTTTTTCTAAACTACCCTGTTATAGCTTCCCAAAGGGAAAAATTCAACTTTTTTTTTTTTTTTTTATAATTATTGGCCTAGAGAGTCCAGAGAATTCCTGAGTATTTAAAGGAAAAGGTGGCTGCAAGAAAACTTTAAATTATATTGAAATAATCTAACTCAATGAAAAGATGTAAAACAGGTAAAAATGTATATTATTTCTTAAATTTACTTCCTACTTAATGTCTAATGTCCCCTAAACCACAGTTGTTTTTACTGAAAACTAAAGTTCTGGAATGAAGAAAGGAGGTTTCTTTATTTAAGGATTAAAGGTGGTTAATTATTTAATCTGTTGATTTTTTTTTTTTTTTACAAAACGTTTTAGTCACACTTTACAATAAGGTTCATTAGTTAACATTAGTTAACATAAACTAAAAATTCATATTTCTACAGCATTTAAGCTTAGTTAATGTTATTTTCAGCATTTACTAATGTCTTAATAAAGTCACAAGTAGTGTTAACATTAGTTAATACACTGTGAACTAACATAAACAATTGTATTTTTATTAACATTAAGAAAGATTAATAAATAGTTTAAGAAATGTATTGCTCATTCATGTTACCTAACACATTAACTAAAGTTAACAAAGACACCTTATGTAAAGTGTTACCAACGTTTCAAGCAGTTTTGTCGTGATAACAGTCAAAGAAATAAAAGAAGAACCAGAAGAAATATCCTAGCCTGCATATTCTTTAAGACTATCATAAGCTACCTGTCCTTGTATGTTTCCATCAGGACCGGGCAGCTGCACTTGCTCATCTCCATCAGCAGGGGGCGCGCCGTTTACTTCAGCCTCGCTGTACACGTTATCCTCAGTGATCACTGCTGCCATCTGGCGGCCGTGCTGCTCTTTTACCCCAAGAGTAATGCAGGTAGATCACTGCCAAAGGTAAAAACGACGATTTCAAAAATGATACAAAACCAAATAATTATGAGTGACACCAAAGAAGAATGAAGAAGAAGAAGAAAAAAAAAAAAAACTGTGGAGATGGTGTGCCTGTAATGTTGAATTAAATACTACATAAACTTTTCCTGGAGTTCATACAAACAAGGTTTGTGGGCGGAAGTCTAACACAGGTGTACAAAACGAATTCATTCGACGTCAACACAACGACACTGTAAAATATTTATAGGTAATGTTGAATATGTAATGAAGCTTGACGGTCGCGCAGGGCGAAGTAAACATTAAGCATTAACTAAGAGCAAATATAACTCACCAAAGTGGAAACGATGAACGTCGCTATAGTGACAAAGGCTGCAAAGTCTTTTAAAAGATTTAAACCTGACGTTAAGCAACGTATATAACCTCCACTGAAACTTTTGCCTCAAACAATTGCGGGTAGCTTTTATTAAGAAAACAGAGAAGGAAATGAAAGTTTTCTCCCTAGTTCTCCATTTTCTTAAAGGGACAGTACCTCGAAATGTGGGCTATTCACATATGACATAAGCCAGTTGGAAGACGGCCTGCTTGGTTTCTCTTGCTCAATGTTTGTGAAAGAACATAATGAGGAAAAACTAACATTGCTATTAGTTACCAGGCAGTCTTTTACACAAAGTTACATTGAGAAAGCTTGAATCAAAAGAATCTTAGGAAATAGGACACTTACCCTTTCCAAAACCATGTATACTTAAAGAAACTGTTTGCCCAAAATTAAAACTCAGTCAGTATTTAACCTCATGTTCCAAAGCTGTGTGCTCCTGTTTTTCAATGAAGAATCTTCAAGCAGCTGTTTTCCATACAATGTCAGCTGACCTCCAAAACTGAAGAGGAAACATCTCATTGAACACAGAGGAAGTGGTTCTTAAAGAATATTTAGTGACAGTTATCGCCAAAAATAATTTTTTATCATACTGACACTCCATCAGTTGCTGTCACATGCTGTCAGCACATTAAAATAGTCTTTGAGAAGACTCTTATTATAATTAATTTAAACATTAAAAAAATCATCCTGACACAATTGTATTAAATAATTTCCAGAGCACGCTGGTTTTGCTCATAGTAAATAAAGAGTCAGAAGAGAAACAGAATGGTAAACATTTTAATTCTATTGACCAATAAGGGTACATTTGTAAAATGACTCACAAAATGCCAGAACTTACTATGATCAGTGTCAACATAAAAAAAAAAGTCTCAAGTTCACAAGGACATAATTTCACAATACTTCACAAATCTCCCTACCCAGTCAATGCTCTATTCCTGTGATGTTAGTGCCAACAAACTATCAGCGACTCATAGGGTAAAATATATCCCACTATCTTCCAAAAGTCTTGATCTTTTAGTGGCATGTCTAACAGTGGAGCAATATTTGTCACAATATTGTTCATATTCATGTTATATCGTTGATATTCGTGTCCATGCTGCCCGATTGGATGTCCAAAGTGCCCAATCCTCCCACAGCCCCACTCCTGGAGTCCATATTGGGTCTATCCAGTGCCTGCAGCGGCTTTCCTCATCGCCTCCTCATCCTGAACCGAGAGCTCAGTGAGTTTCCGACCAAGTCTCTCGTGCAAGTCCAAGTATTTGGCGACACAGCGGTCCAGACATACAGCTTCACCCTTTGAAAGTTCTGCCTCCTTGTAATGAGGTGGAACACATTTCCTGTGACATGCGTTGGTCATGCTGCATGAGGGAAAAAAAGCACAGGACAAATTAGATGGTACACATTTGGTCATGTATTGTATAACCTCATTAATTACTCACCCTCATGTTGTTCCAAACCTGTAAGACCTTCATTTTCAGAACACAAATTAAGATATTTCTGATGAAATCTGAGAGCTTTCTGACCCTGCATAAACAGCAACGCAACTACCAGTCCATGTGAATAGTCCATGTTACGTCAGTGGTTTAATAAAGTAATTTTTTTGTTTTCTTTGCTCACAAACAGTATTCTCGTAGCTTCATAACATTACATTTGAAACATTGTCGTGACAGACTATTCTATCGATGTCCTTATTACCTTTCTGGGCCATAAAACGTGTCTTTGCTTGTCTATGCATGGTCAGAAAGCTCTGAAAAATCATCAAAAATATCTTAATTTGTGTTTTGAAGATGAATCCCATTCTTTTGTAGAGACTACATACTAGGTCTGCAACAATTAATAATAAGAAGAAGAATCTACAACATATTTGATTATTGATTAATTGTATTCGCAGAAACATGGAATGCATACAATCATGTCATTTTACAATTAGTAAATAATACATTTCTATGGAAATAACCTCAACTGATATAAAGCAGAGGACATAGAATGAGCCACTATATGTCTGCAGTCTGATGTGTAACCATAAAGTTGCGGGTTCGAGTCTCAGCACTGGCAGGAATTGTAGGTCATGTTGCATGAGGTTCCGTGTGTGTTCACGACTCCTATTCACTGCTGTGTGTGTGCATTCACATTACTTTACCTAAACTGCAACATGTTACACAAGTAATTGTATTTTTGTGAGAGCAGTAACAGTTAAGGGAATATTAAATGAGGTATAAATATAATTATTATATTCAGATTCAGTAACTGTACCTCTTACCAGTTAACATTTAGTCTGTGCTTTTTTTGTTTGTTTTGTCTTTTATTATTTTTAATTTAGTGATTTTAATTTTAAATGCCTTCAATTTGTAGAATGAGATTTCCATTTTAGGCTGTGTTGCACACATTATATGCCATTTAGCATAAATTATTGTACACAGTCACCTGCTATAATATAAAAATGCTTTTGCTAACAGCAGAAACTATCAAAGTCACTATGAAAATCTAAGTATGAATGCTTATCTCAAGGGCACAGGCAAAAGCTAACAGTAAACGTATTTGACCTCCTGTCATTTATGCAGGCAAAAATATTGGTCAATCTGCTCTGACGGAGCCCATTCGAGCTGTACGATTACATACAAGATGATTTGTACACTGTAATTGAGTGTATACAGCTTTAAGTACATAACAGTAATGGTACAAATTGCTAATATGAACGGAAGACTATGAACCTGCTTATAACTGAATGCAATAAACTGTCACTGCAAGAGCGACAAGAGCTCAGGAGTTCAAGTCACGACTGGCGTCCTAAACAACAATACTGCAGGTAGCAAGAGCAAGTTATATCTTGTTTTAAATGATCTAAGTATGCGATATTGCGCTAGGCCTGGTGTCTAACGTACATAAAATGTAGAAATGAAATTACAAAGCGTATAGCCTGCCCTATAGATTTTTTGACCTATACCCATTGATTGTAATACAACACTGCATCAAAATACAATTCAACAGTTTCATAACCTACTACACAAGTCGTATATTTCTTATGTCAGATAGCGAGAACGTAAGTAACGTTAATGTGATAGAAAGCATGCTGTTACACATAAAAAGACCACCGTACCGGTTATACATGTCAGCCATCATTTCAACCTCCAGCTCCGCGGCGAGCTGCTGCGCTTTCATGGGATCCATTTCTGCAAATGACCTTTCGGTTTACCCTTACTAAAAACCCACCGTACAGAGCGTGGGTCCCGTTCAACAAAGAGCTCTGACAGCCTGCTTAACCTTCAGTGTGCGCGCTTGACCGGAGGCAGTACCCACGTGCATCCTATTCATCCAGCATTGTAATTGGCACTTCCGGTGACAATAAAGTTTTCTATTCAAAAGCGCTGCTGGTTGCTTCGCTGTTTCTTTTGAATTTTTTTAATGAAGTTAAGCTCTGCTTGTAGCATTTTGTATAATGACATTATAAAAACAAACGTTTTTATCTATTATATTGTTTTTATTTCTTAATTCAAATTATTTTATTTCGATATTATCATGGTTCTCCCATCTTTTTACTTAAGTTGTGATTACTTACATTTCACAGAAATCACGCACTCAAACAGCAATTTCTAACTGACTGAATGTGCAGCTATGCTACAAAAACGTATATTTCCTACCACATTTTTTCAAATTTCCTAATAAAAAAATTGCTAAAACCAGACTAAGCAGGTTGACTGGTTTTAGCTAGTCATCCAGCCTGGTCTTTGCTGGTCAGCAGCCTGGTTTTAGAGGGTATTTGGCCACTTCCTTAGCTGGCCAAGCTTGAAGACCAGCTGGAACAACCAACTAAAACCAGCTTGACCAACCTAAACCAGCTAAGACCAGCCAACCATCTTAGGGCGGTTTTAGCCGGGGTTTTTTTCCAGCAGGGATTTCAACGGAATATTTTGTGAATATAAGAAACCTTGGGAAACCTATTATGTTATATTTGATGTTGTATGTTTTATTTTACAATTACACAAATATCTATTTTATTATTTTTATTAAGTAACAACAAAGGATAAAGATATACACATAAAGTCAGACTAAAATAGTTATAGTTAGACACCAAATAAATATAGTAATATACATTAACTACAGCACACATACAAATCTGTAATATGAACTTATAGAAATTTATTTTAATTTACATAATTTGAATATGTAACTTTATACATGTATGAGACAATCAAAAATAAATTGAATGAATTGATAGGCTAATTCACATAAGGTCAAATTGACAAAAAAAAGAGGATTCTTCTCACCATTTGATATAAACCTTGGGTTAAGAACTTGGCTCAAACATCTGCTATAGACTTCAAACTGCTAAACATGCATTCTTAACATGAACATAAAAAAAAATCATTCCGTCTCTTCTCCAGTCACATCTACCTCCTCTTCTTCAGTGCCATCCAACTCATCCTCTTGATCCATTAGATCCTCAATAAGCAGTATGACAACCTGTCTAGCTGCCAAAAGCTCTAATGGATCTTCTACAGACTCCTCTACAACATCTACTTCAGTATCTTCTTCATCTCCTGAATCTGAATTGCACATCACCGTTGAGATATCTTCACTTTGATCATTTGACTGAAGGGATACTTCAGTCTGGACAGAAGGAGCATCTCTGCTTATTATTTCTTCTGTGTTTCTCAGAGCTAAGAGGACAAAACAGAAATCAGGAATAATGATTATTAATAACAGAATATATAAAAACATTAAATTATAATTGTTAAGTTCAGCCATTTTACCTTTGTTTGATGCATCATCTGCAGTCTCAGCATTTGCAATGTGTCCTTTACTCAATTCATCTTCCTCCAGTGGGGTCTGTCCATCAATCATCTCAGCACAATATTGTTCCCCCTCCACATCAATATTATCATTATCATCCCGCCCATTGGTGCTTTCCCAACACCCATCATTTGAAGCAAGCAGAGCATTTTCCTCTACAAATTCATTTGCCCTCAGAACTTCAGTTTCTTTCTCCTCCATAGTTTCTTCAATCATCTGACCCTCTTGCTTCCTACCTGAATCATCCTCTTTCTCCATACAATCAGCCACACAGCTAACATCATGTTCTGCCTGAACATCTTTGTCCACGTCTGACGACGCCTCAAATGAACACTCATCAGAAACTGTGGCTTCTGAACTTCTGAGATGTTCTGCTGGTGTACTATCCGGGTTCATACAGAAATTCATTTCATTTTCCTCCATCACTCTCAGTTCATTTGTAGAAACAACAGAGTCTTTCTTTGTGGGTGACATGGCATGATCAGCATGACCAATATCATCAGCCGACGTCATAGTTTCCTTCATTATGTCCTCCTCAGATGTTAAAGGGACAGAAATCTCAGTCGTCTGGTCCTGAATGTCTTTTTGGGAATCACTATTCTGTAGAACAGTGGATTGTGTACTTGAATTCTCCTCAGTGGCAGTTTCTCTGACTGAACATTTCACATTATCTGGCATGTCTCCACATGACAACAATGATAGTACTACTTGGTTGTCAGATATCTCCATATCTTTATTCTCATTGATCAGCATAGACGTCTCTGCTTTTTTCTTACCACAAATGTCCGTATTGATCAGTTCACTGCTATTCATCACTAATTTACCATTCTCATTTTCACTTTTCCCTCCTAGGAATTTTTGAAGTCTAAAAGACGTGTCTCGCAGGCTTGATGTTAGCTGCTGATCAATATTCGGAGAACTCCTACAAGCGAGGCTTTCAACACTTGGAAGAGTCTGATGGAAAATTTGATCAAGGATACTTGGTCCCTTTGCCTGACCAGCATATTTTAAGTGAGAATTCAGCGCTGTCTGTGCAAAATTGCTGTTAACATCTGCTTCTTCCATTTCTGTTGAGTCTTTCTCCTGCTGAGTATTTGGTTCTTGCTCATTACCCTGTTCAATCTCACTGTCTGTCTTCATTTTTTTCACTTCACAATCATCTTGTCCTAAAGTGGGTAAATTTGGGTTGGATCTAGGTGGTCTGCCACGACCACGTTTTACAACACCAGTGTCTTTTGGTTTAGGTAAAACATCTTTGCGTCGGCCACGACCACGTTTTACCAGACCAGTGACTTTTGGTTTAGCCAAAGCATCTTCATGTTGTTTACTGGCGGTGTCCAGCTGAGGCATTTTCTTACTGATAGGTGAAGATATTTCACTTTTTCTCTTCACACCTGCAGTTGCTTTTCTGTTCGCATTGGTTATTCGGGTACTGACTCTGCGTGCGATAGTTGATGGCTTAACATTTTCACAGTGGGGATGATCATCGCACAGTTGAACTTGATCCTGATTTTCTAGGTTTTGACCCTCTGTATCCCCCTTCATTTTTGACTTTCGAGTTGCAAGCCTCCGTCTCCTCGTCTTTCTCTGGTTTGGCTGCTCACTAGCATCATTCACATCATGCTGAATGGTGTTTGAACTACTCCCACTCATTAAATCATTGTGTAAAAAGGAAGTGTTCAATTCTTGATTTTCTGCAAGGTCAGGGCATGATTGATTTTGGCAGTCGATGAGGTCAGGCTGTGGATGCGGGTAGGAGGAATCAATCATCGAGTTTAGAGGGAAGTCCAATTTCAGTGGTGACTCAGAAAGCCACATGGGAAGGTTTTGAGATTCTAGGTCCTGCCTTTGTGATGGTTCATGTATAGGAACATCACTGTCTCCCTTATCTGATTCAAGGGGGGAAAGGCATCGTAGCAGTTTGAAATCTGGCCTTTCATCCAGTATGCTGGTCATATCGAGGCTTGGCATTTTACCTGTGGCAGGAGAAGATGGGACAGCTGTGGCTTTTGGGGCTAAAAACATGTCTTCTACCAGTGAGGGGGTGGAGTTTCTTGCCAGAGTTGCCAGATTCTTATCTTTGTTCAAGTTGTCCTGTCCAGGTGACTGAGTCAGGAGCTCAAATGTATTGCATCCTGACTGATTTTGAAAGCCTGAGTGGTCTAAAAAAAAGGAATAAAGGAATGAAGTGTTCAATTACAATATACAGTTGAAGTCAAACGTTTACATACACCTTGCAGAATCTGCAAAATGTTAATTATTTTAACAAAATAAGAGGGATCATACAAAATGCACATAATAGATGTTTACAAATAGTCCACAAGAGAAATTAATAGCTGAATTTATAGATATATCCCAGTTCAAAAGTTTACATACACTTGATTCTTAATACTGTGTGTTGTTACCTGAATGCTCCACAGCTGTTTTTTTTTTTGGTTTAGTGACTAGTTGTTCATGAGTCCCTAACGGTTCAGTTTGTCCTGAACAGTTAAACTGCCCGCTGTTCTTCAGAAAAATCCTTTAGGTCCAATAAATTCTTTGGTTTTCCTGCATTTTTGTGTATTTGAACCCTTTCCAACAATGACTGTATGATTTTGAGACACATCTCTTCACACTGAGGACAACTGAGGGACTCATACGCAACTATTACAGAATGTTCAAATGCTCACTGATGTGTTAGAAGGAAACACAATGCATTAAGTTGGGGGGTGAAAACTTTTTGAATTTGAAGATTAGGGGTAAATTTAACTTATTTTGTCTTTTGGGAAACATGTAAGTATTTTCTGTAGCTTCTAAAAGGTACTACTAAATGAAAAAAGGCAAAAATAACAAAAATGTACACAACTTCATTCTGTTCAAAAGTTTTCACCCCCCCAGCTCTTAATGCATTGTGTTTCCTTCTGAAGCATCATCAGTGAGCGTTTGAACCTTCTGTAATAGTTGCATATGAATCCCTCAGTGTGAAAAGATGAATCTCAAAATCATACAGTCATTGTCGGAAAGGATTCAAATACACAAAAATGCTGAAAAACCAAAGAATTTGTGGGACCTGAAGGATTTTTCTGAAGAACAGCGGGCTGTTTAACTGTTCAGGACAAACAAGGGACTCATGAACTCATCACTAAACAAAAAGAACAGCTGTGAATCATTCAGGTAACAACACAGTTTTAAGAATCAAGTGTATGTTACTTTTGAACGGGTAAATTTTTATAAATTCTATTATTTTACTGTTGTAGACTATATGTAAACGTATTTTATGTTAAATATCTTATCCAGGTCAATACTAAATAAAAAATAACATGCATTTTGTATGATCCCTCTTATTTTGGTAAAATATTTTACATTTTGCAGATTCTGCAAGTTGTATGTAAACTTTTGACTTCAACTGTATATAAAAATGTAAATTTAAAAATGTATCATCATATTTAAAATAACTGAAATAAATTTCATGATGATGCTTTACCTCCACCTCTTAGACCTGGTGACCCAACTTGTACTGCTGTCTTGCTAACATCAGATTCCCTCATCTCTGGCTCACAGCTTTGCACATAAAGACAAGCACCTTGAGCAGACATCTCAGCAGTCCTCTGCCCACTTTTTGGATCCTGCAGAGGACCTAGCTGGTCTTGCTCACCCAGATTTCTGTCTATTGGCATCAACGGCAGGATGTTTAAACCCTTTAACATGTCGTCCAACATCCTTGCAATATGTTCATCAGATTCATCTGCTTGGGGAGGACTTGAAGATAAAGCTGGTACATCCAAAGGAGAAGAGACAGAAATGTGGTGTGGAGTATGAGGACATTTATCTGAAGAGGCATGCGTGGAAGAATTGGAGGGTGAAATAGGCAGGTCTGTTGGTGGGGTGAGAGTTCCAAGACTTTGAGCTGGAAGTACACCAGGTGGGCCACTCTATTGTTAGAGAAAACATAAAAATAAAATTATGAAATGAACACAACTGAAACTATTGAAAGGAAATTTTGCTATAGAAAAATATATGTGACCCTGGACCACAAAAACAGTCATAAGTAGCACGGTATATTTGTAGCAATAGATTTTTCTTTTATGCTAAAAATCATTAGGATATTAAGTAAAGATCATGTTCCATTAAGATATTTTGTAAATTTCCTACTGTAAATATATCAAAACATAATTTTGAATTAGTAATATGCATTGCTAAAAACTTCATTTGGACAACTTTACAGGAGATTTTCTCAATATTTGGATTTTTTGCACCCTCAGATTCCAGATTTTCAAGAAGTTTTATCTCAGCCAAATATTGTCCTAACAAACCATACATCAGTGGAAAGCTTATTTTTAAATCTGAATTTAAAAAAATTGACCCTTATGATTGGTTTTGTGGTGCAGGGTAACATATACTGTATCATATTTAGCCAAATTTGTATGCTCATATATATGCAGCTATATGTAGTTTGTATTATATATACAATTGCAATTTGCAATTTGCAACCGTGTATACCAGTCAAATGTTTTTAATAGTAAGATTTTTTACGTATTTTAAAAAAAGTCTCTTCTGCTCACCAAGCCTGCATTTATTTGATCCAAAATATAGCAAAAACAGTAACATTTTGAAAAATAACTTTTCTATTTGAATATATTTTCAAATTTAATTTATTCCTGTGATTTCAAAGCTGAATTTTTAGCATCATTACTCCAGTCACATAATCCTTCAGATTTCATTCTACTATTCTGATTTACTGTTCAAAAACATTTATTATTATTATGTTGAAAACAGCTGAGAATATTTTTTTTAGGTTTCTTTGATGAATAGAAAGTTCAGAAGAACAGCATTTATCTGAAATAGAAATCTTTTGTAACATTATAAATCTCTTTATCATTGCTTTTGATACATTTAAAGCATCCTTGCTAAATAAATGTATTAATTTCTATAATTTCACCAAATATATATATATATATATACTTTTGAATGGTAGAGTGTATAATGTTACAAAAGCTTTTTGGATCTTTTTATTCATCAAAGAATCTTGAAAAAATGTACTCAACTTGTTTTAAATATTGATAATAATAATAATCATCATCATCATCATTTCTTGAACAGCAAATCAGCATATTAGAATGATTTCTGAAGGATCATGTCATGTGTTTTTGTTGTATTTTGGATAAAAAAAAAAATGCAGGCTTGGTGAGCAAAAGAGACTTCTTTAAAAAAAACATTAAAAATCTTACTGTTCAAAAACGTTTGACTGTTAGTGTATATTTCAAATCTATAAACTATGTTTTAATTGATGTCTAAATTGTATTATAAATTTAGATTTAAATACGATCATTACCTGAGTTTGAAGTCCACACTCATTCACTTCTTCCGGCTTCTTCTCGCTCTCTCCTTGGACAGAAACGAGGAGGTCGCTCTCCCAGCAAGCTCCGCTCCTCCTCAGTTTTATCTTAACTTTAAGCTGGTCCACTTGGGCCTCCTTTTGTTCAGCAGTAGCACTTTTTTGCCTCTTATTTGTCTCTAAAAGTTTCCGGAAGTTTTTGCCTGAAACATTCATTTGTTGCAGAGTTAATTTTTTTAATTGGCTTTCTCTCTTTGCCATTTTCCACCTCTTAGCCTTTGTTTTATGATGATTTGATACAGATGCTTCCGTCAAGACAGCGTGTGAAGGAACAGCGGCATTACTGGTCCGATTAAAACCTCTAGTTGAACTATCCTCATCAAATAATGACAAAGATGCCAAATTGGATTCCAACAAGCCACAAGGTTGCACTGAATGTACTGGAAGAGTACTGCTCTGTGACCTTAATGGCTCAGACACAAGTTCACTTTCTCGGGTAATCACATCTTCTGTCTGTACACCAATCTCTCTCCAACGTCTCCCAACATCCACGCACGCTCTCTTTTTTTCAAAAAGGTTTTTAAGTCCAAGTCTGAAGGCCGCAGCCATTAATTCCTCATGTTCGCTCTGACTCTTGATCTCCATTTCCCCTGTGTACAGGAACCTAACTAGCTTTAGTAAGACACGAGATCCTACAGTCTCAAGGTTCAGAAGCCTGTTCTGCCCTGCATGTGGAGCAGGGGATGTGGAAAGGACTCTTGACAGGACGGGGCTCAGAGCAGCTAACACACAACTGTGAGCTGGAACACAGACACCTGATGAATTGAAAAAAAATAAATAAATAAAATTAATTATAGGAAAAAAATATAGTACCACATTCCAGGCAAAAGTAGTCTGATTCTAGAAAATTCATTTACAACAATACACATTTTTTTTTTCAATTTCTATGATTTGTCTATGGCTACCAACTGTTGTACAACTTCATAGAAATAGATTCATAGATCACAGAAATTACATCATGGTTTTTATATGATTTGCTTCCAATGTGATTAAGCTGACAGCTTTTTCCAGACATGGATCTCCAACACAGAAGATTTCTGATTTCTTACCATCTGTCTGCAGAAGTGTGTCACAGAAGATGCTTCCCTGCTGTTGTTTCTGAAGTTCACCAAGTAGGAACAATGCAAAGTCAGGATGCTGATACTGCCACATGCTGGTAGCAACTTCAGACTAAAACACATTTAGAAACTTCAAAACAAAAGTTAAAACTGTTAACCATTCAGAAATAACAGCTTTCTTCAATTTTGCAGGATATATTTACTTACTTTGTGTTGTCAATTCAGTTCCAACTGCTGATATGAACAGTGTTTTTATTATTTATTTATTTTAGAACAATTGTTGAGCCTGTGTATGAACGTCTCAGGACTGATCAAGCTATTTTGATCTCAATTCAGCGTCTTTATGTTGTTTGCTATTAAATGGCAAAGAAATGCTAGTTCAGCCATACTCTCAATCTGCAAGGTCAAATGCGCCTGATATCGCGAGTATTATTACTACAAAACCGTCGCGTTTTCAAACGCTAAGTTCACGTGGTTCATCAAAACTTAACGTTATCCATATTATAATCCAAATACACAAATAACG
This sequence comes from Labeo catla, assembly GCA_012976165.1. NCBI lineage: Eukaryota > Metazoa > Chordata > Actinopteri > Cypriniformes > Cyprinidae > Labeo > Labeo catla. Next base: position 2,659,235 of record VONZ01000022.1, on the reverse strand, counting down.
TTACGTACGCAAACACAGGTGATCTGTACGACACGTGAGCCACTGCATTACAAATGATCTCATGTCAACCGACTCATCACCGCTTCATCTAGAAGTGACATGAATCTTTTGAATCAGTTCACCAAAAAGATTCATTCGCTGGTTTGTTCAGTGGCCCTGTCTGCATGTTACAACGTTACGCCAGTAGTGTTTTCGTTTTGTCCTGCAACTGAAATCTGAAGAAGATTAATCAAATATAAGATTTTCTGTCAAGGAATTATTACGAAATAGTGTTAGGGTTCTTTCAAAGAATGAATGTTGTTAAACCCTTTTCCTGAATGCGATTTCATAATAGTGTGATTAAAGCGGTAAGATTATAGTGTAAGAAAAGTATTTTATCATGTTTTATTTTATATAAATTCATTAATGGTCATTATTTATTTTCAACGTAAACATTCATACATTTACCACCTACATTAGATGCTTTCTAAATATTTAAGTGAAATTAAGCACATTTTACCGCTGGCTCATATTTTCTTATGTAGAGGATGACTTTTTATCTTTTGTAGAAACTTTGACATTTCCACAGCTGCATTTATTGTTGAGAAAATTCTCTCCTAAGTACAGTCTCATTAAAACAGTCACGCCTTGTGAATTTAGGCAGAGGAAATGTGTTTTACAAGTGAATTATGCAGTGAACCTAACCACCTCATTTTTCCACGCGGAAGCAAGCCGTTTTCTGTGACTGTGTGAGACTTCCGGTTCACTGTGGAGAAATAATGAGAAGAATAAAAAAGTACAGTAAACTGTAAAACTGTTTGCACTACAAACCAGTGGGGTTCAAGATGACTTAAAATATTTAAAATAGGGCAAAAAAAACGTGATTATCAGTGTTGCCAAGTCTGCGGTTTTCCCGTGGAATTGGGCTACTTTAACACTGTTGTCGCAGGTCGTTTTTGATGCCCGCGGGTTAAATAGACCCCTGTAACGTCATATTTAGCCTCTAAAATGTGAATTTACCAGGGGATACCCAACCCCCCAATTGGGTGGATTTTGTTGTGAAAACCTGGCAACCCTAATTATTTCACAGTCTATGCTAAAACCAACATAATTTAATTTAATTTTAAATTCACCTTACCAAATGCTCTTCTCCCCGCCTCTTTTTTGGTCTTTAATTTAAAAAAATGTGATTTCGAGATCTAGGAAAGTCACATAAATAATTAAATCATATACCTTTTCCATAAAATTGTGTCTAGTTATGCCAAACTCACTAAAAAAAACAAATACTAGACTGTAAATGCTTTGGTAAAAATGGATTGGAACTTTGAACAACATTCAGCTATTAAAACTTCTAGAATCCTGGGATTTCATTTATAGAGTATTTAATACTGTTGTGGAAATATTCAACAAAAAGGTTGAGAATTACCAGTTTTGTTGTTTCCAAGTCATTTAAGAGTTTATGTTTTTTTCCCCATTAAACTTGTCAAGTTCTCATGGTTTCAACTAGTTTGTAATTGGACTAGAATTTTTTTTTTTTTTTTGAGAAATACTCAAGTTTAATCAATTCAATAATGATGCAAGTGCAGCAAACATTTCCCAGTAAGCAGCTAGACTCTATTGTGAAATAGATTTATACAATTTTTTAATGTTACTTTGTTGCACTAACGCTCTAAAAACAAACAATCCTACACAAATGAACATATAAAATGTAGTGCTGTCAAACGATTAATCGCATCCAAAATAAAAGTTTTTGTTTACATAGTATGTGTGTGTATTGTGTATATTTATTATGTATATAAATACACACACAGGAAATATTTTGAAAATATTTGCGTTTACATGTATACATTTATAATTTACATTATATATAAATGTATGTAATATACAAGCATAGCATTTTTTTTAAATATACACGTGTAATAATATACACACAACACACACACACGTACACAAAAACTTTTATTTTGGATGCAATTAATCGCGATTAATCATTTGACGGCACTAATTAAATGTGTTAGAACACACTGTGAATAACACAAAAATTCACCGTCAGAACCTTGGAAAAAAAAAAATCATTCTTTTATTTAAAAAAAACAGTATTGCTAAGTTACATGTTCAATCCATGAGAGAAAGGTGCAACGTTTAAGACCAAAGGTAAAGTGTTGAAATATAGGAATTATGAATCAAGATCCACGTTAGTGTTGCAGAAACATGTCAACTGACAGCACATGACACAAAGAATTTTTCCTTTTGTCTTTAATTAAAAGATATAAACCGTAAATGCATTTATTTAAAAAATAAAACTGATTGCATATGCATTCACCCACAACACCCCAGAAAAAAAACAAAATCAGCCCCAATCATAAAATATAGAAAAGAAAGAGCAACAGGACAAAAAAAAAAAAAAAAAGAAGAAGAAGAAAAAGAAAAAAATAATAATTAAAATTAACAAATATTCTCTGGTATATATAGTTAAATGTGCTTTTATTTCACCTATCTTATTTTCTCATCAAGCTAGAATCAAAATCTGGCTAAATCCCGCCTGAAAGAGATGCAATTTCTTTTTCGTAATTAAAAGATTAATTTACCTGCCTCCCTCAACATTGAACAATCAATTGATTCCTTACACTTGTGAACAGCCTCCTCTATCCAGACTCGGACTTCTGGCTCACATCCATTTAGTCAACAGCCGACCTCCTTTACTGACTGTAGTGTCTCGAAGGATTGGATTGCGGGAATTAAAAAGGCATTGGGGGGGAAAAAAAAAAATCTTAAAAAAGAAAAACATCCATTGACCCCTAGTGCTAAAGTTTCCATTCAGCAATTATCTACAACAGACTTACTGTGCATTTTGAATTTGCAGTCTAAGAAACAAGCACTGTACTTACGGATCTCCGAAAAAAAAAAAAAAAATGCATATACATCCTCAAATGTACACTCGTTCACTCTCTACACAGACAGGCACTGAAACCAAGAGGCAGAAGGGTGGCCGAACGTCCCTGTTCACCGCTAATCACAAACACACACTCACACGACGCGTTGAGCAAGTGAGGCACTCCAAGTATGCAGAGTGGATTTGTGAGACGCGGTCATATTTACACATTCAGTTATATTCAGACAAAAATGAGAACGCACCAACTGGGTCCACCAGCAGGGCCGATTCACAAAGCACTGAAAAGTGGGAGCACCAATTTAAGACCAGGGCTACAATTTGTTTGTTTAGATCTCTTCAGTGGCTAATTAACTGTATTTATTAAAAATGAACAGCGAAGTACTCGAGTTTCCACTCTGTCAGTGACAATTTCATAAACCAAACCAAACCAAAGAGGGGAAAAAAAAATTTAATCCCAAAACAGCTCTCCCAATCTGGAATGCTTTGCAAATTTGACAAGTTTACGACATGAGTTGCAAAGAACCAAACTATACTCACCTACCACTAGAGAACTTTCTTGAATGCTACGGTTTAAAAAAAACAAACAAAGAAAAACTCCCAAATCAAATATCCCTCTGCCTCTTTTGTAATGCTTCATTAATGCTTTCACAACCCCTTCCTAGAGACCGAACACTCCACGAGATCCACAAAAACCACAGATGGATAACTTAAGGGGAAATCGGTGGTCGTCTAGTGCTTTTAGAAAACGCTGAAACAAAATAATAGGCTTCATGCCCGTTGCAATGAGTCAGTGAGACATAAAACTTACTGAGAAATTCTATATACATTATTTTCTGCAGGCCACATATGACTGATGCAATTTGGCATTACCTTTTTATCAGCGTGAACCACAAAGCAGGATGAAGCAAAGTAATCAAAATACCAACGCCATACTATACTAGTGTTCTAATAGATGCATAAGTAAAAAAACAACAATAACAACAACAAAAAAAAAAAGGAAATGATTTATATAAGCTGGGGATGTGACTAAATAGAGCATGTAGTCCCTAGTGATTTCATTATTTGACATAAGAGTCCATTTTAAGTAGTGGCTGTTCTCAATCACATTGATCTCGATGAGAGCAGGAGAGTGATGACATGAGAATGTTGAAAACTACAGAAGGGTCGTTGCAATTAGTGGCTATGGTCCCGTAAGTGATGAGATCAGAGGCTCAGCAGGGACAGTAGGCAGGAGGAGGAAACTCACGGCGGGTGATGCACACGATCAGTTTTTCTGTGGACACAAACAGGATGAGACGTGAAAGTCAGATGTGCCACTCGATTATATTAGGTTTACTAGTAACAAAGGACAATGATTCAGTTGTGTGTCATCAAAGAGCAGCGATGGGAATTTGTGCGAGTTACGCAAAAGTCACATCACCCATTTTATGTGGCACAGTGATGACGGGTACAACCACTGAACGTCAGTCATGTGACCAAAGCGGACACATGAGAGGAAGAGATCAGTGTTGGGGAGTAATTAACTGAAAAGTAACATTACTTCTAATTGTTTTTGAGAATTTTTTAAATGTTTAAAAAAAAAAAAAAAATTATTCAGTCATTTGTTTTTGATTTTAGTTGTTCACTGTAAAGGGTTTTAAAATTTAAAGCGGTCATCCTATTTGGCATCCTTGTTTTTGCACCAGATAAATAAAGTTCTAATGAGAAGAGAGGAAGAAAAAAAAAAAAAAAAAAGAAAAAAAAATTGCATATAAGAATACATTTAAAATAAATAGAATAAATACATTTTTAAAAAGACAGTTTTATATTGTCTATATTTTCAGTAAAATATTGACTTTTCTGTTTTTTTTTTTTTTTACACTTCAGTTGTTCACTGCAAATTTGCTTAAATTTAACGCTGATATCTAAATTAGATCAATGCTGCTTTAATTGTAGAAATTACAATACATTCAATTTTTTTGAATTTCAAGCTATTTAACACCCTTGTTTTTGCACCAGATAAATAGAGCTCTAATGAAAAATTCGGTATAAGAAAGCATCTAAAAATAATAAAAATAAATACAAATATTTTATTTAGGTTAACTTTATATAGTTTATTTTTTCCAGTGAAATATTGACTTTTAACAGTCTTTTTTTTTTACTTTAGGTGTTCACTGTAAATTTGTTTACATTTAAAGCAGATACATAAACCAAAAAAAGCCTATGAATAGTTTTAATTATAAAAATTAAAATGCATTCAATTTATAGCTGTCATCCTACATGACATCTTTGTTTTTGCACCAGATAAATCTGGCTCAATGAAAAATCAGATAAAAGAATTCATAAAAAAATAAATAAATAAATAAAAAACTTAAATAGATGGACAATAAAAAAGGGCTTTTTAAAAATGTATTTATTATTTACTTTTCTGTGAAATATTGACTTTTCAGTATATATTTCTTTTTACTTTAGCTGTTCACTGTAAATTTGTTTAAATTTAAAGCGGATGATGAATACAGCTTCTATTGTAAAAAACAAACATTAAGAATTTGAATTTAATTTAAATTCATAATTTCATTAGGAATTTAAAGTTGTCATCCTACCTGACATCATTTTTACACCAGATAAACAGAGCTCTAATGAAAAAAAACAAACAAAAAAAATACAAATTATAGTTATTTTGTCTACATTTTTAATGAAATATTGACTTTTCAGTCTTTTTTTTTTTATAAACTTTAGTTGTTTACTGAAAATTGGTTTAAAATTTAAAGCAGACATACAACCAAATTAACTGGTCAGCTGATGAATACTGCTTTAAATGTAAAAATTAAATACATTAAATTTGTTTGAATTTAAAGCTGTCATCCTATTTGACATCCTTGTTTTCCCACCAGATAAATAAAGCTTTAATGAAAAATCAAATACATAAAAAATAAACACTAATTAAATTGTCCATTTAATATAGTCTTTAATATAGGACTTTTCAGTCACTTGTAGGACTGGATATAAAATTAAGCCGTCACCCCTATTTTTACATTTTTGTAGTGAAATTCTGACTTTACAGTTACATTCTAAAAATTTATTTTAATAAATAAATGAATTATTTTAGTAAGCAACGTGTATCCCTAACTACTTTTCAGTAGCTTTAGTTTGACTGTAATTCAACTACTGTAAAACTGTAGCTGTTCCAAATCTAAAGAAGTTTCCCCAACACTGGACGAGATTTACAAAAATTAGTAAAACCATTTCCACTCAAATACAGAATAGCAAAATACTGTTAATGAGGGTTAGAACCACAAAAACACAGAGCAACACACATACACTAAAATCTCCACATGAAGGCCATGCAGAAGGTGGACACACATACCATGCGTGCTCATGCACTGAGTGGGGGGGAGGGGGAGTGGCCTAACCATCATAAGAGTCCAACAGAGGCAAAGAGCCCCGCCTCTCCCCATACATTCCTCCCTGAGAGTCAAAGAAAGAGAGAGAGAGAGATTGACAGAGGATAAAAGAAAGGGAAAGGCATTGAAGAAGAGGTGAGTGATAATAGGAGAGAGGCGTGTGAGAGTTAGTTGAGGTGAGAACCCTTCTTAGTAATATTAGTGAAATCACAGCAGGTTAAGTTTCAGGTTGTGTAGTGTGTGGGTTTTAGGTTGTCTGGTGTGCTGAGTTGCTTGTGAAGGAAGTTAAGTGAGAACACAAGTTTGTTGTGTGTAACTGCACAGGAGTAGATGTTCCCTTGCAGGTGTGTGTTACCTGAGGTGCCTCTCTGTCAGAGCGATCCAAAGTGTCATCTAAAGTGTTTCTCCGTCCTCTCTGGTCTATCGTAGAGTAAGCTTCTGATATTACAGATAAAAAGCATTTTGTCATTGATCTCACACACACTTTTTTTTTTTTCTCTCAAGAAAGTGATACTTTCGATCCGTGCATCTTTGCTAAATAAAAGTCACAATTTGTACTATAAATGGCTTTACCATATCTTTTTCATATACATTTAGTGCTTTTAAATTGTATACATTCATAAAAAAATAAAAATATAAAAAAGTAAAGATATCCCCAAAAATAATACAAAATGTTTCTTGAGCAGCAAATCGGCATATTAGAATGATTTTTAAAGGATCATGTGACACTGAAGACTGGAGTAACGATGCTGAAAATTTATCTTTGCCAAAGGAATAAATTACTTATTAAAATATATTAAAATAGAAAAGGTGTACAAGTTCACAATATTTACTGCATTTTTGATCAAATAAATGCATCCTTGGCAAGTATAAAGAAACTTCTTTGAAATGTAGGGCCCCATGAAATCCGTTTATTTTTTTTTTTTCCAAACTCAGTTTTTTTCAGTTTAAATTTTTCTGGATTTTTTTTTTTTCTGGACTCTTTTAATTGTTACATTAAAAATATTAATCAAAAAGAATGTCTAATGAATTGGACTCATGAAATTTACACAATTTAACAGCAATGTATTAAAAGTTAAATAAGTTCAGTTTTTGTTTGTTTTTGTTCCCCTAAATTCTGTTTTCCAGTAATTTTCTAGATTCCATTTTGATGGTTTCATTAAATTTTAAAAAGCATCTAACCGCCCGGCCCCATTTAAGGGGAAAAAAATTGTTATTTTTAATTTTTTTAAATAAAGAAAAACAGTGTTGTATATTTACATTTTTCTGGTAAATAAATTCTGATAAATTCATGGAATATTTACCAGAAAAAGAATTTAATGAAAATTTATTATTAGCAGTAGTACCACCAGTTTCTTCACATGCTTCACTATGTGTGTAGTAAACAAAAATGCGCATTTGTGCCATTCATTCACATAGTCACACAGAACAGAATTCACATTTAATAAATAGTATTCTTGCATCTTAATAGTCCATATCGCATTTCGATTTAAGTGTCCATGACATTTTGTGTTATACAGTAACTTCCATTTTTATGACTGGATTCCAAATTCCGTCAGCGTTTTCCGTATCGCAGAAGTCATAGGGCCCAAGAAATGTAACCTTATATAATCTATTTGCAAGTGCAAGTTAAAACAGAGATCCAAACAAAAAGAGAATTGCAAAAACTTAACCCACCACTGGAAAACGTGGCTAAAAGTTCATTTTAGACTGTGCACAAGCATGAAGTATGAGAATAAAGTATGTGTATTTTACCTGGTCCCATATCATTAAGTGGAATCATGTCTCTGTCTCGGTCTTGTTTGCCCCCTACACAAGAAACCCAAACAACATCAGTTGTGTCCATGCGACTGATAAACATCTGTTTGTTGTGTAAACACACTAACAAAGCATTCAGCAGGAATGCATGTGTAGTGATCTTACCCCTGTCTATTAGTGGCAGGGTGCTGTCCTCATATCCCCCGTTGCTGCGGGTGTTGTTAGGAGGGTTAAGGTTCACCATGAAGTCTGTTTTCTTCCAGCCGTCTTTCTCCAGTGTGCGGCGGAGCTCTTTGAAGCCCCACACGATCTGCAGGACCAGTCCAGCGCCACGCACCTCCCGATCTGAACGGTTGCTATAAGGGGAGAATACAGACGATTGTCATTTGCAGTTAAAATACTTGTTCCTCTAATGCAGGGGTGTCAAACTCCGTTCCTGGAGGGCCGCAGCCCTGCAGAGTTTAGATGCAACCCTAATTAAACACACCTGATCCAACTAATCAAGTGCTTCAGGCTTAATTGAAAACTGTGTAGTATGGGTGTTGGAGCAAGGTTGGAACAAAACTATGCAGGGCTGCGGCCCTCCAGGACCAGAGTTGACACCCCTGCTCTAATGCATCCAGACAGCTATGAAAAACCACAGACTTGTACATACCTGTCTTTGTTGATGAGCACCAGTCTCTCGATGCCCTGGGAGCTGCGCAGGGTTTTGGCTGCATCCACGCTGGAGCCGACCACCTCCGCCATAGTGCTGAGAACAGACACAACGGTCTCCTCTGAGAGCCCACGCACCGGCTGACTCTGACCTCCGCCTGGCAGATTGGCCACCAGGTTAGGCACTGCATGCTTACCTACATGGAGAGAGGAGGAGGGATTGGGATTCATTCATTGCGACTACAAAAATGGATTTTTGTACCGGATTTGATGGGAGTATGAAATACAAAGGCCAAACGGGTATCGCTTGCTCGCATACCTAGCAGCTCACGGTTGCGAGCGTCAATGGCCAGGTTTCTCAGAGCTCCAGACATGGCTCTAACCACACGGTCGTTCCCATGAGACAACAGCTCCGTCATCATCGGCAGGCCATGCTCCTGTCTCATCATTGCTCTGATGTACCGCCCATACTGAAAAGACAAGAAAGAAGTAAAATTATAAAAGTCAGTTTTCCTCCTGATGAATCTAATCAGACAAATGTTAACTAAGGGTTAAAGGATATACAATGGGATAAGGATAACTATTTTTCTTCAAAATCTCAACAGCCATTCATTGCCATTATAAAGCTTGGAAGAGCCAAGATATTTTTTAATATAACTCCGATTGTATTCATCTGAAAGATGAAATCATATATACCTAGATGGCTTGAGGTTGAGTAAATCATAGGGCAATTAATTTTTCTCGCTACTCTTTAATACCAAGGTGATCATGTGACAAGTACGAAAATCAGATTAACTCGTGGGATGTGTCAACCAATCAGGATCGAGAAATAAATCTGCCATATTTACTATAAAAGAGGTCTATTTCATAAAATAAAGCGCAGAATGAATAGTTTTTGCAGCTCAGTTTCCATACAGGTTTGTGTTTTGAGACTAAAAAGTTAAAGTTTCAGTAGGTTTTCACAGTAAAATCAAGCTTTTATATAAATAATAAAAACATGACACCTTTAATGTTGAATGAGTCTAATACACTCTGGACTGCAATAGCAGTATTGTAACTACACACAAAAATGCTAAAACTTTCAGAAAGACGAGATACTCACGGTCCAGCGGCCCGCACACAGGTTCTGCACGGCCCCTGCGGCGGCTTCCAGAACTGACGGGTTCTTGCTCTCCTTCAAGAGAGAAGTGTACACACGCACCACCTCTGGCTGAAACAGCAACTCATAACCTATAAAACACAATCAATACATTGCATTTATAGTCTATAATTTAATTACAATACGAGGCAAAGCGAAACTACAAGTGTGCACATTCGGAGCCAACAAGACTGTCATTGTACCTTTGGCTGGTGTGCTTCTCTTTGGAATGTCAATGGTATCTGAAGTTCCATCATCCTCTTTTTTTCCTGAACAAAGCAGATGGCATGAGCAACATAGAGGTAAAATGACAGAAATCTTATCTGCTGTTCAACAGTAGTGATGTAACAGTGACAATTTAGAAGAATACATTTTCTTCAAAGAATCAAAAAGGGGATTTTCTTTAGACAAAGACTTTTTCTTCAGACACAGTTATGACAGAGGCTACATTTATACTCTGAGGAAAACCCCATGTGATTTAATGACAGATGACGTAAAGCCCCAATATACTTCAAGCGAAATCAAAGAACAAACTGGTGTGACAATTTCGAACAAAATAAGGCCAAAATGAAAGTTTGAGTTTGCATAAAAGAACTTTCCATGAAAGTTCACCACAACTAGTGAACACTTGAACTACCATTTGTTGTGGTGTGCTCTGGGGTTTTACGATGGAAGTCTCAATGTTCAATTTTTATCCGTTCAGTCGGTCTAGGTCAATGAAAATGAACTTTGCAACAAGTATATTGGGCCTTTAAAACAGGCCTTTCACAGTAGTATATGACATTATAGAGTGGTGACAAAGTGCAAGTTTAAAAGAATCAGACAATTATCTTAATCTCTACATGATTAAATATTAACAGTGAAGGTTTATAAAGAATGGATTGATCAGAAATGCTGTGTTCTGGCACCATCTGGTGGTTACTAGTGAAATGTTATAAACACAAAGCATTTTTACAGGCCACAGTCACACAATAAAATGTAAAAGAATACACATTTTTTTGGAAGAATCTCATTCCTCATTTCCAAGTGTTTCCTGTTTGTTTTCTAAGAACAGACGGCCAATTTGTATATTTGTGGTAAAATCTCTTTGTCTGTGATAGTCTGGATGCTTACTAGGGGCCTGTTTCATAAAACACGTTTACTAAATAAACCAGGTTTACTCAAGTTAGTCCGACTTATTTTGAACCAAATCAACTAGCAATAAGCCTGGCTTATTTGGTAAACTTGTTTTACGAAACAGGCCCTAGGGCAGCTTACTAAGCCTTAAAACAGAGCCACAGAGTTTAACGTCCAGCGACAATATGACACTTGTTAATGATTGTACGTCTACTTCCTTCAGATCAATAAAAACCTCATTTGTGTGACTGGTCCCCTTAAAATGCTGCCTTCTCACTTTACAAAAGTAGTGCAGCTCATAAAATGAACATGAAATGAGATGATGAGAAACATTTTCCACTTCAGTTTCAATTTCACATCCATTTTGCTGAACTTATAACATGGTTAATAATGGGTTAAGATGAGGTGAAAAATGTAAGTGATTCCCATGAAAGCAAAGCAAAGCCTTTACTTTATAAAAGGAAAGAAAAGACAAAATAAAAAGAGAGAAAAGCTTACCTTTGGAAAACCACTCGTCTGTTACAGGATAAAAAGATGTACGGATTGAAAGCAGAAGAGACAGATACAGAAGAAAAATGAGAGGAAAGGACTGTTTTGGCATTAAAAAAAAAACTGCAATAGTGCCCCAGCCACCGTACAATTATTTAGCAACAAACCCACAAAGCACACATTTGTGTGAAATTCATGCACGTCGCATCTCCTTGTGTAAACAAACTTGATCTGGCACATATCAAACTTACAAGCTTAACAGACTTCAAAGTGTGTACTACGATTAAGACAAGAAATAGACACGGCCTCTTTAGTTTTGTTTACACAACACAGAGATTATGCACTGGAATGCAAAGATAGCAAGTAACTTTTAATTGGTTACGGCCCACAGCCAGTGTCTGTGTTTTTCTTTAAATGAATCAGACATGTACCTTTGCCCTTTCGGGAGCTGAAGCACCCACCCTTTTGGGAAGGGGCGGGGCCTTGATTGACAGGAGTCGTCTCCTGATAGCGCTCACTTCCAGGTATCTCCCGATGCACCTGATAGGATAGATTCCTCAGCAGACACACGCTGTTTTCAATCAGCTGCACACAGACATAAACTTGATTAAACAATAGTTACAAGACAATTAAACAAGACAACTAATGGCAACTATATATATTTTTTTATAAATCGAGTGAATAAAAAAAGTGGAGGCTGATTCTACTAACTAAAGAGTAATATTTGTAATTTACACATTCTAATTGCACTAATTCCGATTCTTTAAACGGGGTTGAAAATAGTATTTTTAAATTTCAAAATTTCAAATTTCAAAAAATTTCCAAACTCAAATTTCCAAACCTCAGACCATATTTAACAAATGTTTCGTAGAGCATTATTTTCAGCTTTATATTTGTGTATAGTACGGTCATCTGCACACAAGAAACTTTTTTGTGCCCTCGAGAAGATATTCACATGGTCATGGGAATTTTTTGCATAACACCAACCCCAACGCATTACAATTTCTAGTTTCATATAACCCATTTTCTGTGCGCATCACTGCCATCTTACCATGAATAAAACAAAAGCATAGATGCACATGAATAAACAGATCTACTTGCTCAAAATTTGGCTTTTCTTATGGCAGAACCTCTAACATCAAGGCCTAATGTCCAACTTAACACCCTTTGCGGCAGCACAAAAACCGTGACAGGATGATAGCGTAAAATTTGCCAAGTTCAAGAATTCAAAAAGTGTTTAAAATTTGGCTTTCGTTAAGGCTGTATGACATATTTCAAAGCCGTAGTTATTTTTTATGCATACTCCGTGGTGGCCAAGAAACCACACCGTGTAATGGGCTGATGGTGCAATAGGCGGATCAGTGGGCTCTGTCCTATATGCTAAGTTTAATGGTTTCTCGTGCACACATAAAAGTCTGTTTTACATAATGAAAAAGTGCACCTTGAATTCATTCAGTTGTATTTTGACTGACTTGTACAATACATTCATTTTCAATAAATTCTTCATTTTCTATTATAAAAGACTAAATAGCAGCAAAAGTCTGGAGAAACATACTTTTCCATACTCTCTTTTTCCCATACTTTTCCAAACCCCTAGGAACCCCGTTTAAAGCTGCATATTTTTTTCAGTATATTTTGAAAGGTGTTATGCTCAGAAAGGTTGCATTTTTTTCCTATTAAATACATGTAAAAACAGCAAGTTAATAGTAATATTGCGATAGTACATATATTCTATTTTAATACGTTTTAAAAGTTGCAAAGATGGATTTTCAGCTTCATGATCCTTCAGAAATCAGTGTCATAAGCTGATCAATCAAAGTAATTCTTCCTTGTTCAATATTGATTTTCTTTCAAAATCTTAAATTATAAACGTTTGAACAGTAGTGTATGAACCACATTTAAGTCTGTCTTTATGTGTTATATATAAAATGGTTATGCATTAATACATTTTAAAATAAAATTTATTCCTGTGATCCTGTGATTCAAAGCTGAATTTTCATCAGCCATTACTCCAGTCTTCAGTGTCACATGACCCTTCAGAAATCATTCCAATATGCTGAATTACATCTATTATCAATGTTGGAAACAGTTGCGTTGCTTAATATTTTTTTGGAACCCGTGATTCTTTTTCAGGATTCTTTAATGAAAAAGTAAAAAGAACAGAATTTAAATCTAAATCTTTTCTAACAACATAAGTCTTTGCTATCACTTTTTATCAATTTAACACATCCTTGCTAAATAAAAGTATTAATTTCTTTCACAAAATTATTTCACAATATTACTGCTTTTTTCTGTGGCTAATCAAACAGCCACAAAAGGGAAATGGCTCTAAATAACCATTCCCCAACCCATATTATAACAGTGCATTTAAATATAACAGAAAAATATTTAATATGCAATAACAAACATAACCAACAATGCTTTCTTCCTCCTTTGCACTTCCCTAAATTGCTCTAGTCATGTGCTTCCCCATCATAAGTAGTACGAAAGTGCAGTTTTCAAAACCCTAAAGGTCAAAGTTCAGCCGTTACCTTGTTGTCCACATCTTTACAGTTGATCTGTGACTGGACGATGTACATGAGAGAGTCGACCAGTCCAGAGCACTCCCTCAACTTCCTCCTGGCCTCGCTCCGCTCCGAGCTCACATTCCTGAGAGTGAAACGTCATGCAACTAATTAGGACACAGCCTGTTTAATGTTTAGTGGCGTTTGGCATGCACACAAAGTTTTAGCTTCAGGTTATCACCTAAAACATATTAAGCAAATGTATACAGACAGCATCTGAAAAGCTGAAGGGTGGATGAGAACATGAGGGTTAAAAAGGCAAGGCACTGTTAGCTCTACTTAAAAGTAATCACGGTGTAAAACCATTCCTCCGTCTGAACCGAGTGCTTTCTAAAAGCCTAATAGGCGAGTGGGAGAAGAGAGGGACACTCTCAAAAGAGAACTACTGAAGGGAAATAAGTGGATTCAAAGATCACATTTCTCTCTTTTGTCCAAACTGTGTCCTGGTTCTTTCACAGCCTCGAAGGTTCTTGCTCGCAAACACAATTCAAGATCATTTCCTTTGCACTTCCCTCCTTTCTTCCCCATAAAATGCAGTTTCCTCACACACACACACACACAAACTTTCTTGACAGGAATTCTTTAGCAGCACTGAGGCACACCCCTCCTCCCTTTAACGCCTTTCATTAATCTGAATCATAAAACTGTCCTGTCTCAATACATGCTAATCCTTTCCTCCGCTCCTCTCTCTGTGTTAATGTGGCTTAACTGCTCTTGATTCTCAGCCTGAAAAATGTACACCTTGAATTCGCTGTAAGCCACTTTGGATAAAAGCATCTGCCAAATGCATTATTGTAAGGTACCTTAAGCAGCCGGTGGTGTTGGTGAGCGCCGTCTCCCACTCCAAGTGTCTGGGTTTGCAGCTCTCTTCTCCTCCTTCGTTCCCCCTCTCCCAACCCGAGTGAGGAACCATCACCTCGTCAGACAGCGCGTGCAGCGCGTGGTCCACAATTTCCATCTTTACAGAGTCGTGAGACGACAGGTTCCACAGCGTGCCTAAAAGAGGACGAGCTATCAATTACTACCAGAAATGAAATTCAGTCTCGTTTGATCACTCATGCTCAATTAAAGCTTATGTTCATGTTGGCATTCAATGGAATTTCAATTTTTAAAGTAGACCCATTATGCCCCTTTTTAAAATATGTAAAATAAGTGTCAGCTGTTTCAGCTCAAAACAATACACCATCAGATCATTTATTACATCATTTTGAAAATACTTATTTTAAACGGAAGCAGAAACACGCTGTTTTCGTGCATGTCTCTTTAAATGCAAATGAGCTGTTGCTCCCCGCCCCCTTTCTCAGAATAGAGCTGTAGCTCCAGAAGGATAAAAGGAGGAGTGTTGACAGTGGAAGACAAGAGAGGACCAGGTCTGGACTTAATTTATTTAATTTTTTTTTTTAACATTTAAAGGCTTTTAATAATAAAATAAACACAAAAGTAAAGTGGCAACCCCTCACAGACGACTGCTGAAGATAAAACAAAATAAAGTCCAGGCCTGGTCCTCTCTCGTCTTGCACTGTCGTCAGTCCTCCGGAGCTCCTCCGTGGGACTTGAGACCGGTGAGTGGCTCAGGGGTCACTCATTATCATTAAACTTCGCTGGCCTCACTCCACTCCCACGGCTCTCAGCCCCGCCCCACTCGTTACACGGGTGTACATCACAACATGGAAGAAAAGATCTGCCACTAATTCTGTTATAAAAATAACTTCATTTTATTTCCAGCAATAAACGCCGTGTACCTGTTATGGTGTCAGTAAGGTCCTGATCTCTCGTCTTTCTCAGTAGCCGCACCAGCGCGGGAATTCCGTCACAGTTCTTGATGGCTATCTTGTTGTCTGGATCTCGTCCGTATGAGATGTTCTTGAGTGCTCCGCATGCTGCGTAATGCACCTCTTTCTTTGGGTTATCCAGCATGGACACAAGGGCAGGGATTCCCTTCAGTCGTCTAACTTCCGACTTCACCTGCAAAAGACAAGAGAGTAAAGAGTGCATGGCATACGCATATTACTGAATGTCATTTGAGTGCCTTCTCAAAGCCAAATGCCCAAGTGACTAAGTGATGAAACTACAAGCAATCAGAACAAAATTTTAGGCTGAGCAAGTTTTTAAATTAACACTTTTATTCAGCAAGGACACTAGGGCTGTCACGATTCCTCAATTCAATACAACTACTTGATTCAAAAAAAAAGAAAAAAAAAAAAAGTTCAATTTCATTTTACTCACATCGAGTAACTGGCAAAATACCGGAAGTCTTCGCTTAGGCGTATTTTTTATTACAAAAAAAACAAAAACAATTATCCGATTACTCGATAAATCGCCAGAATAATCAACCAATTACTTGATTACCAAAATAATAGCTACAAAGGATATGTGAATTCATTTTTAATTAATTCAGAATATCTAAAGTCATTTTAAAGGCTATTATTCACTTAGGTCTATTTTTATTACCAAAAAAAAGGGGAGTATAAATGTGCAATTACTCGATTAATCGTCAGAAAAAGACCGATTACTCAATTACAAAAATAATAGTCAGTAACAGCCCTGAAGGACATACTACAAAAGAGACAGTAAAGACATGTAACATTACAAAAAACTTTCTTCATTAAAGTTTGTTCACTAAAATATTAAGCAGCACATCTGTTATAAACACTGAAAACTGCTAAAAATTCAGCTTTGCTTTACTAACATAAATGACATTTTAAAACAGACACTAACCTTATCGTTCTTAAAAGTGAGATGTTGCAAGTATGCTGCGGCATTGCTTTTGACAGGGTCCAGGCGGTAGTTGAGCATAGCGATGACTTCAGGAAGTTCCGGTTGCCTCCATGCTGTGGGGGCGGGGCCTTTACGAAGAGTGCTGTCCAATGATGCCATGCTGCCTCTCTCTCCCTGTGCCAGCGGAGCTCCTCCTCCCCAATAATACATATCGCCAGCTCCACTCATATCACCATCCAGTGTGCCCTCATATGACCTACACAAACCAAACACGTTCAAGTTGACTGATATATTTTTTGTTTTTTACTGCCGCATTCTGCGGAATGCAAAAGACTACTACTTTGAAGAAAGTTACCATTACAGTGCCCATTAGCATTTCATAGCATGGACAAAATAAAATAAAAAAATACTATGGGACCTGAAATTGTTTGGTTACCAATAGGGATGTAACAATATCAAAATCTCATGACACAATAATCGCACCATGAAGTCCACAAAACGATATTTAATATAATATTTTTAACCAAAAAAAAAAAAAAAAAAATAATGAAAATTTTGTACATTTTAAAAGTATCTAATAAAATCTATCTAATGTCAGAACACTGGGATTTCATCAAAAATATCTTAATTTGTGTTCTGAAGATGTCTTACGGTTTTTAGGGTGAGTAATTAATGTCAGAATTTTCATTTTAGGTTGAACTAACCCTTTAATACCAGAATATGCTTACCCTGTCCGGCGTGGAGGTGGAGCATGGTGTGGATGTGCCAGCCTGGGCATTGTGCTGTAATGCATAGGCGGTCCCATGCCATAATCAGGTTCATCATATCCTAGGCTCCTCTGATCATCCTCCAGGCCGTACGGCTCTGGTACAAAGCGCTGCATGCCTGAGATCTCCATAGCACTGCCCATACGTCCTACCTGGGGCTGGGCTGCATACGGGTCCAACTGTGGCCGGCTATGGGTGCGGTAGGCCGAGTCCAGTGTGCGATAGCCATCCACAGGTCTAAAGAGAACGCAACACGGAAATTACTTGGTACATCTACAAAGCTTGATCTCATACAATGCAAACACAATATGCACAGACCTGTAGCGGTCATCCATACGTGTCCCTCGATTGAGACTGGCGTAGGTTTCAGAAGCAGGGTAGGTGCGGTAATCTTCATAGCCTGGTGGTCCATAGTGGTAGTTACGGGGGACAGTAGCGGTAGGGTAGTCCATTGGGCCACCGGGTGGCCTGTACACACGGTCCATTGGGGTATTACAGCCAGGCATCCCAGTGACTGAACCAGTGCCATCAAGTGAAAGGGTGTCGGAGACTGAAGGAATGACTGTTCGTGTGGTAGTCGTCTTTGTGACCTTCTTTACCTGATAAAAGGAGCAAGTGCAATCGTTCTCATTCCAACCAAAAATACAAGTATCAGTTAAATTAGACTGCATATCTACATCAAACTTACTGTGGTCTCAGTGCGACGTGTGGTGCCGTCATCACTAGTTTCAACTGAAATAATCGGCACCGATTCGTGGGGGTCCGACTCAACTGTGACCGACTCAACAATATGACCAGGGTCCAACATCCTGTACTGTAGCACCGACACAAACAAAGAACAATAGTGAGCATAAGCCAAGAACAGGAAGTGTGTCCACTCACACAAACACACCATCTGGAGCATTCGCAGGTGGAAGTTAATGACCACAGAATAAGTTAGTGCAGAAAGATGAATTAAATGTGAAAATATGCGCAGGAGTTTATTTCACATACAATGACACACAGGGTTCAACAATAAAAGATAGCCTGAAAACAGCACTGTGTTGATACTACAACACATTAATCCTAATTTTATCATTTTGATTTTAAAATCAATTATAATTTGATTTATTATTATTATTATTATTATTATTATTATAATAATAATAATAGTTACACAACTGGAACATGCCAAAAATATAAATATATACATACATATATATACACATATAATATAATATAATATTTATATATATATATTATATATATATATATATATATATATATATATAGCGAACAGACACCCCATACCAACCTGAGTCCCGTTTATGTATCCCTCGCTTAATTTGAGCCGTTCTAACTCTGCATCACCAGTGACACGGCCGTTCTAAACAAACAGAGAGGGGGAAAAAAATAAAAATTATATTTCAACAGACTTTCAAAAATAAATAAATAAATCATGTCGGTGAACAATGCTAAACATTCAGAGAGACCACAAATTATAGCAGGACCTTGAGTAAACGTATAAACATGATCTTACGGATGTTCATGCAAAGGATGCATAGGGATAAACAACACTTAAAACAAAAATGACTTAAGTTAATGAAATCATTGCACAAGAGCAACATGACAGGGTTGCAGAAACGAATGATGGATGGATAAATGAATGCCAGGAATGATAAGAGATGGTTAACCACTACCAGATAATATTACTCATGCTTTTACATGACAATGGCATGCAGCAAAATTCACACTCAAAGCACAAATTTTCTACACGCAAACCAGGGAAAGTGGGTTGCTGTGCTTTTCCCGGTCCACAGAGGACGCTGCCAAAGTAGATGGTAATCTTGGCTGACAGGCGGGCTTGTGGGAACCTGTCAGCAGGTAGGAACTGAGCCTGCTCAGCATGTTAATATCTACACAACTATGTCAACAGAAAGCAAATACATGTGATAGTGGCATTCCAAGCACTGCTGACCAGCTTATCTTTACATTCATGTCTGTCTCTGTGCGTTAAAGAGTGCTAGAGAAAGAATGGGAGAGATTTTGATTTTTTTTTTTTTAAAGAAATAGTTCTGAATAATAATAATAAAAAAAAAAGTTTAATCCTTCTGCTGTAGTTCTCAGTTTCATTCACATTTGTGTGGTGAACTCAAATGTGGAGCATCAAGAGGTGTTATACCAAGTTTGACGTCAATGAGGTCAAACAGCATTGGTTCTCTTGCTCCATATTTAAAATATACACAACTGCAAATGACATTTAAGAGCTATGACAGATGGAACGCTTTCCAATTATCTTAATTGCTGTCAAAACACACTTAAAGAGACAGTTCACCCAAAAATGAATATGACCTCATGATTCACTAATGCTTAAGCCATCCTAGGTGTATATAACTTTCTTCTTTCATACGAATACATTCAGAGTTATATTTAAAAAAATAAATAAAAAAAATAATGATGGGAGTAAATGGCTGTTGAGGTTTTTGAACCCAATAAAGTACATCCATCCATCATAAAAAGTACTCCACAGAGCTCTTAATAAAGCCCTTCTGAAGTTAACGCCACTCTTTCGTGAATGTTTGTACGACAATTAGCAGAAGCTAGAGATTATGTTTCGCAGGGATTTAAATATAGATATTTTTCTTACACAAATGCATCAATTCCCTTTAGAAGGGCTTTATTAAACCCCGTAGCCACATGGAGTACTTTTTATGATGGATGAATGCACTTTATTGGACTTGAAAATTTCAACAGCCATTTGCTGCAATTATAAAGCTCAGAAGAGCCAGAATTTTTATTTTTTTTTTAAACATTAACTCCGACTGTATTCTCCTAAAAGAAGAAAGTCATATACACCGGATGGCTTGATGGTGAGTAAATCATGGGGTAATTTTCATTTTTGGGTGAGCTATTCCTTTAAAGCAGCAGCCAGAATGTATAGACTGTGTTTATGGTGCTTTATATTAATTTTAGACTATTAAGTCTCCATTAAAAAATAAAATCAAGTGCCTTATTGTAATACATTTAATAAAGCACAACCTAGACATCCTGCAAAAGATCATGTTCCATGTAAGAAATTAAGCCATTAGGGTTAATATCAGTGTTATTAACTACAATTACTAGGACTATAATTTTCGTAATTGAAATCAAACTAAATTAAAATATACGTACTAGATGAAAATCTTAAACCACAAAATGAAAAATGCTGGCAATTAACTGAAATAAGCTAAAGTGCTAAAATTAATTAAACTGAGAATTATTTAAAGTTACATAGAAATATGGGACCCTGGACCACAAAAACAGTCATAAGTAGGGCTGCACAATTAATCAAATTTCTAATTGGGATTACAATTACAGATGCCACAATTATGTAATCGTTCAAAGGCACAATTACATAATAATAATAATAATAATAATAATAATAATAATAATAATAATAATAATAATAATAATAATTCACTTACACTATTCTGCTTGCTTAAGATGTGGGGGTGTTTTTCCTACAGGTTATCTTAAGTTTTTTTATTTTTAATTTTTACATTTTTACTTTATATGTAAAGAAGAAACTATATATAAAAAGGTGGCATGCAGTGCTTCAAAGAAAGGTATAAAGCTATTCAAAACATCACTATATGTAAATTGTGATAACTAATTAATAATCGCAATTACAGCTTCAAGGGAATAATCAACAATTAAATTATTAAATATAATATAATTTATATTTATATATTTATATATATATATATATATATATATATATATATATATATATATATATATATATATATATATTTTATATTTATATTTATATTTTTATAAAATAATATATTAAAGCATATAAATTACTAAAACTTACTCTAACATTAAAATGAAACCCAAAAAGCCAATTAAACACATTAATAAATAATATAATAGTATTTACATACTAAAATAACAGGTCATTTACACAGCGTGTATAAATGACAATATTCATTTTTAGGTGAAGGATTCCTTCCAGTTTTCTGAGACTGTCTGATGTATCCGAGTGCCAAGAGAAACAAAAGTTGTGCATGCGACTATCTAGTTGTGAAAAAACCTTGAAATCACACACAGTCAACGCCCTTGAAGGAGAGTGCATGTTTAAGCAGAATCATGCAACCAATCAGAGTCCTCCTCTAGTCTCAACGCTGAAGTAAACTGAGAACGCTGAGATTAAGACGATACTTGACATGTTCGCATTGAGCAATTTCAACCATAAGATAGAGTTTTTTTGAAATCCTCGACACACAAGGGAGACTCATCTTACTAAACCGGTTTGTTATCTCTCTGCTTACAAACATCATCAGAAGGGGGTTTTGGTGTTGAGAAAGTTTCAGTGATAACTGAGACATTTAGCAATGAGGACAGTGAGTAAATGAGGAAAATTCCTTTTGGGTGAAGAATATTCATACCGCTATGTCAAACAGACAGGTTAATGACACATGTACAGACATGCGCAAAGGCTTGACATTCAAAAGTTATGTGGTGACAAACAAATCGGAGACATGAAGAAACATGCAAAGGAAGTGTGATTTAAAACTACGTATTCTGTGACGCCACACGCCATAAACTGGAGAACGGCTGTGCATTATGATGACAAAGGGTGGGTGGTGATTGATGACAAGAGGAGAGGATGCACAAAGTGGGTTCTGGTGACATTGAACAACGGTGAAGGATGGGTTAATCGCCATGCTCCTTGAGGTGCCAACTAGGACGCATTGGTGCAGAGTGATGCGGCACGAGCGATGATGTGGGGAACACTGCTGCTGCGTGATTGGCTGGGAGGGCGTTACCTGCAGGGTGGGGAGGGGGCGGGGTAGGGTACCGGAGGGCCCCACGCTCCTCCTCTC
The DNA here is from genome assembly GCA_012976165.1 of Labeo catla. Lineage (NCBI taxonomy): Eukaryota > Metazoa > Chordata > Actinopteri > Cypriniformes > Cyprinidae > Labeo > Labeo catla. The sequence goes on along the minus strand of VONZ01000022.1, from coordinate 2,636,929 downwards.
CTCCTCCAGAGCTCGAGTCAGACGCTCGAACTGCATCTCCTGCTCTCGCACGGAGGCCAGGAGAGATGCGGCATTCTCACACTGCTCCATACACACTGAGAGAAAGAGGACAGGGGTTATACTCTCGCAAACATCATGAAATCGAGTGCCTCGCGCGCTCCACACGTGCCCTGAAAACACACAAACATGCGCTCCTCGCAGACACAAATACATAGAATAAGAAGGTGAGCACCATGTGACCCATGCGGCAGGCTAAATTTGAGAAACCGTAACTGGGAGAGAACACGACAGACAAGATAAAAAACCGTGAAAAGAAAACGCGAGCGAGACAGGTGCTAACAAAGCACTTCAGACGCAGGCGTGATAACGCTGCCACCGCTGAGTGACAACACACAGAGGAAACCAGACCGGTTTCAAGCTCACAGATAGGAGAGTGATTCAGACGCTGTGTGAGAAGAGATCGTGTAGAGGCAGGAACGACGAGTGCAGACACAACAAGGAATGAGCCAAGGACTATTCAAACCAAAGTGGCTCCATGAAACAGTACTGCAAAACTGCCTGTTCTACTGTGCTGGCCTTTTTGGAGGCCATTTTACTATCTGACAACTGGAAACAAACCGTTTTAATGCCTAAGCTCGTACTAAATAGCAATGCAGAAGTACCATGATCCAGCAATGAGATCATATTTATAAAGTACTTCAAGGTTTAGGTTAATTAAAAAAAAAAATTACCATGATGAATGTCCAAATAAAATAGTGACATCATAGCACTTCACATTAAAAAAAAAACACAACACCACCACCACCACAAAAGCTGTACTATATACATTTAATACATATACACACATTTTTAGTATCTCATATTTTTTTTTATATTTTTTCTCTTTTATTACAAAAAAAAAATCATCTATATATATAGTACATTTTCCATTTTTATTAATATTTAAATAAAAATTAATAAAGCAAACTAAAAAGCAAAAGATATCATGGTATTGTTGTCATTAAGACTTATTTGTACATATTTCATTGCAATTAAAAATGTTATGATACACGTTAAAAAAAAAAAATCATATACAATGACAAATATTTAAATATGAATACTGAACACAGTAAAACCATGATACAATAATAAAACAACAACAACAACAACCACAACAACTATTATTATTATTATTATTATTATTATTATTATTATTATTATTATTATCATCATCATCATCATCATCATCATCATCATCAGTGTTAATATTAAAATATATATTATGTTTTTTTTTAGCTACTTTGTAAGCAGTATCTGCTCACTACATCTTCACCCTTAATTGGCTTTACGTTGAACTTTATAAAACAGCTGGAGATGCTACTCTGAAGGCTCAGAGGATATGTTATTATTCGCTGTTAAACATAGAAGCTCCACTGTAAGATGTGGAACTTCTCAAGATATCAGTAGCGTAGTGTATAAATAACTACTGTGAGTTCACGCTGCATTCACTCATTAACACCAGTGATCTGGGTGGGGTGCAAACGCTGCGCGTGAACAGCAGGTGGGGGAAAGAGGGAAAAAAAAAAAAAAAAACTCTAATCTAAGCGGTGATATGCATGACTGATGTCATATGGGAAGCTGAGTCAATTTGAGTTACAAGTTGAGAGAAGTTTAAAAGGTTCCTTGGAAGAACTACAAAGAGGGCATGGTGGCTTTACACAATCTATATTAGCTTACAATAAAGACAATACAGGGAAGAAATTTAGAAATCATTCTAGGGAACCTAAGAACCATTTCCGTTCATTTCCAAATGAACTTCCCAATTTGTTTTGTTAAAGATTAGTATGGTTAAGCCAAAGTGAAAGAGAAACAAGCCCTCACCTGTACCTGCCCTTGTTTATAAATCATTACCATCAAAACATAACCTGTGCACAAAAAAAAAAAAATTCCAAAACTGCAACTAAATGAACAGGCAAACTGGATAACAAAATTCCCCAGAAATCACCTGCATGCAAGTACAACCACAAAACTATGTTTACAGGAATAGCTCACTCGAATGAAAACGGTCAACATTTAAACAGTCATGCCACTACGACTGCACCATGACTAATCTACGACCCTATGATCCTATATATGGACGGAATCACGGAATAAAAGGAAATATCGGTATCGCCATCGGCTATTGGCCAAAATGAGTGGAAATTATTGGCATATCAGATGTTGGCAAAACTTTAACATTGTGCATCCCTAATTATTTTTAAGAAACATTTACCAGAAAAAAAGAATATTTACCAGAAAAATGTAAATACACATAGTATTTCTGAAAAAAATAAAAAAATAATAAATAAAACATTTCATGTGGCCTTAAAAATAACTTTGTTAAACTTTTAATAAATTACTGTTAAATTGTATAAGTTTCATGATTTCATTTCTTCATTTTTTTTATTGTAACCATTAAAACAATGTCAAAAAATTTGGGGGAGAAAAAAAAAAGTAATGGATTTCATAGGGCCCTACTAATCTGCGAGTGATATCTTGTAGTAGTCGACTAATATGGGCTTCTTTTATTTCCCATGTTGAAATCTTAGTGTAAATTTATGTAGGTCAATATCATCCACCCTATTTTCCATTTAGTACATTTTTTGTAATTGTTTAGTAAGAAACAAGTGCATAATTTCTGCAATGAAATGCATTTTTTTTTTAAATAAAGTTTAGTAAAAGAAAAAAATAGAAATAATCCGAAAATTAATCAATTCGAACATTCTAAAAGTAAATCTGTAAAATAAACTAATTTATACTTCAGATAAGTTCCAGATTCTAGAATTTATCACAAATTAAGCGGTTAAATTATTAATAAAAAAGGAAATATAACCAGCAGTGCACTAAGTAATCTGGTAAATTTGTGCACACTGGAAATTACATTTACTTTAAAAAACAAACAAATAAATAAATAAATAAATAAATAAATAAATACCAGATCAGCAAACTGGATATGGTGCAGCACAGCTTGAAATCAAGGATTTAACGCCTCATAAAACAAGAATGTGAACAAAGCTTAAAATATGTTAAAGCAAAAATGAAAGATAAAAGCTCTGACTGACAGGAAGATTATCAGTGAATAACAGACTTAAATTTCAGTTTCAAAATTACAGCTTTAAAGAACTTCGGAACTACATGAGGTTGAGCAAATATTGACTGTTTTAATGGCTGCATATAACTAAAACATAAATCATTGGGACCATTTTATGGTACTTTCGTAGTTCTTTTGGGAACTTGTCAGCCTTTGGACACAAAAGAACAACATGAACATTCTCCAAAATCTCTTATGATGCGTTACACACGAGAACATCATAGTGGCGAGTAAAAGACCAAATGAATATTTTTAGCTGGGCAATTTCTGAATGCCAAATCGAAGACCTAATATAATCAATCTGGGCTTTGAATCTTAATCTACAGTTTTGCAGGGATCAAAACTTCCCAACATCTGCAACAAAGCCACTGCATAAATAAAGCACAACTCAACTGAGATTTCTAGACATCCACTAAACACAGAACAACTGCTGTGCATGTCAGAAACTATTTTAAGATGACCACAAAAGCTCAACAATCCAAGAATGAAAAAGAATCCCGAAAAACAAACAGCGGCTATCATGAGAGCAGGATTGAAATGGAAGCAAGCAGGAGTCAAGGCCAAAATGTACAAAACAGCAGCATAGGAAAAGCTCCGCCCCCCAAATCCTGTAGCCACTGACGACTCAAGCAGCTAACTCAACCCGCAACCAGCTCGCTCTCTCTCTCCCATGCCACACAACAGAGTGTGTGCGTGTTCGTACGAGACAGAGAGAGAGGGGAAATATTTGCAGCTGTCTGCCTAGTGGTTAACGGAACAATAGGAAATGTGTGTCCACTACAGAGAATCAGTCGAGAGAGGGACAGCAGTGGGGTGTGCATATGCCGTGGTGATTTTAGTTCGCTGGGGGGGGTATGGGTGGGTGTGATCGCATTGTCCTTGAAAACACAAACGCAGCAGTCAGTTTCAGCTAGGACTGAAACTGTTTTCCACCTCTCTTCGACTTCCCTCCCCACAAAGCAAACAGACTCTCGTAGAAAGCGAGGAATGAACACACACACACACAAAAATCGCACACACATTCCAGCTTGTATTGTGGCATGTCAGATCCTGTCTCAGCTTCTCTAGCAGCTCGAAAATAACTGGAAAACACTTCCCTTCCTTTCTCCTTATATGTCGCTCTTTCTCTGCATTCCCTATGACATATGTCCTCATTCTTTCCCTAAGATTCTGATTGAAGAGTGTGTAACCAATGACTCATTCGCATCTCAGACCGTTTCTCGCAGATGCATGCATCATCGAGACAACAAAGACTTTTGTTGCACTTTTCACAAAGTATAACACAGAAGGGAGTGTCTAAATTATATTATACAGCTCAGGGTAATACCTTATTTTGATTGGTTGATCACAATATTCTGTTCTGTATTTGTTGTGTTAGTTGCACATCTCTCATTTCCCTCTGTGGTCTCTTCGCCCATTACACTTTCAACTTAAAACATTATTTCACATCCATTTGTTCGTTTATTTAATAAGTACTTTGTATTACGTGGACTAATGTACAGTGAATTAGTCGTTATTGGAAAATAAACCGCATTAGGAAGATAGAAGGACATGGGCTGTGCTTTATTTCTCGATAACGTCCGCTGAATGCACATTACTACCAACATAACTTGTTATTGTTTTTGAGTATGATTATTAAAAACTAAACGTACACTTGAAGTTGTAAATAAAACATCTGAGTACTTTACAAGAAAATACATGCTTTAAATGTGATGTTTATTTCAATGTCTCACTTGCTATTTCTTATTAGTTATTTTTAAAATGTACAGTTTGAGAGACAATTGTTTTTTAGTGTACCTAGAAAAGCTCTCTTGGGTTATATATTATAAAACATTTTCATTCACTACCAGTCAAAAGTTTTTGAACAGCAAGATTTGTAAAGTTTTGAAAGAAGTCTCTTCTGCTCACCAAACCTGCTTTTATTTGATCCAAAATACAGCAAACACAGTAATATTGTGAAATATTTTTACTATTTAAAATAACTGCTTTCTATTTGAATATATTTTAAAACATAATTTATTCCTGCGATCAAATCTAAATTTTCAGCATCATTACTCCAGGTTTTAGTGTCACATGAACCTTCAGAAATCATTATAATATGCTGATTTGCTGTTCAAGAAACATTTATTATTATTATTATTATTATTATTATCATCATCATCATAATTTAAAGTTGAGTACATTTTTATTTCAATATACTTTGATGAATAGAAAGATCATCTTCTGTACTTTCTATTCATCAAATAAACCTGAAAATAAAAATAAAAATTACACTAATAGATGATAAATGTCTTGAGCAAAAAAAAAATCTGAATATTAGAATTTCTGAAGGATCGTGTGGCTGGAGTAATGATGCTAAAAATTCAGCTTTGAAATTACAGGAATAAATTACACTTGAAAATATATTCAAATAGAAAACAATCATTTTAAATAGTAAAAATTTCAACATTTTACTGTTTTTGCTGTACTTTGGATCAAGTAAATGCAGGCTTGATGAGCAGAAGAAACATCTTTAAAAAAAAAAAACCTTACTGTTCTGACAGAATTTCATGCTGTAACTTCATATCTCTAATGACACATAGAAGTGACACTTCGCAAACAACATGCTATAAAACCTGTTGCAGGTGTGATGTCTAGTGAATTGCGGTTTACACACATACACACACACAAAAAAAACCTTCGACTGTGTCTGAAACAGAAGGCAGCTTCCTTGCTGACTAGTCAATCAATGACTTCACAGACAGCAGTTTTTGTAAAAAGATACCAGGAATAAGGAAACAGGGCCAATTGCATAAAACAAACATAGCCACTATGTTAAGACTGCGTCTTAAAAACTAGTTTGACCAACTAGTAGCTAGCCAAGAGGTAATCAAACTTTTTTTTACATTCAAATTAGACCATTTTTATCCCTTTTTATAACCGTCTAATAAAAGTTATGACCAGTGATGACTAACGTTTTAAGACCAGTCTAGCAGGTCTTTAAATCATAGACCAGTCATAAAGACTTGCACTATGATGCTACACAAGGAAAGATCTAAAATGAACTGAAACAAAGGAAACATTCTAAAAAAACAACGAATGAAATCAAAAAGTATTAAATATCTAATCTATCTGTTTAAAAAAAAAAACTATATTAAACAGATGAAGGCATTCAAGCAGAAAGGATGTTATACAAACATTAAATCTGAACATGGCCTTGATGCCTTCCTCCCTCCGCACGCTACATTTTTCACATTTCGGACAGCCTGTGCGCTTTACAAATAGGCCTCCACAGGACGCCACCAGCTGCGAAAGTTCTCGTCTTCTAAGGAGAAAACTGTCGTGGGACGACTCTCTAAATAGGTCTGACCTAGAACACCCTGAAACTTGGGCAAGAATCACATAAAACATGATTTAACGCCACAGGTACACTATATCTGCAGAGTTCAGCGTGCTGAACTATGCGTCAAAAACCCAGCGTCACTGGCACAAAAAAACACATCTGGTCAAATGCCAGTCCATATTAAGAAACTGTGATTCATCATGCACCAAAACCCCACCGAGACTGCCCTGAGCTCTGGCGGGATTACAGAGAAAGTGCCCCGTGTGACATCATCAACGCATCATCAAAACCATTCGATTCTAGAACTCTCATGACTGACAGAGGTAGGAATGGCAGTATTAGCCATAAGCCTAAGTCATTTAATTTGTCAGGTGCGTAATCATGTGCATCCTTTAATGGGATCGCAGAGGTATTAGACAGCTAAGCCACTAAGCATCCAATCTCTAAACACCTTGGGCTGAGATAACAATACAACAGTGCACAGTTTAAACATATTAAAGCCGAGCAAATAGATCTTGCTATATAACAGCCTTCAACTGCAGCAGGCGGTCAAATATGATCATCATATGCATGTGGGAGGCAATTCAGAGAACAGCTGCTGACTTCTGCTCCAAATATGTGGATTATGGGAAGAAAAACATTAAGCGGACTATAATGGGCCTTTATATGGAGAGACTTTGAGACAAAGTCAATACAGGTGTCTGAGTAGGAAAAGACTTTTTAAATACACATACCAATGTGAAAATAGAACTTCACCAGGGTAGCGTCATATTTAATTTCTTACATGAACGAAGGGACAAAAGTACGGTGCATTCAACAATAAAAGTTGAGTTATGAAAATAAAGACTGTAAGTCTATCCCACACAGCCTCGTTTGTTTTCAATCGGCGTTGAATTCAATATGGCGTCTAACCAGACTAAGGTGTATAGCATTTGTAGTACTACTTCACCACACAACATGCACGCTCCTGGGTTCCTGCTGACTCAGGCAATGCTGAAATGTAAAGAGCAACACCATCAGCACTGGCCTGGCTCCAGTCTAATGCTCAGTGAACTTTGGTACACACACAGCCAACTGATCTGCAATCAGCCATGCGCTTTAACCCACTATAACTGCTACCCACATTCAGTGCATGTTAAAGCCTCAAAACATTCTGGAAGTGTCTACTGACCTTTTCTGCACGTAAACGTCAATTAGTCATTACATATAGCCTTTCATTCTCATTCAGACAGCTCGCAGTCAGCGCGCAGAGACCCGGAAATGGGAGTGCTGGTGACGTAACGCTTTTTAAACATCAACCTGAGGCCGTTACGGCAGGTAAAAGGTAACTAGGAGGGACGGCCCGCCCTCTCTTCCTGAAATGACGTTGCCTGGAATTTGAAAACCTAAAGTATAGTGTTGTAACCACTGAGGAGAGAGAAGGATGTGCTTTTTTTAAACCATGCTTGGAAGAACTATTACTAGCATGATTTTCTCCGCAAAGTTCTTTCCTTTGGAAGAGCTGCAATAGAACAAGTGGTAATGCTTTTTTATATTTGGCCAAACTGCTTTAGCAGACACATAATTCATATTTTGGAACATTTTTGATAGAACTGGAAAATTATTATCTTATGAACGGTTTATGAGTACATAGGATTTCCCTATACGTTTGGAAGAATAACTCCAATATTAAAGCAAGCCTCTAAGCTCCTATTCAACTTGGAGAAACTCAGCAAAACTATAACTCTAGCAGTTATTACTCCCAAAATGGGTTAGATGGGGATCAACTTCAATGGTAAAAACACATTTTTCAAAACAAAATAACTTTTTGGAGACTGCTGTTGTGAGTAATATGTCAGTAAATACTGGCTGGTTGGTTCTATTCAAATACTGTATTAAAATAAGAGGTCCAAAGCAAGATTTTACCTGTCAGTTCATTAATCCCTATTTAAGCTTCCACTGACAATCTGTAATACCGTCATCAATTGCTCTCCCTCATGTTGTTTCAATCCTGTATGACTTTTTCAACTTTAAATATAAAAGAAGTGTTTTTTGTACAATGGAAGTCAATGGTCACCCAAACTGTTTGGTTACCAACACTTTTCAAAATATTTTTCGAGTTCTGCAGGGAGAAACAAATCCATTCAGGTTTAGTATTACATAAATAATGACAATTTTCATTTTTGGGTGAACCATTCCTTCAAGCAAAAAGGCTGTAGCATTTTGTAAATATAATCACTGTCCAAGCATGCAGTGAGTCTTATTGTTTGATTACCAAGGTTACTACATATTACAAATAAGAAAACATATTCAAAAGCTAGCGATATAATTAATTACAAAGTCTTTAATTTATTCTGTGAGACCTGTAATTTTTCTCAGATTAACATAAATTTAAAAAAAATGCATAATTAAGGTCTCAAACTGTTTTTAGGGTTTAAAAAAAAAATTCAGCATTTAAAATAGAAATTACAATAAATAATAATAAAACCTCAAACTTTTTTACACTGATTTATTTTTTATTTTTGAATTGAGGCATTCTACAATATAATGCTCAACATTTTTTGAAGAATTCCCTTCTGCTCACCAAGCCTGCATTTATTTGACCCAAAAAAACAACAAAAGCAGTAATAATGTGAAATATTTTTACTTTTAAAATAACTGCTTTCTATCTGAATACATTAAAATGTGATTTATTTCCTGTGCTCAAAGCTAAATTTTCAACATTTCTCCAGTCTTCACATGATGACACATGATCTTTCAGAAATCAATCTAATATGCTGATTTGCTGCAGAGAAACATTTATCATTATTATTTTTTATCAATATTTAAAACAGTTGAGTACATTTTCATTCTTCAAGATTCTTTGATGAATAGAAAGATCCAAAGCTCAGCATTTATATTTATGAAATATAAAATTATAGAAATTAATACTATTATTTAGCATTTAATACTATTATTTAGCTTTAAGTTGATCAAAGGTGATGCTAAAGACATTTATAATGTTACAAAACATTTCCATTTCAGATAAATGCTGTTCTTCTGAACTTTCTATTCATCAAAGAAACCTGAAAAAAATAAAATAAAATACATTTTCAACATTATTTCAAAATTTCAACATTATAATAAATGTTTTTGAGCAGCAAATAAAAATATTAGAATGATTTCTGAAAGATTGTATGACTGGAGTAATGATGCTAAAAATTCAGCTTTGAAATCACAGGAATAAACTACATTCAAATAGAAACAAGCCACTTTAAAAGAGTACAAATATTTTTTTAAAAATACTGTTTTTGTTGTACTTCGGATCAAATAAATGCAGGCTTGGTGAGCATTAGAGACTTCTTTAAAACATTAAAAATCTTACTGTTCAAGAACTTTTGACTGGTAGTGTGTCATGTTAACGGTATAATAGTTTACTTTTAAAAAAAAAGTTACAATTATTAACTTTCCAATTTTAATTAGAAAAGGTCTTGAATTTATTCTGTAAGATCTGCAATTTTTAACTAAACTTCATAAGCTTCACTTAATGCTCATTTGAACTTTTTAGAGTTGAAAACTTTTTTTTAGCCTTTTTTACACTACATTATTATTAGCTATTATTATTAAATCTTTGTAGGGTACTACTCTGATTTATTTTTAGAGTTATGCACACTACAATTAAATACTCTATTATCTAGCACTGGTACGGTATGTTATGTTAACGGTATTTTCCGTGGATGTTTGTAAGAAATAATTGAACAGTGTTTATAAAAAACAGCGCTGTGTCCTTCCGCGTTTCAAAGACACACCCTGGTGTTAACATTAGAGCCGGTCATTACCGCGGTCAAACTATTTGGTTACCAGTCATTGAGTCGTCGTCTTCAAAGACACGCCTCCTCTCACAGTTTTTGACTCATTCTTCACCAATTCGGTTAGTAACGGGAGGACAGAGCTTCCTCTATGGGTGGGGGGCGTCTTAAATCGGGCGAGTGTACACACGTATCTGCCTTTTCAGGTCAAGGTAAGCAAGGAGGAAAAAAAAAAAAAAATCCCAAACATTCCTGCTTTGAGGCTTTTAGTTTCTGCTCGAGTTCTGATAGGCATCATGAGCGGCACTGACTCATGCTGAGCGTCTCAAAAGACTGAGGTAAATCACACACAGGGTAACCTGCTGCTTCACACGGGTTGTGTGTAAATGAGAGTCTCACACACACACACACACACACACACACACACACACACACAGAACCGCGCCTTTCCCTTCCCCCACCCACATACACACACCCTGGGACTAAAATACTAACTCAACAGGTTCCCAAACTTTTTTCGTAATGATTATTACGTATTCCCGACAATTTAACTGACCGCATTTCGCCCTCTCCTGGGAAAAAAAATACCGCTGTTGGGAGTCAAAGTCAACCTGAGAAACACAGCGCTGTCGCACCTGTGAGGCTCGGCTCAGGTAAAACAGCAGCGGCGGATGCGATACTACGTTACATATCTGAATCCAAAACGTGATTGACCCAATACACTGTGCAAATATCATTTTAAACTCCAATACATTTATTCTCACTTGGAAATTAAGTTATTTTGATTTCAATTAAATCATTAAGAATTACTTGTATTTATTAGATTTATTTCAAAAACACACTGGATAGTATATTTTGCAACTTTTTATATTCTCCATAAACAATGCTTTAAATTACTTCCGCAAACTCAGGTGTGTTCATGGGCCTTGACCTGCTTTACTTCACTGCGGTGAACATTTCACCCTCACTGCCATTTATTCACCCACAGATGCATTACTTTCCAGTTTAAATTCAAATAGAAAAATCATACAATTACATGAAAATATATTACAGTTGGTGAAAATCCCACCGATGTCTATAAACCATTGAAATCATCATATTATATGTATGTATATATATATATATATATATATATATATATATATATATATATGAGACACTGACGCTAATCTAGTTTCTGGATTAATCTGCAGAAATTCTACCTTGAACATGAACATATTTAATACAAGAACACCGTCATATTTACTTATGCACACAAAACAAAAGAGTTCCCAAAAGCAGTAACTTTATCTGCTCTTTTTATCCTGGATATCTGCAATTAGGTTGGGAAAAACAGCAAAACGCTCCGCTCCCGGTTATTCTTTCACAAAGCCTGCATCACAACATAAGGAAAAGACTACGCACTCGATTTAAAGATGAACTTTGAGGTATTTCAGGGAAGCATTCCCGTCCCGAAGATCCTCACGCTTTGCCATTTCGATTAGCACGGCAGCTAACCCCACTAGCCTGCTAACATGGAGAGCTGGCTAACTTTGTTCTACTCCTCAATTACGAGGCCAAACAGGGAAAACCAGAAGACAACAAAGAAGGCTATGAGAGAGATCAGAACAAACAGAAGAGTTTCCATAGAGTCTACCTTTGTTTTTGTTTTCGTTAAAGTCCCGATGTGAGGTCGTGGCCTATCGAAACGGGCTTCTCTATGGCCAGTTTCAGATTTTCCAAGCGGTAGGAAGTGATTGTAATTCCAAACGTTTGCTGCTCTATATTTGGGCGTTTCAGCCCCACGCTACGCCAGACGCATTTGCCCTATTTTATGAGTTCGCTTTCTAACGAGTAACCTGGAACGCGTTTCTCCCGACGAAGCAAAACAAAGAAGAAAGCTGAGATTAACAAAATTTAAGCAGTCTTTTTAAAAACCCACCAATCTATCTCGCTCCCCTTGTTCACTCCTCTCTCTTTCCTCGTCGTCCCACCGTGAAGCGTCTGACCCCTCCCCTGTGAAACAGGAGTTCAGTTCACCGACACCGCTTGGGCGGGGACACGGCTGACTTCTCAATATGCAACCGAAAGAAAAAAACGCTATATTACACTGCAAATTTGTTCTTTAAACGCTAACGCAATTAAACCCACTTATTCATTGTCGTGTGAATTATCAGAAACCGCTGCTTTGTAGCTGATATGCCACGAAACGACGACTTTTTGCTGCACCTGTGAACCTGCGACACTTCATCACGGATTGATTGGAAACGGGAGCTGAAAGGATTCAACCAAAATGGATTCGTTTATTTGGAACAAAAAGCAATATATACAGTACAGAATGTAGATAAAATAAAATAAATAACAAATACTAAATAAACAATCTGGGACTGTAACTTTTTCACATAATTTAGGCATATATCATTTATTAAGTTCTCTTTTTTAAGTTTTTTAAATATTATATATTTCTAGTTGAATATATTTTAAAATGTAATTTATTCCTGCGATTTCAAAGCTTAATTTTTAGCATCGTTACTCCAGTCACATGATCCTTCAGAAATTATTCTAATATTCTGATTTGCTGCTCAATAAACATCATGTTGAAAACAGCTGAGTAGAAATATTTCAGGTTTCTTTGATTAATAGAAAGCTCAGAAGAACAGCATTTATCTGAAATAGAAATCGTTTGTAACATTATAAATGTATTTATCATCACTTTTGATCAATTTAAAGCTTTAAAGTTAATTTTTATTATTTCTATCCCAAAAAAATTATACTGACTCCAAGCTTTTGAATGGTAGTGTATAATGTTACAAAAGCTTTTTATTTCAGATAAATGCTGATGTTTGGATCTTTCTATTCATCAAAGAATCCTGAAACAAATGTACTCAACTGTTTTAAATATTGACGATGATGATGATAATAATAATAAATGTTTCTTGAACAGCAAATCAGCATATTAAAGTGATTTCTGAAGCACCGTGTGACACTGAAGACTAGAGTAATGATGCTAAAAATTTAGATTTGATCACAGGAATAAATTATATTTTAAAATATATTCAAATAGAAAGCAGTTATTTTAAATGGTAAAAATATTTCACAATATTACTGTTTTTACTGTACGTTGGATCAAATAAATGCAGGCTTGATGAGCAGAAGAGACAGAAGAGAAAAAAACATTAAAAATCTTACTGTTAAAAAACTCTTGACTGGTAGTGTATGATGATATGAAAATCAAATAAAACTTTTTTTGGATTCCCCGTTTAGTGTCGTTATGGTTTTACAGTGGGTTCAACCTGTATAAATAGTGCCTCAAGTATCTTTTTGTACCCTGCAAAAAAAACCAAAACAGTTATTATCATTTAGAGGGAAGATAACTATTTAGCCTGATTTAGGATTATTATTAATTATTACATAAGTAGCCATCAGATTTATTTTTCACGATCAACTATGAGGAATATGAAATATAGGGTTAGTTAATTTACAGTTTTGAATTTAGTGGACATTATATTTATGTAGGTAGTTTGATGAGAATCTTAGTGGACTTGTTACCACTACACAGAAGTGACATCATATTCAAAACATATGAATTATTAATGCCTTGGTCCATCTAAGTCCATCTCAATTGCAGGTCTTTTGCTCAGAAGACTTCCTGAGGTCACTGAATGGATATGTCACTTGAAGGTTTGGGAAACAGATCATTTTATAATTGCAGTAATTACCACAATAACAAGCACTGATATTGTGAGTTTGATTTTAAACAATATTTTTACAGGCCAACGAAAAGGTTATCTGTTGATTAAACATTTCATGTTTGTGGTAGTAATTTTTATCCCTGTCAGACAAAACAATTAGGTCACAAAACAAAAAGATAATTCAGACAGTGTCACACAATTAGTATCTAGTTAAAAGGCAATAAAAGTGTGATTATAGACATATGCCTGTAATTTATAGACATCTGGTGTCAATATTAGTAATATAAATCTGAATTCAAAAGTTCAAATGTCTAATACTTCCTTTAATTTCCTATATTTATCAGTTAGCTTGAATCACAATGACTCATGATCTGTCACCGCTGGGTCAGTGAACCGTCATTCATAACTAGTCAAAGTCATCTGAGCCTTTCAGTTCAGCGTGGGATATTACAGTAACACTGAGTTCCCCACCCAGAAAACCAAGCTCTGCTGATGTTAAAACTCAGTACACTTAATGTCAAAAACTAACCTCAATGCAACCAGTCATGATGGGAGTTTGTGGATCCAAATGCTCCGTAGCTGAGTCAGAGTGATCCGACTAGTAGCAAGTACAGCGGCACACAGTAGCTCCTGATACGTTCATAGGTCACTCCCTTGACCCTAGGCCACAAAGACGTTCAGCAGCTATAGCAAAGAGAATTCCACGTTTGTCCATGTGATGTTGCACACTGGTGTCAGGTCACATGGTGTATTGTTAGCCAGCAGGCAGTTTGTTGCCAAAACTAGCCCCAGCAAGTTAGGGAGCAGTTGAAATGTGAATCAGCAGAGGCTTAGGATCAATATTCAATTTCAGAGGGTTTATTAAAAGTTTAATGGTAGTAAATGTGATGCAGTAGACATGCTTAATTGCTATCTTTTGGTATTTTTGGAAATGTGTGACTTTACAATATTTCTGAATACTGCATTGTCCGTGGATGCTATATTTGTGCTAAATAAATGCAACCTTGGTGAGCAAATTTGACAAACTTTTGAATGGTAGTGTATGCCCACTCGGTTCTATTGTTTATTCTGTCCCTGCTTAGAACAGTTCCTGATGTTCTCTTCGAATGCCACAGTTGAATCTCAGATAAGGTCAGGATGGAATCCAAGACCATTTCAAGGACTGACAAGACAAATAAGCAAGTACTAACAAAACAACAGAGACTCTCAAAGGACCTTATCCTGGTTTGGCACTCTCACAGTTTCTTTTAACATCAAGTGGGGAATCTTCAACAAAAATACGGAACCGGCTGTACTGTATAAATTTAAGGTGTGGCATATTTCACATATAATGCAGCCTTTCTTCAAAAGGTCCCTGAGATAAATCCTCATCAAATGGCAGGCCACCAATGAGGAGCTAGAAACTAATTCACTATTAAGGCATTTTACTTTTCATTGTTGCTTTTAATAATGCTTGTAAATTTTCTGTTGTCATCTCATGTCTAAATCCACTGACATATTTGTTTAGCACACAAATGATATATTTGTTTATTATAAACACACAGCTTTTCACTTCACAAGATGTTAATTCATGGATGGGAGTCACATGGATTACCTGTGAATTATTGTGATGTTTTTATCATCTGTTCGGACTCTCATTCTGACGGCACCCATTTGCTGCTATTGGTGAGCAAGTGATGTAATGCTAAATTTCTCCAAAACTCATCTTAGATGGCCTGAGTGTGAGTAAATTTTTAGCAAATTTTCATTTTTGGTAAACTATTCCTTTAAGACTGAGACGTTAACTGGACAGAAATAGGATTCTGGCAGGTGACAGAAGTAAGATTTTCATCACAACATGAGTACAAAATCGCCAAAGCTTTTACACATATTTGGCAAAAGCGAGGCAGATCTGATTAAAAGTGTTTTATTGAGCTGATGAGATGAGAATGCAGGGAGGTTAGGATCAGTTGCAGAATGTTTACATTTGCCAAATGTGGCAGTGTATGAAATAATTGATTAAACTCAGCATGGGGCAAAACAGATGACTCATGATGTTGAGCAGAGCAAGTGACTCATGAGAGGGCAGATTAGGGTTCTCATGGCTCCATCTAGTGATTACCAATGGAAACTACAGCGGGGCCCTTCTACAGTAATTTGCTCAAAAAAGAAAATTTGCTGAAAATATTCTCACCCTCAGGCCATTCGAGTTATAGTTTGTTTTTTGGAGGAATTTAGCATTGCATCACTTGCTTATCAATCGATCCTCTGCAGTGAATGGGTGTCGTCAGAATGAAAGTCCAAACTGTTGAAAACATCACAATAATCCATAAGTATATGGACTGCTTTTGCTTGTATACAGGGCTTGAACTGTGCATATTTCTCTCCTGATTCAGACAAGACAACTGGACAGCCTTTCATTGGTGAATATTATGGATAGACGAGGCTTAGCAGTAAAAACACCTTAATGATAGATTTGTTTACTGAAAACACAGCTTTTTACTTCAAACGATGTTAACTGAAGGACTACATTTTTGTAATATCTGTGGCGTATTGTGTTGTTTTTATCAGCTGTTCGGACCCTTATTTTGATGGCACCGACAGCACAGACACAAGTATGTTTGATTCAAATCTTCACCTTTTACACATAATACGTGTATTTTTATGTCTTTTAGCACCTGCATCACACAAAGATTTCATGATCAAACGCACAAAGCCTTAATGTTAACCCACAAGAGGGAGCCAGATGGCCACAAGATTTAATTATCTATTCAACCAAGCAAGACAGGTGAAGGTCAGGGGCTGCAATATTTAACCTTACCTGGTCAATATTTAACTTCCATCTTCCATCTCCGTCTTCCATCACACATCTGCACAATAAAGAGGTGGCACTTGACACAAAAAGGGTGCAAATATGGCCGATTTCTGCTTTTTCAATAAATGGACAGTGAACCTTCAGTAAATGTTACCAAAAATGTTCTTGGAATAAACATTAAACAAATATTTAACAAACATTAAACATTTAAACATAAATATAAAATAAATGTTTATTAAATAAACATAAATACAGAGTTTTTACAGACATAATGTATATAACGGGTTGCAAATTTAGCTTATCTTTTTATGAATTTTTTTCTTACATAACTTACAACAGGGTTACATGGTTGAACTTAATGAATGCAGTCAATGCTACAATTTAGGCAAGAAGTGACAAATTGGACATACTGTAAAATAAATAATGAAGATAGATGTTTACCTACAATTATTTGAATATCGTTATGTCAAAGTTAGCCTATAACATTGCTTCATCTATCTATAGATTGAAAAAAAGTACTATATAGATAGATAGATAGATAGTATTTCCTATTCAGTCTACTGCAGTCTATATTTAAATATATATTTATTTAAAAATATTTAAATATTAAAACAAAAAAAAAAAACTGGTGTGGGCTGTTGCCAATAAATCTGTAATGTAAGTACAAACGAAACGTGTTCTCGTTCATTTGTGAATACCTTTGGCTGATTGCCAGGCTCATGAACGCGCATACACGTGCACAGGTTTAGTGCTATTGCTCAGCACAAAGCGGGAATTTACGGTGATCGGCAATTCCGTCATTTACATCGATGTGACGCAAGATTGTTGTAAGTAGATGTTTATATGTAGAGTACAGTCAGTTTGTATGGAGAAACAATTTAAATTTAGATTCCCTAACGGATGCTCATAGATTTAGCATTGCTCAGGCTTGGATTGGAAATGTTTTAATTTAATTTGATTTGACGCTGTTTTATTATTACGTCCGGATATCGCCTGTATCTGTTATATCTTTTACATTATCCATAAAAACGGTGGACGAGGAAAACTGTTGTTCTTGTTAGAGAGATTAGAGCAGGCAGACATGATAATCTGGATTAGTGAACTGTCCACATAGAGCGGGCGCATGTGTGCCATCAGTGATCAACTTCAGTTTTACCCTATGTCACATTTCAAGAAATCTAGACACGGATGCAGCATGTCTTAACTGCTAAATTACAATTATATAAGGGATACTGAACAGCCAGACGGTCATTATCAGAAGAAAAAACTCTTCATCCGGGTTATCCAAGACCTCTTTACACCAAGGTCCTAAGAACCCTTTCAGAGTTTTTTTTTTCTATCTAGATGTACATGTTTCCTGTATGCCAAGTAAACATGGACATAAAATATTGATTTGAGTTAAAGTTATGTTATTCTTTTCTCGTATATTATCTATTACACTATTAATTAATAATAATAACACCTTTACACTAATATTAATAATAAAGTTGTCTTGTTCAATTCAAATTAGACTACCAGTCAAAAGTAAGATTTAAAAGATTTTTTTTAAAAGAGTTCTCTTCTGCTCACCAAGCCTGCATTTATTCGATCCAAAGTACGGCAAAAAAACAGCAAAAGTTTGAAATATTTTGACTATTTAAAATAACTGTTTTCTATTTGAATATATTTTAAAATGTAATTTATTCCTGTTACCAAATCTACATTTTCATCATCATTACTCCAGTGTCACACGGTCCTTCAGAAATCATGCTAAAAGTTGCTAATTTGCTGTTCAAGAAACATTTTTTATTATAATTATCATCATCAATATTTAAAACAGTTGAGATAATTGTTTTCAGGATTCGTTGATGAATAGAAAGATCCAAAGATCAGCATTTATCTGAAATAAAAATATACATATATGGAAAGAAATTATAAAAATGAATAGTTTTATTTAACAAGGATGGTTTAAATTGATCAAAAGTGATGACAGACATTTATAATGTTTTAAAAGATTTCTATTTCAGACAAATGCTGTTCTTCTGAGCTTTCTATTCATCAAAGAAACCTGAAAAAAATTCTACTAATAGATGATAAGTGACTTTTGAGCAACAAATCAAAATATTAGAATTTCTGAAGGATCATGTGGCTGGAGTAATGCTAAAAAATTATGCTGTACATTGGATCAAATAAATGCAAGCTTGATGAGCAGAAGAGAACTCTTTAAAAAAAAACAACAAAAAAACCACACACAACAAACCTTACTGTTCAAAAACTTTTGACAGGATTTCATGCTGTAACTTCATATCTCTAATGACACATAGAAGTAACACTTAACAAACAACACACTATAAAACCTTTGTTTTATAACAATCAACATAATAAGTCTGCAATAATAATAAATGTTTCTGAGCAGCAAATCAGAATATTAGATTACTGAAGGATCATGTGACTGGAGTAAAGATGCTAAAAATTCAGCTTTGAAATCACAGGAATAAATTACATTTTAAAATATATTCAAATAGAAAGTTTATTCAGTAAACAGTACAAATATTTCAAAATCTTACCATTTTTACTGTACTTTGGATCAAATAAATGCAGGCTTGGTGAGCAGAAGAGACTTCTTTAAAAACGTTAAAAATCTTATGGTTCAAAAACTTTTGACTGGTATGGTACTAGGCTTTCTCCTTGTTTTTCATTTTCTTGTTTAGAATGGGAATTCCCATGGATCTAGCCATCTATCTATATTTTATTCCCGGCAGATATTTACTTTGTCCTTTGAGCTGTTTTTATTATTTCTGTCAGTATTTCCCATAATCCCAAGATGTCGCTAGTTAGCGACTGTAATTTGCAATGGAAGATAAATATCCAGTTTAGGGGGGTGAAAAATAATTGGTTGCCGTTCAGTACTACAACCAATTAGAATCAAGTATTATAGAGTGCCGTGTGGTAGGGTATTGGTAGATACAGGGAAAGATAAGCCTTAGAAGAATTCTTGATTAATATTAATGTTGATTAAATGGAATAGCACCAGTATTATGTTATGTATAATATGGCTTTGTGTGTCTCTTCTTGCAGTTTTACATAACTGACACATGCACAGTTTAAGAGGGTGAGAATTTCAGGCATAGGCCTACAAACTGAAAGCATACAAAGATGCTAAAAAACAAACATGCTCACACAAATACCTCACAAGTATTACATTATATCTTTCAGTAATTCTTTACTCAAACTTCCTAAATGTTTTGTCATGTTGTTTTCAACAGTGGATCTATAGCTCCCTCTCTTGAGAGGAGCATGCACAACTTAAATTCAGTCCAGATACATGAAAAGCGTTATCTCTACCACCATATAACCGACTTGCATAGTGTCATTTGGTCAAATGTGAGCAAGCTTTAACACAAACAAGAGTAGGAGATCAGCAATTAGTTTAAAGAAAAAGCATGATGCATTCAAGATTAAAATTAATTTGAAAAGATATAGTGGCAAGCATATACAGTGCATCTTCCTACACAAGTGGACAGTTCTAGAAGCGTTCCTGACCCTGACGGTGTGAATGCAAAGGATGCTGGGATGCAAGGGATCATCTGGGACGGGGGTGAGATACAAGCTAACTCTGGCTACAGGACTGCTGGAGTGCTTGTGTTTTGCTGGAGTGGTGTTTGGTTGGGCATCTCTAGTGTTTGTCCTGAAGACAGATGGCTACTTCAACGATTTGTGCATCAATGCGACAGATGCTAGTGGAGAACTTGGCACAGGTGAGGTCATTTACAACGGTGGCTTTTAATGTATTAGATGGTCCACTTCATTTCATGCTTTGTTTTCATGCTTGCTGTTTTTCTCTTAAGATTGCAGTATGCAAGATGAGACGTTCTCATTGGTTTTTACCGTGGCCTCCTTCATGAACAACTTTCTCACTCTGCCCAACGGATTTTTGTATGACCATTTTGGCACGATGGCAACGCGATTTTTGGCTATGTGAGTTCAGAGGTCAGGCAGGAATTAGCAGAACTGCTTTGTCTTTCCACAGTAGAGTCAAGAAGTTTATCTGCTTGTGTGTGGGGTGTGCTTTAAGCAGATAGTAGAAATCAACATGGGCGTTTGACTGGCCTCCAAAAACAGGGGTTTTTGCATTGCGGCCATTAAGTAAAAACAGCCCCTAAGTAAGCCAGAAATATTTGCAAATGTAAGCTGTTGTGTAATGTTAGTTTCCACTTGTTTTATACAAAATATACTTAAGGAAAACACTGAACCACTACAGCAATATTTGAAGAGTTAAGTATTTCCTAATTGATTTTGAATTATATTGTATTTATACCAAGTGTGTAATCATTGTTTTGTAGATTTCTTTATACCACCGGAACTCTTATTGTATCATTGTCCAGTAAAGGTAAAGACATATTGATACTTTTTGATTAATAATCACATCACACACATCATAGGCATATTTGACATGACTAATTTTTCTCTCTTTTCATTGAAACAGCTCTCTCTTTTTTACTTTTTCCTGCTCTGTCCTTCATAGCTGTGGGGGGTATTTTATTTCTAATGACAAATATGCAGGTATGTTCATGAATGATTATAATATATATAGATATATATATATATATATATTTTACATGCAATATATCAAGGGTATGATCAATTGCTTGCATTACTTCTCTTCATTACAGGTGGGGAACCTTTTTGATTCTCATAGATCAACAATTATTACAGTCTATAATGGGGCCTTTGACTCTTCATCAGTTATCTTTCTTATCATCAAGGTAAGTAGTACACACACACACACACACACACACACACACACATACACTGTCGTTCAAAAATCCTGATTCAGAAAAACTGGATGCGTTTATGTGATTAAAAATACTGAGAAAACTGTAATATTGTGAAATATTATTACAATTTAAAATAGTGGTTTTCTATTTTAATATACTTTAAAATATAATTTATTCCTGTGATCAAAGCTGCATTTTCAGCATCATTACTCCAGTCTTCAGTGTTACATGATCCTTTAGGAGTCATTCTAAAATGCTGATTTATTATCAATGTTGGAAACATTTGCGCTGCTTAATTTTTTTTTTGGAAACCATGATACTTTTTTCAGAATTCTTGATGAATGAAATGTTAAAAAGAACAGCATTTATTTAAAATGGAAATCTTTTGTAAACATTTAAACTACTGTTCAAAAACTGGGGTCAGTACTTTTTTCTTTTTTTCTTTCTTTGAAAGAAATAAATACGTAAATTGATTAAAAAAGTGATAGTAAAGACATATATTGTTAGAAAAGATTTATATTTTAAATAAATGATCTTCTTTTTTAATGTTTTATTCATCGAAGAATCCTGAAAAAAATCACAGGTTCCAAAAAAGTATTAAGCAGCACAACTGTGTCCAATATTAATAACAAATCAGCATATTAACATGATTTCTGAAGGATCATCTGACACTGAAGACCGGAGTAACGTCTGATGACAATTTAGCTTTGCATCACAGAACTAAATTATATTTTAAAGTATGGTAAAATAGAAATCTGCTATTTTAAATTGCAATAATATTTTATATTATTTTTTTCTGTATTTTTGATCAAATAAATGTAACTTAAAATAAATGAGCATAAGACAGACCTTCAAAAAATATTAAAAATCTTACTGATCAAACTTTTGAATGGCAGTGTAAATGCATTAAATAGTCATATATTTAAGTTTTTCCACAGTGATTAAAAAAGTGTTTATCAGCTGTTTATCATACTGCAATCCATGATACCCTGTATAACCCTGTAAATTTCTGCAGGTCCTCTATGAGAGAGGGGTTTCTCTTCGCTCCTCATTTTTTTTCCTCTTAGCCTGTAATCTCATTCATCTCCTCCGAACTCTCTTCCTTATGCCAAAGTCACACATTCCCTATCCCATCCCAGACGACTACAAATATGGGTGAGTGAAACGATAAGCTGAGTATAAACAGAATAAACAACACTTTAAAGGTTTTGGTTATGAAAATGAAATGTTTTATTCAGCAAAGATGCATTATATTGATCAAAAATGACATTTTATTCATCAAATAATTAAAAAATGTTTAAAAAAAAACATGAACAAGCTGGACAACTGTTTTCAACATTGATAATGATAATAAGAAACATTTCATGAGCAGCAGATAAGTATATTAAAATGATTTCTGAAGGATCATGACACTGGAGTCTGGAGTAATGATCATCACAGGAATAAATTACATTACAAGTTCTTTAAACATAATATTTCACAATAATATTTCACAATGTTATAGTTTTTATAGTAATTTTGAAGAAATAAATGCAGCCTCAGTGAGCAAAAGAGACTCCTTTCAAAGTCTCACTGAACCCAAACGTTTGGATGATAGTATAAAATAAGTAAAATATCATTGTAGATAAAATAAGTATAGTGTGTATATATACTCTATATTTAGTATGTATTAAATCTGATATAGTCTTAACTATGTATAGTACATAATTCATGCTCTTATCCGTATTTATCCAAATGCAAATCCTTATTTACAGGATGAGCTGTGCTAAATCACATAGCTACAATGTTGAACAGTACGAGGCAGAGCGAGACCCGAGTTCAGACAGAGGCAGAGGTGCAGCTGCTGAGCCACTGGACACTGACACACTACAGCTAACAGAAAACTCTGAGAAAGGTGCTGCTTGGGCAACATAGATCTTATTTTGTTAGAAAATGACATTTTATGAACATCATTTTAAATGAAATGAGGTGCCTTCTTCTTCTATAGACAGTTTTAAGAGCTGTGTTCTGTCCTGGTTCTTCCTGTGGCACCTCATATGGCTGTCGGTCATGCAACTGCGGCATTATTTCTTCATTGGGACTCTGAATCCAATGCTCAACAGACTGGCCAACCATGACCCAGACACTGGTGAACACATTTTGACACTATGATGATGATGCTTTTCAGTTAATTCTGTAAATCTTTGTTTATTGTAGGAGCCTCTCAGTTTATAAAATTTACTGGAATTTAAAGGAGAAGTCCACTTCCAGAACAACAGTTTGCAAATAATTTACTTACCCCTTTGTCGTCCAAGATGTTCATGTCTTTCTGTCTTCAACCGTAAAGAAATTATGGTTTTTGAGGAAAGCATTTCAGGATTTTTCTCCATATATATGGTGCCCCGATTTTGAACTTCCAAAATTCTAGTTTAAATGCAGCTTCAAAGGGCTCTAAACGATCCCAGCCGAGGAAGAAGGGTCTTATCTAGCAAAACAATCAGTCATTTTTTTCGAAAAATAAAAATTTGTTTACTTTTTAAGCACAAAAGCTTGTGTAGCTCAGGCTCTGGGATGCGCGTCCACAACACTACGAATCATGTCTAAGTTCATTGTCTGTGTACTCTGGCTCAAAAAGGTAGAGTATGGCGAAAAACTCCATCTTATTTTCTCCTACAACTTCAGAATCATCCGACATTGTACCTTTTTGTTTGTAAACAGCGTTTAACTTACTTGCACTTTCTTAGTCTTTGCGCGTTCGCTTTGTAAACACTGGGTCTGTGGTTCCGCCTACGTCCCGCGTGACCTTTCAACATGATTCAATAGTATGTGAACAGGGCACCAATGAAGTCCATTATATGAAGAAAAATCCTGAAATGCTTTCTTTAAAAACCATAATTTCTTCACGACTGAAGACAGAAAGACATCAACATCTTGAATGACAAGGGGGTGAGTAAATTATTTGTAAATTGTTGCTCTGGAAGTGGAGCTCTCCTTTAAATGACAGAAGGACAAAAGACATTCAACACAATGGATTACAATCAACCAGAAATTCAGACAACTGTTAGTATGACAATATTTGTAAACTATCAATACTTCGTTGAACAATTACCAAGCTTAATTTTGTTCAGTCTGTGGTGTAAAAAGATTGCATTAGCAATTAAAGAAAAAACAAATAAGCAAAACATGGTCAGGTCAAAGTGTCTGAATAATTTTTGGTCCCAATTTTTTTATAAATGTTACTGGCAGTCCACTGTATGAAGAATTTTTGGGTTTGTTATGGTTTACTTTATTTGCCTATCCTCATTTACATAAATGAACTATAGTGTCCTGCAGCCACTGGTAAAAAAAAATATCTAAAATTATAGTTAATTTTTGGTTTGACTGTAAATTATTATAATAATGTATTAAATGTGTATTAATTAAATAAAAAAAACTGCCTATTAATAACATTTCCACCACAGATTATTAACATATTCTTATATTTCTATCTGGGGTCAACCGATTATCGGCGCCGATATTAAGCATTTTATGGTTATCGGTATTGGTCATTTTCAAAATAATCGGTATCTGCGTCTGCCCAGAAAAACACATATCGGTCGACCCCTAATTTCTATATACTGTATATTGTGTGTATGATAGTTTTCATGGGTAATTTTTACTGAACAAAATAAATGTGAAATGTCAAGAGAAGGAATTCACTGAATTCAAAGACATTTTAACACAATCACACATCAGACTTTGAGGAAAATTAAACAATTTTTAATTAGTGTAAATTTGTATATTAAATATTTATAAATTATATGTTAAAAAATACATAAAATAAATTTAAATAAAAAAAGTGAAAACTAAAATTTCTGTTAGTGACGTTTCAAACATTGATAACTAAGATAATGATATATTTCTGGAAATATCCCATATGTTGATTGTAGGATCATTTTTATAGTCATTTTTGTAGTGGAAAAAAAGTTGGAATTTCATTCAATTTGAATTCTACTCCCTTAAATAATAAAAAAAAATCATTTGTCAATGCAATTCTGATTAGCAGCATCCCTGGTAGGATAATTTTCAAATGCTTTACTGTGATAGCAGCAGAGGTTGTAGGATTTGACTTCTTCATCTCTTGTTCATTCTCAGTGAGTGAGTACACCAATGCGTTTGCTTTCACCCAATTCTGTGGAGTTCTCTGTGCTCCCTGGAATGGCCTGCTAATGGACAGACACAAAAGAAAACCCCTAGATCCAGGTCAGTTGACAGAGAAATGTGAAGATCTGTTTTCTAATAACACATCTTTACCATTTTTCTTTCTCATTCTAAACCTGACATCTTTTTGTAGGCGTGTCAGAACGGGAAGCAGACCTGCGCTCGTCAGTTCTGTCTCTCCTCCTCACCTCTCTGCAGTGCCTGTTGTTCTCCATCTGTGCAAGCATCCCGTTCCTCCCTCTCCAGTACTTCACATTCATCCTTCAGGTCCTTAACCGCTCCTTTCTGTACGGAGGGAATGCTGCATTCATCAGCATAGCGTAAGTAAGATGAGAGATATAAGCATCTTGATTGTCGCTAAACTGAAATCTGTACTTAAGTGAGCGCAATGAATCTGAATTTCTACAGATTTCCTGCCCGACATTTTGGAAAGCTGTATGGTCTAGTGATGTCCCTGTCAGCTGTGGTGTCACTGCTGCAGTATCCCTGCTTCGCCCTCAACAAAGTTCTTGGAGGAGACCCCCTCTATGTAAATTTATGATTCCCACACCACTGTTTAAAATACAAAGAGCTCATATACATACAGTGGCCCCAAAAGTATGTGTATACCTGTAAATGTGTAAATGACATTGTATTATATAAACAAAAAAAAAAAAAATCGAGTAGCATTTACTTGAAATACGTTTTGGGGCCACTTAGTGTTGATTCCTATGGCAGCCCATTTCCATAATTAAGAGATGAAATTTTGAAACTGATACAGAGCCATAACTGTGATATAAAAAGTCCGAAATAATTCTTGTTAGAATCCTGTCGGAATTGTGACATTTTATCGCAGTCAGTATTATCATATTGACTCTTATCTTATAATTTCTATTTTTTTATCTCATAATTATGACTCTGTATCTTCTAATTTTGATTCATTATATCATAACTATGACTGTTGTTAATAAGTAATAGTTCTAATCAAAAATGATTAGATATGTGAAAGTGTTTACAATACCTGTAACAAGATTATATAGTTTTATAATCCCATAATAAAAAGCTATAAAAAAGTGAGTTCTTCACATTAAACATAAAATCCATACAAAATCTCTCCTTTTAAACAGCATTTGTTTAGACATTAAAATAGTTTTAACTTCTCATGTTCAAATTGGCCGTAACCATTATCTTGTTTTCCACAGCTTTTACTGTAATTATTAAATTTGAGTGTATTTCTGTTTTCTGTAGGTGAACATCATCTTGACTGTCCTGACTCTACTGGCCTTCATTCATCCTGTCTATGTGTTTCTTCACTGCAGAGCGCTGGCAAAACAGCGAGAGAATTCACAGAGCATTTTAGAAGCATCAATGGAGGAAACAAAAATGTATTAATTTAAATCACCTCATATATAGACAGATGAATATGACACACATATGATTATGCAAATCTATCTAGGCCTTAGCTTTTGTAACTGACAAAGGGAAAACTTTTTACCAGCATTGTATTTTAGAGATTTAAAAAATAAGGGTTAACAGTCAGCAATTTAAATTAATTCCATTTAGTTTAATTAGTTCTTGAATATTTACAATCTTTATGAGTACAGAAGTGACAATAAAAATATTAAATTTTTTTTATATAGTTCACTGTTGTTGGCAGGAACAGATATTTAGATAAAAACATTTGTTTAAACATAATGATATAAGGAGCAAGGGGAGATCACATGGGTGTCAGAAACATAGGGATCTTTACAAGGGATCTCCAGACTCTTCCGGAGTTGTGTGATATCCAGTTTTGCATGTTAATATCCTGTTCCCACAGGGAAAGTATTAACAGTCCTAAAAGCATTGTACAGGAACTCTAACCTTCCAAAACACACATAATACTGATTTATATCTGCCATTACCTTGTCAGTCCACAATGACTGTGTACATCTTATATACAATTTTCAGTAGTTAATAATTAATGTCCATTCAGGGGTTTATAGCATGCTTTAAAAAAAAGTGTGCTACAGCTATGCTTTGTACCCTTACAATTCTGAACAGATGAAAAAAAATCCTTAATTAACTCCTTAATTATTGTTTACATTTCAGACCAAAATGTTAAAATAAATGCTAGACTGTCATATTTGTCAAAAACAAAAATGTGAAATAAATCTCCCTGTATGGGGAAACACTATGGTTTAAATAATTACATAAGGTAGTTAATTAAATGAGATGTACAGTATTTCACTCTTCACATTAGGAGTTGGCAAACTGATCGTTCTGTCCCTTTTTCATGAGTCCTCTAAGTTAGCGAGACATCATCCGGACAAACTCTGTGGAGTGTAGGGTGACAAATAGGTTAGTTAGGGACTAACCATTTATCAAAATTGACTTACAAATAAGAAATACAGCAAGCCTTTCATTATAAATATGCTTACATATGTGCTATATACGTACAGTTGAGGTCAAAAGTTTACATGCACCTTGCAGAATCTGCAAAATGTGAATTATTTTACCAAAATAAGAGGGATCATACAAAACGCATGTTGTTTTTTATTTATTACTGGCCTGAATAAGATATTTCACATAAAAGACATTTACATATAGTCCACAAGAGAAAATAATAGTTGAATTTATAAAAATGATCCAGTTCAAAAGTTTACATGTACTTGATTCTTAATCCTATGTTGTGACCTGAATGATCCACGGCTGTTTTTTTTTAGTGTTAGTTGTTCATGTGTCCAGTTAAACTGCCTGATGTTCTTCAGAAAAAAATCCTTTATGTCACAGAACTTTGGTTTTTCAGTATTTTGTGTATTTGAACCCTTTCCAACAATGACTGTATGATTTTGAGATCCATCTTTTCACACTGAGGACAACTGAGGGACTCAAATGCAACTATAACAGAAGGTTCTAATGTTCACTGATGCTCCAGAAGGAAAAACAATGCATTAAGAGCCGGGGGTGAAAACTTTTGAACGGAATGAAGATGTGTACATTTTTCTTATTTTGCCTTAATATCATATTTTTTAGTACTATTTAGTACTGCTCTTCAGAAGCTAGAGAAGGTACATGTAGAAGACGAAATAAGTTACATTTACCCCGATCTTCAAATTCCAAAAGTTTTCACCCCCCGGCTCTTAATGCATCGTGTTTCTTTCTGAAGCATCAGTGAGTGTTTAAATCTCCTGTAATAGTTGCATATGAGTCCCTCAGTTGTTCTCTGTTGGATCTCAAAATTTCCAGTCATTGTTGGAAAGGGTTCAAATAAACAAACAAACAAACAAAAAAAAACAGCTGTGGATCATTCAGGTAACAACACAGTATTGAGACTCAAGTGTATGTAGGATTTTGAACTGTCATTTTTATAAATTAAATTATTATTTTCTCTTGTGGACTACATGTAAACATCTTTTTTATGAAATATCTTATTCAGGTCAGTACTAAATAAAAAATAACATGCATTTTGTATGATCCCTCTTATTTTGGTAAAATAATTAACATTTTGCAGATTCTTCAATGTGTATGTAAACGTTTGACCTCAACTGCATATAATTTAAACATTCCATAAGCATCTTTTATATACACTCACTGGCCACTTTATTAGGCAGCCCCTTTTGCCTTCAGAACTGCCTTAATTCTTCGTGGCATAGTTTCATCAGCTGGAAAAATTCCTTCGAGATTCTCCTGTTTCACCAAAAGTGCTCTACTAGATTGAGATCTGATGATTGTGCAGGCCATTTGAGTACAGTGTTCATCATGTTCAAGAAACCAGTTTGAGATGATTTTTGTGACATGGCATGTTATACTGCTGGAATTAGCCATCACAATGTAGTCAGCAACAATACAATTACACCAGCACCAGCCTGTTTATGCCAAATTCTGATCCCACTACCCGAATGTTGCAGCAGAAGTAAAAAATCAGACCATCCAACGTTTTTGCTGTTTACTATGCGAACTGTAGCCTCAGTTTCCTGTTCTTGGCTAACAGGAGTGCTGCTGTAGCCCATTTTCTTCAAGGTTCAACGTGTTGTGAATTCAGAGTTGCTATTCTGCATAAGTTGTAACAGTTTGAGCTTTTCTATCATTCTCCTCTGACCTCTGGCAACAATATGGCTTTTTCGCCCACAGAACTTCCACTCACTGGATATTTTCTCTATTTTTAACCATTCTTTGTAACCCTAGAAATGGCTGTGCATGAAAATCCCTTTAAATCAGCACTTTCTAAAATATACTCAGTCAAGCCCATCTGGCACCAACAACCATGCCACGTTCAAATCATCTTTTTTCCCATTCTGATGTTTGGTTTGAACTTAATTTGAACCCTTCGCTAAAACCTGCCCCACTTCATTACTGCTGCTATGTCCGACAAGCCATGGCACTCTCACGCCACACGTTCTCACACAGTGAAAAATATAAATGCTGTAAGCAGAGGACACTGACAACTCACCGACAGACAAGACAGGGCAGGTTACTTTTGGTATGAAACTAAGTCTCAGCTCTAAAATTTGGACATTTAAAAAAAAATTCTAACAATACATACCATTTTGCGGCTCTTTAATGTGTTGTGACAGATCGCTGTAGCACCTCAACCGATCATCTCTTACTTCTTACTAGTTATAGCATGAAACATGAATGAACATAAGGTGTTGTTTCAACTGTAATTTTTCAATTCCACAATTGTTAATCTACTCTCCTGTCTGGTTTGTTTGTCTATCTAAAACGGCAGATTTGGCGTTATGATTGGTCAGATCGCCTGTCAATTCAAACTCTCTGCAAAGGGTCAATTGGCTAATTAGATTAGCGTGAACAAGCAGTTGAACAGACATACCCAGTAAATTGGTCATGAGTGTATATATTGCACATGCAAGAATCAAAATTCAACCCATAGAGAACATTTATAATTCTAACCTTCAAAGTCAACCTGCCCATCTCCATTGAGGTCAACATCCCTGAGGATCTCATCAATCTCTCTGTGGTTGAGCTGCTCTCCCATCAGCTTCTTCATGGCTTCCCTCAGCTCAGCCAGACTGATCTGACCATCACCATCGGAGTCAAACTGAAATAAAAAAGGTTAGTTTACCCCAAAATGAATCATATGTGACTTCAGAAAACAGTAGACATGGAACACCAACCTCTCTGAAAGCATCTCTCAGTTCTTTCACTCCGATCATGTCCGCTGTCTCAGCCAGCATCTTTGGGCCCATCAAGTCTACAAAGTCCTCAAAGTCCACTCTACCACCACCTAGTGAACAAAATATAATCATGTAATATCATGAATACACCTCAGATGAGTGGTTCAGATATTTATGCTCCACTGAGTCCTTAATGAAGTATAATGATAACAACAAGGTTTGCCACTCACAGATCTGTTGACTGAGTTCAATCAGCTCCATTTCTGTGGGCATGTAGCCCATCGTCCTCATGCACTCGCCCAGATCTTTACAGCTAATGAACCCGTCCTTATCTTTGTCAAATTCTCGGAAGGCTTCTTTCAACTCTGAAGGCAGAGGAAGAATGAGAGAGAGAGCATCTTCCTTAGTTTGTAGATAATGTGTAATCTGTCTGTCCAGTAAGAGGATTCTGAAGGATAAAGGTACGGTGAACACTCATATCATTTGTTGGAGGAGTAGTTCATCCTAAACTACTCACACTTATGCAATTGCAAAGCAGTAGCCAATGCTTTCCATAGAACACAAAAGAAAACAATGAAATGATAAAGTGAGCAGGGTCTGTCAAGCTAAAAAAAAGAAGTACTCAGGAACAGAGTTGAATTCAGTTTTTGAGACTATCCCATTTACTGGTAATGTTATTTTTCCATTGAATTGTGCTATGGAATATTCTTTGATTTCCTCCTTTTATACAGGGTTGGAGAGACATGAGTGAGTAAATTATTTTCATTAATGTGGTTGAATTATTCCATTAAATGTATCTTATCAAGGGATTTAGAGGAGACTGAAGGTAGATACACATAAATTGAGAGGTAATGGCAAGAATCCATGTTGATGGAGGGAGAGAAGTCAATTAGGGAAGGACTCATATCGCTTTTGATGGTGGGAGAGTTTAACGCTCTTAATGATATAAATCATTTCAGTGATGCTGGATATCTCTGTACCTTCAATTTCCTCCGGCCGTAGATCTCTGTCCTGTAGTGAGTACAGATTTCAAAGAGACATACAGAGACAGACTGTTAGGACAAACACATAGATACGTAGACAGTCGCATACATACAAAACATGAAAAAACATGCATAATAATTTAAATAATAATAAATTATAACAAAATATAAATAACAAAAATAATCGAATGACATAATTTTAAATTATTAATCATCCAATCATTACAAATGATGTTGAAAAATCAGAAAAATTGGTTAGAAAGCGTGGGAACCCTGTATTATAATCTTTCCTGTAATCTGCTTTGCATTCAGACTGTGCTTGTTGAACTGTCACTCAAAGTACATTGTATCAGCAAGCCTCATGCACACCTGTCAGTGTTGCTGGGGGGCAACCATCTGCACACCATGAACACGTGGTGGATGAATGAAACAAACGAGGATCTGATTATCACAGTAAAAACAAAAGGAGTTCCTGCACATAAAATGTGCTTTTGTATAACACACATCATTAATGTATGTATCTTCTCCTTTCCAGGGAAAGATTCATCTGATACAGAATGACCACCATACTTGGCACCAGTGCGCCATAGCATGGTCTTCCAAAAAACGTCCACAAAATCCTGTATGCATATACCCCATTTTGGGGATAACCACTGTTTCACTTACATCACATACAACATACTACATACAAATGTACAGTTTTTGTGTCTACACAGTCCATGGTAATTTTAAAGGAATAGTTGACTCAAAAATAAAAATTTGCTGAAAATGGATTTACATTCAAGTCATCCAAGATGCAGATCTGGAGAAAAGTAGCAATACATCTCTTGCTCACCAGTGGATCCTCTGCAGTGAATGGGTGCCGTCAGAATAAGAGACCAAACAGCTGATGAAAGCATCACAATAATCAACATGTAATCCACATGACTCCAGTCCATCAATTAATATCTTGTGAAAGTGTTGCATATAAAAATCCATCATTAAGATGTTTTTGACTCCAAATTTTTGCTTCTGGTTAATATATGAGTCATCTATCCATAATATTGCTTCCTCCAGTGAAAAAGTTGTTTAGTCAGGAAAGAAATATGCACAAATTAAACAACGTTTACAAACTTAAAACAACTAATGGATTTGTTTTTTCACTTCACAAGTTGTTAGTTGATGGACTGGAGTCGTGTGGGATTATTGTGATGTTTTTATCAGCTGTTTGGACTATCTTTCTGACGGCACCCATTCACTGCAGAGGATCCACTGGTGGAAAAATTTCTCCAAATCTGTTCCAATAAAGTAACAAACTCATCTACATCTCGGATGGCTTGAGGATGAGTACATTTTTGGGTGAATTATTCCTTTCATGAAATTAAAATATAAGTATGGATTTTATGGATTTAATATTTTCCTTACAGTAATAAGGTTGATTTTGTGCAGACTTTGTAATCAATACGGATGTAACAATTCATTCACGATGCGATATGATTCACAGTACAGATTTCACAATACGATTCATTTTTTTTAAATGAGATTTACTACAAATTGATGCAGCATGAAGAGTTTTTAATCTAAATAAGATTGTATAATTTCAAAATATGAAGCAAAAACAGAATGGTCTGACTTTAATTTTGTGAAACTATACTACAAATCAGCATGCAACAAAAACAGCAGATGGGCTGAATAAAAATGCAAATTCACTCTCTGCCAGCAGGTGGCAGTTATGCAACAGCTGCAATGTACACTGTAAAAAAACACAATTTGTTGAGTCAACTTAAAATAATTGGGTCAACTAAATGAGTCAACTTAAAATAATACCCTGCTGCCTTAAAATTTTAAGTTTAGTCAAATTGAAATGTTGTTGTACTAAGTGAAAACTTAGATATTTGAGTTGACTAAACAAAAGATTTGTTAAACTTAAAGCTGGGCTTGTTACCCAGCTGCCTTAAAATTTTAAGTTGAATGAACTCAAATATCTAAGTTGTCAGTAAAACTTAACATTTTAAGTTGACTAAACTTTTTGAGTTGACTGAACTTAACATTTTAAAGCACCCGGGTAAAAAATGATTTTAAGTTGACTCAACAAATAATTTTACCGCAGTAACAAAGCAGCGCTGCACTTATGACAAACTTTAATATGCATTATACAGTGGCAAGATAAAAAGAAAATAGCATCTAAACTTTTCTAAAAACACTCAGTTCCCCTCAGAGATACATTCGTATAAACTCCTACCCCCAACTGTATCGCAATTTGTTATTTGTATTGATTTTTAACCGGCATGTGGTCCATGTTATATCCCTAGTAATCACCCCTCAATAATATTGAGGACATGAAGCAAAACGGACTGAGAACCACAGTGTTATGATATTATGGATTATATTGTAAGTTATCTAGGGATAGAAAGCACACACATGGGATTGCATGTCGTCAGATATTCATGTTCGTGGAAATGGAGAAACTCAGTCATTAAAACATTATCATCCTAACTCCAAATAAAAAAGAACAAGCAGAGCAATGAAATCTCAACTGAAATCAACATTTATACATTACATAAGTAAGATAATAACAAATGGTAGAGTGATTTAGATTTTGATCTGATTGACTGAGCCTGTGTTTTGGCAGTGGCCAGCCAGAACATATTCACACAGCTGGGGAGTATTTAGGCTGATTACTACCATGAATTGGCAAGCATGATGCAAGCAGCAATGGGATAAGGTCACTATGGTGAACAGATTACAAGGCTCCAGGTTGCCAGGCAACAAATGGAGTTGAACGAAGTTCGCATATCATTTTTTTGTGAATATCAGGTATGTACTTACAATATATAGTTTTTACATGTACCCTAGAGCCTTAATAAGTGCTGCACAACTAAACAGATAAGAATATAGTGTTATTATATGGGGAAGAAGGCTTTAGCTAAATATGTCACAAACAATTTCAGGGAAAATATACATCAGTTTTGTCTTTGCGGCAATTTCAGCAGCTTACACCCTCTTCAGAGTTTCTATTCACACTTAAAGGATTCTAGGATTATCAGACAGATGCAGACATTGATATGAAACATTAGGCTACTACACAACTACACAGTAGACTATTTCTCATTGCAACTTCAGTCACATCCACCAGACTAACATAAGGATCTAATTGTATTGCCAATATCTTTCACCTATCTTTGGAAAAGCATGCACAATGATTGTCTTTTGTCCTGCAAAGACATAAAAGGTTTTACTAAGATTCTCCCATGAGGGAAAAAGAACATTATACTAATGGATATATATAAATCATAGCCTGTATGCCATATACAGAAGGATATTACACTATCTCAGTCCCATTGATCAATACTGTAGGCTACAGGATCTAAATTACAATTTTAAAAACTACTCATTTCTTCATTCACCCCAAACTTATATCACACTAGGCTATATAAATTTCCAATATGGTGCACAATTGATTGAGTAATTATGTTGTAGAAATGCATTCATGTTCGGTTGATGAGTGCATGCACATCTATTACGGACACTTTAATACGAAGACTTATGCTTCCTTATAAATCTGCATGAAGGACTTGGCATTGACTCAGAATGGCGAATGATGTGGCACAGTATCCTCCACTCACAAGAATGGGAGATGATGGGACATTATGAAAGTAATGGGGGCTTAAGGAGGTTAATAGGATTTGACTGAAGATGGATAAGACAGAAAACGATAATCTGATTCCCTGATGGGAATTCTGACAGACTGATGTTCTGTGTCCACACCATGCATTGTCTAAAAAAGGTGCGATTGTAAGTGCGTGTACATACGAGTTGAGCCTGAGCGAAGCTTTGTCGGAGAAAGATGCAGGCTGGGCCCACGATGTTGTGTAGCATGGTACAGTTCTGAACCAGAGCACATATCGGCTCCTCAAAAGGTTGCCCCAACTCTTCATCATCCTCATCCTCAGCCGCCGCATCACCGCTGCCTCCTAACATAGCCGATGCCAATGGCAGTCCACTGCCTTCCAGGGGCGGGACCCCCTTTGCAAGGAACCATTTCATTATGCACCAAACAAAATCGCAGTCTGACAAGATCTAATGCTGCTGCATGTGGTGAAATTATCTGTCAAAAATCATCCTGTCAATGTCTATACTCTAGTTTTTTACAAAAGGAGACATTTAGCAGAATATCCAACCTGCTCTCTTTCATATAATAAAAGTGGATGGGGACCAAGGACTGACAAGTTTTAAAAAAGCACCATAGAAACATCACAAAAGTGCACTATATTTCAAGTCTCCTGAAGCCATATTGCTTTGTGTGAGTTAAAGACAGAAATGTATGTTGTGATTAATAAAAATCTTAAAGTCTGTGTAAAGCAAAAGCGTATTATTAAACACCCAAACAAATTTGAATGAAACAAAATAATGTAGCCTATCAAAATCTCGAAAAAGTAAACAGTATTGCTCTCAGACGTTGGGGGTGTGTCCGCCGTCGGCGCCGAAACCACGCCCACTCGCGGGAAAGCTGCCGCCTCTCTCAACAGTCAAATACCACTACAGCCTGAATGGATGACCGAGCTGTTTTGTAAATTATTGCAACAAGGTAATATGCATTTACGTGACTAAGGTATAGCTACCTACCAAACTGTAGGCTGTACAATAGTAACTAACGATAATGACTCGCATTTATACTAATGTGCTCTAGTTATTATAGCGTTAGGGGAGGGGCCATGCTCAGTGGCTAATCGCGTCATCGAGACATGATTTCAGCCCCGCCCAAATAAGACGAAACACAAAAGTGGTTAAAAACTGTATAACGGTCTGTATAACTTCACAATTCAGTACTACGTCATTTACAGTCTTTGCAATGTTTTTGCAGCAATACATTTCTATCATTTATAATGTGTTTAGAAACAATCCCCTGAATCCTGCTCAAAAGCCATGGTCACCATTCACTTTCATTGTAACAGAGCAACTTAGACATTCTGCAATAAATATCATGTTTAGTCATGTTTGGAATGACATGAATGTGATGATATTTGTAATTTATCATAATATATAGGCTAGTACTGTTCAAAGGTTTGGGGTCAGTAAGGGTTGTAATTCTCTAATAATTAATTACTAATTAATATTTAAGGAATTAATAATTTTCTTCAGCAAGGATGCATTAAATTGACAAAAAAAGATATTAATAATAAAAAAATCTATTAAAAAAAAAAAGATTTCTTTTAAACTTTTAAAGAATCCTAAAAGTTTCACACAAAAATATTAAGCGGCACAACTGTTTATAGCATAGATAATAATAATAAACGTTCAGCAAAATCAGCATATTAGAACAATTTCTGAAGGATCACGTGATACTAAAAACTGAAGTAATGACTGGTGAAAATTCAGCTTTGTCATTACAGGAATAAAATCATGAGCATAAGAAACTTCTTTTAAAAAAACAAAACAAAAACTATTATTACCAACCCCAAACTTTTGAAGTGTGGTGAAATGTTCCTTTAAGTTTGTAGATTGCAAATATTGCAATTTAATTCACATGCTTAATTTTAATAGTTCAACTTTATCGCACCATAATACTGTCTGCCAAAGGCCAAGTAAGTATGAACAGTTTAAAGCAATTTTCCAAATCGGTCTCACTAATCTAGAACTTATAAAAATGGTCTTTTTTAAAAACTAATGTCTTACCTTCTTCATGCTGCTTCTTTTAGATGGCTTCGCTCCCATCATTTGTATTTCTCTAATTCTCACTGCTCCAACTCTTTCTTGTCATCTCTGTCCCTCCCTCTGTCCCTCCCCCTCCCTCTTTATCACTCACTCTTGGTTCCTGTCCTCAGAATATTACATAAACTTTGCGACACACGATCCCTGTCATCAGAATATCCCAAGAGGGGGCGGAGTTGCTTAAACAAGAGGTGTTGGGTAGTGATGCTAATACCACTAAAACAATCACGGCATGTTTTAGGTGTAATGAGACCTATTCCTTTAACCAGAAACTGTATTCCACGGTTTTCTGAGCACTCTAATCTTAATGCTCTCAGACCTGGCATCTGTTTCCTCCCTTTCCACACGTTTTTTTTATCCCCTTTCTTTCTTTCTCCATGTTATTACACATCCTCATTTTGCCTTGTGACAGACTCTAATCGCACTTGTTCTACTGCAAGTGACTGGCACGGTACAAAACAGGACAGGATGGAGGGATGAGAAGAGAAATAGATAGAGAGAGAGATAGAGAGAGAGAGCAAAGGGGTGGGAAAGGTCTTCATAATCCGCAACATTCCAGATTACATGGTGAGTGCAACGCAGCTGGCAGTGCTGATAAGGGAATGTAGGATTGTAGAAAGATTGTAGAGAGCAGGTAGACAGCCATCAGATGGTTTTTAGAAGGGTGGTGAGCTGCAGTGTCAGGGGTCAAAGGTCAAAAGGGTCAGAAGAGAGGATAGATGGATCAGTAGATGAAGCCAAATCAGTACTTATTATGCATGTCAGTGTATAAAACAGGACAATAGTGAGGATATAATGCAAAAATAGCAATAAGAGAGAAGATGGAGTGTAATAGTCACACTTTTTACTGTGGTGAATGTCTGAAAAAGATGTAAGTCATATATTACTATTTTGCACTATAGCATTAAAAATGACATGTTGTTTGTCCATTTTCCTGAAAGTGAAATACCATCTAAACAAACTAAACAAATAAAAACTAAATTATAATCCCCAGACCCATCAACATGGTTGTTTGTTTTGCTCTAATCTACTCAAAACCCCCAAATATGATATTCTGGACAAAGATTTAATTCTTGGTATTAGAGGGAGAAAAAACATTTACAGACTGACTTACTTTATAGTGTTACGATTAACATCAATACTAGTGAACACTGGTGGAAATTAAATGTTTGTCTATGAGATTAGATAGGTTTAAACATGCAGGTGAGTGCAAAACATGTTTTTTCCCCCTGAGATCTCTTAGCTTTTTCACCTCTCCTACCCAGAAGTAAGATGAGTTTTTGGCCCAGATCAAGATATTACTGTATTCAATGCAATATTACCATGTAATCTCTTTAGATCCCATGTTAGGCTTTCTCTCACATTCTCTTTTATACATAACAAAGATATTTTAAGATCAAGTTAAAGATAATTGTGTTTAAAAGCTCTCTGGGTGAAGACAAAGTAGGCATACAAAAGGTAGAGATCTAGGGCTGTTTTGTAATACAACAATATGGCATTTCAGTGATATATTAGATTTAATAGCATAGACGTACAAAAGCTCCCTAGCACAAGAGGGCGGCGTTATTTCAGTGAATTATGATGTGTGCCCTTGTATATGTGACCCAGGACCACAAAACCAGTCATAAGAGTCAATTTTTTAAAATGTAGTTCTATATATCATCTGAAGGCCGAATAAATAAGCTTGTTAGAAGAGGACAATATCTGGCCGAGATACAGCTATTTGAAAATCTGAAATCTGAGGTTGCTAAAAAATTAAAATACTGAGAAAATCGCCTTTAAAGTTGTCCAGATGAAGGTCTTAGCAGTGTATATTACTAATCAAAGACAGTAGGTAACTGACAAAATATCTTCATGGAACATGATCTTTACTTAATATCCTAATGATTTTTGCCATAAAAGAAAAATCATTTTGACCCATACAATGTCTTGTTGGCTATTGCTACAAATATACCCATGTTACTTATGATTGGTTTTGTGGTCCAGGGTCACATATGTGTACATGAATGGTTTAAATATGAATAATGTATATTTCTTTATCTATTTTAGAAAAGATTGATCTTATGCACCAAGTAGAATAAGCTAAATCTAGAGCTATGTATTTGGATTCTTCAGATTCCTTTGTATCTACCCTCAGCAGCTGCATTATGGGAATATAACCACTAGGGGGCATCAAACAAGCATTTTTAATATTCCGTAATGATGCACAAGGCACAATTTCATATTTTTCATAAGGTGTGGAAAGAAATTTACAGAATTGTGTGGATTTGGTAACATTAAAAGAGTGTAAAATAAAATAATAAAATTACCACACAAAACTTTGGACTTTCTTTATTTTGTCATTATCTTAAAGACCTTTTGTTCTAAAGGCTTCTTGCGTAAATGCTTAAAATTAGTTTTGTATACATATGCCAGTTGTGTGTATGTAAAAAAACTAAAACTATAATTATATTAGGCCTACCTTTTTTTAAATGGATGAGTTGGCCTTGAGTTAAGGACAAGCAGTCAACAAGTGGAGAAGGATGATGATGCTTTCAGTATGAACTAACCAATCACAACAAATATTCAAATGACGCAACTTCATTTTTTCCGTGCTAAGAACTAAACAAAAGATCAAAAAAGAAAGCCTCCTTTCTAACGATCATTAAATGAGGTCATATGTCAAGCCAAATCAGCTTAACTGCGTTATAAATCATGCTTTCAGACTTTGGAATGAAAAACAGATTACCGAAGGATCTCGAGTCAAAACATGGCCTTAATGAAGCGGTGGAAGATAAAGTTCATCTAGGTAAGTAGATGTTAGATGGAATGGGGCTCTCCAATTATCCATAAATGGCCCACTGTGTTGGCTTGACAAATGTTTGACTTTAAAGTTTTAATATGTGAAAAAATAAAATACCCTGACCCCCAGAACAATTTATCTCTTTTAAAGTTGTTTATGTTGCTGAAATG
The DNA here is from genome assembly GCA_012976165.1 of Labeo catla. Classification (NCBI taxonomy): domain Eukaryota; kingdom Metazoa; phylum Chordata; class Actinopteri; order Cypriniformes; family Cyprinidae; genus Labeo; species Labeo catla. The sequence continues at coordinate 2,596,608 of VONZ01000022.1, read as the reverse complement.
GAAGACAAAAGTGTTAGCATGTTTGTGATGAAATACTCTATTTTATACTCAAAATACTCCAAAATGTTTACACCATTGTCATTTCCACCACAGAATACATTTTTTGTACATCATTTAGGATGTGGTAAAAATAACAACATGACTGGAAATGTTTTACCTGTAAAAGACTTTATTTGCCCAAAGGTTTCAAACAGTTAGCCTCTGGTTGGCATATTTTATTACTCTGCTGCTGTTTATCTGTACCAGAGTTGACTAACTGAGATGTCAGGAAGAGTTATCAGTGTATGGATGCATAATTTTCAGCAGAACAAATGGTAATTAAACTTCAATCTTCGATCATAAAGATTTACATATCAGCCTTTTTGGAAATTTCCTCATGTAGTGCCCGCTAGTGCCCAGCAAATCCGTGAACACCTTCAAGCACTGCTAATAAGGTGTCAAGTGACACCTTTAATCTAGAAAGGAGGCTACTATAAGTAATATAAAACACACAATACTCAACAAAGACTGGGTGTGTCTAAGATTTTGATTAGTACTGTTATACAACAAACATTGAAAGGAAAGGATGTAATCTTTATGACAGGTAAATTCTATAAAATTTTCTGCTGAATTCTGTGGGTGACGATAACACACACATACACTAAATCCCTAACTATAAAACAGAAGAACATTTCAGGTAGTGTATTTATACATTTTTATAATGAAACTCTAAAGATTAAAATACTTAATAGTTTTAAAAGATGAGAAATAACTAACCAATTAATGCATTAATGCATGGATTTTTCAAAATCATTGAAAAACTTTTCCTTCCTACATCACAGTTTAAAGACAAAAGAATTTAAGCAAAAAGCATGATTATATATGATGCATGTGAGTTTGAGTTTTCTTAAAAAAATGAAAATTACATTTTTAAGGCAACACTGCAGGTGAATAGGGTAAAAAAAAAAAACTAATAGTTATCACCTTGCTTACCCAGTTGATTGTTTACATTGATAATTGCAAACATTTTTCATCATAATTTAATGAAATATGTGCTAATTTGCATAAATTTCTAGTACAAAAATCTAAACACTTGATCAGTGTCAGTTTCAAAATTCTTGTTTATTTATTTATTTATTTTTTTTGACATATTAGAGTCAAACGTTTGTACAGAAGGAATTTTGGGTATCTCATTTTGTCACTCCGTAATTCAGGAAAAACTTAGAACAGACAGAAAACTATGTATTTTTTTTATAATTTTGGGGGGAATAAAATGTTGTATAAAATCAAGCAAATTATATATGAACAAATCCCTCTGTTAAAACCTTTAGGATATAGACAGGAATAAAAAAAGTTTGGTGTGTGTAAGTGCTACTGAAGTGGAGATTTATGGGTCAGTTTAGAAGAAAAACTCATTTTGAGAAAATAGGCTTTAAAAATATGGATTGCAATTAAAATCTGTTGAGACAAATAGAAAAAGTGCTATAAAAGATACACTTAACAGTGTCTTTTGGATGTTTTCTTTTCACTAGTCTAAAAAAACACTTCGGTATGTTTAGGTATGTTTTGATGCTGGTTTAAGATGATCCTTAGCTGGTTTAAGCTGATCCTTTAGCTGGTTTAAGCTGGTCCTTTGCTGGTTTATGCTGGTCCTTTTCTGGTTTATGCTGGTCCTTGACCAGCAACATGACCAGCTTTAACCAGCTAAGGACCAGCATAAACCAGCAAAGGACCAGCTTAAACCAGCTAAGGACCAGCTTAAATAGCAGGTTTTCCTAATGTTCCCCGTTGTCCCACCTTGACAACGGCCCTGACAGGCAGCACACACAGACCCCAGTCTCTATGGAAAAATGTTAATAAATGATTTCTCCTTAATTTCCAGGTATCAGTCAGTCTGCCATTCTCATTCCCTCCATCTCTCTGGAAACAACAACTCTAAACATATGGGTTTATGTGCATATCTGCATGCATGTAATCCACACTAACGTCAAAGAGTCAGTCACTCTCGGTTAAAGCACTGGTGCATCAAAGAGTGTCTTACTCTAAACCTTAGTCTTCGATCATCAGTGGACTAATCCATCTCTACTTTCACATTAATGGATCTGTAGGGGTTAATCTGCTCAGCACACAGTTCTCACTATTAGACACCCATGATTGTGCATTAACAAATTAACACCCACTTTCTGTATATCCTGTTTACTCACACATACATGCAAAGGCAGATTAGTGTCTTCCTATTGGCACACAACCACGGCTTACATTAAAACGTCACATTTTAAAGTGATAGTTCATCTAAAAGTAAGTCTTTATTTACTCACCCCTTGTATTCTTTCTTCTGTGTAACACAAGAGATGATATTTTAAGTAAATGGGGTCCAAAACATATTGTATTGTGTTGGGAAAAAAAACATTGAGCCATTCTTCTGAATGTCTTCTATTGTGTTCCACAGAATTCTAACTCTTAATTGTTTTTCATGTAATAAAGAACTAGCCAGCAACACAGTACAGTGCGGCTCCTAATTGAGTTACCCTTGGAGACCTGGTCTCTGATTGGTGGATTAAATTATTCTATTGTAAGACAGCCAGACAACTGACCTACAGACGGTGAAATGTAGAGCGTCTTGTTTCTGTTAAATCAAACAGCTTCTGTACTTGTTTATGTGTATATGTGTGTGGGCTATAGAGGAGATTTGGGTTGTCTGTTGTATATTGGTGGGCGGTCGATGGATTAAGGCCAAAAGACAAGAGAAGAGACATGCAACAGAGAGACACGAATGCCGAGAGAAAAAAAAGATGTCAACCGATGTCACTTTTTAATGTATGTAATGTAATGTAAAATATACATGCATTTTTGAGGCGGATCTACGATTAAACATACGCTAAAAGATATAGTTATAAATAAAGGTTCTTCATCAGTGGTTCCATGAAGAATCTTTAACATCCATGGAACCTTTTCAATGCACTAAAGGTTCTTTAGAATGGAAAAAAGGTTCTATAGATTCTTTCTTTTACGTTCTTTGGATTTTTTTTTTTTAAGAACAATTCAAAGGTTCTTTTTGAGGAACCCAAAATGGTTCTTCTTCTAGGTTTGGTGTGGTGGAAATGACACGACAAGTGAGGGATGGTGGTAATTTGTGTAAAAGAAGCCATGTAACAATAAATATTGAAATATTTTCTGATTATTTCATGCTGTATTTAGATCACCTTATGTTTTAATCTAATGAATTTCTATTTTCCATTTAAGGAATTTAAAAATGTTTCTTTGTAACTGTTTGTGAAATTTAGCATTTTCTGAGTGAAAATTAATTCTACAGCATATAAAGCACTTGAACATTAGCAAACATATAATGTGACTTTAATTTTTCTTAGAAAAAAAAGTTTGAAACTGTTAGTTTTAATATAAACCAACAAACCAGACATATAATTTCCTGTATCTAAGTAAATACTTTGTAGCAAAAGACAGTGACATTCTGATTTCAACATGCGTCAACATGCATTAGTTTTAGTGTTTAATTTGTGGTATGTTGGATGTCCCTTTGATCATAAAGCTGTTCCCACGTCTATTGTGTGATATGTTATTATTACAATGGCCAAAGCTGGAGTGTTTACGAAAGCGTTCTTGTGAGTGAATCAGTTTTTAGATCTGATCTCTTGAGTCGTTAATCTCACCCATATAATCCTCCCCTTCTCAATCAATCTCTCTTATTCTTTTTCTTTCATCCCTCACTCTCTTCTCCCAGGCATTCTCTCCTTTTCCTTTCCTTACTCTCAGTGTTTTTTTTTTTTTTTGACTGAATGATATGATATCCGAGATTCAATCTCTGCACTGTAGATTAGCTACTATTGCCCAGACTTATGTCTTTCTTGGCATGTTGAGCATAAGACATTGTTACTAGATTCTGTGGAAGCCTGTTTCTGCCACTGAATAAAAAATACAAAAAAGTTTGTGACTTTTTTACAGTTCTGACTTTTTTTTTTTTCATAAAAAAGTAATAGGAATTGTGAGATATAAACACACAATATTGCAAGTTCTAAAATCAGAATATGGACTCTTTGACCTTTTTCTCAGAATTGTGATAGAAACTCACAGTTGTGAGAAACAAAGTCATAATGGCAAGATAAAAACTTTTTGAGTTTATAGCTATTCTGACTTTTTTTCCTCAGAATTGTGAGATTAAACTTGCAATTGAAAAATGGCTGATATGTTCTCACAATGTTTTACCTTTATAACTCGCAATTGTGAGTTTATATCATGCAATTCTGAGAAAAAAAAGTCAGATTTGTGAGTTTATATCACACAATTCTGAGAAAAAAATCTGAATTGCGAAATAAAAAGTCAGAGACGAAACCGGCTTCCATAATATTCTGACTAGGGCTGCAACAATTCCTCGATTTTATTTGAGTATTTGATTTTAAAAAATCCATGATTGCATTTTGCCCGTGTCGAGTAATAAGCGAAATAGTGGAAGTGGTGTGTTCCACATACACTGTAAAAAGCTTTTACCAGTTTCAACCTAAAAACTCATGTTTAGCAGCTGAGTTAAATCAGCTTAAAAGTACAAGTCATTTAAACATATTTTGATTGAGTTGAACTGTCTCATCTCCACTGTCCTATCAAAGAAAAATGGAAAAAAAAAATCATAATAAAGCATAATGCTATTAAGCATTCACAAACGCTACGATACAATTAAATAAATATATGCGATGCAGGTTTAATACATTCGCTTTAATTATTTACATGCGTGTATATTAAGTATGTAGAGCGGCTCCAGACACAGTAAAAGCTGCTGCACAAACTGTTATCATTTACATGTGAGGAGCATCTCAAACTCCATCTCTGCATGTTATTGTGAGTTTGGGTTTATTAAAACATTCATCTGGGAACGCAACATGCGTTATTCATTAGATATATAAGGTAAATCATTTATGAACCTATTCAAACACAGGAGGATACCTCAGAATCATTCTCAATATGCTAACTGTTCATCACGATTTCAAAATAAAAGTTTAATCCCTCCTGAGTTTACACGTTTTGATGTCCACATATTCAAGAAATTAGTGGCTGTAGCTTTTCTATCATAAAGAAATGGCCAAATATTAAAGATTAAGTGGACATTTGATTTAAATGTTGTTGAGTCAATAATAAACAAGAATTAGATCGTGCAGTAAAGTGTAAAAACAATCGTCAGGCCTTTGGCGCCCTCTGCAGGCATTTGTTATAGTGCATAATGTACAGTATTTCTATTTGTTTATAACACATTATGTATTTTAACAGTATTGTTTATGTATTTTAAGTCATTTTAAAGGCTATTGTTCACTTAGGTCTATTTTTATTACTACTATATATATATAATTAATAATTTATCAGTCATTAACCTTCTGAGAAACTTCAAAAGCTTTTTAAAATCTTTTAAAAATTAATATTATTAATGTTATTGTGTCAGCCCTGTTCAGAGCATTTGAAGTTTGAGAAAAGTCTTCACATCTAGTTTGGCTAGCCTCACTCTAGTGAATGAGTGAAAAGTGAAATAAAGGGATTTAATGGAAAGGTGTGCTGGTTGATATGCATTCATTATGTTTTGGAACACAAGCTTGAAAGAATGAGGTGTGGTGAATAACAGATAATACATAATACTATTTCACCTTTTCCTCCAGTACAGAGCCATAATCCTCTGAAAGCAGAGAGTTTGTCAGAATATGATTATTATGATTACTGTTGTGTGAAAGGGTTTAAGAATGAATAAACGACTGACTGGAAAGAGTATGTAAGGGGAGTGTAGATGAAGATTTTACAGCAATGAACAATGGTGAAGTGCTTACCATTTATTTATTTATTTATTTATTTATTTTTGAATTTGTCATAATTTTTTATTTTGTTTTGCAAGAACATACTAATTTAGTTTGTCAGGCATCTGATTTGACCAACATTTGATCAAATTCAGCATTCAAAAATCAGCTTTTTTGACCAACTTTGATGTCCAATTAAGAGAGCTACAATGTCATGCTAACAAATAAGTAACGTTCTAGAAAGAGTTTTCATTTAACATCATGCATTTAAACATTAAACTTTAAAGAGCACAATTTTAAAACTACAAATAATCCAGAAACTACAGAATCCTGACTAACAAACTTTGAGTTTGTAGAGCAAAAACTCAGTCATCATTATAAGCCTATATAAGCAGCACTTATTGCATTGTCCTAGTGACAATTCTTCCAGCATCCTTCCACTTTCCCATCTCCTCCTCTATTTCTGTTATTCTCCCTCTATGTAGTACCACAGTGAGGGGTTGAACTTGGAGCTCAAGCTGAGCCTTGGATTCAGACCTTCATTGAGGACAGCAAGCCAAATTCGTTTACCATTAACTGGATGGGCAGGCGAACTTGTGAACGTCTTTGATGTCCACCAACTCTTTGTCATGCTTAACTAACCATTCCAGAGTTAAGCAAACCAAACATTTGTTTAAATCACGGCCATGACTGACAATACAACAGCTCACAGATCACCTCAGCGCAACACAAATACATGATTAACTTGTTGTGTGACCCAGCAGTCCCATACCTGACCAAAGACAGATGCCACAATGGGTCTGAGTTTCCTGCGCTCCGTCTCGACTCTGAGGGGCTCTGCGTCAGGTTCAGTGGGCGAGTTCAGACTGAGGGTTTTGGTTTTGGGTGGCCGTTTGAAGCTGCCGCCACCCGAAGAGGTGCTCCATCTCCTCAGCTTCTCTATCTTCTTCCTAAAGGACCCCTACATTTACAGTATGGAGAGAAAAATTCAATTATCCTATTACAAATGTGGGAACCAGGACTAGTTGTCACATGGGCTATACACTGCCATTCAAAAGTTTGGGATCAGTAAGACTTGTAAGGTTTTTGAAACAAGTCTCTTATGCTCATCAAGGCTGCATTTATTTGATAATAATACAGTAATATTGTGAATTGTTATTACAATATAAAATAATGGTTTCTCTTTTAATATACCCTAAAATCTAATTTATTTCTGAGCATCATTACTCCAGTCTTCAGTGTCACATGATTCTTCAGAAATCATTCTAATATGCTGATTTATTATCAATGTTGGCAACTGCTGTACTGCCAAATATTGTTTTGGAACCTGTGATATTTTTTTTTCAGGATTCTTTAATAAAAAGTTCAAAAGAAAAGCATTTATTAAAAATATAAATCTGTTCTAACAGTGTAAGTCTTTGCTATCACTTTTTATCAGTTTAACACATCTTTGATGAATAAAAGTATTAATTTCTTTCAAAAAAAGTGAGAATAAAAATGTAGTGACCCTCCAAACTTTTGAACGGTAGCGTGTATTGTTAGAAAATATTAATATTTTAAATAAATACTGTTTTTTACATTTTATTCATCAAAGAATCCTGAAAAAAAGTTTCACAGATTCCAAACACATATTAAGTAGCATAGCTGTTTTCAACATTGATAATAAATCAGCATATTGGAATGATTTCTGAAGGATCATGTGACACTGAAGACTGGAGTACTGATGCTGAAAATTCAGATTTGATAACAGGAATAAATGAGATTTTAATGTATATTAAAAGAGAAAAATGTTATTTTACATCGTAATAATATTTTTAAATATAAAACTTTAATTCTGTATTTTTGACCAAATGAACTCAGCCTTGATCAAAAGAAATTTCTTTAAAAAACATCAAAAAATCGTACTGATCCCAAACTTTTAAAGGGGAGTGTATATCAATAACAGTGAGAGATTGAGGCAAGTACAGTTGTACAAACACTTGTACATTATTTTATTTTTTTTTTTAAATTCTGTCCTCCCATAAACTATTGTATTATAGACTACCATTTCAATTTTTATAAATGATTATATTATACAATGCTAAAGTTTGGGGTCAGTAAGTGTGTGTCGTTGTTGTATTAATGAATCCTGAAAAAAATTAGCAGCACAACATTTTAACTAATAATAACTATAGGCTATGCGCTCTAAGAAACGTTAACACATACACAATGTCAATCTGACTTACTACATTTTTACTCAGTCGTGCTTCATCTAACAGGCTAAGGCTCAAAGGTCACGTACCTTTTTGACAATCTTGTCTTGAGGAACCTCGATGGTTTCCATGCTGCCTGCTTCCATTGACATCTTTCTCTGTGATGACTGATGAGCATTAATGCTTTTCTATGGCTCTGTGTTTCTTCTGTCAGTTTAGATTCTGTTGCAGAAAATTACATTGAGTGTTTCCATCTCTGGACATCACTCGCCCCTCCTCTCTCTCTCTCGCTCACATTCTCATCATTCAATCTGTTCCTCTCTAATACGGTCCCTCCATCTCTCGTTTTCTCACGCTCATTCTTATGTAGGTTTTCTGTCTCCTCCTCTTTTACTGTATAGATGCTCTGTGTCAAAGAAATATAGATAATATTTTCCCATTTCCAGATGTATGACACATACATGTGAATTCATAAACAATAACACAAGAAAATTTAGATTCTAATCATTTTAGTTATTTTTTGATCAAGAGAAAACAGATTCTCCCAAGCATATAACTTACATACAGTGTCATTTTATATCTCAGTCTCACCTTTTTAGTAGTGGGACACATTGTTGAAGGCAAATTAAAATTAATTTCCACTTCGTTCACACAACAACTGTATTTATTTAGTCTCATCAGACAGTAGATTGATGTACTGGCAGTTTGTGATTAGACTGTAGATAAGGAGAAATGTTTCATCTCTCATTCTTTTTCCTGATTTACATCTGATTTAATCCTTTATCCTGTCTCCTGCTCTCTCACGAAATCCTCTTACACGTTCATGTTCTTGTCTATAATTTTTCATCCTGTATTTCCACCCAACACCATTTATTTATATTGTCACATCTATGTGGGTCATCCATTTATGGAAGTCATTTACCTTCTATAAATGTTGCTTACCTTTTGTTGAAGACTCTAAGATTTTTAATTAATAGTACCAGTATTAGTAACACTTTTACAAGATATATAAGTTCATGAATAGTCATTTGTGGGAATAATGCCGTTATTTTTATTGCATTGCTATCTGTGTTGCTTATTTTGTTATTTTGTTTGTTATTTCTTTGCATCTTAGTTTATTATTTAAAAAAAAAGACCTTTTTGAATCATTTTTGATCATTTTATGTGTGCTGTCCAGGCAAATGCTAAAAATCCAATACATCAAATTTTAGTTTTTAAATTGCAGTTCAGTATTGTCAACAACCCATACACCCTTCTGGAAGCATCTTCTGAAGTCAGACCTCAATCATAAACCAGATGTCCTGACAAGCATCAGTTTAAGTAAGTACGTGTAAGACTCACATTCCAGTGCTTTTGTTCACAGGTGAGGGTTTTGTCATGTACTTAGCACGCATATCCTGCACAACAGTGATGTTATGTAAGATTTAAAGGGGTCATCGGATGCAAAGTTCACTTTTACATTTTGTTTGAACATTAATGTGTGTTGACAGTGTATGTACACATCTACCCTATAATGATAAAAATCCATGCAGTGGTTTTTAATAATAATATCCCCTTTTTCAAATCGAGCCATTCTCGAGCCATAGTCGGTGGGGCGTCACGCATCTGACATCTGAGCCGCTGAAGATGTAGTGGATTACGTTTGTTTGTAAATGGAATGCGGCTCCCGATCTACATATATCCATCTATGTTCGCGCAAATCATTCGTGATCCAGCTTCACTTACAGCAGAAGTGAGTATAAGGGTTTTTTAATGAATCTTTGCGATCGCCTTTCCTAATAACGTGCTAGTTAACAAGTTTAGCGGCTAAACGTGGCTAAATGCGGCTAAAGTAAACAGGCTCGTCACTCCACAAAGAGAAGAGAGGGGCGGGGCAAGCAGAGCTCATTAACATTTAAAGCAACCTCGACCAGAACAGAATGATGTTTGCAGAGCTGATTTTGACAAGGTAAAAAAGGTGTTATTTTCACTACCATCGAGAAATTTTACCCAAAGCATGTTATAGCCTTTTCATTAAGACCCTAAAGAATCATATCAACTTGTGGAAAATGGGCATCCGATGAGCTGTTTAAAAAGGAGTATGAAGAAAAAAATCCACAGAGATCCCTATGATCTGCATTTGTACATTTTGTTCTGATCTCAAGGAACTTATGTCACATTCACAGAGATGCTAGAGATGCATTCAGTTTATAATCTGATTGTTGTTAAGACTGGTGCAACAATCAAAAATTGACATTCAAAGGCAGCTTATTTAAAAAAGGAGCATATTTAATAGCTAAGGGAAGAATGTGCAGATATGAGTTCTCGCTATGCATGTATGCGTCATTGAACTCGTACACTCCATTGTAAAACGCTTCTTGGTTTGTCTGCTGTTTTTGTCCTAGAGTGCTCAGAGTAGCTGCAAGCTGCTAGTGATGCATACATGGAATTTTAATACCACTAAGAGCATCTGTTTCATACTGTTACAGCATAGAGCTCACTCTTTTACAGCTTAAAACGTGAACTGTTCCGTCTGTCCACTCTATGCTCCATCCGTTCAACAATTTCTGTTTTTTTTTCCCCTCTCACGTGATCCCTTGCAAACTACAGCTGGTGATTAAAAACTGGGTCAACACTAATGGAATACAGAAGATGCTGTGGAAGTTTTGTACAGTACAAAACTATATTAAATAAACCATATTAAAAGAATGTTTATTATAGATTTTGGTGGGAAATGAGGAAGAAATATTTGAGATTCTACACTATTTCAAGGTCATTTATAAAGTAAGCAAATATATAATGTTGATCATCTGAGCTTTTTTAGATTTTCTTGCTTCCATTGAAACACATGTTTCTTTAGATCATCTTAAATCATCCTGGAGAACATGATCATTAGGTTTTACCCAAACCTGTCAAGTTGGCCTGGCAACTCGTGTACTGCACACCGTTCACAAAAATCTAAATAATCAAAAACAAACATTTTTAGTGCTGTCAAACTCATTCATCATGATCAGTTGCACACAGTATTAAAGTTTGTGTTTACATAATGTGTGTGTACTGTGTATATGTGACCCTGGACCACAAAACCAGTCTTAAGTCGCTGGGGTATATTTGTAGCAATAGCCAAAAATACACTGCATGGGTCAAAACTATTGATTTTTCTTTTATGGCAAAAATCATTAGGAAATTAAGCAAAGATCATGTTCCATGAAGATATTTTGTAAAATTCCTACTGTAAATATATCAAAACTTAATTTTTTAATTAGTAATATACATTGTTAAGAACTTTATTTGGCTATCTTTAAAGGTGATTTTCTCAATATTTTGATTTGTTTGCACCCTCAGATTCCAGGTTTTCAAATAGTTGTATCTCGACCAAATATTGTCCTATCCTAACAAACCATACATCAATGGAAAGCTTATTTATTCAGCTTCCAGCTGATGTATAAATTTTTCAGTTTTGAAAAATTTACCCTTGTGACTGGTTTTGTGATCCAGGGTCACATATTTGTATGTATACAGTTGAGGTCAAAAGTTTACATCCCCCTTTTAGAATCATTAAAAATGTTTATTATTTAACCTGAATATAAGGGATCATAAACAATTCATGTTTTTGTTTATTTAGTACTGACCTGAACAATATATTTCACATTAAGGTTGTTTACATATAGTCCACAAGAGAAAATAATAGTTGAATTGATAAAAATGACTCAAAAATTCACATCCCCTTGAATGATCCACAGCTGTGTTTTTTTGATTGAGTCCCTTGTTTGTCCTGAACAGTTAAACTGCCAGCTGCTGTTCAGAAAAATCCTTCATGTCCCACAAATTCTTTGGTTTTCCAGCATTTTTGTGTATTTTCACACCAAGAACAACTGAGGGACTCTATTACAGAAGGTTCGATCGCTCAATGATGTTTCAGAAGGAAAAACGATGGATTAAGAGCGTTTGAACCTGCTGTAATAGTTGCATATGAGTCCCTCAGTTGTTCTCAGTGTGAAAAGATGGATCTCAAAATCATATAGTCATTGTTGGAAAGGGTTCAAATACACAAAAATGCTGGAAAACCAAAGAATGTGTGGGACCTGAAGGTTTTTTCTGATCATGCGATTAATTGTGATTTTTAGAATGCAATACATATTATTTGTAGTAGAAGGGCAATACTGTTTCATGCAATGAAAGTGAATGGTAACCACAGCTATCAAGCAAGATTTTAAGTGATTATTAACTTCGATTACAGTCTGTTCTTCGCAATCATATGACTTCATAAGACAAAATATAGCTCAAAATAAAATCATATCTACTTTTTTTTATATCACATTTTTTGGTTTACCTTTGACCGTTGTATAATATAGATTTGTATTCTATTGTTTTCTAGTGAAAAGTAGTGTTTCTAAGCTGTATCCTAGATAAATATTGTGTTTTTCTTGCTAAGAAGCTCAGAACAAAACACAAAATATGCTGATAAGAAGCTTCTAGACAAATATTGATGTTTTCAGTCTCTTTTTGGCTAATCTGTATGTTGTATGAAACTGCAGTCCGGTTTTCTGTACCTCTGCCACTGAATATTTTTAGTAATGCTATCTGTGTATGTGTGGCATGGGTTAAAATAAGCAGTAATTTGTGTACATATCATCTCAGCAAAAATCTTGCATTGAAATGCTTTTATTTCCAGTGTGTAAATATTTGTATTAAAATAAAAAGTTATAAGATATAAAAGACATAAGCTTAACATGCTTTGCAGGGATTTGACGAACAGAAGTGGAATATTGAGTAACTAATCACAGTGAGGATGCTTTAAGTACCTTGAAGTACTGCAGTGCATGTCAACTTGCAAATTCTTGAACACATCTTGGGGAAACATGGTTGCATCCTGACACTTTAACACTGGATGGATTATGGCGTTCACATAGGTGATGAGGGACCCTCGGCATCTCATTTATGGCATTTTTTAGTCTTAATTGTCTACCGACTGTAAACTGTTAGTGTTACTGTTTTACAGTTGCATGTGCAATCATTTTTATGGTTCACTGAATAAACAGTAAAAACATTAAACATGTTAAAGTTTATTTGGATTTTACAAAATTATCTTTAAAATACAGCATTTTGAAAAATGGGTGTTCTTTTTTTTGTTGTTGAGTTTTATATATATATATATATATATATATGTAGTCAGGAATCTGAACAATGTCAGAGAACAGGCTTTTGTTTTCAGTTCATTCGTGTTTACCAGTGGCAAGGGCATACTCTCTTTAATATTCCCAAAATCACAACAACCTCAGAGGTAATCCAGCATGACCATGGCTTAAATCAAACCCAGTGTAGCAAAGAGATGCAGAAAAGATAAAGGCTTATAAGGCCATCCCATGATTGTGACCTCTTGTTGGTAGTCAGAAACATCATTTGTTACTACCTAAATATGTTATTCCACGACATAAAGTCACATTTTGTCATCTCTCTTTCCCTCATTGTTGAGACTGCTTTTAAAGTCAGAGATTTATGGAACCCTGTGAACCGCGTCGGATGCGGCTGACACCGGAAGAGCTTGGTGAAGAGGGAAACAATGAATTATTCCTGATCCTTTGTGTAACCCGTACTAAGGGTCCAGCTTCCTCCACCAGCCCCTCGAAAAGTGCTTCCAAACTTTGTCGGATTCGAGTGGAGAAGTTTGGACAGCTGAAAGTGTAGATAATCGGGTTCAACACAGGGTTCAGGAAGGAGAACGTTGTCGCGACAGGTAAGGACACCTCCACAATGTCTGTTTTGTACTGAGCCGTCACCTCCAGCAAGCACAAGACGTGGTAGGGCACCCAGCAGAGTATGAAAGTTGCGATCACTGAGATGACCATCTTCATGAAACTTTGTGAGAGTCGAGTGGTGTTTTGTTCACCTGGCGAAAACAGGCTGCGGAAGAATTCTGAGGATTTTGGTTTGCAATTGCTCGTACCCAGCCGTCTACTCTCAAGCCTCTTCCTGCGAGCTCGCAGGCGTAGAACAATGATAGTGTAACTGACGGCGATGATGACCAGCGGTACAACAAATGCCAGCAAGACTTTAGACACTGCTGTTGCTGCCTGACGTACCTTACAGTCTGTGTCCAGTGTGCCTGAGGAGCGATAGAGTGCAAAATTGTGATAGCAGAGTTTGCGGCGATCCTGCTTTTCCACGACGGAACGAAACATGAAATACGGAAACGCATTAACCGCTGCCCAAGCCCATCCTAGACCACAAATCTTCCATGCTGCCGACACATTGCGGTGGTTCTGAGTCCAAACCGGTTTAGTCACTAACAAACAACGGTCCAATGATATCACAGCAAGTAGGAAGGCAGAAAAAAACATGTTGAGGAAAAAAATGGAGGCCTGTGCAGCACACAGTGCGCCGCCCAACTCCCAGCTGTGGTTCATCAATAGGTAATGAGTGAAAAGAGGCAGGGTGAGCATGGTTAGGAAGTCCGACAGTGCCAGATTGAGGACCCATACTGCCGCTACTGTCTTGCGTCGAAGACGGAAACCAAGAACCCACAGCACCAATGCGTTTTCCAGAATGCCAAGAGCAGATACCACACCATGGATGCTCGCCACTGCCAAGTTTACACTATTGTCTTTGTTTAAGGTATTATTGATCATTGTCTGCAGAAGAGGGCAGTAGTGCTCTGAGAGGGATGATGGACTGGTGGTGGAATTAGGAACGAATGCAGAAGTCATTGCTGTCACACAACAAAAAGAGAGAAAAAATATTAATATATTTAATTACAGCCTTCTGCAATGAAGCATAAGTCTGTAAAACATTTATGTGCTTTTGAAATGTGTGTGTATCTGGTATTCCCTACGTTATGGGGACCAAATGTCCCCACAAAATTAGTAATACCAGTAAATTTGGACCTCGGCAGACATCTTTTGGTCCCCATGAGGAAATTGCACAGAAGTTTTTTGAAAATCTAAAAATGCAGAAAGTTTTCTGTGACTGGTAGGTCTAGGGGTAGGGTTAAGGTAAGGGGATAGAAAAGTTTTTACAGTAAACGAAACTAGCATGCCTATGTAATAGACTTGTAGTCAAGACCGCCTAAACCGAGACCAAGACACTACCAAGACCAGAAGGTATCGAGACCAAGACAAGACCAAGACCAAGACCAAGACAGACCATGTCAAGACCAAGACCAAGTCGAGACCAAGACCGATACCAAGTCGAGACCGGAGAAAAAAAACAGACTAGTGTTGAAGCTACGCAATAACTTGTATGAACAGCAGCATACTAGAGTTCAGCCGCAGTTTACATTCAATACATATTAGACGGTATTACTTCAACTACAGGCAGAGCAATACAGAGACAGACCATGTCATGTGTGTGACTGAGCTCACTGTAAATGTTTTTTCAGACTGGGTGAGATCCACTATGTGTAGCAATTGTATGACGGCTAGGGCTGGGCGATAAAACGATAACGATATGTATCGCGATAAACACGTGATCGATATCAATAAAAAATGTGTTGGATAAAACGTTCGATATTTTTTATTCTTCTGTGTCGGAAGAAAACAGAGGTTGCGAAGCAAGTTTGGTTGCATTAACAAAGGCACTCGCTCTCTGGTAACCTAGCAACGTAGGGAGTGACACGCTAACAGCCAATCATGTAACAGTATCAACTTTCGTTGCGCCATATCGTTGTCTCGTGCTGGTCTGCTGGATTCCTCTTCATAAGCAGAAAATGAGTGCCGCAGCGAGCGAGGAAATTTTAAATAAAAGAGGAAAAGTCAGCTCGCCAGTATGGCAGTTTTTTGGATATTATAAGTCTGACCGTAGTCAGACCAATGTCGTCTGCAAATTATGCAAGACCGTCGTCCCCGCCAAGACTGGTAATACCACGAACTTGATGTACCACCTTAGCCGCGCTCACCAAGAATTTTGACCGATTAATACAATCAGTTAAACGGTTTAAAAGGTCTTTTTTCAGTTATTTATCAAAATATTTTAAAACGTTTTTTGGATGGTTAAAGTAAAATGAAATTGCATTTTTGAGAGAAAAAAGATAAATCGCGTAGGCCTATAACGTTAAGTCGTATTTTATTATTACATTCAGAAAGACACCAGGTCGCGAAATATTTACAGTACACTATAAACATAGGCTAGGCTATTTTAGTTCCCCTCACTCCACAAAAATAATTTCAATTTAACAGTATTTAGAAACGAACAAAAATGAAAAATATAAGAAGCTAGGGGACAAGCAAAAACGAAACCATTTAGGGTAAAGCGAAACTGAAACTAACATTGGGTCTCTCACACGACACAAATCCAGTGTCTCTGTATTCAAGATGTATTTGAATGCTAAAATATTATTTATTATGTAAACCTGGTTTTGTACTTCTCGCATTACAATATCCACATTAAAAAAAATGTTTGGAATAATATCACGGCAGTACGTTGATAACGATTAAGCAGTGTGATTTTTTTTTTTTTCTCCCATATGTTTGGCTGATTGTGTGTGCGCGTGCGGCGCCGGCGCAATCACTTTATTTTTTTCCTTCTAACAGGGGAAACAACTCTTTACAGATAATCGAAACTGTAAACGGTTCGCTGTTTGTAAAATAAAGAAAAATAGGATGCCGCTTTCAGCCGTCTTCCTTTCGCGCAGCACAAAAATGTACCAAAACTCTGCATGCTAGCTACTTGTTGCACTTTTTTTGTTTGTTTGTTTGTTTTATTAAGTAAAAATAATTATCGTGTAGGCCTATTCATTCATTATATATAAATATAGCCTAGCTTTATAATGTTTTTCTCCATTCGCAGAGGCGCTGCAGGTGGTGCGACGTGTCCATGTGAATCCTCATGTTCTGTTGTTTGCTGCTTTTTGCACATGTAAAATTAATCCCGGTAAACAAATGTTGGTATTTTAACGAGTCACAGACACTTATCCTTTCTAAAATAATTAAATTCTAATTTTAAAAAATCTTGTCGGTTAACGGTTAATAATCGGTTAACACGCCGTGTAGCTTTTTTTTTTTTTTTTTTTTTTTTTGAGCGTGTAGTACTGCTAAATCCCCGACCACTATGACGGTCTGAGACAGCGAGACTTGACAAGACCGAGAGGTCCGAGACCAAGACAAGACCAAGACCAAAGACCGTCAAGGCCGTGACAAGACCGAGACCACGTAAAAGTGGTCTCGAGACCAAGACCGGTCTCGAGACATACATCACTACTATGTAATGTCCCCATAATGTGTGTGTGTGTGTGTGCATTTTCTCATCTATGAGATCTTCCACCAGGTGTTTTATTGCATACACTCCAGGGTTGGAAATTAACAAGGGCTTGTGGCAAAATGTCACCAAAATGAACAAGAATGACTCATAAATTCAAGTTAAAATGAATCAGTTCAGTTAAAAATGTACTGCTCAGTTAAAAAATGTACTACGTCTGTCCCGATTAAAATGAAATGTGAAAATAAAATGAAAAGTGTAAATTCCTGGAATTACATTCAGATTCGCTCACACTGCATCAGACTGCTTTTACACGCTGTTTTGTGAGGCATTGAGCCTTATAACCAATCAAACGCGTTTCTGAGGAATGCATTGACCAATCAGAGATGCTTAGATTAGTCCGCGTTGAAAATGCGCCAAGGAGCTGTGTCGAGTGCGCACGTTCGCAATTTCCCTCATTGTAAAGAACACAGTGCAGATACGATGTAAATAAAAGATTTATTTCGTAGCTTCAGTGACTATAACGGGAGTTTTTGCATAACGTGCGCTAGAATAGACTAATGTTATGAACCAACATGTTTGTTTGTGAAGCCAGAATGTGACATGGCCTAAACGCAGACACTGAAACAAAAATGTTTTATATTGTTTTCTATATCGATATTAATGTTCATTATTACAATATAAAAAGCAATAATCTACAATAATGATTTTTGTCATAACATTGCAACCCCATGAGCTCCTGTTTTTTTTTACATGTATCATTTAGATAACATTTTAAAATGACAACATTTTAAAATATTGATTAAAGTAATTGGGTAAATCTAAAAGTATTTGACATTAAACACAAGATAGTGTGGTGATTATAATAATACATTGATTCTAAACATTGTCATCACAAATGTAAAAAACGCCCCTGGAAATCAGTTCCAGGGGACAAATATTGCCCCTAATGGAAAAGTTTCTGACCCTGATACTTTCATGGTTATGGACTTTTGTTTGTTTGTTTCTGTTTCTGTTCTCCTGCCTTAGTTTCATTGACCAAGTTTCCCATGCTGTCCTGATTACTTCACTCTGTTCACCTGTGCTCCTGCTATTAAGTCATTAGTCCTTATCTTTTGGTATAGGTACTCCTTGTTTCTGTTCAGTCCCAGGTGGTTACTAATGTTGATTTCTATGTAGTGTGTTGGATTACCCATTCTCCTGTGGATTTAAATTAAAAGCCTTTTAATTTTTCTTCTTGTTCTGCACTTTATATCATGTCTATGTGAGTGTTACAGAATAACCAAAGCCTGTGACGACTGACGAGCCACCACCAAAAAACAGAGCTGAGGATTGCCTCGGAGCCAGAGCTTCATCAATCGTCTGATCAAGTATGTGAGCCCATGTTGTGCTGAATTCTGATCCCTGCCAGATTATTACCCCCTAGTATTGGTAGCTGTAGGGTTTTATAGATTTATATAAAAAAAGCGTCTTGGATGATTCTTCTTAAGGGTTTACATGTACATATTCGTACCTAAAATGTACATATCGGTACATAAAAGTTACAAAAGTGTACAACAATATCCTGTGTTCTCTACATGTTATAGGGTGGATAGATGGAAGCTACTGCTCACCAAAAAAAACTGATTAAACTTTTGAACACATGATGAAACATGGTTGTGCAAGCATCATATCATGCTTCTCGTCAGCTGGGGGCTGGGGCAGTAGTCAAAACAGAAGCAATGAAAAGTGCCAAATACCAAAACATTTTGTTACAAAACTTGCAGGCATCCATTAAAAATCTGAAGATAAAGAGCGATTTCAGCTGCAATTACTCCAATCTTCAGTGTCACATGATCTATCAGAAATCATTTTAATATGCTGACTAAATATCTTTCAACAGAAGATTTTAAAAAAGAGCAAGGAAGAGGAAGAAATGTGGAAACACACAAACAGGATGCTGTGGTAATTAGTAATGACTCTCAAATTGGCTTTAAGGTTAAGCAATCTCTACTGACTTAACTGCATTTACAGTAATACTGTAATGAACCGTTTTAGTCTCTTAACTCTGTTAGCCTGTCTATGAGCTTTCTGTTCTGCTGCTGCTGTTTTAGCTTAGTTTTGTCTGGTGAGAAACATTACAACGCTTGCATCCAATACCTTAACAACAGTATCATTCTGAGGTAGGTTTAAAGTTTGTGTTTAGGCATGTGCATGGATGACTAAATAAGTGTTTTACGTAACAGCAATTATAGTATCACATTATGTTGCTAGCAGGCAGACCAAGTCTTGCCAAAATATTGTGAAATTCACTAAATCTTAACCAGAATTAACCATCAAGTTCACACAATCTCTTTTGAAAACTTATCAATCCTATCTAGCTAACAATGTCTTTAAAAACACATTTAGATTTATTGGTATCACAGTGTGTTAAAAAAGGAACATATCTCACACTTACAGAACAATCGGTGTTTTAGTAGAAATGATGGCTGCGCTGTGTCTACCATTCGCCTATCCTGCATCATTCATTCATGTCAGAGTTGTCACTTATTATTCCTCAGGAAAATCTTGGTGTTGATGTAAACCTACTATAGTTTCATTCAGGAGTGGTAATGGATCTCATTTTTCCTTGAAAAGTATCTTACAATGGGGCACTTCAGCATGTCAGTACCTGCCCCAAAATGTCTCTCCAACAACAACAATTACTTAGAAACAAGAAAAGGGTTTTGTCAAACGGGAAGGAGCCTTGGGAAAAAAAAAGAAAGTTAGCAATCAGGTTCATGAGAATTATAATGCAATGCGGGTATTTTTTTACCTAAGACTTAAGGATTGGTCCTTAGAAGAAACCTCCTGAAATACAGAACAATTGATTGTAAGTTTAATGTGTAATATTTTAGCACACAAATGGACAAAATATGTTTTGTTTATTCAAAAATTTTAAACCTCTGTAGTGTGTTTTCATTATGATTCTGTTTTGCATCAGTTTTTGTAATTTAATATTTTTCTGTTACAAACTGTATTTGACAGCAGCACTCAAACTGCATGCATGCTACAATTTTATGTAAAACATGATCTGTTCTCCAGCATGATTTGAGAATGTCATAAATAGCATCTTGTGCTTCACTGAAAACAGTTTATTTGCAGAATCTGTCATCCTCATGTTATTGCAAACCTGATTGACTTTATTTATTCATTGGAGCAAACAAGGTGAATTCTTTGATGAGTAGATGGCTACTTGTTTCAAGTATTATTTTAGTGATCCATGTCTGAGGCCAAACAATATAGCTTTGTCTGAGGAACAGACCAAAATTAGTCATCATTCACTAATAACCTTAACGATCAGACTGATGATCAGTTACATTACTTTAAAGTAATTGAAATTTTAATAGGGTAACTTGTAGGGTGACCACCTGGCAATAGGGCTGTTGCGGGACAATGCGGGACACGTGTGAGACTGATACATTTTCTACTGTTATGTTATGTAAATACTGATTGCATCCGTTGTCTTAATGCGCTGATCTGTGTTTCTGAGCGCGCACATGCAAACGAGAGAAAGCATCTTTTTTTTATGAGAATGAAGAGAATCCACTTGCGAGAGAAGAGATTTGTGCTTGCGCATTTTAATGCATTACAATAATGTTGAATAATGCGCTGCAGAGATTTGTCGTTAAAACAACGCCATAGAAACCGCTTCAAACAAACTATTAAAATAAGAGGAAAGTCTCGTCTGAAAGCTTCATCTATTTTATTTTTTTAAATTGGTTAAAATGAATGGAGAATATGCTGTTTTTCCGTGTGCGCTCGACCATTTTTCGTCGGTGGTTCTGGATCACTTGATGAGGTCCGCAAATCCTTTGTGCAGAAACTATGCCGCAAAAAGAATAAATAAAGAGCTTTCTTAAAAAGGCAAAAGAACGCATGGATGTTTTCTTAACGTTTAAAACCAACAGACTGATGAAAATGCGGGACATTTTCTCAATATGCGACATGCAGGACAAGGGGTGAAAATGCTGTGCGGCACAACGCAAAGTGGGACAGGTGGTCACCCTAGTAACTTGTAATCTGTATCAATGTTAAATAAGATTTTCAGGTTGACTTTTTTGGCTTTAATTCTGCCACTGTTGTCTGTAGTCCCTCTGAAAGCAGCATCTGGATAGACTAAACCGATACATACCTTTTGTGAAGTTTACTGTGCTCCCACAGCATCTTCTCTAATCGATATTTAGCTGTCCCTCAGTTTCTTTCTTCTGTGAACTCTCCTTTCCCTTAGCCTTTTTTTTCATATTTCTCTTCTAGGTGCTTTTAAAGGTGTCGTACATCATTTTCTGCCGTAGTTTTGGAGAGACGGAGTGTGTCACAGGTGACAGAACAGAAGAAAGCAGTAGGTGAAAGTGGGATCTTTGTGTCTTTCTGTCATATGACAGTTCAGCTATTCATAATTATTATGCTTTTGTCTCGCATACAGATAACAACTGTTCAGAATGTTTGTGCGCTTTTTAAAGAACAGTGCTGAACAATACATATGAATTGTTTTGTTAGATATTTGAGGCCAAAGGGCAACCAAATAAATAAACCAAATGAATAAATAAATGAGAAGACACAACGGAAAATTCACTAAGAAACATGTTTATTTTTTACTGCCATATGATCACTGAGTAAGACCAAAAGAAAAAACTGTGAGCTGTGATTGATAACTGGGCATTGTACTATTTGTTTATGTGTAAAACATTTTTTTTAATGAGGGATAATAATGGAATAGAATCATACAAGAATAAATATTGATGAAATAGATATTGATTTTCTAATGATAATCACAATAATCTGTGATATAGTCAAAGTAACATTCACCAGTTTCCTTACTGCATCCTGGTGAGATAATGTACACATCTCATTTAACCTGTCACACAATACAGTCAATAATAAATGACTAAACTTTCAGGGGCCTTAGCATTCAAGAACAGGTGTGGTCTTATTGCGAAATGTGACTTTTGTATCCAAAGATTATAATAAACTGGGTCGGGGCACACAGTCATAAAGTAAATTAAAATGAAGCAATGCTGAATTTTTATATGCATGGTCAAAGGTGGTTCTGACCCAATGAAAACTCATTTGACTCGCTACGGACTGGAAACTTCACTCATTTGTATTACTGCTGTAGTAGTATCAAATCAATTTCTATGTTATTTCACATTTTATGTAGGTTAGGAATGATTAGTAAGTTTGTGTGTGTGAGACGTGACAATATTTAAAGGCAGCCATGTCTTAATAATGTAATTCCTCAATTGGGGTTAATCATTTGCTGACCTCTGATTGCATGACAACTTCTGAGCAGACATTAGTGAGATAAGACATTATGTATATATACCTGTAACCAGAGACTAACAACGATCCACAATTAAAAGGAGATACAGGAGGAACAGAAGATTATTGAAAACAGATAGAATGTAAGAAGGTCTACATTATATGTTATATTATATTATATTATATGTGTGTGTGTGTATGTATGTATGTA
The DNA here is from genome assembly GCA_012976165.1 of Labeo catla. Taxonomy (NCBI): domain Eukaryota; kingdom Metazoa; phylum Chordata; class Actinopteri; order Cypriniformes; family Cyprinidae; genus Labeo; species Labeo catla. The sequence continues at coordinate 2,573,989 of VONZ01000022.1, read as the reverse complement.
TGTATATATATATATATATATATATATATATATGATAGAAACATGGGATTTACTTGAGTTTTTATGTTTATATATTTTTTATACTTACATATTTATATTTTTCATGCATTAATAATATTTTAACCTAATTTCCCTCAATTCTCCTCAAAGATTTTGATTTCTTCCTTTTTTCACTTAATGTCTGGTTTAGTTCATTTTTATGCATGAATATTATATTATATTATATTAATTATATTATTTAAATATATTATTATTTATTATCATTAGATTAGGATTATTTTACAATGAACATTACACATGACTGAATAATTGTTAATGAAGAATTATAATGAAGTTATGAGTAAAATATTTGGGGTTTAAAACAACATATTGTAATGCAATCACGATTTCAAAGAGTATAGGGTGAATTCAGGTTGATTTTTCCGAGTCATTTCAATGACAAAAAACTGTCCCAATATTTTGATTTTCTGAACTATCCGATACACATAATATAACAGTTATATAGTTATATTATCTCAAACTGACTGTCAAAGTGCAAAATTGCTACAAACATTTTTAACTTAAACTGGATACGGAGGAGTCATAAAATAAGTAGGTCAAACTCACAGGTATTTAGCTGACTAGCCAACTAGATCGCAATTTTATTTTCTGTTCGATTAGAGTTCTTACAAATTGTGGGGGACAGATTAGCCTATATTATTATTAGTTCATCAGTTTAAAACAAACATTTTAGATAGAGTGCAATAAAGCAGGAAAATTAATCCGTTTAAAAAGGCTATTATTCACCTCCTGTATGTGCTTTAAGGTTTCGGACGTAGACCGCATTTTGATCTTTGTTTTGCATATATTAAAGTTGATTCATGTGAAATAACCACTTCTGTACATCATTTGCAACATTATTAGACCACAGGATCTCTTGTCAGTGGACAGACTGTAAAGCCACGAGATGCGTGATATCGCAACAGATGGCGGTAATTAACAAATTTAGTTTGTGAACTAGTCAGAAGACGACGCTGTGCTGCTTCAGTGCATCACAGGCAAGTGACTCATGAGAACACAAAACGGAGTGTAGCTTTTGGTCGCGCTACACCGTTACTTGCTGGAAAAAGCAGCTGGCTACTGGAAAAGCTACACCCCCTTAAAAAGTAGCTGAGCTAACTGTCACGCTACTGAAAAATGTAGTAAAGTTAGTACGTCGCTACTTCGAGCTACTCCCCAACACTGCAAAAGTGACGCTAAAGACATTTATAATGTTGCAATAGATTTCTATTTCAGATAAATGTTTAATAACATTTGTGATATAATGTTCTTCTGAACTTTCCATTCATTAAAGAAACCTAAAAAAATCTACTCAGCTGTTTTCAACATAATAATAATATATATATATTTTTTTTGAGCAGCAAATCAGAATATTAGAATGATTTCTGAAGGATCACGTGACACTGAAGACTGGAATAACGATGCTAAAAATTCAGCTTTGAAATCACAGGAATAAATTACACTTTAAAATATATTCAAATAGAAAACGGTTATTTTGAATAGTTTGCTTTTTGCTGTACTTTGGATCAAATTATTGCAGGTTTGGTGAGCAGAAGAGTCTTCTTTAAAAACATTACAAATCTTACTGTTCAAAAACTTTTGACCGGTAGTGTAAATATTTTCAGGGTTACACTTTAGAATACAGTTCCATCATTAGTGAATAACTACACAGGATCAAATGGCTAATGCTCTGTTAACATTCTAGTAACTACTATTGACTGACAAGAAATTCTGATAAACGAATCAGTAATTAATAGTGCTCAGTTGAATGTGGTAGTTCACTATTAGCTAATCAGTAACTACTTTTTTATAATTAATGTGAATGATGCAAAATGTATAATTAATTCTGAAGTAAAGATCACGGTAACCCCACTAGTAATAACGGGGGTATTACCAAATACTTCAGAAGGAATTACTAATTGTTTGAATCTGTATTCCAAAGTGAAGCTCATGATAACGTCTAGGTTACGTACGTAACCCTCATTCCCTGAAGGAGGGAACGGAGACGTTACATATGGGAACTCGCTTGAGAGTCCAATCATCTCCAAGCCTTATTCAAAAGGCCAATGAACATTGGCGAGTGGTATTTGCATGCCGAACCACTCCTCCGTACACACGGATATATAAGAGGGCGGCGTGCAACCACTCATTCAGGTTTTTGCTGAGGAGCCGAGCCGCAGCCCGGCGTCAGCGCGACGTCAGGTCGTGGCAGGGGATGTAACGTCTCCGTTCCCTCCTTCAGGGAACGAGGGTTACGTACGTAACCTAGACGTTCCCCTTCAGTCGTTTCACTACGACGTTACATATGGGAACAGACCCATGGAACAGGCCATGAACCAGACGCCGCGTTACGCAACACACCGCGTGCTGACAGGCGGACGTGTCAGCAGACGGATATGAACGTAACCTTCCCAACGCCCTGAAGGCCAATAAGGGGGCCCCACAGGGATGCCAGTTGTTACTGAAGCAGGGGTTGGGGGGGCGGAGCACATGAGATCTCTACATGTGGAATGAAAGTAATTCAATATATCCATAGAATTTAGGGATATATGAGGGAAACATCGGCCTTCTGGCTGACCGTGGAGAAATACTGAGACAACCTGCTGGGCGAAGGAGACCCAGCCGGAGCACAGTCAGGTACTACTCCGCAGCTAGGCCTGACTGCGGGGCATGGAGGACCCAAGGTTCACCGGAGGGAACAACTGAGGGATATAGCGCACGGATCCATTAGGAGTGGCACAGCAAGCCGACACCAGCCGGTCTCCCGTTTACCTGATGTCTATGTTAAGACACGGGAGGACACGGCCTCAACGCGAAGGTTGTAGAACCTAGCGAAGGTATTAGGTGTCGCCCAGCCCGCAGCTCTACAGATATCTGCTAGTGAGGCGCCATGAGCCAACGCATAGGATGAGGCAACACTCCTTGTGGAGTGGGCACGAACACCTAAGGGGCATGGCTCTCCCTGGTTTTGACAGGGAGATGGCATCTACCACCCAATGGGCCAACCTCTGTTTGGAGACAGCATTCCCTTTCTGCTGACCTCCAAAGCAGACCAGAGCTGCTCGGTGCGTCTGAAGTGCCGAGTGCGGTCCACATATATACGTAGAGCGCGAACTGGACACAGCAGCGCAGAGGCCGGGTCTGCCTCCTCCAGGGGCAGAGCTTGCAGGTTCACCACCTGATCGCGGAAAGGCGTGGTGGGAACCTTGGGCACATAACCGGGCCGGGGTCTCAGGATGACGTGAGAATCGCCGGGCCCGAATTCCAGGCACGCTTCGTCGACAGAGAAGGCTTGTAGGTCCCCTACCCTCTTGATGGAGGCCAGCGCGGTCAGGAGCGCTGTCTTAAGAGACAGATGTTTTAGCTCTACTGACGCGAGTGGCTCGAATGGGGCCTCCCACAGACCCTGGAGGGTGACGGAGAGATCCCAAGAGGGTACGAGGTGCGGTCTGGGGGGATTAACCCTTCTTGCACCTCTAAGGAACCTCACGATGAGTTGGTGCTTACCAAAGGATGCTCCATCCACTGCATCGTGATACGCTGCGATGGCAGCAACGTACACTTTGAGAGTCGAAGGGACAGCCTGCGCTCCAACTTCTCCTGCAGGAAGGAAAGCACTACTGCAATCGGACATCTCTGTGGGTCCTCTCTGCGAGAGGAGCACCAGTCAACGAACAGACCCCATCTCAGTGCATAGGCCTGCCTTGTAGAGGGAGCTCTAGACTGAGTGATAGTATCTATCACGGCCTGTGAAAGGCCGGAGAGGTCTGACGCGTCCCGTTCAGGAGCCAGACGTGCAGGTTCCATAGGTCGGGATGCGGGTGCCAAGTTGTGCCCATCCCCTGAGAAAGAAGGTCTCTCCTCAAGGGGATCTTCCAGGGAGGGGCTGCCGCAAGGGAAATGAGTTCTGGAAACCAGGTCCGGGTGGGCCAGTATGGCGCAACCAGCAGAACCTGCTCCTCGTCCTCCCTGGTCTTGCACAGTGTCTGTGCAAGGAGGCTCACTGGGGGAAAAGCGTACTTGGGCCCCGGAGGCCAGCTGTGTGCCAGCGCGTCCCTGCCGAGGGGAGCCTTGTTGAGGGAATAAAACAGCTGGCAGTGGGAGGACTCGGGGGAGGCAAACAGATCTATCTGGGCCTCCCCGAAATGGCTCCAGATCAGCTGGACTCTCTCGGGGTGGAGTCGCCATTCTCCAGGATGGGTGGACTGCCGTGAGAGCTGGTCGGCTGCACGGTTGAGTTCTCCTGGAATGTGAACGGCATGTAGCGATTTCAGCCACGTCTGACTCCATAGGAGCAGATGGCGGGCGAGTTGTGACATGCGACGGGAGCGTAGACCACCTTGGTGGTTGAAGTAGGCTACGGTCGCAGTGTTGTCGGTGCGAACAAGCACATGCTTGTGGCGCAACATCGGTCGGAAACGACAAAGCGCAAGAAGCACAGCCAACAACTCTAGGCATTTGATATGCCATTGCAGTCGGGGTCCTGTCCAGGTGCCCGAGGCTGCTTGCCCGTTGCATACAGCACCCCAACCCGTGGAAGAGGCATCCGTGTATACCACAAGATGCCTGGACCACGGGCTGAACAGGCGGCGACACTGCGGTGTAGCATCTGGACCAATCAGACATACAGTTATTTGTCACATTTAACAAATAATCTTTAAAACCAACAACCCAGCTATATGCTGGAGTTTTGAAGACAACCCCCCAAAGCAACGAACACCCCAAAAGGGCTTAGTTGCCACGGTGACTATCTGATAAGAGGTTTTATTGCTTCAAGGAATGCACATCTGCCCATGCTACATTTGCCATAGGAAAGACACAATGCCTATAGACTCTTTCCTATTCATTCCCAGACAAACCTTTCTTTGACCTTCCTATCACACATAGCCCAGGTCATTGTGTACAGTATTACTGCATTGTATTTTAATTTTGTCTGTTGTATTTTTATTTGTCTTTCTACTGTTTTATGCATGCGTTATGATAGATGACTAGTTGTATAAAGCACCTATGTCATGTTTGGTCTCTTTTAATTCGTATGTTGATGATCTAAAAGATGGTGTAAATTAGATGTTGATACCTATGCAACATATTAGTGTTTTAAGAAACCTAGTAGTTTTTGCATCAACACCCAGTCGAATTACATATGCAAAATACCATGCTCACGGACAAAGAGTCATAAACTTTCTCTCCAAAGGTGAAAGTTACCATTGGTTCATGGACCTCCTGGAGGCGCAGCCTCCAGAGAGCTTAAAGGCAAACGGTTGACCGCCTCCCTAGTTCTTCCCTCTCTTCACTCTCTTCACTCGTCTGCAACATCTACCGATTGCTGCCCGTGTGGAGGAACCCACGGGGAGCCTGAGCCGGCACAGGGCGTGCCTGGCAGGCCCGACAGGCCCAACACTGGCTCTCGACCACTAAGAGCCAGACACTTCCACTCAACTCCTGAATTCATTTTCATGACTCGCCTCAGTCAGTCAGTGGTTCTTTTAGAACCTAAGAAGATGAGCTAGAACTCTTCAGGACTTCCCTAAGCACGCGCCAGGCCTTGCGGCCTTGTCTTTCCATTCCCCAAGGATCACAGGACTTCAGCTGAGTCCCTCTCAGCTCTTGGTTCTTCTTCACTTGTCACATGGGATGAAACTCCCAGTCACCATCGAGTCAGAACATCTTTGGAGTTCATCACTCTTCGGACCCAGAAGAACGTGATCACGATTCCAAAACCACCACTGCTCCAACCATCAAGACCTTCACCAGAGACTGCATTTGGACACTTGTTCAACGACCAAGGCAATGCAAGTATCGTACATTTAACTAAACAATACAGAGGTTTAGTATAAGTTGTAGACAGCACTGATGGTTTCACAGCAGGTGGTTAACTGACTTTTTTCCATAGCTTCATGCTCCTTCTCTCTCTCTAACTGCTTCTCACTGACCCTTCCCCATGTATGAGTGATTTCATGTTTGTTTGTTTAGATTAGTTATGTGTTAGTCCTTCGTTAATAAACTATTGTGCACAAATTACATGAGTTTTGATTCTGATTCTGCCTTGCAAATTAATGTCCCTTTACGATTCCGATTCGAGCTACTTGCTCTAATGCAATGGTACTTTAAGAAAGTTATTTTCTGTGGCCAAGAAAATATCATTTCTTAGAGTTGATATAAAGATTATACTGAATGTTCGCTGAGCGAACAGATTAGTTGATGGAAAATTGATTCTGCTACAGTTACTACTGGCAGCTGATATAAGTAATTGTAATTAATCATAATTAATTGTAATTATTTATATACATTTCCCTTTGAGCTAAATTCGCTACAAAATGGTGGAGAACGCGTCAGTCGTTTAAACATTATTTGCAAGCAGATTCAATATCAAACTTGTGTGTTTGTCTCATAAATTTTATTAACGTCTTACACATGCAGCCTCTGATAACATCAGATAGACTATAGCTTGAATGTTCCCTACCACGAGCAGTAGAAACTTGTTCAATGCTATAACACATCTTTAAATCGTACGATAAGAAACTAACCTGATATTAGCGAAGAAATCCTAATTTCTGTTGTTAGTAGAGCGTAAGCCTTCTCTGACGAAGAAATCTCAGATTAGCAACCCATATAAATGGTACCAGAATGAATTAATCTAAATTTGGGCGAAGAAATCCCCACTTTTAGCTTTAAATGCATAAGTCTTGTCTGACAAGGAAATTTCAGATTAGCAGCATTAAATAATCTGCATGGCGAAGAAATCCCACTTGCATTGATATTAAAACTGAGCGACGAAGAAATCTTGCTACAGTATTGTTATTGTAATGGTGATTTGAGCGATGTTCCTCATTTCTCCGAATTAAGGCCTTCTTGTAACTATCGCATATCATTGTAATCATGAAGATTATGCCAATGAATAGCGAATTAATGGTGTAATTCTAGCTTAGCTAACTAGGAATTTGCCATTGTCTGTGAAGTGAATGTGCTGTTTTGATTTGTGAATGAAGTTGTATGCGAAAAGTCATAACTGACTGTGTGTAAGTTTCCCATGCCTGTTTCACAGCAGCGCAAGTTCTGCTCAGCTTGTTCGTTGTTGTGAACATGCATCGGTCTCTTAGCAACGTCTGACCCCGGAAGTTGAGAGCAGCCTCTTCCGCTTCGATCTGATAACAGCATTCATGTCACAGACCCTTGTGTAAACTGAGTAGAACTGAGTGTAGCCAAAGCTAACTCTTTAGCAGCCATACAGGCATGTAAGTTAAGCCCTTTACCTCAACTGTTAGCTGTTAGCATCCGACTAACATTTAGACATGTGTGAGTGTAAAGTGTAATGTTCAAGCCACTCCTCTCTCTCTCTTTCTCTCCCCCTCTCCCTTGGTTTCATTCTCCTGTTTTGTGCTATCACCTTCTGTTTAGATTCAGTTAGGTTGGCCCTCCTCACATACTTGGGTTTTAACTGTGTTAATTTATTTTGACTTTGTTCTACCCCTTTTTGATTTTATTTCATTTATTTACCTTTGTTTAGCTCGAATGTACCAGTTCAGCTAAATTGATTTTAATTAAGTCACCAATTTAATTAAATCAAGTTATTTTACTTTCCCTTTAGCTTCCTAAAGCTATTAGGATATTTTCATTTTTCTTTCCTTATTTTAGTTTATCTGACCATCACTATCTTCCCTCTTGGTATAGGATTATAGCAGTTCTAGCAACTGATGTCCCCTTAATGAACCGTACAGGTCATTAGTAGACTAATTTCTGTCTCTCCTTACTCCTTAGCAGTCAGGCCTGCTACATGGAGCCATAGGCCCTGAGAAGACTAGAAACACTTCCTAGTGTTTCTGCTTATTTACCTTGAGATGTTTGATGTGTCCCTGCTAGCTTAGCTAACAGTCTCCCTAGATTTATGACCCTACTGCAGCATGCCTTTGAACAAGGAACAACTGCGTAGTCATACCTCCTATCTTAAACTAAATAAGGAAAGCCCTTCCTTCTCCCTCTGTCTCTTTCTGATTTTATTTCAGTTTTGTTTATTTGGCACCTTCATAGTGACCAAACCTGTGAACCATCAGTGTTTTGAGTAATAATTTGACTACAGGTAAAGCCTGGTCATTAGCTGACCCCCTGCTTACAGCCCATCAAAGTTACTCAAACCCTCTCTTTGTGCTGACCCGCACAAAATCTTAGCACCCCCACCTCACTAGCTGCCCTAACCAGCTATTCACACCTTACATGGCCTAGAGAGCCGTTCCCTATACAGATAGCTAACACCTCTGTACGTACTTGCATTTGCCGTCTGCATTTCTCTCTCGTGTTCCCACAAGTGAACCAGCATGCCTCAGACATCCAGCCCTGCCACCCACCAGGAACACCTGGAGACCCTGCAGAGCACTGTGGTGGACATCCTTCAGCCGAAAGCAGCCAACAACCTGCAATGGCAGAGAAAGGAACAGCGGGACTGCGACACCAGGGGACACCTCACACCCAGCCTGGACAACCAGGAGCTGACCAGCATCATTTTCTCCTTGGCCCACACCCTCAAGGACCTCAGACAGGAGGTAAATGAACTGAAACTGCAAGTCACAGAGTTCCAAAGGGAACCAACACCTGCTCAGCAAGAGAAGGAACAGGACAGGCGTGAGGAACCTGACAGAACGGCACAACAGAAGGAAATCACCAGTCTTCAGGAGGCTCTAACAGCTGCCAGACACCGAGAGCAGCTTGAAAAGTCCACCAGACAAGATTTGGAACGAGAGCTGTTTCACACAAAGTCGCTGTTAAGAACAGCCTACATGGAACTTAATGAGAGAGACACTAGAGTTAAGGCCTTAGAAGGCCATTTGAATGCAGCCAGAGCTGAAGTCCAAACCCTGACTCAGCAATTCTGCAACATTAAAGAGGAGCTTGACATGGTTCAGAGAGAACTGAAACAGTCTTACAGACTGTGCATGGACTTGAGTAAAAGACCCCCTGCTGCACGTCACACAGCCAGCAGTGAAAACCCCCATGCCCCTGTACACAGATACAGAGGGGGGAGCCAAGACCTTCTGCTTAACACTTCACAAGTCAGTTTCCAGGAAACCTCTGCAGCTGCAGAAGGAACAGAATTCATTCAGACGAACTCTGAAGTGATACATGAAGTGACACTCAAAGAACTCAGTCGAATGGCCAGAAACATCCCTGCATTCACACCAGAACTTGCAGGAGACCATGACGTCCACGCCTACATGAGAGACATTAAATTTTTCCTTCAGTCTTGGAAATGTGTGAACTACCAAAATAGACTTTATCTGCTGTGGATCACCTCTAGCCCAGAGGTGCGACGCTTCCTGGCTCGACAGCCAGGACACATCCAATCGGACTACCAGCAGCTAAGACAAGCCATCATTAAGGAATTCTCAGACCCAGAGTCTGAACACGGACTGATCGCTGCCCTGGACACCAAACAGGGCCGGTATGAAACTCCACATGTTTACTACCACAGACTTCGACGAGCTTACTTCGGAGCTCGCGATGAACCCGGGATGGAGGAGGACACCAGCTTCAAGAGCCTCTTCCTCCAAAACCTGCATCCTATTGTGAGTCACCATTTAGGCATTCTAGCCTGCCCTCAATCAATGCCTATTCAACAACTGCGTGACCTGACACACAAGGCCTTTAACAAGCACAAGGCCTCCACCAAAGGTGTTTGTAAGAACCCACTGATTCTGGACTGCACAACCCAGAATTCAAAGCAGGCACCAGAAGGCACCCAGCATTGCCACAATGCCAGGCCCTTCTACAGAAAGACACTAGCCAGCAGAGGACATAACCATCGCCATGGCAACAGACCCAGGTTCCAGACCAACCACTGGGAGGAGCCATGGAAAAGGGCATCCTCAGCCTGCAAGCACCACGGTATGTCCAACAGCAGTCAACCACATCCTCCTCCACACCTTTCACACAGGTGCTAAATGGAGGGTGCACAACGACAGCCGGACACACCCCCTTTTGAGTTACAGGAGCTGCTGACACTAGCAAAAGAGCTCCTTGAACAAAACTCCACTGAGAAGTACCGGAAAGGACAGACTTGTCAAACATAACATAGCATCAGACTCCTCAAGAGGAGGAGCATCCTGCAAAACCAGCCGCCACCCCAGGAGCAGCCAGACTACGTTGGATAGAGCAACGGGCCCACAGGCCCAACAGCCAAACCTCTACCAACACAACTCAGGCAAGCTTAAACCAGTGTTGCCACCAAAGCAAAGCAACACTGCCAACATCAGACTTTTAGTGACGTTCAAGCAGAACAGAGGGCTAACAACCACCTGCTGCCCTCCTGCCATCATCACTAGGTCAGTCTGAAACTCTCTTCACACTACCATCTCCATTACGATTCCCTGCGACCCTCGGAATCACCTGCCCTCTCACAAGTGAGAGTTCAACCAGTTGTTCCAAACAACACCTAAAGCAACCCTTTGACCCAAGCCAAATTACCCCAGGACGACAGGTGACACTGCCATGACACCTGCTGCACAAGCTCAAGGACCGGCACCTTGCTACTGTCTACACCATCACAGCACACCACCTGACAGCACCCTAACCACTCCTAGTGGCACCAACAGCCAGAGAGCCCCCGCTCTCTCCCAGCCATGAGTGACAGGTGCATGTCTGATTGTTCTGCACCTCGGACATCGCTCGCTGTTGTCTGTTGGACAGACAACAACGTTCGAAAGGGGGGGAATATGTAGCATCTGGACCAATCAGACATACAGTTATTTGTCACATTTAACAAATAATCTTTAAAACCAACAACCCAGCTATATGCTGGAGTTTTGAAGACAACCCCCCCAAAGCAACGAACACCCCAAAAGGGCTTAGTTGCCACGGTGACTATCTGATAAGAGGTTTTATTGCTTCAAGGAATGCACATCTGCCCATGCTACATTTGCCATAGGAAAGACACAATGCCTATAGACTCTTTCCTATTCATTCCCAGACAAACCTTTCTTTGACCTTCCTATCACACATAGCCCAGGTCATTGTGTACAGTATTACTGCATTGTATTTTAATTTTGTCTGTTGTATTTTTATTTGTCTTTCTACTGTTTTATGCATGCGTTATGATAGATGACTAGTTGTATAAAGCACCTATGTCATGTTTGGTCTCTTTTAATTCGTATGTTGATGATCTAAAAGATGGTGTAAATTAGATGTTGATACCTATGCAACATATTAGTGTTTTAAGAAACCTAGTAGTTTTGCATCAACACCCAGCCGAATTACATATGCAAAATACCATGCTCACGGACAAAGAGTCATAAACTTTCTCTCCGAAGGTGAAAGTTACCATTGGTTCATGGACCTCCTGGAGGCGCAGCCTCCAGAGAGCTTAAAGGCAAACGGTTGACCGCCTCCCTAGTTCTTCCCTCTCTTCACTCTCTTCACTCGTCTGCAACATCTACCGATTGCTGCCCGTGTGGAGGAACCCACGGGGAGCCTGAGCCGGCACAGGGCGTGCCTGGCAGGCCCGACAGGCCCAACACTGGCTCTCGACCACTAAGAGCCAGACACTTCCACTCAACTCCTGAATTCATTTTCATGACTCGCCTCAGTCAGTCAGTGGTTCTTTTAGAACCTAAGAAGATGAGCTAGAACTCTTCAGGACTTCCCTAAGCACGCGCCAGGCCTTGCGGCCTTGTCTTTCCATTCCCCAAGGATCACAGGACTTCAGCTGAGTCCCTCTCAGCTCTTGGTTCTTCTTCACTTGTCACATGGGATGAAACTCCCAGTCACCATCGAGTCAGAACATCTTTGGAGTTCATCACTCTTCGGACCCAGAAGAACGTGATCACGATTCCAAAACCACCACTGCTCCAACCATCAAGACCTTCACCAGAGACTGCATTTGGACACTTGTTCAACGACCAAGGCAATGCAAGTATCGTACATTTAACTAAACAATACAGAGGTTTAGTATAAGTTGTAGACAGCACTGATGGTTTCACAGCAGGTGGTTAACTGACTTTTTTTTCCATAGCTTCATGCTCCTTCTCTCTCTCTAACTGCTTCTCACTGACCCTTCCCCATGTATGAGTGATTTCATGTTTGTTTGTTTAGATTAGTTATGTGTTAGTCCTTCGTTAATAAACTATTGTGCACAAATTACATGAGTTTTGATTCTGATTCTGCCTTGCAAATTAATGTCCCTTTACGATTCCGATTCGAGCTACTTGCTCTAATGCAATGGTACTTTAAGAAAGTTATTTTCTGTGGCCAAGAAAATATCATTTCTTAGAGTTGATATAAAGATTATACTGAATGTTCGCTGAGCGAACAGATTAGTTGATGGAAAATTGATTCTGCTACAGTTACTACTGGCAGCTGATATAAGTAATTGTAATTAATCATAATTAATTGTAATTATTTATATATATTTCCCTTTGAGCTAAATTCGCAACAGATCCTAAGGTTTATTTTTAAGGTCCCTGATTATTTCAGTTTGATCTTAAGAGCTTGTGCGACACATGACAGCACAGGCTGTTTTTTATAAACCTGTCGCAATGTAATGCAGACTCTGAAAAGGCTGTTATTGAAATATGGGGCCGTTATAAAATATAATGGACATGACGGCAAACCTGCAAGCTGGTGTGTGTGAGCAATGAATTACAACACTCAGTTCTGCTGTTGGTTTCACATGCAAAGAGACATTTACATAAAGCTCTTAAAGGTGCAGCAACATGTTGGCAATATTTCATATCACACAGAACTCGCTATAAAACCAAGCAGCTTTCTGTTGGTCAGCGTGGTAAATTTAAATAACCAAACTGAGTGAAATGAGTGAAATCTGCTTAAGGAACTTTTTTGCCGTTATATAAAACTCCAAAATGCAGAGATTCCTACTGAAGTGACTCAATTTTATCAAACAACGGTAAGCGTGACAGCAACTTAAAGGTATACTTTACCCAAAAATGAAAATTCTGTCATTAATTCCTCACCCTCATGTCATCCGTAAGACCTTTGTTCATCTTCATGTCCGTACTACATTTCTGTAGGACGACTGTATTGTCTGTATTGTCACGCATGGACTGTGAGTTTGTTTTCATTTTTCCCACGTGTTCCTTTGACCTAGTTTTCTGTCTCTTTTGACTGTATCATTCCGTTCACCTGAGTCGTGTTTATTATCCTCATTTACCCTTGTACTTAAGTTCCCCTTTGTCTTGAGTTCAGTTGCTGGTTATTGTATTGAGTTACCCTATGTGTGTGGATGTTTTCTTCATCATTCCTTGTGGATTTATTAAAAGAATTAAAGGGATAGTTCACCCAAAAATGAAAATTTGATGTTTATCTGCTTACCCCCAGGGCATCCAAGATGTAGGTGACTTTGTTTCTTCAACAGAACACAAACAAAGATTTTTAATTCAAACCGTTGCAGTCTGTCAGTCATTTATGCGTGAACTATCCCTTTAAGATTACCTTCTTCGTTGTGCACTCTGTCTTCATTCCAGCACGGAAGTGTGACAGAATAACCAGCCAAAAAAGTGAAAGCGGCATGTGTCCCAGCGTTTTGTTTTCCATTTTTGTAGGTTTTTCGTTGGTTAAGTTATGGTCAACCCAGAGCCTACCACCACCCCGCTACACAGAGTCAGAGCCCTGATCACCTGACCAGGTGTGCGAGCAGGCTGCTAGACACGCGACAGTGTGGAAGTGGAGGTGTCAGTGGGAAGTGTCAGTGGGAAGTGGAGGTGTGGAGGAAAGCCCTACCCACTGCACCACCACTAGGAGTGAGCTGAGGATGCGCTCAGAGGACTTTGATATATATGTGGATATGACTTATCTTTTCCTGCCATCATCTTCTCTCTGTCCAGTCATGACCACGGAGGTCATGACTGAACTGTCTGTCTTCCTGGAATTATCTGTCTGCCCTGAACTGTCTGTCGGACCTGAAACTGGTGCTGGGAATTGCCATCTGGTGTGTGTGGACAGAGCACACGGTCCCAGAACCCCTTAACGAACCCAAACTCCCACCCAGCCTCCTTCTCCCACCTCTTCTTTCCCTAACATCCTCACCACCACCACCACTACATCCTGTCAGCCCCTCAGCTCACTCTGAGCCCACCAACTGTGGTGTGAGTACGCCGTGGGTCTGCCAGTCTCCATCTGCGTCATGGGTGAAGAATCCCTTGTCTCCGCCTTGGCCCATCGACCCAGCAGCTTCACTATGGCTCCTAACTCCCTCCTCGTCCCTCCGACTCTGCCTTGGTCAGTTGTCGACCATCTGCCACCTCGGGACTCCTCTCCTCTGGCTGTGCCTTGTCCCTCTGGCTCTGTCAGGCTCCTACTTTCATCCAGCTCCACCTTCATCCTCAGTTGCTCTGGCTCCACCGTGGCCTTCCGAATTCCCCGTCTCTGCCTCGGTTGCCAGAGCCATCTGTTCTCAGCATCACCCTGGCTCGTCGGCTTTTTTTCCGGTATCCTGGCTGTGGTCTGGGTCCCACCTGGCTTCTCCTGCTCCACCCTGTGTTCTCCCTGGCTCCTCCCTCCATCTTTGCTGCCCTGGCTACTCCTGTCTCCGTCCTTGTTCCTCCCTTCATCTGATCCGCCATGGTTCTATCAGATTCCACTGTGGCTCCTCCCTCCGTCATCACCGCCGTGGTTGTCTGCCTGCCCTTTGCCATCCCCCTGTCACCATCCCACATCCACTCCTTTGTCCTCCTCCTAAGTCCCCCTCCGTCCTGCCCTTTGTTGTCTCATCAGCACGAAGTTGCGCCTTCCAGGAGGGGGGCAATATGTCACGCATGAACTGTGTGTTTGTTTTCATTCTTCCCACGTGTTCCTTTGTCCAGTTTATTATCCTCATCTATGCAGGGTCAGATAGCTCTCGGATTTCATCAAAAATATCTTAATTTGTGTTCCAAAGATGAATGAAGGTCTTACAGTTTGGAATGACACAAGGGTGAGTAATTAATGACAAAATTTTCATTTTTGGATTGATCATTTTAAAAGGGTAGAAAATCGTCCAAATACTACATAAAAATAGATTTAAAACTAATATATATCACATTCTGACATGATCACTTTACTAACAAAGAACCTCTTAAAAATAATAAACAAATTAATAAAAAGCAAAAAAGAAACAAAATAAGTGCAATAAAATTAAATGAAATTGTTTTTAAAATAATAAAAATATAACGTGATAATTAAGATATAAAGAGATTGTAATTGTTTAACAGAAACAAAACACTGTGTCTATGTGCCTACAGTACATCAACTAATGATCTTAACACATTTTCTAATTTGTCTGCCTCTCCACATTATTCAAACTGCATCCCCCAAAGAAGGAAAACAGTTGTTTATCAGGCCTGTATGATACACAGTGTTTGCGAAGCAATGGATCAAGCTCATGGCTTAAGAACGCAATGAGCCCTGCCACTGAGCTTTATCGGATTACAGTCAGCAGAGCTTCCCTCTGTTTGCTGAATGATGCTCTGTTACAATTACCTTTGATCATATACTCTCATTATATATGCCAGCAGAACAATTTAAGGCAATTTTAATATTTCATCATGAGTAATGCTGTACATACTAAGAACAACAGAATAAAATCTGTTCACTATTCACTAGGGCATATTTGCTGTTTTTCATAATTCAATTGCACTGACCTCTTTTTTGGATAGTTTATCATAAGGTAATTAATCTCATTGCTTCACAGATCCATGGCAATTATTCCAGGGAAGTTGATTTTCCTCCCTCTATTTTTTAATTAGCACATTGTAGGATTTTATGAATAAAAAATGCTAGCGCACTTCTCCATGTGCTCACATGGGACTCATTTTGCTTTTGGCCCAGATTTTTTGCTTTAAGCTTTCATTAGGTAATCTCACTGACGTACAGTATATTACCTATCCTCTCGTTCTCCCTCTATCACACACATTTTCCCTCCCACTCCTTCCTCAGACCTCTCTTGCCATCTTTCTGTGGCTCAGCAGTTTCTTCATTCTAAATAAAAACCAATTAGTCTTGGCACCTACATTAAATATAGTCTAGAGGAGCCACCTATTCATCTTTAGAGGCTGACACCTCTGTTGAGACGCTGGAAGAGGAAATGTTAGAATGTCTGTAGACAGGGAATTCAGCTGAGGAAACTCTTTATAAATAAATAAATAATGATCACAGAAAGCTTGTTCTGTTCTAAATCATCAGAGTTTGGTATAAAAATCATACAGTTCAATAAACAGGCTAATATTGACTTACATTTTACACACAATATTGCCAGTTAATCTGTGTATATTTGTTCTACCAATGAAAATAGTTCCAAACAAAGCCATAGCAGAATCAACTATTGCCTTCCTGAGAAACACACAGTAGTGAATAAATCTTTGCATCTTTGAATGAATTAGTTGAGTAAACAATTCAATGTCATAAAACAGTGTCAGTTCACTCCTATTCATAACTCAACTTGGCCTCATGACGAAAACGTACTCTGCTGCCTTAAAATTTTAAGTTCAGTCAACTTGAAATGTTAAGTTGTACTAAGTGACAACTTAGATATTTGAGTTGACTAAACAAAAAATTTGGTTTGTTAAAAAATTTGGTTTGCTGGGTTTGTTACCTGCTGCCTTAAAATTTTAAGTTGTATCAACTTAAATATCTAAGTTGTCACTTAGTACAGCTTAACATTTCAAGTTGGTTAACCTTTTTTGAGTTAACGGAACTTAAAATTTTAAGGCAGCGGGGTAACAAATTATTTTAAGTTGACTCAACAAATTGTTTTTACAAAAACGATTACAAGTGCTTGCTGGTTTACTGCCTCTAGTGGACATTTCTGTTGGAAACTTCACTGATATGTACTTATTGGTATGTATTTTGTGTGTTGTGAAATCATTCCCACAGGTACGTTTTTGTCATGAGATCAGGGAGTCATAACTCCTCTCCTGTGGCCGAGTGAATAAGAAAAGTGTTCTTCATGTTCTCGCCATCATTTGGGTACTTTTCGCCTGTTTTATGAATACTGTCAATTTGGATGCACTACTCTTTTCACATACTGTATAGTAGAGAAGTATTCAAATTCGAATGATGACAGTCACTTGTTTTGCTTCTGAATGAATCAGTGTATTTAAATGAATCATTTTTTGAATGCAACATTTTGTCACCTGAGCTGGGCTTGCTTATTTATTTTTAATAACAAAAACCCAAAAGTTTTATTTTTGGCAACTGTAAAGGCCCTTTCAGACAAGAAATACATACCAATAAAAGTACATATTACTGCAGTTTCCAACAGAAATTAACACTAGAGGCAGTAAAACAAGAAGCATTTGTAATTGTTTTCATAACACAGTAGTTATGATTACAGTTCCATATGTTTCACTTTCCAAACATAACAAGCTTGCTCAATAGCTCAGCTGGCACAGAACTGGACTTAGGATGCAGAATCTGTGGGTACAAATCCTGTGAAAAACATGACTCACGATAAAAGAGGCAAAAGATCAGAGATTTAAAAAACAAGCTAAAACGCATTTTTACATCACATTCGATTTTGCTCCTTACGTTGGTACGTTATTTTAAAACATCACAGAGAATTAGATTTATAGCGCCACTTGATGGACATTTCAAGTCAGAACTGCGGTGACATACAAAACCCACGTCACATAAAACGTACCATATGTACATTAATCTCTTACGAAGAAAAAATCTGAACACTCTTTTAGCGCCACCCAGTGGACATTTCACATAGAATATGTCACAAATTGTGTATAGCAGTACATATTTCGCATCTTGTGAAAAAGTTCCCAGAGGTACATTTTCGTCATGAGACCAGGTTGGGAAAATCCATACTACTGATGACATACAGACCGGCAGTCTGTCTGAAATGTGCAAACAGACAAGCAGCATGATACAAACAGTACAAAATTCTAGTGCTGCTTGAAAATCTGTCAGAAAATGTCAGCCCTGTAAGAAAATGTCAATTTTGATTCACTTGTGGTCCGACACAGTGTGAGGGGCTGTTTTATACACACAGATGCCCTGGAAGATCAGAATGCACAGTAAGTACTCAAAATAACTGCACTCCACTTTAGAGAGGATTACGTCCAGAAGCCAAATGACAGGCCCTTCATATCACTCTGTCTTCCCCCAGCCATTACAGCCAAGCTCTAAAAAACAAGATGTGCCACAAGCAGGATTTTCACCTCAATACTCAAACTTTTATGCACGGAGTAGAGTGACATAAGCATTCAATAGTTAATCAAATAATAATCAAAGTACACCATATATATATATATATATATAGTCTTAATCACTCATGATCTGAAATGCATCATGTAAAGCTCTCCATCTCCAATCAGCCTGTCTCAAATTGTTAACATGAGAAATGCATCTTATTCCCTAAGGAATATTGAATACATAATTGAAGAAAACCCTTGTGCTGTTCACCATCAGCGCATTCTGCAGCACGTCATAGCTTTGGGTGACATCTATCTATCTATCTATCTATCTATCTATCTTTCTATCTATCTATCTATCTATCTATCTATCTATCATAAAGTATCGGTCTCTCTGACATTCAAAGTCAGTTCTGACAAAATAATTTCAAATTTCATCATTTGAAAAACATTAACTTAAATTTGAATTGCAAATCCGCATCCTGTTTGCTACCTCAATTCAAATTAAATTCTGTTATATAATTTATGTTATTTAAATTAAATTCTGAATGAGCCAGAAGAATATCAGAAGCTAACTGGTAATATGAATATATTAAAAATAAGCCCTGTTTGATAGAACATTGACATTTAAAACTGATTTGTAGTGTTAAATCTTATGTAAAACTCAATGTAAGTGTGATTTTGTATCACATCATTTTTTTGTATCTTTCAGATGTTATGTTCCAGTCCACCATGTGGACAACAGATCATAATTCACTCAAAACTTTTTTTTTTTTTTGCTGAAAAATACCACTCACATTTGCTCACATGTGAAACAGATGTCTGTTTTTTCAAGTGTAATCATTAGAAGTCTGTTCGGTGTAATGGTTGGATGTGCATTACACTTGAACTAGATGACATCTTTATATGCGATGTGACAGCAGTAACCAGAGTGACCTTGAATTATACATATATTTATAGTTTGTGTTAGCCGGAGTAAAATCTTGCATGCTGGTGATAACAAGACAGGACAGTCGACAGCTCAGCGGTGCCGCTGACACACTAACGACCCGACATATTGATCATTAGGACTGTTTCTGTGCTTTCACCACAAGTACTCACAGTTACTATGGTTATCCAACACTTTCCAACCAAACCAAAAGAGCTGATGCTTTTGAGTAGGGCTAATGAATTACTGGTAGGGGGTGTTGGTCACAGGCAGACTGTGGCTGACAGGAGTCCATATGACCTACTTTCCACCCCCCACCATTCCCAAATCCAAAGTGCCATGGCCAGGCGTGTATGCCAGACTTCCCATGGGCACAGGGGTGGAGCAGTGCCAGCCAACAGCTATGCTATTATTTGCTCAACCCTGACCAGAATGAACAGGGATTACTTTGGCCATTTCATTTGAAAGGTGCTTTTAAAGGTGCCCTTTATTGTACAGATGCCATGCTGAAAAATTAGTAGAAATTAAACAGCTGACCACTTATCAACCGCTCTAAACAGCCTGTACAGTAGATTACAGCAAACAGAGGGAGGTCATTTGTAAATGAAAGAGCTTACTGTGGATGCAGTTTTTGGAAACATGACATTCATGGCACTCTAAACAAAATGGGTAAACACAGATACAATTACAAATGTGCTAGGAGTGAGTGTGCACTCTGCACATTCGTGCACACACATTTTAGCACATTTGCTTGAAGTTCTGAGATAACTAGACTAGTAAAAAATATTCTATTTTGCATTTTTATACTTACATACAGCGCATCCAGAAAGTATTTACAGCGCTTCACTTTTTCCACATTTTATGTTACAGCCTTAATCCAAAATGGATTAAATTCATTATTTTTCTCAAAATTCTACAAACCATACCCTATAATGACAACGTGAAAGAAGTTTGTTCGAAATCTTTGCAAGTTTATTAAAAATAAAAAATGAAAGAAATCATGTGTAGTATTTACAGCCTTTGCCATGACGCTCAAAATTGAGCTCAGGTGCATCCTGTTTCCACTGATTATCCTTGAGATGTTTCTACAACTTGACTGGAGTCCACCTGTGGTAAATTCAGTTGATTGGACATGGTTTGGAAAGGTACACACCTCTATATAAGGTCCCACAGTTAATAGTGCATGTCATAGCACAGACCAAGCCATGAAGTCCAAGGAATTGTCTGTAGACGGCCGAGACAGGATTGTATCGAGGCACAGATCTGGGGAAGCATACCGAAACATTTATGCAGCATTGAAGGTCCAAATAAGCACAGTGGCCTCCATCATCCATAAATGGAAGAAGTTTGGAATATATATTCCAAATATATATATATATATATATATATATATTTGGAATAAGGCTGTAACATAAAATGTGGAAAAGGTGAAGAAGTGCTGTGAATACTTTACGGATTCACTGTGTATATATAGACACAACTGCTCAAGTTTGGGTTCGTTTTTGAAAGAAGTCTCTTAATTGTTTCATAACTGATTTCTATTTTAATATATAAATGTAATTTATACAAAAAATTTAATTTATATTAATCTTCAGCAGCCTCAACCTCAATTACTCCAGTCTTTAATGTCACAGTCCTTCAGAAATCATTCTAATATAATGCTTTAGTGCTCAAGAAATATCAATGATGAAAACAGCTAAGCTGGTTAATATTTTTGTGAAAACTTAAAACTTCTTTGATATATAGAAAGTTCCTAGAAAAGCATTTCTTTCAAGGAGAATTTTTTGTAACAATATAAAAGTCTTTACGGCCACTTTTGATCAATTTAATGTATCCTTGCTGAATAAGCATTAATTTATATATAAATTCTATGCGGCGCAGCATGCGGTGGGTTTGGTGGGGGGTAATTGAGAATGAATGGGGGGAAAGTCACATGGGAGGAGGCAATGCCTCCATCACGACATGACTAAGACGATATGATAAGACTGTTTATGTTCGACTGTGATTGGTTCATGTGATAAATCCCGCCTCTCGTGTTCATGTCAAGTCAGTCAAGTCACCTTTATTTATATACCGCTTTTAACAATACAGAATTGTGACAAAGCGGCTGCAAAAGGGCAACAGTAAACACTCAATTTTCAGTTAAAGGCAGTTCATCATTGAATTCAATGTCATCATCCAGCTCAGTTTAGTTCAAATAGTATACGATAACGTTTGAAAAATAAGTGTCCCCAACTAAGCAAGCCAGAGGCAACAGCAGCAAGGAACCAAAACTCCATCGGTGACAGAATGGAGAAAAAAACGTGGGAGAAACCAGGCTTAATCAGGGGGCCAGTTCTCCTCCAGCAAGACGCAGAGGACTCATCTGGTTCCCTTGGTCTTGTGCCGATGGCCGTCAAGGTGACAAGGTCTTCACTGGTGATCCATCTCTGGGGCTCATCTAGTTGATGTGGTCTCCGCTGACATTCAGGGCTGTAGAGGTCGTCTCTAGGTGCTGATCCACCGTCTGGGCTGGGTACGGACTGGATCCGGTGGACTGCAGTGACCATCTGATCTGGATACGGACTGGATCTGGTGGTTAAGGCGACCTCGGAATCAGAAAGAAACAGACTAATATTAGCGTAGGTGCCATTCTTCTTACGATGCACTGAGTACATCGGGTGTTATGGGAAGTGTTCCCGGTTCCGGTTGACCTAATTATTGCAGCCTAACAATCCTTTAACGGATTTGAATTATAGAAATATGTTGATGTGTTATGTGTAAGC
Source organism: Labeo catla (assembly GCA_012976165.1). Classification (NCBI taxonomy): domain Eukaryota; kingdom Metazoa; phylum Chordata; class Actinopteri; order Cypriniformes; family Cyprinidae; genus Labeo; species Labeo catla. The sequence continues at coordinate 2,552,138 of VONZ01000022.1, read as the reverse complement.
CAGGTTAAAGAGATGGGTCTTTAATCTAGATAAAAAACTGACAGAGTGTGTCTGTGACCCAAACAGTGTTTGGTAGATTGTTCCAGAGTTTGGGTGTTAAATAAGAAAATGACCTGCCGTCCGCGGTTGATTTTGATATTCAAAGTATTATCAAATTGCAAGTTTGGAAATTAAACAGTTTTGAGAATGTGTGGGTTTTGAGTTTTGAGAACGTGTGGGTTCCCTGTTGGTGAATCAGTCTGAATAAACAATATAACTGCGTTAATGGGAAGACTAATTTAAAAAAAAAGTAAGTAAACATCTCACACACTTAGGTATAACCACTTTGTTATATCAAAATAAGACTTCAAATGGCATGAAAACATGATCTGTGGGAGTTTTTAGTGAGTAATCAGCTTGGTCAAATTTAAAATAAATCCCAGCATCTGTCACGAGCTTTGATGACTGATGATCTGAAAAATTCAAAAACAGTTACCTATAAGTTAACTATTAAAAAATAGCTGAACATAAGTTAACAAATAAAATATTTAGTTTTAATTCTAACAATCCTTGAGTTATTTTGGAATAAATGAAAATGCTTAAAAACAGCTTTACAACTTTAATGTAAAAATATAAAATAGGACTGTTTTTTTCTTTATTCTGACAGTGTAAGTAATTTGAGATCATTTGAAAAAAGAAAAACTTTGAGGACTTCACCTCCTCATTTCAGAACACAACTGCACACCACTGATGTTTAAATCCCAATTAGACTTTTTAAACATCATGGGATGTCCTATAGGAAGCTGTGTGCAGAGACGTGTACTACCACTTGAATCTGAGTGTTATGAGCATGCAATCTAAAGAAGGAAGAGTAGAATCAATATTCCCCTCCCTATATGTGGTGCATTTTGTCAATATGGCCCTAATATGGTGCTAACACATGCAATAAACCCCTGTTCTGCATTACTATACCTTTTTTTGTAATAAGATCTTCCTGATTTGTTTGGTGATGGGATTCATCAAATAAAGAGCGTAATGTCATTTTACCCAACTGGTTTCTTGTTTACTGTTGTTTGGATGCATTTGTTTCTCACATGGCTCATTTGCTGTCTACTATGGCACTTTATTTGGAATTGAACACAATAGCATTGATAGCGACTTTAACTTCTTAACTCAATTTACCATACAGGAAAAAAACACTTGATGAGAAGATCTGTTTGTCTTTCTAATCTAGGAATCAATAACATTGACCAAATTAGTTGCTCCAGATCAATTGCAATTACTTTTAAGGAAAACCACAGGGATGGAGCAATAATTGTAACATCAGTGTTGCTAAATGGTAAACGATTAACATCAACTTTTAAAGAATGAGAAACACATGGTGCTTATTCCACATGCACTGGCTTCGTTCAGTAGTGCTTCGGATTGAAAACCATGTTACTAATATACTCTTGATTCATCCTGTTCACAGAAAAACTTACAGAAGCAGCTCAAATAAAGCCTGTATGAATGAAAGATTGAATATGGTAACTGCTATATGTGTCATAACAGACTAGTTAACTATGTTCACATTTAGAGAAAACAAAATGGTGTCGTAAATTGATATAAATAAAAAAAGAACCTCTTATGTAATTTTCTTGCTATTTTTCTCACCAGTGTGTTTTGCCTCTATGCATCAGTGAAAACACCCAGCTACACGCAGCATTAACATTAGCCAGTACACTGGCAAGCTGTTTATCTGTTGTCTTTGTATTTCTTAAGGAACACAAGAGCCTGGCCAGAGATGATTTGCATCCTTTTATCTGTTAAGTCGACAGTGGTTAACATTTCATGAAATGGCAGACAGTCCAAATACGCCCTGAGCACAGAGAAGTGACAAACTATAGTGCAAAGCATCTGCTGGTTTTTTGATATATGCAAATCTTCTAATGGAGTGGAAAAACACAAAAGTCCTATTTATTATCCCCTGTGGGTACATGTGAAAAGTTTAAAGCATTTCACGACTCTTGCCCTGGAGGACCTAATTTATGATGCATGCACTTTTAATATGAATTCTTATTATACAGAGCGCGCCTGACTTTCTGGTCAGCATTTTAAACATATCCTTTAAAAGAACAGTTCAGCCAAAAAATTTTTATTTTGTTATCATTTGCTCACCCTCATGTCATTTCAAACTTCTTTTCTCTGTGGACACCTTAGACATATACTCACATGTCAAAACCTTTTCTTTTGTGTTTCACAGGTTTGGAAATACATGAGGGGGAAAATATTCCCTAATGAATCAGCACTGAATCACATCGAAAGCTTGTGAATCAGAATTGAACTAAAACTGAACATGCTGATTGATACCCAGTCCTACACACTGTATCTTGATAACTCCAGTTATTGAACACATTCACTTGTAGCATACAGTTGAAGTCAAAAGTTTGCATCCCCCTTTCAGAATCATTAAAAATGTTAATTATTTTACCAAAACAAGAGGGATCGTACAAAATGAATGTTATTGTTTATTTAGTACTGACCTGAAGAAGATATTTCACGTGAAAGATATTTACATATAGTCCACAAGATAAAATAATAGTTGACCGGTTCAATGACCCGGTTCAAAAGTTTACATCCCCTTGATTCTTAATACTGTGTTGTTACCTGAATGATCCAAATCTGTTTTTCTGCTTAGTGATAGTTGTTTATGAGTCCCTTATTTGTCCTGAACAGTTAAACTGCCTGCTGTTCCTTAGAAAAATTCTTTGGGTCCTACAAATTCTTTGGTTTTTCAGCATTTTTGTGTATTTGAACCCTTTCCAACAATGACTGTATTATTTTGAGATCCATCTTTTCACACTGAGGACAACTAAGGGACTCATATGCAACAATTACAGAAGGTCAAAATGCTCACTGATGCATTAAGCGCTGGGGGGGTGAAATTTTTTTGCATTTGAAGTTCAGGGTAAATTTAACTTATGTAGTCTTCTGGGAAACATGTAATTATCTTCTGTAGCCTCTGAAGGACAGTGCTAAATGAAAAAATGAAAAATGTACACATCTCCATTCTGTTTTTTACCCCCCTGGCTCTTAACGCATTGTTTTTTTCTTCTGGCGCATCAGTGAGTGTTTGAACCTTCTGTAATAGTTGCGTATGAATCCCTCAGTTGTCCTTAGTGTGAAAAGATGGATCTCAAAATCATACAGTCATTGTTGGACAGGGTTCAAATACACAAATATGCTGGAAAACCAAAAGATTCTGTATACATCTATAAACAGGCTGATCTTCGTCTCTAACGGCACTTGAAGGTCTTTGAAACTTGTGGTTTGCCTACACATGGCACAGAGAGGTTTAAAAGGGAAACAAGGTGCCTAACCCCAGCTATCTATACCCATACTTCTGTGTGAAGAAAAAGAAAAAATCACAAACCAAGACCTTGCCCATATGTTATGCAGATCACACCTGCACAATGTGTCACACTTGCATGTCACACATTCAGGGTAAAAAATAAGACCCCGTCACTCTCTGAGTGTTGCGATGAGCTCTGCAAACGAGGTTCAATGAAATATAAGTAGGACTGAATACAAGTTAAATCAAATATCTCTTTAGTTTTGATTTTTAAACCTGTGTTCAACTGAGCGGGGACCCACTGTGAAGTATAAATGTATTTATAAAATTGCTTGTCTTGTCATTGACAATAACAGTGCTGAAAGCATAATAGCATCCTCACATACGGCTGGAGTGTTTTGATTATAATGTGAATTTTGTGGTCATTCAGGCAGTCAGAGCTTAAGATTGGAGGTGTTGCATTTTAGCCTTGTTATTATTCGGTGATACAATGCTCCAGTGAACTCTCGACTACAAGATGATTCCTCACTCTTAAAAGTGCTCTAAAAAATGTTTCCTTTTCAAAACAGTTTTAACCCTGAAATGAATAGTAACCTTTCAAGATATGTTTAAAAACATACACAGAATCTAGTCATATCAGTAGCATAAGAAACAGCTGATGACTATGACCAGCCACATGCTACACACTTTCAGAGATGGATAAAAAGACTAAAATGATTAGATAAAAATTAGGGGTGTAACGGTACACAGATGTCTCGGTTCGAGGGTCAGGGCTGATACGATTTCGGTACAACAGAAAAAAAAAATCTACTATGCTAGGTTTCTTTTCATTTATTTTAAACAGACAGTAGTACAAATTACAATTATTTCCACCTACATGTGAAAATACTAAATATTATATCAAATTAATGTCATATATAGGCTATAAAATCTGCAGTACATATATACATACAAGGAATAAATAGTTGAAATCTATTTAATTTAGTTTACTGATAGACAAGGGAAAAAAAACTGTGCGACATGTAACATAGCCTATATTTGCTGAGTTTCAGTTCAGTTTTGTGACAGAAAGGAAACTCAAATGGCAGAAAGCGACATTCTATTTGTTTTTTGTTTAAGTTGATTTTGCTGGTATGAGGAAAGTTGAAGTAATCGCGCCGGCGCACACACACAAAACATATCAGTTCCAGGCTTCTAGCATTGCTAACTTGACAGCGCAGTTGGTACTTTATCAAAATAAAACACAGTGATCCAAACATCAGCACACCCGCCTCACTGTGTCACCGTTAGAACGTGACTGAGGTACAAAGTCTATAATTTACATAATAAATAATAGTTTAGCATTTGGATGCATTGCAAATATGCAAATATTATGGAATATTTGGATTTGTGCCGAATGAGAGAGGTAGGATAAAAGAGCACAAAGCTCCATTTCACAGACAGTTCAGTGTGCAAGCCTTTAAAGTATACTCTTTTGTCAGTAAGAGATGCGTTCAGAATCAGCACATAGTCACTGTCTAGTGGTCTTTGTTTTCAAGTGTGCAACTCCTGGCATGTGCTGTTCTTCTGCCGGCGGTTATCAAACAGAGTTGCATTACTGCTGGCGCCCCCTTCTGGATTGAGGGTGAATTGCCTGTATTCGTTGTACAGCATCATGCACTGAACCGAGATGCGAGTACCGTGACGGTTCGATACGAATACATGTATCGTTACACCCCTAATAAAAATATTTTATGATTAAAGAGTTGTAAATGTACTACTGAAATGTAAATTCTGTCATTAATTCCTCAACTTCATGTCATTCCAAGCCTGTAAGACCCTTGTTCATCTTCTGAACACAAATTAAGATATTTTAGAAGAAATCCAAGAGCTTTCTGACCCTGCATAGACAGCAACACAACCAGCACGTTCAAGGCCCAGAAAGGTAGTAGGAACATTGATAAAATAGTCTACCTGACGCCAAAGATGAATGAAGGTCTTACAGATTTGGAACAACAGGAGGGTGAGTAATTAATGACAGAATTTTTATTTTTGGGTGAACTAACCCTTAAAAATCTCCAATCAATTCATTACTCTTTACTTTTTTTCAATGGCTGTGTAAAGCGCTTTTCAGAGCCACTCTTATGAATCTGAATCATTTTGGTGTGTGCGCAAAGTGGAGATAATAATTGAAAAACATTGAATCAATTGCAAGCTGTGAATCAGAGTTAAAATGAATATGAAAATGCTAATCGATACCTAGCTCTACTTTATCTTAATAGCTCCCATTACTGAATTAGTTCACTTGTGGAATAAATCAAATCAATCTACTCACCTTATATTTCCCATAAGAGCAGACATCCGCGTCCACCTATTTTTAGCTTATTTTGCTGCTTGACATTGCAAATTGGTGTGTCACATTATTTTAATGTATTATCTTCATTATGAACATACTGGTTTGTAGTGCAAACAGTTTTACCATTTACTGCATAGTCTCGCCCCTAGGCTTACTTCCGCGTTGAAGAATAAGGTGGATATGTGGCAGTAAAAGTCCAAGACAACTATAGCATAAACAAAAAATAAAAAGCGCATCTTTAACAAAAAGTTTTTTTTTGCTGTACATGGTTTCCTGAATAACATCGTAATGCTCTGATCTGAAGGTGAGTTGTAGGGCTCAGCCGAACATCTTTTTTTTGCCCTGGTTATGGAAATCAAGAGCATTTTGAGGCCTGTGTGTTATTTTCAGTTCGGATGATAGCGCAGCACTTTACAGCTGGTGTCAAAGCCAACAGATGTGTATTTCTTACCTGAGGGAAAACATATCTTTATCTTTTTACCTGAGGGAAAACAAACATATCTTTCTGTGAAGTAATATACATGCAGCAGTACCTACAAATACCTACATATTGACAGTATGTACAAGCAGGTTAATAACTCATACGGGTGAGTGGGTGGCTTAAAACTTGGCAATGAATGTACATTCTGAGACAGATAAGTGAGAGGTTACAAGAATTCATAAAGCCCCCGAGTGTTGAGGAGTTGCCTCTGAACAGTGTGTCACTGAATGTGGGTTTATACACTCAGTGTATAAGGATGGTACACTCATCAGCTAAATACAGTCTGAATGGGCATTTCTGGAGGATTTGAAAGAGTTTTTCTTTATAAAAGAACTGTGATATTAATGGTGCAATCAATAAATCCTGCATTGGTAAGTCTGTCATTAGTCCAGCATTCATAAACAATACTACCTGCAGTTTTACTGATTAAGAATGGTACCTAGCTTTAAGATTTGTATAATTTGGATGTTTACTGTCCTGAAGTCTATAAGCAGTAAAAAAGCATGAAACACTGGTTGAGAACTGTCAGTCTCAGTCCAAGCTGCTTTACCATAAACTCTCTGAAGTGGATGAAAGTTTTAAGGTCTATAAGCATTGGCAGAACACCAGAATTGCCATTAAAACATTGCTCAAATGGACAGTATAGCAGATTCTACCCTTTAAATTGGAAGTGAGATGCTACATGTGAGTTTACAGCTGTCTCCTATTGGACTGATTTGTGGATGTTCAAAACCACCAATTTAGTAAAGAACACAGTGTGCATTAAACATTATGCTGCTGTACACTGTAATTATTTGACACCTCTGTATTCCTGGAAATTTGCTTTTTAAACATTTTATTTGCACTGAAAACAGCCTACAACTCCATTTTAACAATATATGATATGTGACAGGTGAATCAGTTTATATTATTATAAAAATAAAGTGCTTTAATGGAAAATTCTGTCATTTTTACTCACCCTCATTATGTTTCAAATCCGTAAGATGGAGCTTATGTAGAACAAATAAAGAAAATATAGAAATATATGGCTGACATCAAACAATAAAATCAATTCATTTTTTTTTTTAAATCTGAACATGGATACCAAAATGATGTTTCAGAAAATATCTGTTCCCAAAATAACTGTATAAATTAGTTGTATGGACTACTTTTTCAGACGTCACTGTCAGAGATTGTGCGCCAAATAACCATTACCCATTACTTTGACAGAAAGGGTAAGACTGGGGTAAATTTTCAGTCAGGTTCTATTTTTTAACCATCATTAAAGCGATGGGTTGCCAGTTCTTCGCCTTCTCTTTGAATCTGCTTTCATAACATGAAAAATGCAACCAGCACAAAAAAAAAAAAAAAAACATCTTTCTTTTACCGCAAATGTTTTATCTTATCGAGGATGTCTCTCTATTTTTTAACAGGTTGCTGTATTTTCTCTCTCTATTTTGCTGATTATTGCTGCTGAAAATGGTCAATTATAGTCATGTTTTGGGCTGTACTAATCGGTCGGATCGGAAAAAACATTTGGAGTACTATAGACTGCCAAAAGAGAACACATCAAGGAGAAGAGTGCAAAAAACTGTTTGAGGAACAAAAGACATTTGTGGTTGGCAAAACTGAATCAGGATTTTCATGCCAAGAACATTCTTGACAACATTCGTGTCCGTTCTTATCATTTCTGGTCCGGCAGGTGAAATATTAAGCTAATATCTTAATTAATATTGCTCGTATGTATCTTTACCACCTATTAACTTTACCTTGTCCAAATATTGGGTAACACTTTATAATAACGTTCAGTTGTAAGTCATTTATAAGTTATTAGTTAATGATGAAATAATCATTTACAAAACATTGACAAATGATTAATAAGTGATATGCTAACAATTTGTGTATGTTTTGTTAATTCATTTACAAGTCAATTACAAGTTAATTTACAAGTAATTACTTAATGATGAACTACACATTTACAAAACATGACTATGTGTTTGATTGATTATTGACAATGATTAAGAAGTGATATGTTGAAAAGCACAAAAATGCAATTATTCTAAAACTATTTTCTGTTTTAAATAATAATAAATTATTTGCTGTCAAATGAATAACTGTGTAAACCCTTTCTCTCATCAGCACAGACTTGTGTTCTGTGTGGAGTGTGTGGGACCTAGTGATAATGTGAACCAGTTTTAGCCTCCACTGAAGATCACATCAGGTCCACAGCGCTAAAATACTCCATGTGTTTACCATCTTTACCCTCACCAGTCAGCCCATTGCAGTACACACAACAAATATTCAAAACCTGTTGTGTAAACGCATGAATAAATCATTTACAAATATTTCTGCATCCCCTAATCTAAAGTGTAAACTACTCATCAGTTGTAAATGTTTTACAAACTTACAAACTTTACAAAAGTTACAGGTTGTGTGGGTATACACACTGGGAGGAACGATCTACAAATGATGAGTAAAACATTCACAACTGATGAATTGTTTACACTTTAGATTAGGGGATGCAGAAAAATTTGTAAATGATTTATTCATGATGTGATCTTCAATGGAGAGTAAACATTTCAGTAATTGACATGTCAATTGTTTATAATGGATTAATAATATATTAACTAGTAACTTATTAACCATTGACTAAGGATCTGTTTGATTATTTCATGATATGCTATTTTTTTAAAGATAACTTATGACAGATTTGTAAATCGTTATCATATTACTTAATCATTTGTAAACGTATAGTCATATTTTGTAAATTATTAGTTCATCATTATCTAATCACTTGTAAATGATTTATAACTTAATGCTACAAAGCATAGATAAAAACACTAACATATCACTTATTAATCGTTTATGAATGCATAGTCATGTTTTGTAAATGATTATTTCATAATTAACTAATTGCTTATAAATGACTTACAACTGAAGGCTATTATAAAGTGTTACCGTTTAGACAGCATAAATTAGCAGAACAACATATGCAGTAGTACACAAACTGTGCAGTGCATGCTGTTGTTTACATCCGCATCTGGGTAACTGACTAAACCGTGCAAACCCTCTATAGACTGATATTTAAAGTTTGGTAATAAGTTTTCAGTTTGGACATTCTGAGCTATTGTATGGAAAAGAGCTGTTTTAAGATTCTAAAAGTAAAAAAAAAACAAAAAAACAACAGCATGTGGGTTTGGAATTGGACAAACAAATGACAGTGAACTATCTCTTTAAGAGTATTTCAGTACATTTAAAATGGTTGTATTCTTTACACTGCAACACTTAGATTCTTTCCCTTATTTCCAGCCAAAATATCTAAAAATTCTTAAATCAAGAAGGATTTTCTAGACAAGTAAATATTGTCTTGTCAAGCAAAATGATCTGCCAATGGAGTAAGCAGAATAACCTTGTTTTCTGTTTAATATAATATTATTTTGCTTACTTAATTTTTACTTGATTTTTATGAAAACAAGACAATAATTTTTGCTTGTCAGGATATTTTGGCTGGAAACAAGACAAAAAATCTAAGTAAGAAATCCATTTTGTTGCAGCGTATCTGAATCATAAAGATATTTTGGACTCACTAGGGGCACTGAAGCATGATTTCCTGATATGAAACTATTTATTTATTATTTTAGTGAGCAGCAATACAAATTACATTGCTTTAGATTTACTTGACTCATATCACCTGTCTCATATGATTACAGTGCTCTAGTGCTCTCCTCCTTAAAACTAGTTTAGAGCTGAAGATTTGGTTCAACCATGATGTCATTAACAAGTGACATCACTACTACCGGAGAATTCAGTCTGGCTCCAGATTCATCATGTCTCAATACTAAGACGGCGCGCAGTGCAATCGATGGGACGAAATACGAATGACGCATACAGGTTGAGGATTTCCTCCCCACACATGAAAGTGTGACGTCTACCCCTCCGCACCTTTAACTTTCAGAACACGCGAAGCCTTGTACCTACGTTGGGCATCCGACAGGCTGCTTCCACGATTTTGCTTTTGCGCATGATACTGCGGTTCCGACGCCACTTCACGCTCCAACTCACCTTGAAACGCGGTGCTCTCAGTTTTTACATGGAGAGCGACGGAGAGGCGACCAATCTCCGCCTCGACGCCTCCCCCACCGACCAATGAAATTCGAGCGGGGGCGGAGCTAACAGCTAAATTGTCATGCTTGGTTTCACGTTGGCATTGCCATCGAGCCGCGTCTGGCTGCCGTGCGCTGGTGCAGGTGCTCTATTTCATCGAGAGAGGATGCGAAAGGAAAGAAGGGGAGGGAAAGAATGAAGGGAACCGTCGGAGAAAAGTATGCAAGGCATGAATAAAAGGGTATCAGCAGCTGACAGTGTGTCTAACGTCCAGGGGCTCGGCTAAGAATGATTTATTGAAAGGGGCACTTTGAGATATGATGAGGTTTCTCTCTGGTTGGCAATAGTACTATGATTTGGTATGTGGCCACTTTGATAGCAAGTGTATTCAGCACCAGAGGAACAGCTGCTCAAGGTGAGTTGAAGTGCAATTTATTACATTCAGCCTTAAGTTTGCTGAGTTTTTTTTTTTTTTCTAGTTGTTAAAATTATTCTGGGATTGGGTCATCTTGGGTTATTTTTTAATATTTAAATGCTGTCTTATTCATGTTGAATATTTTAAAGTGAACAAGCAGTTCTTCTTTCTGTTTTTTTTTTACATTATTATTATTATTTTGGATGATAGTTTTCTTTTTGCTCATAAATATTATTGCTGTGTCATTGGTTAGTGTCATTTCTGTTTCAGTGATAGTTTTTAAGTAATTTGATCTTGCAAAACTGAAGGGTTTGAGCTGGTGCTTTCTATTCCAACCATTTTCACCTGTTCTTCAATCCCGTGAGCAACTTTAAGCTTGTATACTTCATATTATGTGTGTTCTGTCAAATTAAAGAGATTGATCACCCCAAAATGAACATTTTGCTATGGTTTACCCTCAAAAAAAAAACAAAAAAAAAAAACACCACTGAATATTTGTGGTAACTGAGGCTGTCATTTTGGCTAACATGTCCTTAATGGTTTGCAACCTCAGGAGATTGAGATTTTTGGGTGAAATATTTATTTAAGCTCTCAGAATATACATGGGAACTTTAATTACGTGTCTTAAGGTGCTTTTAATGGGGATCTGCTATGTATAACTTGTAGCATTTTATTATGTAAGTGTTTTTGGCTGTATGCAATTTTATTTATTCACTTTTTGAATACTGTGCCTTTTTAGATTTCTAAACACAAGAGAACTCTAAAGGAGACATCATAATTGTAATTCAAAATGAGTTTTATGAATCTGATCAACCTTCAGACTAGTTTAAATAAGTGGTTTGTCTTTATTTCAAATGTTGGGTTCATGGACTCACATAGCCCTGCATTTTCCAACTTGTCCACTAGAGGGCTGCTAGCCGTTCTGCAAGGAGCATCCAATCTTGGGTCACATGAGAACTTTTTCACTGCATGCACTGTGAATAATCATTCATTTCCCATGTTGAGAGAGCCATTATATCACGTTCAATATGCAGCTGTAGATGTAGGTGATATTTAACTCTAATTTTTATGTATGTAAAGCATAACTTGATCATCTCACCTTGCTAAACTTGAGCTGTGTCATCTGCTTAATATGTCAGTGAGACGTCTTTCACCTTGCTGTTCTGACTGTGCACTTTGCTACGTACGCTCAGTGTCTCCCTCCTGTGTGTTAGAGTCACGCTGCACTATCCCAGCCCCAATGCAGCTCTCTCCCTGCCCTCACCCTCCCGTCTCAAGCTGTCAGCTGGCAAACAGGCCCGCAATCACCAGCTACAAACCTGGCCGGGTGCCAGATCTCTACTTTGTTGCTCTGTCTAAACAGAGGACTCAGAGGCAGCAGACTGAGAGCCATGAGCTGATGCGTTGCTCCGCGTAGGCCCTCGAGGCTCAGTGCTAGCTGACCGCACTTGTTGAAACGTCCAGCAGTCCACCTCAGGAACAGGCCAGCTTCCCTTAGATGTGCCTGACATTTGTCTCCTTTAAACTTGTTTTGCCAAATCAACATGTCTGTTCGAATATCATTTTGGCAGGTGCTCAAACTGATCTTTTTATCTAAATTTATCTAGATTGGCACAAAAGCGGTATATATTGCCAGGAGAGAGTTATCAAATAGCATTCCCGTTCATGTCAAGAGTTTTGAGCCAATCACCTGAGCCCTAAAGGACAGGTGACTAACATCCCTGTTGAAAAAAACAGCATATGCTCTTTAGGTATGTTTTAAAGCATGGCTGCTGGTTTGAGCTAGTTTAAGATGGTCCTTAGCTGGTTATGTGCTGGTCCTGAGCAGGAGCTAGTTGCTTAGGACCAGCACAAGACCAGCTAAGGACCAGCTTAAACCAGCAGCCATGCTTCAAAACATACCTTACCAGCATACGCTGTTTTTTTTTAACAGGGATAATATAATGTATGAGCAATATCATAAGCCTTGCGGTATGGCTGTATATCAGCATGGCTGTACTTTTCATGGCATATTAGTTATATAAAGTATTATTTATTGAACAATAATATATAAATGAACAATAGTAGCCATTACAAAAGTATTATAAGTTTGTACAATAGGAAATAAACATAAGCAAACAATTCAGTCAAAAGTAGAAAATCAGCACTCTCTCATTCAGACAGGATTTAATTACATAATTAATTGCATAAAAAAAAGATATGAAACTTTGCCCTAAAGCCAAATCGATGTGCTCTGTAACAAGTAATCGATTAATAAGACCAAAGATCTTGAAATGTACAAAGATTAAACAAACTGAAATGACCCAAATTGCATAAAAATCTGTTCCAAATTATACTAAAATTAAGTATTTTATAAACCATCAATTTAATATAAAAACACAAAAAACTGCCAATCTGGGACATATATCTATAGTAAAAAAACACTCTGCAGTGGTCGCACCACATGATATTTGGTTGCACCACATGATATTTCAAATTCAGTCCACCTAAACAAAACAAGCTAGCTTCCCACAAAAGGTCACTATGAAATTTCTAATAAAAATAAGTACTTGTAGAAATAACTTAATATTTATTGTTTTTTAAAGGTCATACCACATGATATACCAGCTGTTAAAAAAGGTTATTATTTTTCCAAATTTTAAAAAGTTAAAAACCTGCTCGATGCTTTCATGGGCCATTGGCAAATTGCTATGATGCAAAGTCCTATCTTTGAATGGATTTCAACATAAAAGTCCCAAAATTGTAGTTTCTTGATGGTCGCACCACATGATATTTCATAAAATGGAAATCATCGGACAAAGTTTGTTTGTATGTTATGATGGAAATATAAATACAAATGCTTTGCAATTTTATACAGGATTACAAAACACATTGGAAATCATGCCAAATAGTGCAAAAAATTAATCAGAATTAGTTATAGGTACTTTCAAAGACGGTACCGAAACAACAGTTATAGCTGGACGGTCGCACCACATGATATTTTGACACTTTGGATAACATAAAAATTACAAATAACTAATATTTTTTGAAAAGTTAAAGTGGGTCCTTACATAGGAGTATTGCTTCATGTATATGGCATCTTTTTAATGCATTTAAACCAATTTTTAACTGAACAAAATGCAGTCAGACAGAAAATGTAGCTGTCACGTCATTGACCCATATGCAATGGCAAAGCTGAATTTTCAGTAGCTATTACTCCAGTCTTCAGTGTCTTGCAGAAATCATTCTAGTCTGCTGATTTCTTATTATTATCAATGTTGAAAACAGTTGTTCTGCGTAATATTTTTTTTATTATATTATATTATATTATATTAGTGAAATATTAGCTTTTATTCTCCACAATGCCACAGTTACAGCATCTACCAGAAGGTGCTAACAGGCTGTGCTAACCAGCCAAATCTTGACTCAGTGATTTGAGCAGACAGGATGTGATTTGAGCTGATGTGGATACATGTGAAATGATGGTGATTTGTTTTAGCAGTTAGCACCTGCTAGCAGACTAGATACTGCCGGGTTCTTAACCCTTAGGCGTTGTTGATGTAGCTGCCAGCTGGAAATGGAGAATCTAAAGAAAGCTTGCTCTGGAGGTTAGTACCGGACTCTATGTTTCATGGAAAGCCTGATAGAGGAGGGCTAGCGGGGGACCTGACAGCTGCTCATTTTTAAGCGGTGTTGGATAACATTGGATGTGTTTTCCAACAGTCATCACTTCTCTTTCATCCTCAGGCTGTGACGGCTTGATCCTCATCCAGCGGAATGATAAGCGTGTAGGCTTCTTCCCTGTGGAAAAATTAAAATTGTTTACATAACAAACAAGCAGCCTGTCATCACATCTGGATGAGTTTCCAACACAACTCACACAAGCATGTCGTTTTCATATAGTCGTTTCTGTGTTTTGGTACTACAGATTGCAAAATGAAACCCTCAAATTGATATATTTCATCTCATTGGCTCTCTTGACCGGTACTTTCGATGTCTTGTAATTATGATTTATAATGTCAGCTATAATCCACCCAAATCCATGGCAGGCGTTCCAATCAAACAATAAAAAGCAGCTGACTTGCGCTGATTGCATGGAAAGCTGCAGAATGCGAACCACAGAGGGCACAGCTGAGGCAGCCAATTTCCAAATGCATTTTGTTGGCTCCAGTGATTCTGAGCGAGGGGTAATGCTTTGAGCAATAAAGAATAAAGTGGAGTTTCAACTATTAGAACACAAAAAGTTTTTTATTTTACTGCTACTTTTTATTTGTTTCTTGGGCTTTTACTTTTTTATAGGACAAATAAGTTTGGAAACAATAGAAAAAGTAGAGTGACAGGCAAGCTGGACCCTAAAATAATAATAATGATTAAAAAAATCTCCAGTGTTGAACAGTGTTTTGTTTTGTTTTCCAGTAAAAATATACATAAAAATAATTTTTTAAAGTTACAAATAAAATAGATTAATGGAGTACCTTTTACAAGAAAAAAGCATTGGCACTTTTTTGTCATAATACAAGAAATTACTAGCGATTTCTGAGTGAAAATAGTTTCGGCACTATTCTTCTCCCCAGTGTATCTAAACATCCTCCAAACAATTGCTTAAGATGCGTAAAGTAAAGTACAGGTCAGTACTAAATAAAAAAATAACATGCATTTTGTATGATCCCTCTTATTTTGGTAAAACAATTAACATTTTGCAGATTCTGCAAGGGGGATGTAAACTTTTGACCACAACTGTATATACTGTACACACACACACACACACACACACACACTAGTAGGGATATGGTCATCTTAGGGCACCAGAAAGTGCAGTAGGTTGTGAATCATTATGTTTTGTCATATTGCATGTACATTTGGGATATCTTGTTCAGTTTTAAACAGGAAAAAACTGACAAAAATCTTCAAATAGCTCCCCAGCGCTGTAGACTCTGATGTGAATGTCTTATCTATGTCTGTGGCTGGATTCTACTTTCTCAGCACTTCAAAGGCCGTTTCCTGTCTCTGATACTCTCTCTTCTCAACACTCTCAGTCTAGTCTGCCACCATAGCCAGTTATAAAGCATGTGCCCGAGCAGACTCCCTGCTGAAGCAATAGAAGACTTTGTCTCATTCAGAAATTTGTGGGTAGAGCCTTTCAGAACTGGATGTTTCTATTATCCACAGACTCGTTCAGCTGTTAGAAAGTTGGATATATTCTGGCCATTATCTCAGCTTCTGTCTTTCTGGGAAGAATAATGGAGGGATAGAATGATTTGTGTAACTTTGCTGTTGAGCTACAGCCTCTGTTGTTCCTCACTTTAGTCTTTAGGTTTTCTGAAACACATTATGGGAGGGAATGAGCGAATACTCAACAATATGATATTATGTAGGGCCCTATGATTTCTGCAATGCAGAAAATGTGGGCAGAATTGCAGAATCCAGTCATAAAAATGGAATTTACTATTTAACTGTATAATGTTACAGAATTTGCGAAATTTTGGATGAATAAATCAAAAGTAGGTTAGTACACTTATATCAAAACATGACATGGACTAGTGTCAGTGAATATTATGGCGCAAAAATACTATTTAAATATGAACCCTGCACATTCTACGTGTTTCTGTGTGAATGAATGGCGTAGATGCGCGGTTTCATTTACTACACGTACTGACGCGCACATGACTCTCACGATGTTTTCAGCCTCTGCCTCATTAACAACAAAGTACATGAATATAAACATAATCTCTAAAACTGCACTTAGAGTCTCTTTTGGAGCATTTTACAGTTTGTTTTGAGAAAAACTATCATCATATCATATACACACCGAAACTTATAGGTCTTCACAGCAACCCGTCAAAATAAAAGTTTGGTTTAACTTGAAGAAACTGTGACAGAAATATATTACTTCATGTAATGATAGTACTAGTACTACTAATAAGTTATATAAGTTATTAAAACATTATTTTTTAAGCAATATTTACCAGAAAAATTATTTACCAGAATTTATTTATTTTAAATACACAACACAGTATTTCTGAAAACCAAAAAACAAACTAACAAAATATATATATTTTTAATACAACCAATTAATTAGATAAAAAAAAACATTAAATTGGACTCCAGAAAATTAATAGAATTTGGTAAAAAATTAAACTGAATTTGAGAGGGGAAAATTCTGTTAAATTGTGTAATTTAATTAATTAGACATGCTTTTTGATATATAATTTTTAATTTAACCATTAATTTAATTTAACCATTTAAAATGGAGTCTAATTATGGATCACAGTACAATCATATTGTGATTTTTTTTTTTTTATGGTTAGTATTCAAAATGGTGGTGTATTGTGATTATAAAGTTTTTTTTTTCTTGAATATATTTGTAATATTTTGTAATGTAAACACTAAAATATTTTGTTCTATAAAAAATGATAAAACTTTGTGTTATAAAATATTGCATTACTTGTATAAAATATAATGTATGCATATATGTATATGTATGTGTATATTACCAACTGTTTAATAATATAACATAATATAATATAATATAATATGTGATGTCATTATGTTATTAAGTAAAGATCATGTTCCATGAAGATTTTTTGTAAATTTCCTACTGTAAAAAGATCAAAACTTAATTTTTGATTAGTAATATGTATTGCTAAGAACTTCATTTGGACAAATTTAATGGCAATAACAAATAATCAAATAATTTTTAGTTATAGACTACAGTTAGGTGCCATATTAAATTTTAGGTGCCATATTACATTTTAAGTGAATTTTTAGCAATTTTACGTGAAAACGAAGCTGTGAGGAAGTGTCTTACATTCTTTACATTGGCACGAACTGTCTAGATCACAATTTTCGTAACTTAGAACTGTCAAAACTGTTTTATGGAGTATTCTCTATTCAGTATACTAGTTTTTTTTCGTAAAGACATTTAATCAGTTGAAAAATCAGTACAGTATGTTGTTAAACAACGGTAGTTTTCTTGAGCGCACTGTACATTATTATCCCTCATAGCCGCATTTTCATTACTGCCAAAAATTAAATATAGCACTACCCTAAGACCTATAACTTTAAACCCTGGTCTCCTAACATTTGTTTCTTAATATCTTCCTCAATTAAATCACTCACCACACACATACTGTAGATACCCCATGAACCTTGAGTGCTCTAGCATCAATTTTTCACCAAAGGCTCTTCTGCATCCTGATTGATGTGGATAGGAAGTAACAGGCCACCGCTGGCCCAGGGCAAAGGGCTTGTTCCATAAAAGTCACTAACCCTTATATGTCAATCAGCTGCTATTTGGGCCAGCATTGACTCAGGTCCCCCTCCCCCCAAATGCAGTCTTCCTCTTCCTCTGTCTGATAGATGCATGCAAGACAACACTAGCGGAAGATGTTCCATATATAGATACCTTCATAAGAGCCCTGTGGAATTTGGTTAATTATGCATGACTTAGCTCTGGCGTTGAAGTAAAGACAGTATGTTTCTAAATCAAGCTCATCAACAGATGAAAACCTTCCCCTCCCATGTTGGAGAACATGCCAGATGACTGTTTTATTTATGTCAAGGTACTCTTTCCCTCCATTTAAATGTCATCAGAGATCTCGCAATGTAAAACGATCAAGTTTACATGTATTTGGTAGACACTATTATCCAATGTGACTTCAACATTGCTTCCACCACTTAAAGAACCTTCTCTTCGGGTTATTTTATGTATCATCCACACTGGGAATGGAAGAACTGGGGTTTTTCCATGTACTTTGTGTTTAGTCAGTGGAAAGCAGCCTCTTGGTCTGTAAAAGCTACAGCTTAACGTTTGTGGAAATCACTGAGCAGAAAGCTTTTGATCTTTAAAGAATTGAGAGCAAGGGCCTATTGATCGATACACTCTTTGCTCTTGTTCAGATCTGCATCTGTGATGTGGCCACAGCCTACAGCACACCAAAAGGATCTTCAGTCATCCCAGAGGGCCGTTGTGCATGAGGAACCTTGCTTCTGTGTAGTTTGTGGATGATGGTATAATGCGGTGATATCTTGAAACACTTCTTGGTTTCAGAAACAGAAATGTCCCTGTTTGATTGACACAACTGAAAATGATGACACTCAAGGACACTTGGAAGATGGTACTCCAGCAGTGTGGTTAGAGTGCTGACTAATGGAGGAGTGATGCTGGGTGGAGGTGTTTAGTCTGACTCAGCGTCGGGGGAGCAGAGGAAGAATCATGATTCAGCATGTGGTAGAAACGTGGTATAAATTCTTTGGTGGTTCAGAGTTTGAGTCAGTGGGATATTAGGAGTATAACAGGAGTCAAGTTGGGTTTTGTGCGGTATGAAAAGTGTTTGGTTTGGTACACTACTGTTAAAAGGTCTACTTTTATTCAGCAAGGATGCTTTAAATTGATTTGTAATGTTACAAGATATTTCTATTTCAAAATATGCTGGGTCATTCCATGTCAACTCAACCAGAGGTCCCCGGCTCAGTTTTTTGATATTGCTAATATTTTTTCTGAAGAAAGACAGACATGTATAGTGATGAAAGCCAAAATATTAAATGTCATGGATGAATATTTACTGAGTAATCCACTATTTTGTAGATGGGAGTCAAAATGGCAGTTTTCAGCTGAGATTCAGAGCCAAATTACAAGGGGGTAAAAATGACTTCAGAAAGATGGCAGCATCATAATTTTATTTTTACACAGAGGTTGGTATGTCTGTGAGTAAAATCTGTTGACTTCAGCAATCTTTGTTGCATTTTGTGCCAATGGCGACCATTTAAAAATGGGGAAACGGCACTTTTCAAGTTTTTACTGCAAAGCTTGCATGTCTGTAACTCAAGAAATATTAAAGATATCTTAATGTTTAGACATCTCAATGAGGCTCCATGTCCAAATTGTTGAATATTACCCATTTTCAGTGGTTGAAAACTAAATATCTCCTGACAAATAACTGATCTTTGTGTGAATGTTCACAAAACTGGACGACTTTCTGAGTAGTCTGTTTTAAAAAGGAACATTTACAGAGAGGAGTCAAAATGCCAAAATGGCAATGGAGATTCAGATCCAGATTACAAGGGGGTAAAAATGACCTCAGAAAGATGGAAGCATCATAATGTTATTTGTACACAGAGATTGGTAGATCTGTTTGTAAAATCTGTTGACTTGAGCAATCTTTGCATTTTATGCCAATGGTGACTATTCAAAAATGGGGAAACAGCACTTTTCAGGTTTTTACTCCAAAGTTTGCATGTCAGTAACTCAAGAAGTAGGCTATTAATGATATCTTAATGCCTTTTAAGATATATAATCTTAAACGTTTCTTTTGGAATTGCATTTTTAAGGCTCTTTGTAGTTTGGATCCAGAGATACTGGAATTTCAATATGGCTTCAGGAGCAAATTGTTACATTTGTAAATTGTTAAAAATGTGGATCACTTTGCAAAAATATGATACTTCTTTTCTTTTAAAGAGGAATGTCTGAAGAACAAATAATGTTGAAACTAGAGATGTATATTGTTTTCTTCTGTCAAGACAACTGCATTGATTATACCTGTCTGAGTGCCATAAATATTCTTTTTCCAAAGTCTGCATGTCTGTAACTCAAGAAGTATTATATATATTGCAATATGATTTTAAATTTTTAGTTCTTAATGACCTTGCATGCCTGTAACTCAAGAAGTATTATATATATTGCAATATGATTTTAGATTTTAGTTCTTAATGAACTTTTCTTTTGGAATCATCATTTTCAAGGCCCTACATTGTTCAGTCTTAGAGATATGGGCATCTCAATGAGGCTCCATGTCCAGATTGTTGAATACCTCCCATTTTCAGTGGTTGAAAACTCAATGCCACCTGACTAATGACTGATCTTTGTGTAAATGTCCACAAAACTGGACGACTTTCTGAATGTATATAAGTGGTAGGCTATTTTAGAAAGGAACATTTAAAAGATGAAAAATTGGAATTAGGGAGAGTCAATAAATGATTAACAATTTATTATTGATTTATTTAGTCAAAATAGTCTGGAATATAATTACTGGTGCCTCCCTAATGAGAATTGTTAGTTCTGTCCAATGAGATTTCAGTGTGGGCGGGGCTACTCAGCGTGACGTTGCAGAAACCGTGGCTGATTATGACAAAAACTCAGAGAAATTTGGAAGAGATACCACTGTTTATCACATTTCCACTTCACGTCTGCATAGAACACAGCATAACACAGGACACTGTCATCATCAGACAGCGATGAGATCGAGATGCCAGACTGCATGTACGCTTTCAGATCCCGCTGTATCGCTTGTGTCAGGAAAGGCTGCTGGACTTCACAATGAATTGACAGAGATGTAGAGAGCGTGTGTGAGCCTGTGACTCCGCTGACGTGCGTGGGCCCGGCAGGCAGCCAGGCAGCGTGCTGATCGCCTCTCTCCCCGCCCCCGACTGGACCACTTCCCCTCGCGTCTCATTTTTCAGCTGTCCATTGATGCAGCGCACTCTGTTTCCTCCCGCCCGGCTCCACCATGTCCATTAAACATTCATACTCTGGCCATGAGATACTTCAGTACTGTACCCCAGGATACTCTCTTTCTCATTCACCGCCTCTCTCGCTTTTCTCCCCAGCCCTCATTTTCCTCTCCTCCGCCACCATTCTTCAGAAGGCAATCAATTCAGAGCGATCGCTATCTGTGCATCCATCTCTCTCAATCTGTCTGGCTGCGCTATAGATCTGTTAAAATTAGATTCATCATTGCAACGAGTCCATGTGTTTGCTCACCGTGTGCTGCGGTGGATGCCTGGCACGGGACGTGACGCAGGCGGGATGCTGACTGGCTGTGATGAATCAGGCCCTCCTGAGCCGCCTCCTTTCCTTCTCGTGGCATGGCGCCTACCTTCGATCAACTTTCCCTTCAAATCCAAACTATCCAACTTTCCACCCCAAACATATCTGCCCTGCCTATTTCACTCAGAGGTCAGCAAGACCATTAAGAAGATTTAAAGGTATATTCCGGATCAAAAAATGATGCTAATTAACGATGCTACATACGATTTTTCAACCACTAGATGTCACATGGGAGCACTGCATCTCAGACCAAAACAAACTTGTGCTTTGGCCACACCTCAGCCCTCCTTTCAACTACACACCTCCCCATCTTGTGCAACACATCAGAAAAACTATTATGCTGTTATAGGTAACTACTAAACCTAGCTGCTATAGACTAGGTCTAGAGCCAAAGGCCCTTTTCTTTGCAAAAGGACATTGTTTTTTCGGTGCAAGTTGGCCTTCTGCAGAAAGCTTCGTACTGTGCTCCGGCATCTTGCTTTTACAATGTGGTTTGGGAGGTCACTCTCACAGTCTCTTTATAAAATGAAGTGAGGGCCAACAGTTTCAATGGAAAGCTGCTCAACAAAAGCAAACACGTCCCAGCCTTAGTACTAAAATGCGAATTTTGCTCAGATCCTATTTTTTGTATAGCTGTTCACATTGTTGTTTTAAATGTGGCCAATATCAGATTTGCAGTGTGAACAGTTCATGGTTCTCAACTGACACATATGTGCAAAAGAACAATACAAACAGGGTTGCCAGATTTTCACAACAAAACTAGCCCAAAACTAGCTTAATCACGTTCTGGGGGGCAAATATTGCGTTAGTGGGGTTGCTTCACCCCACAGAGTTGGAAAAACAGCAACAGTGGAAAAAGCGGGAAAACTGTGGACTTGGCAACACATGGAAGTAAACATGGAGGACATAAAGTAAGCGATTATGCATATATTTATCGTGTGATCTGCTGTAGAAGCCAGCGAAATTATGCACAGGCAATGTGAAAAATAAAGACAAGGATGTGACAGAAGAGAGCAGAGTTCTGAAACTTTTATGATACAAGCCCTCAGGTTTTGCTATAGAGTTGTCACTGTAATACTTATGAGTTCTGACACATCACTGTACTTCCACTGACTACCTTTTGCAACTGTCTTGATAACTTCATCTTTGAAGTGACTCCTATGAGCACAGAATCGTGACGGATGTTGTCCTAGAGCAGGGATAGGCAACTTCGGTCCTAGAGGACCACTGTCCTGCAGAGTTTAGTTCCAACCCTAATCAAACACACACTGCCTGTAGCTTTCTAGTGATCTGGAAGACATTAATTAGTTTGTTCAGGTGTGTTTGATTAGGGTAGAAGCTAAACTCTGCAGGACAGTGGCCCTCCAGGACTGAAATTGACCTGATCTAGTGTGATATACAGTAAAAGTCGCATAAATTCCGACATGACTGCTCAGACTGTGGTCGCTTTACAAAATATGACCTGTATCGGATTTAGTGCCACATATGGAAGTGACCCAAATCGCAATTGAAAAGTTCAGATTCTATGTGCTTTGTGCTGTTCACACTGTCCTGAGTAAAACAGATTTGAGAAAAAAAACACATTGTTGTTTTAAATGTGGCCAATATCAGATTTCCAGTGTGAACAGATCAAAATTCTGAACTGATCTGTATGCGCAAAAGAAGGATATGAACAGGGTTGCCAGGTTTTTACAACAAAATCCACCCAATTGCTTCTCAAAACTAGTCCAGTAATGTTCCGGGGCCATAAATATTGCATTAGTGGGGTTGGTTAAACCCACGAAGTTGAAAAACAACCAGCGGCAACAGTGAAAAAGTATTCCACGGGAAAACTGTGGACTTGGCAACATGCGCGCAGTACACTATCATACGGAAGTTAACACGGAGGACATAAAGTAAACTGATAAGTGTTCATTTATCATGTGATCTGCCGCAGAAGCCAGCGAAATTATGCACAGGCAAAATAAAAATGAAAGACAAGAATGTGACAGAAGAGAGCAGAGGGTTTTTTTTTAAGATTTATTTTTTGGCATTTTTGGCTTTATTAAGACAGGACAAATCAGAAGTGACAGGTAGCGAAATGGAAGAGAGATGGGGCCAGGATCGGGAAATGTCCTCGAGTTGGGATTCGAACACGGGACGCCTGGAGTGCAACGGCGCTGTATGGCGGACAGACGGGAGCAGAATTTTTAAACTTTTATGATACAAGCCCCCATGTTTTGCTTGTATATAGAGTTGTCAGTGTAATACCTATCAGTTTTGACACATCACTGTACTTCCACTGACTACCTTTCGCAACAGTCTTGATAACTTTGGGAATGTAAAATTTGAAGTTGACTCCCATGAGTGCAGAATTGTGACGAATGTTGATCTAGAGTGACGTAAAAGTCGCATGAATTCCGATTTGACTGTTCACACTGCGGTGACATTGCAAAACATCTGACCTGTATCGGATTTAGTACCACATATGGAAGTGGCACAAATCAGAATCGAAAAAATCAGATTCCATGTGGTTTCTGCTGTTCACACTGTCATGAGAAAAACAGATCCGAGTCACATCAGATTTGGGCCACATTTGCCTGCAGAGTGAACGTGCACACTGGATTATTTGACCAGAATCAAACATGTTTAATGGTTAAGATTTGAGTTCAGGGATGCTCTGTCTCGATGTACAATGGAGGTAAATAGGTGCCAATTTTTATACCATTTAAAAGCAGAAATGTGAAACATATAATTTATAAAAGCATGTACATTATTTTTTTTAAGGTTTTTATATTGTCATCACAACAAAGTTGTAAAATTTTATATAAAATTACAAACAAAATATAAATTAAGTTATGTTTATGGCATACTTACTAATGAAATAGCAAGTAATTAAATGACTGTTTGGTCCCAGTTACATCCGGTGTAAGAACCAATTTTTTGGAAAGGAAAAATGGTAATTAACATTATGCCACAAATGCTGTTGATTATGCAGCTGGCAGTTTTGAGAGCAGAATTACTACATGGTAGTGTGATAGTTTTTGCTGTTAAATTAATATTTGGGGTTAAGTATGAGCTTCTGTTATGTAAGGTGCGACATGGGATATGACACTTTCATGTGCTTCTTCACAGTGCTGTGGAACCAGTGGGAAAGAAATGTTGTCAGGAGACATTCGCTGTGCCATCTTGCAATGTGCAAAGTGTAATCTTCAGACAGATTGACACCAAGTCATCTTTTAGCCTCTGTGTTTGGAAGACGAAAAAGACCATGTGTTCTGTGTGTGTGTGTGTGTGTTTTAATTTTGGGCACACTGGAACAGACACATTGCACGTCTGTTGAACTATGCAGATGAGTTCTCGCAGGCCAAACAAGCACCACCTAGCATTAGCCCACCAGATAAACCAGCACTAAACTAGCAACATGGAAATTCAAGTTGGTCTAAGTTAAGTTGTGCATCTGTTTGATACTTGTACTACTTTCATTGCACCAACAAACAATTTTGGCAGGAAACAGCTTGTTATTGACTGTTTAGCCACTCGCTGTTACAAATGAAAACAGTTTGCTGAGCTAGCTTGCTACTGTTAGCATGTTTTCTGGGCTCTCCTGTTCTACTTTCATTGCACCAACATTTTCATTACTACTTTAATTGCACCAACAAACATTTTTTGGCAGAATACAGCTTGTTATTGACTGTTTAGCCAGTCACTGTTACAAATAAAAGTTTGCTGAGCTAGCTTGTTACTGTTACTGTTAGTGGAATGAACTACAGCATGCGAAAAGCATACTAGGTGCACATAGTGAAAAGGTGAAGGGGAGGTAAACAGGGAATAGCTGTCAGATTGAAATAGAGAGATGTATTGCCAGAGAATCCAATTGCTGCTTATATAATGCTAGCCAGCGCAGAGAATCGTAGGTGTCTTCTGCCATTGCTAACCCAAATGTGCATGTGTTTGGGAATATATTTAGACACAGAGGCTGTTTTTATCTCAGTTATTTTTATATTCGATAGGATTAATGTCCTGATATTTTAAAAGGTGTTCCCGGGAATTGCTGTAGCGCCTAGCGCTGCTTTCTTTGAGTAAAAATGAGCCAGTAACAGTCTTGTTCTTTTTTAAATGAGCCTCTGTATTGTTGTATTCCACATTTTCCAGTGAAAATCCTGAACAATTACAACAATTATTGTAGTAAAATATGGATTTGGATTAGTTTGAAACAGAAATCCTACCTTTTGAGAATCATTCAAAACCAATGAGATGGTGTTAGCATTTGCAGGTTTCAGGGGACAATAGGTTTTAATCGTCCAATCCCAGACGAACAGTTTTTCCTCTTTTTTATTTCTCAAAGCACACCATTAAAAAATCCATCTTGTGATTTGGATACTCTTCACCTCAATATTAAATTCACTCAAATGTCATACGAAACACATTTGTTGTTATATTATGCCATCAAAGTTTCTTTATTAGACATTTTACCTCACAATTTCCTTTCAAAGAGAAACAAAGTATAATTATTCCCTCTGGAAATTTGGGTAGACATTTTAATTATTCTGTCATCTAGGAGACCTCATTTAGGCAAATATATTATTCTTTATAGTGAAGACAGTCCCAAAGTGCATTAATATGAGCTCAGTTAAAAAAAGGTATTTGATTGAATATTGAAAAGTATTAGAGTATCATGCTGTTAGCTTAGCGACATGCTAATGTCAAACACTGTTAAAATCAGTTGTAGGTTGAGTTTCCCATACAGATTGCAGATGTACTAAAGCATTCAGAATCAATCATCTGAGGTACCATAACAGTTTGGATGTTTCCGAAAGTAGCTGCCTATTAAGATTTTGAAACAGCTAATGTTTCACTTCTATCCTGTTTGCCATGCAGAGCATGTGTAATCAGTAATGTGCAGAGATTTTCTTGGGAATGATTGTGGATCTACTGTCTCGGTTGCGGAAGTGATGCTGGAAGGCTGCAGATTAATCACTGACTCTTCAGCCATGAAAAGTTGCAGACTAAGAGGATTGAATACAGTCAACATTTCCCCAACAGTATAGGATTAGCT
This sequence comes from Labeo catla, assembly GCA_012976165.1. Lineage (NCBI taxonomy): Eukaryota > Metazoa > Chordata > Actinopteri > Cypriniformes > Cyprinidae > Labeo > Labeo catla. The sequence goes on along the minus strand of VONZ01000022.1, from coordinate 2,525,672 downwards.
GCCGGCGCCTGCCATAGATGCCTGGGTATGTTTACAATCTCATATATTACAGTGTGCCCACCATTGTCAGATTTGCTGTCTTTGCTGGCAAATGAGTGTGGTTTAGCTTAATGGAATTCCACAAGTGATGAAACATTTCTGTCCAAATTCTCTCCAACTTTCTTACCTTCCCCTATAAAAAATAAGTTTGCATACTTAAAAAAAATTGTATAGTACATACTTGCTTAGAACTAGTATATGAAATACAGGTAAAGTCAAAAGTTTACATACACCTTGCAGAATCTGCAAAACCTAAATTATTTTACCAAAATAAGAGAGATCATACAAAATGCATGTTATTTTTTTATTTAGTACTGACTTGAATGAAATATTTCACATAAAAGACATTTACATATAGTCCACAAGAGAAAATAATAGTTTACATACACTTGATTCTTAATACTGTGTTGTTACTTAAATGATCCACAGCTGTGTTTTTTTTTTTTTTTGTTTAGTGATAGTTGTTCATAGAGTACCTTGTTTGTGCTGAACAGTTTTAACTGTTCGCTGTTCTTCAGAAAAATCCTTCAAGTCCCACAAATTCTTTGGTTTTTCAGCATTTTTGTGTATTTGAACCCTTTCCAACAATGACTGCGTGATTTCTCACTGAGGACAACTAAGGGACTCATATGCAACTAGTACAGAAGGTTCAAATGCTCACTGATGCTTCAGAAGGAAAAACAATGCATTAAGAGCCGGGGGTGAAAACTTTTGAACAGAATGAGGATGTGTACATTTTTCTTACTTCGCCTAAATATCATATTTTTTCATTTAGTACTGCCCTACAGAAGTTGTTCCCCAGAAGACAAAATAAGTTAAATTTACCCTGATCTTCAAATTGGATTGTTTTCCTTCTGGAGCGTCAGTGAGCGTTTGAACCTTCTATAATAGTTGCATATGAGTCCCTCAGTTGTCCTTAGTGTTAAAAGATAAATCTCAAAATCAGACAGTCATTGTTGGAAAGGGTTCTGATAAACAAAAATGCTGAAAAACCAAAGAATTTATGGGACCTGAAGGATTTTTCTGAAGAACAGAAACAGTTTATCTGTTTAGGATAAACAAGGAAGTCATGAACAACTATCACTGTTTGTAAACTTTTGAACAGGGTCACTTTTATAAATTCAACTATTATTTTCTCTTGTGGACTATATGTAAACACCTTTTATGTGAAATATCTTATTCAGGTCAGTACTAAATAAAAAATAACATGCATTTTGTGTGATCCCTCTTATGTTGGTAAAATAATATTTTGCTGATTCTGCAAAGTGTATGTAAACTTTGACTTTTGACAGTGGGAGATTTTATCTTTAATCTAACAGTTCTTAAAGTCTCGAATGTACTGTTGCCTTTCAAACTTTGTAGTTACTTGAAATTCGATTGTATAATCTGTCATTTGTCCTGGATTTAAACCAGCACGTGTCAGTCTGTTGTCTTTTGGTTACTTGCCAGCAATCAAAAAAGGCAATTGTCACAAAAGCTTTAAGACCTCATTAGTGGAAACCCATATTTTGTTTCAGTTTCTGCCTAGCCTGTTATTGAGTCAGCCTCTAACATCATTACTACACAGTCATTTACACACATGCCTAAAAGAGGAGTGAACGCTGCCTGAGAGAGTTGGGGAGGAAATCAGACTATCCTCGGAGGAGTTTGTGGAGCTGGATCTTAATCATGTGGCCCCTATCTGGAGGATAGATTAACCTCTGTAGCCCTGACAACGCAAGCTCACAACAGCTGCGGGATATTGAAAAGAGAATTGGCAGCGATACGAGAAATGCGACGCATCTAACAGATGACACATGAAAAATTCAATAGAATATATTTTGATTTTACACATAAGATTTATTTTTCAGCATAGAGCTTCTCATTCACAAATGTCAAAAAGGCTATTAAGTGTTCAGCTTGATTGTTAAACCGCATTTCATCATTTGACCATATGGTGCTGATGTGTCATGGGATCACAAAAATCTGTGGATTATTTTAGCCATGTATAGGGAGTGGTTTTGCTGTTTACTATACATTTTTAAGCTGATGAGGCTTTTTGGCCCTCTAGAGCGCATGCTGAGCTTTCTGAAGATCAGGTTGCTCGACCTCACAGCCAGCGTTTCACCCTCAAGACACCCTTCGCATTAAACACAAGTGCATATTTAGTGCTTCAGTGAAATCAAATTCTTATTTAAGGATGTGCTAGTCTATATATTTCAACTAAATTGACTACAGTAGTCAACATTTGAAGTGGATCAAAAAAGTTCATCAAAGTTGTCCTAAGACAAGAACGGATATTGTTTTGGTTTTAGGACATCTTTGATGAAAGGTTTTGATCCCCTTCAAATGTCGACTACTGTAGTTGGTGGGTTGCCTGAACCACTAATTGTCTCATCTCTCATGAAGAAATAATGAATAATGAAGTTATTTGAGATTCATCTGACCTGATCAAACTTGTTACTTAACACAAGTCTTAATGTTTTTAAAGAGGTCATCGGATGCAAAACTCACTTTTACGTGTTGTTTGAACGTAAATGTGTGTTGGCAGTGTGTGTACACAACCACCCTATAATGATAAAAATTCACCCAGTGGGATTTTTTAATCATTTTTAAGTAATATCTCCTTTTTCAAATCAAGCCATTCTCAGCAGAGTCGTCTTACCTTAGCCCCGGCCTGAGTGAGCTGTAACAATCCGACCGCCATTGTTTTGACTCCGGTGCAGGGTAAGACAAGAATGTCTCTTATTGAGCGATTGAGGTGTTTTGTTGTTGGACGGATTATTATTTCATCGGTTTTCTACTACAAGAGACATAATTTACATTGTATTAATCCATACAAGTCTTATTAGTCAGGGTTCCCTTTAAAGGAAATTTCACTTTTTTGGAAAATAGGATTATTGTCCAACTCCCCTAGAGTTAAACAGTTGAGTTTTACCATTTTCGTATCCATTCAGCTGATCTCCGGGTCTCACGGTAGCACTTTTAGCATAGCTTAGCATTGATCATTGAATCTGATTAGACCATTAGCATCTCGCTCAAAAATGGCCGTATATAATGACGATATTTTTCCTATTTCAAACTTGACTCTTCTGTAGTTACATTGTATACTAAGACTGACAGAAAATGAAAAGTTGCAATTTTCTAGGCTGATATGCTAGGAACTATACTGTCATTCCGGCGTAATAATCAAGGAACTTTGCTGCTGTACCATGGGTGCAGCAGGCGCAACGATATTACACAGCGCGTAAGTTAGTGGAATTTGAAAACGGTAAAACTCTAGGGGAGTTAGAAAATGAGCCTATTTTCAAACAAAAAAAAAAAGTCTACCTTTAAAAAGGTTTTAAACATGATTAATATGGAACGTTAACACAGAGCCCCTAAAGGGACATTTGCAAAGATAAACATACGAAGACTTTCGCGTGAGCACTAGAAACTTTTGCGTTCTCACAAAAAAATATGAAACAAAAACAGCAAAAGACACAAAGCATGTTTGCAACACAATATTATGGCAGGTTGTAACAATTTTACATTTTGGCGAATTGGTGGCTATTAATATGAATTTGAACAATCTCATTTAAATGTTTACATACGATCTGTTTACGCCCCACAGATGGTTCGGTTTAGAATGTTTTATCATTAAATGGGGTGAATGTTTGCGGCTGTTTCTGTGGCGTTTTAATAGAGATACGTTTGAAGACATAATTTCTACGAGGGGTTTTAAACTGTCCATTAACTAAAGTCCTGCAGTTGACCATCACAATTCTACAGTACATAATTGCTCTTACTCAAAACATGCAAGTGTAATGTACCGTTTAGTTTTCACCATTATATCTGAACCCTGGTTCACTCGTCTTTTTTGTCTCCTGTGTTTCTTCTCCACTGTTGAAAAAGCCACCAGCCTGTCTGAAAAAGACCTCAGTGATTGTGCCCCTGCAGAGAACATTGTAAGAACTATATTAATTATATTCTTCATTTCCATCTCTTTGAGAGCACTGTGCTAGAGGGCTGAAGGAAACAGCCAATTAAGTGATTGCATTTTAAGTGTTAGGTCTTTAGCATTGTTGTTTTTAATGGGAGGGAAATGCATCCATTTAGCGTTTCTGCAAACTGAGACATAGTCTAGAGTTCTTATTGCAGGTCAAATGCAGATGAGATTTGCAGAAGTAATCTCTAGTAATTTGCTTCAATTTGCTTAATACTTTGAGCTGCCATCCAAATTCTAATGTTTTGAAAACATGGTTTTAGGCATTACTGTATATACAATGTAGTTTGAATTGACTTATATTAAGCATAAAAAGCACTTTTATTAGGGAAAAATTGAGTGATATGTGCTGATCTACCATGAAAACTGCTGTGTCGTTTGGTTTGAAAAGAGCATGAACCTAATGAAAGGAAATAGATTAAATCGTTTGTCTGAATAGAATACTCTGTATTTTTCTGATACTTTTGTGCCAGTTGGCCTGTTGTGCTAAAGTTGATTGTGTAAAACCATATCAAATGGAAAGGACAATGCATCTTCTACAGACTGATTAAGTCATGCCCCAGGTCAAATACTTCTGGAAAGATTTGGCACTTTAGAAGAATAGAATAAAAAAGAATTATTATGGGATTACAGTTAAATTTAAAAGTTATTTTATAGTTGGGTTGTCTGAAATGTTGAAATCTCATACAATAGATACAGTTGTATCTCTGAAGTACTGAATTAAATCTATAATCTACTTAATTTAACTTATCTACGCTAGCAGCCATTTTAAGTAAGTAGTTTTGCATATTTGAATGCACTTTTTTAGGCTTCAAAATCTCAACACCCATTCACTGCCATTATAAAGTTTGGAAACGCCAGGAGCTAATCGTGGGCTAATTTTTATTTTTGGGTGAACTATCTCTTTAAACTCCAGTTGACCTATTAGGTTAATGTCATACGTCCAGGGGTAAAGCTCTAAATGTAGCTGGCATGCCATTACTGTCCTTTCAGTAGACCAAGAGTATGCTGATCCACCCGTAGCCATCTGCCCCTCATACTAGCAATCCAGCAGGGGGTAAGAAGCTTGGTTTGGGACCCAGATCTAGAGTGGCCTTTAAAACCTGAAGGCCAGATTTGTCTAAAATTTGCATAATAACACACCAGCCATTTTTCACTTTAGAAAGTTATGTGAAGATATCTGTTCTTAATAAGTAACTGAACTATGGATATGCCTCTTGCCAGCCTTTGACCCAAAATGACCCCATTCTGCCTTTTTAAACTTTAAAACAGAACAACTTTTGCAAGCATAAACATTGCATAAGCAAACTTCATAACCAGACAACCATGAACAAACATGAAAAGCATTTAAATGTTCAGTTTTCTACAAATTCCATTGTGAACCTTGGGAACTTTCATGTATGTGATATAAATCAGTGATATTAACGTAGTAAATGGTCCCATTAAGTTTCAATCAATCATGTCAAATCATTTAAGGAGCTGTCAGATGTGATATCCACCTGTCAGATGTGATATCCACCAACGTTACAATGTGATATCCACCCGAGTATGGGAGTAGCTGTGGCAGTTTACTGTTTTGCAATCAGCGCATTCATTAAGGATTCTGCTCACGTGAAACAGCCGATTGAAACCTCAAAGTTATGCACTGCGTCCAGTTCCTCCTTTGCAATTAGTGGTCCATCAACTCTAACGTCTTGCTCTGTGGTCATTACTTAGGAGTAATTTATAGTTATTTATAGAAACAGCCAGAAGTAGGTTCATCCTTCGCAAAGCTAACCGTTCAGAGGTGTTTTTTATGAGGCTGGTCGTTACAGCTCAGTACCTGTTCATAGGAACATTGAGGAAGTGATTCAGGATGAACCGGAATGGAAAATGTGGTGGAGTGGTCGTCTTTTGTAGAGGTAGTTTCTTGGCTTTGCATGGTTTTCTGAGATATACTGTCTTTAATTCCCATAGATAGTTATATAGGCCTTCGTAAGACCATCGTTTGACTTCGAAACACAAATAAAGATGTTTTTGATGAAATCCGAGAGCTTTCTGACTACATAGACACGTTCAACTATTACATTCAAGGTCCAGAAAGGTAGAAAGGACACTGTTAAAATAGTCCATGTTACATCAGTGGTTTCTTTTTACGAATTTTAACTACGAAAATGTAACTAAAACATTCAAGTAATTTTTTCTTTATTAACCCTTTAGTTAAAGAAAATTCTGTTCCAAGTGCACCACACATGAAGTTGTCAACATGATGTAAATTTTAAACAAATCACTTGTTAAATATCTTTGCAGTAAAGATGCATGAACTACAACTGCATCTTGTACAAACTTGTCTTATACATATTATATGTTAAGAAATAATCAGAGGAAAAGGTTTTTAAAAAATCTAAATGACTGAAGGTATAACACCAGTAGATTATTATTAACTATAAATGTTATGTAAAAACAATAAACAGCTTTCAGCTTGTCATCATGATGCAAACATGAAATATCAGACGTACAGTAGTAGTTCTTCACAGGTTTTTTTATTCGATTGTGCTGCTTTTCCATAGTTTTTTCTATGTAAACATGGACGTATTTGACTGTTGCACTCGCATCTCTTTAGGGATGCAATGATTCCTCGATTCTCTTCGAGTATTCGATTTGTAAAAATCCTTGATTGCATTTTGGCCGTGTTGAGTAATCGCCAAAATACCGGAAATGGCGCATTCAGCGTTAAACCCATTTAAAAATCACAATAAAGCATAATTCTGTTTAGAATAAATATATGCGATGCAGGTTAAATTTTTTCGCTTTAATTATTTACATGCGTGTAAGTTACATACGTCTCAAAGCAGCTCCGTTCACAGTAAATGCTGCTGCACAAACTGTTATCATTTGCATGTGTGGAGCATCTCAAACTCCATCTCTGCATGTTGTTGTGAGTTTAGGTTTATTATAACGTTATTAGATTGCGCAGTAAAGTGTAAAAACATTAGTTGTTTATAATACATTATGAATTTTAACAGTTTTGTTCAATAAAACCATGTGATTTCTTCCTTTTGAGACTTTATTTAAACTAATTATTATTACCTCATTGCTATTATATATGTATTTTAAGTCATTTTAAAGGCTGTTGTTCACTTAATTATAATTATCCGATTCCTCGATTAATCTTCAGATGCATGAAACGGCATTCTAAAAACGTGGCGCTCAAGTTAAAAGAAGTTCACTCCCACCTTCTTGCATTTTTTTCGTATTCCACTGCCCCCGTCGCATCTTTGTCAACACAAAAGCGCATTCTGTGTGAATGGCGCTTATTGATATGAGCGGTTAATCATGTGCAGATGTGCAGTTGGATCGTTCTTTTCTGTTTTCTCTGTTATCATTGGCATTTTTGTTATTTATTTATAGTGTCTAATTCTAACGTTTGGTAATATTTCTTTTCAAAATCGTGATTCCTCGAATTAATTGTGGCAAAACATTAAATTCGAATTAATCGATAAAATCTGAAAAATCGCCCAAGCCTAGGTTCAACTATAATTTCATGCATGCTCCGTGGTACTCACCTGAACATGTGTTGAAGACTGACAAGAAGAAATTGTTGAATAAAGTCGCTATTTTTTTTTCTTTGCAGACAAAATGTATTCTCGTAGCTTTATAACATTACAGTTGAACCACTGATGTCACATGGACTATTTTAACGATGTCCTTACTACTTTTTGGGCCTTGAACGTTTTGGTTGCATCAGAAAGCTTTTGGATTTCATTAAAAAATATATGAATTTGTGTTCCGAAGTTGAATGAAGGTCTCACAGGTTTTGAACAACATGAATTAGTGACCGAATTTTCATTTTTGTGTGAACTATCCCTTTAAGTATTAATTCTGTGTGGGTCTTCCCACGTCATGCATTGTATGTGTACTTAGTCTTATCAATAAATATAGCCACGGTAAATGGTTTGCATACAGAGTAGCATGAAGTAATCGAATTATCCACATTTGAATGAATCTGCATCATTAGCTAAAGAATCATTAGCTGTTTTGCTCAAGAGTCTGTTTATTCTGCTCAAGCTGTAATTGTATGATTGTTCTAACTCACCTGAAATCAGAAAGCTGCTCTGCTAGAGAAGACAAGAGCTAGTCAGGACTCGAAAACACAGAGCCTGAACCTCTGAGGGTTATGTGTGAACTCTGTGAGTGATCCATGGCAGGGGTGGTGTGATCCAGCCGAACTAGGTCAAGTCCTTTCCCTCCATTAGAGCGTCATTACTTTTCAAAGCCACCGCGATATTTTGGTTTTTATCAGCCTTGTCAGAATCGTCTAATGCAGATGAATGGGGAAGCCACAGTCTATTGTTCGCCAAGGGGAGGTAATGTCATTTAATTTGCACTGTACAGCTGAGCTTTTTATTCTTTTTCTTTGGTTTGCCCATTTGCAGTCTTGACACCCTTTGCTTTTCTTCCCAAGTCATACACGAACCGTTTTAACTTGTCGTCGGGTTGTTCTGTCAGACGTTGAGCTCTTCCAGCAGTATTGCACAGTCAGGATCCAGGATGTTTATTTGCTGTCTGCCTTTTTTACACTGCAAATCAGAAATTCTCATCAGCACTCATTTAAATTTCCGCGATGCTGAAAACATGGACTGAATCACAGAATCCAGTCATGAAAATGGAATTTACTCTATAACGCGGAATGTCACAGAATTTGTCAAATTTTGGATAAATAAATCAAAAGTAGGTCAATACACTTACATCAGAATGTGATACGGATGAGTGTCTGAGAATATTAAGCCTTAACATTACTATTTAAATGCGAATCCTGCATGTTCTGCGTGTGTGAATGAATGGCGCAGAAGTGTGTGTGATGCTCGCTGTTTTTTCTGCCTCTGCCACTTCAATATAGGAGTGCATAAGTACATAAAAATCTCACTTCGTGAACATTTTATCATTCCTTCTGAGAAAAACCATATTTCAAATATATATATATATTTTTTCTTATTTTTATATTTTTTCTTTATTTATAAAAATCAGTGTCATCAATTATTAAAATTAAATTAAACCATTAAAATGGAATCCAGAAAATTAGTGGAAAACACTGAATTTGGTAAAAAATAAAGCTGAATTTGAGAAAAAATTAAATGTATTTCATAAGGCCTTAATCTCATTTTTGTTAAACTTTTAATAAATTGCTGCTAAATTGTATGAGTTTAATGATTTCAATTAATTAGAGTGTAGAAAAATGAAAACGGAAAAAATGGAATTCACAAAAATTAAAACAGAAAAAACTAAATAAATAAATAAATAAATAAAAGCAGAAAGCAGGACATATTTGAAGGCTTGTCTTTCTTTATTTATTTATTTAGTTTTTAAAATAGCCAATATCTTCCAGTTTGTGTATTTAAAGACCTGGCACGATGAGAAAGAAACTTACTGCAGCATTTCCTGTGTATAGATTTTTTCTTTAATTAAGATTTCTCATTTGCCATATTGATTTTGTTGCTGGCGGAAATAGATGGCAATATTATGACTCTTGGGTGTTGATTCAGTGTTTTCAGAGGAAGCACACTGTCCTGAATCAAATCCTTCACAATCTCGGAGCACTTACGGTTTACTTTGACCTACTTTCCTAAGTGGGATTTTCAAAGGAAGTACGGTGCCTCCAGCCTTCCGCTACATTTATAATGTTGAGCAAGATCTGTGAATACGATATGGTGCTAGATTGTTAATGTATGCCTAATATATTGATGCTTTCCATCAGTATGTTCATGCAAATGTAATGTTAAGATTGCTGAATTCTTGAAAAACTCTGAAAACCAGTTTGCCATCTTCTAACAAGGGTGGAATTTTGTTTTATTTTATTTTTTTTAATACACTGACATGTAAATGCAAATGTAAATAATTTGGCAACTTAATTACTATGCTTCTGTCTTCTACCAAAAGAAATTCTTATAAAAAAACATGCCGATTACATCGATTTTTGATGCACTGAATGCTCGAGTCCTCTCTGTTGTAAACTGACATCCTTTTTCTCTCAGGGCTCAAGTGGTTTGACTGTCTTGATCCCTTGTGTCTTTCATTGTAAACGGGAGTAAATCTGGAGGGGAGAGGAGAGAGAGCAGCTTGTTAACCGCTTGTTGCTCTCAGCCGTGCAAACAGTGAAGTCATACCTTCCAAGGCTTGTTTTGCTCACCGGTGATGTCACCAGCAGCCAATCAGCAGGCGCTGCTGCAGTAGGTAGTGGGTGCAGCGGGTGTCTTGGGTATATGCACGGGGACGCGCTGACGGCACTCCGGCTCTCATCATCACATCATTACAGGGAGAGAGAGAGGAAAAGCAGCAGCTGAGAATATCTAATCACAGTCATGAGTCAGTCATTTGATTCCCCAGCTTTTTGTATGTGATGTGCCTCACAAAGGAAATTACATACTGAATAAATCAATTTGAGTCCACCTAGGCTTGGATTAAGCCGGTCTGTTTTATCCTTCATGTTAGGCACCTCTTAAGGAAGCTATCATATGCTGATTATACCAGTTTTTATTGGCCACTGACCTTAAGCCAAGGTCAGTTTTGTTTCTGAGGAAAGGAAGAGTACAATTTGTATCCTATCTAATCCAAATATTATATGTGATGAATCATTTTTGATTACCTGTTTATTGTAAAATAAGCTTGGATGTCAAGGTAACCGTAGCGAAGGTTGAAAGATTGATTTCAGCGGTTTACTCATTTAGTGTTTGATACTGTGTCATTGCTTATAATGCTTTCTGGGAAATTGTGATTTAATAAAACTCACTCATTTAGTCTCCGTATGGTTGTTGTAAACAAAATATTCTGCTTTTTCAAGTGTGTGAGACACCAAAAATCTATGAAATTGCTTCTGTTTGCTTCTATTTGGTAAAGGAAAATGGAATTTTTTAAAGAAATTACCTAATGGATCTAAGACCTTAAATTATTATTATTATTATTATTATTTTAATTACGCCATAATTTTCTCCTTGGAGATGATTGTTTAAAATTGTTTTTAAAAATATATTTGATTTTTTTGCTAATACTATTCATTTAAACCAAACTGTGTGTGAACATTTAGCTTTAATGAGATGATTCATATGAACAACAAATGTTCATATGATTTTTTTTTTTTCTTTAATCTGAAATAACTGTAATGACGGCAGTTCAGTAATGGAGTCTCTTGTGAACTCAATAATGGCTCCGAATGATTTACTGGCCTAGTGAATTTGATTCAGACTTGTGAATCTTTTTGACCAGCTCATTAAAAAGAATCGATTCATAAGAGTCATTTGAATCATTGTAGCTCACGCTATGTTTGTTGTCATTTGGAAACAATCCTTGACTGTACTCTAGCAAGATGACGAACCTGCAAAACAAACCTTCCATGGCTTGCCAATGTTGAGTATAACTTTTTACAGCACAACTTTGCAGATTTATTAGAAATAAAAACTGAAATGATTCCATTGCATAAGTATTCATACCCTTTTTTTGAGACACTTGACATTTAGCTCAGGAGCACTCATGTCACTTGTAGATGTTACTACAGTTCAAGTGGAGTTCAAATGCGGCACATTCATTTGAATGAGGATGATTTGGAAAGGCACACACCTCTCAGAAAAGGTCTAACAGCTGAAAATGCATATCAGAGCAAAACCCTGTAGAATTCAGAAACAGGTTTGCGTCAAGGCTCAGATCAGAATTTTTTACTGCATTGAAGGTTCACAGAAGCATGTAGCTTCCTTTATCCATAATGGAAGATGTTTGGAACAACTTGAACTTTTCCTAGAGCTTGCGGGCCTAACTGAGCTATTGATGGAGATGGGGCTTGGTTATATACTGGTGGCCGAGAAGCTGATGGTCACTCTAGTTGAGGTGTATGATCATATATGCAGATGGAAGACACTTACACTACAAACATCACTGCAACACTCCACCAGTCTGGTCTTTGTGGCGGTGTGGCCAAACTCAGTCCTCTCCTCAGTGAAGACACATGAAAACACACTTGGATTTTGCAAAAAAGCACCTAAAGGACACTCAGACTGTGAGAAACAAGATTCTCTGGTCTGATAAATCATAATTCCAAGCATCATGTTTGAAGTAAACCAAGCACTGCCATCCCAAAAGTGGGGCTGTGGGGCTGTTTTTCTGCAGCAAGGACTGAGGAACTCTTCAGAGTAGAAGGAAAGCTCAATGCACCAAAATATTGAGTCTTAATGAAAACCCAGTCCAGAGCATACAGAACATCAGACTGGGCAGAAAGTTCACCTTCCAACAGGACAATGTCCCTAAGCACACAGCAAGACAACTCTTTGAATGTCCTTGAGTGGCCCAACCAAAGCCTTGGCTTGAACGCAATCAAATATTTCTGAAGAAAACTGAAAATCCAAGCTGGCAGTGCTTGAGGGGTGAATAGGTTAAGCAAAGAATAGCAAGTAATTTCCAAATGCTGATGTGCAAAACTTGTCGCGTCGTACCTAAAAAGACTTGAGGCTGTAAAGGTGCTTCAACTAAGTACTAAGGGTATGAATACTTATGCAATGTACTTATTTCAGTGTTTTATTTTTATTAAATTTGCAAAGTTGTCACAAATCTGTTTTTTGCTTTGCCATTATGGTGTATGGCATGTAAATTGATGCGGGGAAAAACGTAATTTAAAGCAGTTCAACTTAAATCTGCAGCATAAGAAAAACATGAAAAAAAACAGGGGGTATGAATACTTTCGCAAGGCACTGTAAACAGGGGACAAAAAATGATTATTTACTTTTGGGGTCCATTGTAGTTGGCATAGTAGTGAATACACAATGAATGAGTGTGTGTATATTGATTAGTAAAATAGTTTTGGGATATCCGGATGTAGTTAATATGCAGAATTGAACATCAATCAATGCTTTAGTGGGACACATAGTCTGCGGACTTGCTTGATCTACCAACTAAAATCTATTTTCAGCTGTTAGATGAATCATTGTTCCCCAGAGCAGTTTCAGTGTGTGGTTGGTACGATCCTATGTGCGTGTGATTGCTCATCAAAGTCCATATGTTCTCACAGGTGCCCACGGAGTCAGAGAGGAGCCCCAGTTTGTGACGGCCCGTGCAGGGGAGACTGTGATTCTGGGATGTGACGTGGTCCACCCACTCAACGGCCAGCCCTACGTGGTGGAGTGGTTCAAGTTTGGAGTGCCCATCCCCTTCTTCATCAACTTCCGCTTCTACCCTCCTCATGTGGACCCCGAGTACGCCGGTGAGCTCCGATTTTCACCTCATTTAATTACATTTTCCACAGAAATATAGCCACTTTTTATAATTTGTACAGAATTCTAAGGATTGGTAGTGTTTTTTTAGGGGTTGAAGCGTGTAGCATTGAAACTCTATTGTAATTGTTGGAATGGACACGGATCAGCGATCTCCACATAAAACTGATCGTGCAGACAAAACTGTAAGTCGTAGAAACTTGAAACTTGGAGGGATGGTAGTATTCTCACCGTCTACAACATGACCAAACCTCACCCCAATCGGCCTGATGGGGGCGCTACAGTGATCAAAAGTACGAAATCGAAATACTCCTAGGTTTTTAACCCGATCAGAACCAAACCAGTGCAGAGAATTCTCTGGAGAGTGAATATCCATAATTATCAAAAAAAAACTGACCTTTCGACTTTAGTAAAGTGCCTATAACTCCTGAACGGAATGAGATATCACTGGCAAACTATGAACACACATGTAGGACACATTGCGGAGCTTGGCCACTTGGTGGTGCTATAAGAGGGAAAAAACTTAAAAATGGCTATAACTGCGCAACTATTCATCCTATCAACAAATCGATGTGCACAGTCTTGGTCTAAAGTGCCACAAGTGTCTACAAGGATATTTGCATATCTCAGAAAACATGCCAGCCATTGGCCGACAAAGTTTAAGCACCTGTTAGACAAGGTTAACGGAGGCCAATCGGAACAAAACTTGGTGTGCCTGTTCGACTCCCCAAAAAGGCCTGAGAGAAATTAAAAAAACAAAACCGGCCACTGGGGGGCGATATCCCATTTTTCAAGGGCGTAAACGATTGTACGAAACATTTTTTTTTGCACATACGCACAATCTTTGTATCATACGATAGAACTCTTCATTCCAGACAACTTTGCTTTCAGAACCAATGCTGTCAATCAGATTGAAGATGTACAAAACATACTTTTGCTAACTAGTCTTAGGTTTTCTGCTTAATCTGGAAAAATACACTGCAGTACAATTCTCTAGACTCTCTAGGCCAATAATTATTAAAAAAAAATATGAAATTTTTCCTTTGGCAAGCTATAATGGGGTCGTTTAGAAAAGGGGCCTTTCCAAATTTACCCAAAATCCTATAAAGCCTAAAGGAAAACTCAAAACTTCACGAAACCTGCAGAACACATGCGACAGGTGATTCTAAACAAGCATGCAAAGGTTTAAGGGGATCGGACCACAGCTGGTGCTGTAACAGTCATAAACATTAAAAAACATGTTTCAATGGTAAATTACCTGTATTTGCCAAATATGCTTTTTTTAAATCATTGATTTAGGTGGTTACAGGCTTGCTACATAGTATCTTTTTTCATATGTGCTTAAATGCCTTAAAACGCTTGAACCCCGGTAATTGCTGCTTGCAGTTGTATTCTTTTTTTTTTTTCATTTCAGATGAATGAAGTTTTTTCATGCACCAATATGCACATTAAATTGCATTGAAACATAATTTGGCCTTGTCTTTGAGATAAATACTGTTTTTTATGTGACTCTGATTTGTCACATGAAATTAGTGAACAGTAAATGCCTGTTTGGTCCGAGGTCATTATTTGCAGTCTTTGTCGGATAAAACAGTCTCCAATAATATATGCAAACAACACTAGGGAGTGTTTCATCTCAAGTGTGATTCTTCCAAAATTACCCTTATGTGAACCCTGTTTTAAACATGGAAAGTTTCCTTTTCACATCTCATCCTGTTTATAATCTAAGAGAACAGCATTTGTGGGATATACCAAATCAAATAGCGAGTTTGAAGTGGAAGTGAAGCAGTTAGTCAAGTTTACATTATTTTTCCACTTTAATAAAAAAATGTATAACAAATATGATTAATGTAACCATTTTAAAGAAAAAGGATGTTTTGTTATAGCTTTTAGAGCAAGGGCACCGCCATCTTGCAATACTGCAGCTTGTGACGTCTCTGGATTGGTTTGCTTTGTTGGCCAGTGAAGTAATATAAGCATTTGTTTACTTTTGAACACAAGGTGCATTTCCATTACAGATTTGTGCAAAACTGTATATTTGCCACTTCTGGGGTGCTTGTGAATCATGCCCCGGCGTGGTTGGTATAAACAAACAATGCTTCATATGTCTTTCAGACATATTTGCATTACACTGGTTTGTTCAGTAGTGGTAAGTAACATATTTGTGATCCTGGACCATAAAACCAGTAATAAGGGTCAATTTATTTAAATTGATATTTATAAATCATCTGACATAAATAATAATAAATAAGCTTTCCATTGATGTATGGTTTGTTAGGACAGGACAATATTTGGCTGAGATAAAACTATTTGAAAATCTGAAAAATGAGGGTGCCAAAAAAAAATAAAAAATAAAAATATTGAGAAAATCACCTTTAAAGTTGTCCTAATGAAGTTCTGAGCAATGCATATTACTAATCAAAATTAAGTTTTGACATATTTACAGTAGGAAATTTACAAATTGTATTCATGGAACATAATCTTTACTAACATCGATAATTTTGACCCATACAATGTATTTTTACTTAAGACTGGTTTTGTGGTCCAGGGTCACATTTAATGTTTACCTGCTATTACAACTGACCCTTCACAAAGACCACCCCCCTTATTACTGTTTCGATGTCCAACATCGAAATCCAACAACTAACAACAGACAGACAAGACAGAACAGGTTACTTCTGGTGTGAAACAAGGTCTCAGCTTTCAAATTTTGTCATTTTTTAAGAAATGCAAACAATAAATAACACTGCCGTTTAGTTGCTCTTTAATGTGACATGACAGGTCACTGTATTGCCTCAGTTCAAATGGCGAAATAAACATGGATGAACATCAGAACATATTTTATTTCAGCTGCTGAAAGATGTCACAACACACTAGTTTTAAGTTTTAAGTTCTACTCTCCTGTCTGATTTGTTTGTCAGAAAAATGGCGGTTTCTGCTTTATGATTGGTCAGATCACCTGTCAATCAAGCTCTTTGCGAAGGGTCAATTTGCTTACCTTCTGTTAACAGGATGCTACATCTGATTGCCAGTATAGTGCTGCTTCTTGAAGAAAGTTAATAATTTTAATGTGTTTTAGGTCTTGTCACTTTAAACATTTAAATGTTTTATTCCATTCAAGTGCAAGAGAGTGGGAAAGAGATTTTAATGCTGCTTCTGTGCACATACGCAAAAAGCTGTAGCTCAGACAGTGCATGAGTACAAAATTGAGGTCACTTTTACATCTTCTTGAACAAATGCACACAAAATTATGTCAGAATGGCCGTTTTGACAAGTATCCATGCAAATTGTGAATTGTTGAACCTGCTTTTCACTCCAAACCAGCAGTTTCACAACTTCTTCCACTTGTAACGATAGTACTGCTCTGCCCCCTCGCTGTATCAGTTCAAGTGCATGAGCAGTTGCACTTATAATGGGCTCAACAGTGCTTTTAAGTTTGTATTTCTCCATTTCAAATCAAGCATGTGTTCAAAAAGTAAAGAAATGCTTATATTACTTCACTGGCCAATGGAGCAAACCAACCCGTGACGTCATATGCTGTGGCATCGCAAGATGGCAGTGCTCTTGCTCCAAAAGCTATAACAAAACATCCTTTTTACTTTAAAATGGTTGCATTAATCGTGTTTGTTATATATTTTTTATTAAAGTGGAAATCAGTTTACTAAATAATGTAAATTTGACTGACTGCTTCACTTCCACTTTAACAGTAAACTACAGACTGGTATTGACTTTAAGTGTCACTTTGCTTTCAGACCACAGTTTTGTTTCTGAATTATACTAAATAAGCACAATGAAATTACACTCCTACAAAAGAGAAACAAGAGCAATTTATATTGCAGGAACATTCAGTCATGTACACTTAACATTACTGAGTGGATCTGTTAGTTGGAGGCAGAACAAGAAATTGAATTTTTCACCCACCAGACACCAGTAGCTGGTATATGCCCAATTTTTTAAAAATCACCATTAGTATTACTGTTTTCAAAACTGCTAAATCAGATGTGTAAAAGAGCTATTTTATTTTAACCAGGCGCTTGTTTCTTATTTACAAACCCATCACTATCTGCCAGTTTTTGTGACCCTGGACCACAAAGCCAGTCACATAAAAGTTAAATAAGCTTTCCATTAATGTATGGTTTGTTAGGATAGGACAATATTTGACCAATATTTGCAAATCTGGAATCTGAGTGTGCAAAAAAAAATCGTCTTTAAGTTGTCTAAAAGAAGTTCTTAGTAAAGCATATTACTAATCAAAAATGTATAAAGTTTTGATATTTTTACGATAGGAAATTTACAAAATATCTTCATGGAACACAGTCTTTACTTAATATCCCAATGATTTTTGGCATGAAATTGATAACTTTGACCCATACAATGTATTGCTGGCTATTGCTACTAATATACCTGTATATATACAAATGACAAGTTTTAATTTGGTCAAAAATCTGTCAATAAATATAGGTGGCTGATCTGCATCTATAATTGACGAATAGCTCATCTGTTTCATTTTTTTTTTTACCATATGCAGGGTATCACAACAGGTCATTTACTCGTATGTTTGACCCACTGAAATGAAGATACCTTACTGTTGTCTCTGAAACCAGTCCAGTCCAGATCTCAGCACATTATTTAATCTCGGTCATAGAGGCTGAAAGCTTTATCACAGGGCAAGAGCCGGCCGTGTCAACAGATTATGAGTCGAAACGTGCAGGCTGGTTTGAAGAAAGCTCTTATCTTTGCTCAAATGGATCTAGCGGTCCAGATCTGTGGACAGGTGCAAGAGGTGCTGATCTCAAGAGCAAAGCATCAGCCGAACAGATAAAAGAGGTTTTGGGATGGGGTGGAGGGGAGCGCGGCAGATCAAATATGATCCTTTTCTTCCTAATTGAGATTGGAAATTACATCATTGATAAGAAGTGGAAACAGAAAGAGCATAATTTAAGAGCATGTCAGATTTATAAAAGCAAAGAAACTGTGATAGTTTATCAGACTTGGCTCGGGGCAGGATATGCAGTTTTAATGGCTCTCACTCAGAGTGAATGGTAATGAGATTGGAAAGTTCTTTTTTACTTTCTGGAGGATCCTGAATCCTCAGCTGAATTTCCAGCAGTGCTTTTAACACATTGTACAGTGCTGAGCTGTATTTTTGAAACAGATTATGATATTAAAAAATCTCGAGGACAGCTGCTCTGCCGGTGCTTGAAACCTGGGATGTGCGTGATTTGAAATCTTATTCGAATTTTTTAGCTAGTCATCGATTTTATTTTGTCCAAATAATAATAATAAATACGAAAAATGAAGTAATAATAATAATAATAGTTAAATAATTAAAACACTAAAAACTATTTAACACTAAACTTTTAACATGATTGATTTTAGTTTTTAGTGTTTTATTATTTATGTATTGTGGACAAGGTAAAATTAATTGTATAATAATTTGTGTAAATTGTAATTTTAATATTGGTCCTTTATTTTTTTCTGTATAAAAACATACAAATTTAATTTGAAATAATTTTTTTTTTTTATCAGTATGAGGCAATTTTAAAGGGATAGTACACCCAAAAATGAAAATTACCCCTTTGATTTACTCACCCTCAAGCCATACTAGATGTATATGACTTTTTTCTTTCAGACGAATGCAGTTATATTAAAAATGTCCTGCCTCTTTCAAGCTTTATAATGACAGTGAATGGCTGTTGAGATTTTGAAGCCCAAAAAACTGCGTCCATCCATCATAAAACGTACTCCACATGGCTCCAGGGTGTTAATAAAGGCCTTCTGAAGTGAAACAATGCATTTGTGTAAGAAAAATATCCATATTTAAAACTTTACAAACTGTAGTCTCTAACTGCCACGTATATGCTAGTCTCATGAGAACCTCTTGGCTTATATGGAAATCCTCCGACATTTTTCTATACAAATCCTCATTTTGTACTTCATGACTGGTGTTTTGTTTTGCTCTCTCCTCTGTTTCCCTGTTTAAATATTAATATTTTTTTTACACAAACACATTTATTTGCTTCAGAAGGCCTTTATTAACCCACCGGAGCCATGCGGAGTACTTTTCATGATGGATGGATGTAGTTTTTTGGGCTTCAAAGTCTCAACAGCCATTCAGTGCCATTATAAATCTTGAAAGAGCCAGGACATTTTTTATATAATGCCAGCTGTATTCGTGTGAAAGAAAGTCATATATACCTAGAATGTCTTAAGGGTGAATAAATCATGTTGTAATGTTCATTTTTGGGTGAACTGTTCCTTTAATATCTGTGTAGTACACATACCAGTAATATCCTTGTTTGTTGCAGCAATATGTACATACTGTTCTCTTTGTATTGTTGGAAGCACAAGTTCCACATGTCTTTCATCTGTTCCACTGGATCCATAATTGCCATAGATGGCCTTGTGACCTGTATATACATGAGGTCTTGCGTGAGTTCTCATTCTGCAGCTTATTTCCTCTGACCTCTGGCCTTATATTGGGCAGTGTGTCCTCCAGATTAATGGCTCTACTCAGCACATCTACAGTAGCTCTGTGTCTCAGTGCATGAGACCCCTACTGTAATGGTAACTGGTGGGTGTCCAGCATAGCTCGGGCGTAGATATCCGATGTCCACCACAAAAAGCCTACTTGTCACCAAATGACTCCATATGAATCCCATGTAATGGGCCTTTGTGTAAGCATGAGATTGGGAGATGATAAAGTGGCCACATAATCTGAGAGTCACTGTATTATTTATTAATGCTAAATAGAGTTGAAATAGCAATGCTTTAAATGTTTTAGTCTCATATACCCAGGAACTGCACAAAAAAGACATCTGGTGCCAACTTTACAGCCAAACCCTGACTATTTTAATTCAAATGTATAAAAGAACTTTATTTTATTTTATTTTATTTTAGTGATATTTATATACTAGACTCTGATTCCAACTTTACAGCAAAACCCTGACTATTTTAATTCTAATGATTAAATCATTTTATTTTATTTTATTTTATTTTTAGTTTAGTGATATTTATATACTAGACTCTGATTCCAACTTTACAGCAAAACCCTGACTATTTTAATTCAAATGTATACAATTATTTTTATTTTATTTTATTTTATTTTAGTATTATTTATGTACAAGACTCTGGTTCCAGGTTTACAGCAAAACCCTGACTATTTTAATTAAAATGTATAAAATAATTTTTTAATTTATTTTATTTTATTATATTTTATTTTATTTTAGTATTATGTATATACTAAACTCTGGTTCCATCTTTACAGCAAAACCTGTAAATTATTTTAATTTCAATGTATAAAATACATTTTTATTTTATTTTTTTTATTTTATTTTAGAATTGTTTATATACTAGACTTTGGTTCTAGCTTTACAGCAGAACCCTGACTATTTTAATTTAAATGTATAAAAGAACTTTAGATTAGATTTGTTTAGATTAGATTAGTTTAGTAGTATTTACAGCAAAATCCTTACTAATTTAAATTTATATTAAAAACTTCATTATTTTATTTTATTTTATTTTAGTATGATTTACATACTATTATAGTATTTTGTAAAATATTTTGTATCACCTTATTGTTATTATTTTTAATATATATATATTATTATATAATTTTCCTTTTAATTTCAGTTCAAGTCCAAGTAATTTTTTATGTGCTTTTGTCATTTTTCATTATTTTTATCTATATTTCTATTTAGCTATTTTTTATTTCAGTTTTAGTTTTAGTATATTAAGTTATATTAAGTTTTTCATCTTAAATTAAAGTCTTGCCATATTGTTTTTTATAGATTTATTTTAATTCAGCTTTATTTCAGTGAGCAAAAGTGATTTTTAATAGTGTTAGGTTTAGTTAACAATAATAACACTGCATAATTTATTCACCTTCATGTCGTTCCAAACCTGCATGACATTTTTTTTTTTTGACCATATAAAGGTCAGTGAGGTCAAATTCTTCAAAATTCTTCTTTCGTCTTCCACATACAGGTTTGAACTGTAACTTATTGAGGAAGATAGAGAAAGAAAAAGAGGAAAGATGGAAGGAATATGAAAGTGGGAGAGGCAGTTTCATGCTTCCATACCGTATTGACCTCTAGCGTGTCACTTCCTGAGGACTGTATGTAACCTACATCGCATGTCAGCGTTGTTTCTCCTGCTCCCATCAACACACTCTCGCAGCTGTAAAAATAGGCCAGGCGTTTGACCGCTCTCGTTTCGCTTATGGTTCTCCTTCAGTGTTATTGATCTGCTGTGTGTAAGGAATATTTCTGAAGTTTTTTGATTGTGCGACCTTGGGGTTCAGTGGGCACAATTGTGTACTATTTCCAGTCATGGCAATAGTGCTGCTTTCTATCTGAATGAAGAAAGACTCAAATATCTGAAATTGTTTGCCAACATAACTCTTCAAACAAAAAGTAATATCTAACAATAAATTTCTTCTTTAGCTGAAATCACACACACACACAAAAAAACAAATTTTTGAGTTCATTTGCATAATATTTTTTATTTTGCACAATGTAGGACTATAACATTCTTTTCAGACTGTGGTATTGGCCGTGGTAATGCCATTTGTACTGAAAAAAATGGTTTTTGAGGACAAACACAGGCCCTTAATAGCCTTAAACGCTGCTGTCTTGCAATCCCTCTGCCTGTGCTGATATTGTTTCCTGCCATCTGTCCAGCACTGTTGCCAGAACATAGAGAAAAAGGCATAAATCCCCCCTCTCTGCTTGACCCTCGAAGACAGCCAGCTAGCTATATCATAGTGTCATGATGGATTTGCCCACGTCTGGCGCGGTTAGAGATGTGTGTTTCTCCATGGGCTCACGGGAGTGTCCAAAATTACTGTGGGCCACCTCGGCTCTCACTTCAGCCTTCACGGCCTCTAGACCTGATTGTTGTCGCCAAAACAACTCACAGAGTGATGTGGCTGTGGACCCAGGCCATGTACATTATTGCAGGAGCGAAGATAAACAATTAGATGTAATTCGCTTGAATTAAATGTGTTAATGTCCTTAGGCTTTTTTGTTTTATGTACCAAACCAGAAAGTTGTAGCATTTATTAAAAGTCCCTGTTAAAAAAAAAAGACCAGCGTAGAGTGGTGTGAAAAATGCTAAAAAAATAATAATAATAATACAAATATTATAAAGTAATAATTATTAATAAATAAAATGGATTTATTTTTAAAAATACATTTAATTTAGATAAAATAAATTATTAAATACATTTTTTAATTATCTGTTTATTATATTTTTAAATGTCATTTGGAGTGAAAATTAAGTAATATTTGTATCTCAAATATACTCTAAAAACAATTTGTTGAGTCAGCTTAAAATAATTTGTTACCCAGCAGCCTTAAAATATTAAGTTCAGTCAACTCAAATAAGTTTAGTCAATTTGAAATGTTAAGTTGTACTAAGTGACAACTTGGATATTTGAGTTGACTTTACAAAAAACATAGTACAACTTAACATTTCAAGTTGACTAAACTTTGAGGAATAACAACTTATTTTAAGTTGACTCAACAAATTGTGTTTTTTTGTTTTTTACAGTGTAGGGCTGTCACGATTACTCGTTTCAAGTACTCGATTTTAAAAAATCCTGAATTGCATTTTGCCCGTGTTGAGTAACCGTTAAAATACCGGAAGTGGCTCATTCCATGGATGAGAATCCATGAAAAGCAATATTAGACCTTTTTCCAAGGCTGCATGATGTATTAAACCCATTTAAAAATAAAAGCATAATGCTATTGTGAATTCACTACACTACGATTCAATAAATAACATTTTAAAAAGTTTTCACCAGTTTCAGCTTAATAACTTAAGTTCAGCAGTTGCCAATTTAAAAGTACAAGTAATTTCAACTCATGTGTTAAGTCAACTTAAAAGTCATTTTAACTCATTTTATAATAGTGAGTTGAAATGACTTGTAGTTTTAAGTTGATTTAACTTTAAGGCAGCTGCTGCTGAAAATTTTAAGTTGAAACTGGTAAAAATTGTTTACAGTGAAATACATGCGATGCAGGTTTAATATATGCTTTATATATGTTTAAATAACTTTGATTATTTAAATTTTGATTACCAAATTAATTAGTGACAGCCCTATTCTCAAACTGATTTATTTAAAAAGTTTACTTGCTGTTTTGTGGTAGACAAGTATTTTGGATCCCGTTAGAGCATCTCTCACATTTTTTGTGTGTCTCTGAACTCCACAGGCCGAGCCAGCCTGCATGGCAAGTCATCTCTACGCATTGAGAGGGTTCGCTCGGAAGACCAGGGCTGGTACGAGTGCAAGGTCCTGATGCTGGAACAACAGTACCACACCTTTCACAACGGCAGCTGGGTGCATCTCACAGTCAACGGTGAGTCTGTGACCTAAGAATTAGGGGTCGTTTTTTGTTTTTAGGCTAAGGTGAGTCTGGATCAGGCTGAGAAGGTCAGGTTCATCACAAAAGATGTTTGTTATCAGATTGTGTCCTTACCAGATGTGTTGTGATAGAGAAAGTTGTCCTATTCAGCTGTAAGTCTGTCTTTTGGCAGTAAGCCGGCTATTTGGTTTTACTTTCTGAGGCGTAGCCCTAATGATGCTTTTCGCAGAAGTAGTTTGGGGTCAGTAATTCTCTTACGCTCACCAAAGTTGCATTTATTTGATCAAAAATACAGTAAAAATGGTAATATTGTGAAATAGTATTAAAGTTTAAAATAAAATGTTTTTTATTTCAATATAATTTATAGGGTTGTCACAATTCCTCAGTTACAGTCAAGCACTCGAGTACAATAAATCCTTGATTGCATTTTGCCTGTGTTGATTAACTGGCAAAATAATGGAAGTGACACATTATACACGGATGAGAATCCATGAAAAGCATTGTTTTTCACAAACTATTGAAACCATTTAAAAATCATAATACAACATAGCGCTATTGTGAATTCACAAAGACTGCAATTCAGTTAAATAAATATATGCACTTCAGGTGTCCTGAGTTCAAATCCCACCTTGTCCCAATCCTGTCCCCCTCTCGCAATTAATCTTTTTGCACCTCTCATTTTTATATACGTGTAGGTTCTGTGCTTCTCAGAGTTTCTCGTCCGGCACCCTCTGCAGGCATTTGATATAAAACATAATGTACATAAATTAAGATTATGTTGTTTTATTACATTATGTATTTTAACTGTTTTAACTGAAAAATCTGATTACTTAAGTAATCGTTAGAATAATCAACTCGAAATATCTCGATTACCAAAATAATAGGCCTGTTAGTGACAGCCCTAATAACTGTCACATGATCCTTTAGAAATTATTCTAATATACTGATTTGGTGCTCAAGAAACATTTATTATTATTGGCAATGTTGAAAAAAGATAAACCATGACACATTTGGTATCAATGTTGCTATTTTATCAATAGAAAGAAAAAAAACCTTTAGTTGATATATAAATATAATATTATAATTATCTTTACCGTAACTTTTGATCAATTTAATGCACAACTAACAATTAATACTTTTACTACACATTTATTAATACTTTATGCTGAATAAAAGTATAGTAATTATAATTTCTTAAAAATATTACAATTATTTTCTAAAAAAAATAACTTTTGAATGGTAGCTTCCTTTATCTGAGACATTTTTCAATTACTTTTAACAGGTTTGAATGTCATTTTAAATAATTCTTAAATATGTAATGGTTCGCTTGAAAAGTGTTGGTAATTTGTAGGGCTGTCAAACAATTAATTGCGATTAATCGAATGCAAAATAAAAGTTTGTGTTTACATGTGTGTGCACTGTGTATATTTATTATGTATATAATTTAAAAATATTCATATATATATATATATATAGTAAAAGTATTAAATTAATCGTGATTAATCGCATGCAAAATAAAAGTTTGCATTTACATATGTATGTGCACTGTATATATTTACTGTTTTTTTAAATATTCATTATATATATATATATATGTATGTGAATACCTTATATAAATATAACATTTTCTTATATATCTTATATATATATATATACATATACTAAATATACACATGAACACATACTGTATATTATGTAAACAGAAACCTTTATTTTGCATGCGATTAATCGCGATTAATCACGATTATTCACTTGACAGCCATAGTAGGTGTCCCAATGGAAAAGAACCAGTATGTGTTGTAAGTGTGGCAGCGATCAAACAGAGAAAACCCATCCGTGCACTGTTCTGATTGGCTGTTGTTGCCGCATCATGCCTGGTTACGACTTTGTGTCAGTCTTCCTGTGAACGCATCATGACACTGTGCCTTCTAGATTCCGTTGCCTAGGTAGCAGACACCCAAATCCCCAAACCGGTTACAGCACATTAACTCTAGCTCATTGCTGTGTGATATACGCTCAGCCTCTTCTAATAGACAACAGCTGTGAATCAGATGTGCAGCTCTGCAGTTACACACTGTGCTGTAATTCCGCGAATCTTTTTATTCGACTCTCAAGTTTTTGCCCACTCTGTGACATTGTGTGTGTGTGTGTTTGTGTTGTTGCTAGTCTTAAATCCAGCAGCTCGGCACACAAGTTGGAGTGTTGACAGGCCAGTTTATCAGCCGCGTGTGGATGTGTGTGACTGTGTGCCTTGCGGCCCTGTGTGACTAACACACTAATATCAGCAGTGCTTCTTTCTATGAGACCACAACCAATCTGTCTAGTGCTGGGACAAGCAGCACGGTATACAATAAGAGCTCCGCGGATCTCTTTTACACAGTTTAATCAAAGACTAAACTGTACTTAAAGGTGTACTATGGTATGTTTGCATCTCATCTGCGTGACGGGAAGGTCTAAACCCCTCATTAGCAATTCTTGCTCTCTCAGAGGTGTTTCTGCAGGCTACTGTGCAAAAAAACCTTCACAAGCATAAAGCTTTTTGCATATCTCTATGAATATATGCATGTGGCAGGCTGATGAAGTGCTTTCTGAAGGGTATTGCGTGGAGTGCTGGCGTGTTTGGGGCCATTTAAGGGGCTCTCAGGAAAGAAATTAGCTCCATGCTGTCGCTGTGTACCTCAGAGCTGTTGTTTTACAGTTCTTGTGATATTTTCACACACACACGCTCGCACTTGTGTCGCTCGAGGTGTGAGGCACATGTCAAAAGTGCTAAGCAGGGCGAGAGGAAGTGATGTAATGGTTCATCAGTGCAGCAAGGTTTAGTGCTAATACAGGTGATTGTTGAAGCGACATGCTGTGTGTTTAAAGCAGTACTCTACATGTTGTTCCAAACCTGTATCACTTCATCATCTTTCGGTAACACTTTATTTTAAGGACCAATTCTCATTATTAACTAGCTGCTTATTAGCATGCATAATGCTAACATGTTGGCTGTTTATTAGTGCTGATATATCAATGCCTTATTCTGCATGGCCAAATTTTAGATTCCTTAATCCTACCCCATACCAAAAATTAACAATTAACTTACAAATAATAAGCAGCCAATTGGGTTTTTTTTTGAGGGAAGACTCTTAATAAAGAATATGTGTTTTCTATTCTAAAGTGTTACCCAGGATTAGGTGACACTGTATTTCAAGCCTTCAGAAGCAACATTAACGGCACAATATGTACGTTTTTACCGCTAGAGGGCGCATATTCAAAACTAACAAAGAACCAAAGGTGTAGTTTGATGACACCGTGAGGGAGTGTGGAATCATGGGAGTTGTTGTCTTCATCCCCACAGCCGTGGGGACTCGTCGGGACTCGGGCAGAGATCACATTCATGGATGAGCTAATGTATTTAAGACTTAATAAGGTTACTGTAGTATGAAGCAGGATGGGGCTAAATGTCATAGAAGCGAAACAAGGCGGCTGGAGCGATTGCTAATTAAGGACGAGCGTGATACACAGTTTGAAAGCAGTGGAGCTTTTATTATCCCACAGTCGAGTGGTGTTTTGAATTTTGCACTGTATAATGTGTTTTAGAGTTAATGTTTTAGAGTTAAATAGATAAAGTCCTGGCAAAAAAAAAAAAACATTATATATATGTTTTTTTTTTCTTTTTGTTAAATACATTATTATTGTTGTTGTTTTACAAATTTCAAAATTAGTTAAAAACTATACTTAATCTTTTCTAACAATCATTATCTTTTTTAAATAATTTTTTTAACTGCTATTACATTTTAAACTTTTGAAAATTATTTATAAATAAATATTTATACTACAGTAGTATATACATAATATGCATTGTAAAGATATGTAATGTTTTATTATAATTATTATTAACATCAATAACAATAACAACAACAATGATAATAATAATGTTGTTGTTTTACAAATTTTGTTGAAAACTCTTAATCTTTGTTTTCTTAATCTTAATCTACTTAATCTTTTCTACTAATCATTATATTTATTTATTTATTTATTTTTGGTATTAAAGTTAAATTGCTAGTACATTTAAAACTTTTTTAAATTATCTAAAAATAAATGCTTATACTACAATAATATATACATAATATGCAATATGTAATGTTTTCTAATAATAATTATTATTATAGTTATTATTATTATTATTAATAATAATCAGTATTATAATTATTGTTATTAATGATGATAATAATAATAATAATTATTATTATTATTATTATTGTTGTTGTTGATGTTATTGTTATTATTAACTAATAATATTAACTATTATTATTATTATTATTAATTTGTTTTGTGATGTTAGTGGTTACACATTTATTTAAATTGTTTTAGGGTGTGTTTTCTCAGTTAAGAATTAATGCTGGCTCTTATTTGTATACCCTTAATTTCTTTCTTTAATTAATTAATTTATACATATTTATTTAAAGAAACAAATGAATTAATTAATAAATAAATTGTTTCTGCTCATTGGTAATTGGTTTGAAAAAAATTGTGATGTCGTGAGGAAATTATGACAATATTTTTTAGGGTAAATTATTTCTTTAAATATGTCTTTTGTTGTTAACATCTCTAAGTATTGTTAACATACAGTATTGTAGTATTGTTTTGGGGCAGGCGTGGCTAGAGGTGGTTAGAGAGTTGGACTTGTAACTCAAAGGTTGTGGGTTTGAGTCTCAGTACCGGCAGGGATTGTAGGTGGGGGTAGTGAATGACTAGCTCTCTTCCATCTTCAATACCACAACTGAGGTGAGACCCTTGACCCTTATGTTTTTGTTCACTACTCACTGCTGTGTGTGTGCATTTCCTTTCCTTTTCTTTCCTTTCCCTACATCTGTATTGTTGCACTATGTACAGTAACTAAGATCGCTAATAGATGGACTGACTCTGTAGACTCTTTAAATAACTTCCTTTCCTCTGCAGTGCTGAATGTGTGTGTAGAGAAGAAACTCCAGCAGCACCAGAGCAGCACTAGAGAGATCCTCTGCTTTCTCTGTGATCTTAGAGCAGATTTACACTCCACTGCTGGTTAGCACTAATCCTTTGGATTTCAGATTAAACTTCCTGCAAAGTTGGAGAGGGGAAGCACAAAACCCTCATTGAAATCCAAACAGAAAAGCCCAAATGTTCACTTTCACTATTTCCCTTTTTGGAGACCTCCACTTCCAGAACAACAATTCACAAATAATTTTCTCACCCCCTTGTCATCCAAGATGTTCCTGTCTTTCTGTCTTCAGTCGTGAAGAAATTATGGTTTTTGAGGAAAACATTTCAGGATTTTTCTACATATATTGGACTTCATTGGTGCCCCGATTTTGAACTTCCAAAATGTAGTTTAAATGCAGCTTCAAAGAGCTCTAAACGATCCCAGCCGAGAAAGAAGAGTCTCATCTATCAAAGCGATCGGTAATTTTTTTCGGAAAATAAAATATTTTATACTTATTAAGCACAAAAGCTTGTGTAGCACAGGCTCTGGGATGCACGTCCACGACGCTACGTACCATTGAATCATGTAGAAAGGTTGTGCGGAATGTAGTCGGAACTACAGACCCAGTGTTTACAAAGTGAACGCGCAAAGACTAAGAAAGTGCAAGTAAGTTTGTAAACATTGTATACAAACACAAAGGGACAACGATGTCCTCCTCTCAAGTTGTAGGAGAAAATAAGATGATGTTTTTCGCCATACTCAGTACATAGACGATGAACTTAGACGTGATTCGTAGTAGTGATTGGAAGTTCGGATCATTTTACCGACTCTGGCCTTTGAGTCTCGTTCAGCAAAATAAACAAATCTTTTTTCGAGTCATTTCGTTTATTTTAGCAAAATATAATTAAAATGTTACGTGTTACTTCCCTAACACGTCTACTGCTTACACAAACGTTGATCACACTACAAACAAGACAAAACTATAATGCTATAAGAAATAGAAAAGATGAATTCATTGTTTACCTGGGTCTTTAGTCTATGATTAGCTCACCTCACCTCTTATCTGACAAGTTTTCGGGTTTGGGTTGTTCATTCATCACGTGACAGCCCCATAAGATGAACGAACAAAAAACCTGAAGACTCGAAACAGGTGAACTAATTCCAGTACAGAACCTAATAGGATGTTGCGCATGCACGACTGAACGAATCACTCCCCGAGACGACTCGTTCTTCCCAATCACATTAAAGATTCATTCAAAATGGAAGAATCTTTCAAGAACGACCCATTACTAATTCATAGCATCGTGGACGCGCATCCCAGAGCCTGTGCTACATGAGCTTTTGTGCTTAAAAAGTATACACATTTTTATTTTTCAAAAAAAATTACTGATCGTTTCGCTAGATAAGGAAGTCACTTCTTCCTCGGCTGGGATCATTTAGAGCCCTTTAAAGCTGATTTTAAAAAGCGTATTGGAAGTTCAAAATCGGGCACCAATGAAGTCCATTATATGGAGAAAAATTCTGAAATGCTTTCCTCAAAAACCATAATTTCTTTACGACTGAAGACAGAAAGACATGAACATCTTAGATGACAAGGGGGTGAGTAAATTATTTGTAAATTGTTGTTCTGGAAGTGGAGTCCTCCTTTAAATCCTAAATAGTCTTTGATTTCTAATGTTAGCCAGTGTCATCAACAAAAACCTAATCAGTTTGAAGCTAAAAATAAATGTTACATTTTGTAGGTAATATGAATGGTTCTTCCCCATGCAAAACAATGCATTCTTTTTACATTTTTCATCAAGTACATTTAAATGACTCTTATGAAGCCTATTCTGTGATCAGTAGCTGGTTGTCACTCCATACAGTGACTGCAATGCTCCATTCAAGCCCCGCCCCTTTCAGTTTGAATGACTGCTGTTCATCCTGTTTTCTGGGGTGTGATGTATACAGGATAGACACGCCGTTTATCTGTTCATTTCAGTAATCACTTTGTAGTGATTGTTAATGAAGTTAACTAGACTCTAAGAAGCTAGGAGGTCACGTTATGGCTACAAGGTGAGAGGCTGGGTTGTTGTAGCATCTCGTTTAATACTCAGATCCCTATGGCAGGGTCAGAGAGGAGAGCAGAGCGGTTAAATCTATTCCAAACTGACTGTGAGCTAACACTAATCCTGTGGGATTTAATGGGATACTCGCATGAGGAGAGAACGTCTGTTGCTTAGTCTCAGGGCAGTCCAAAAATCGTAATGCTTTTCCGCTGTCATGCTGTGACATTGCGTGATTGCTGGTGGCAGATCACTTGCTGTGAATACAATCAAGCCAAAAGGCCCACAGATTCACCTAAATATCTGATATTTAAACATTTAAGGTTGTTCATCATGTTCTGAAGAACTTTTTGACTTCTTTTTAACATTATTTATATATTCGTTTATATTTTATTTTATTTGTATTTTTGTTTTATTTTATAATTTTATTTTTGTGTTATTTTTTATCTTATTTTATTTTATCTTATTATTTTATTTTATTTTATTATCATATTTTTTGTATTATTTAATTTTATTTGATATTCATTTTATTTTAACAAATGTTACTTTTACTTTATTATTTTATTTTATTTTATCTTGTTTTATTTTATTATTTTATTTTATTTTGTCTTATTTTATTTTTATCATTTTATTTTATCTTATCTTATCTCATTTTATTTTATCTTATTTTACTTGATTTTATTATTTTATTTTATTTTATTTTATTTTGTCTTATTTGATCTTATTTTATTTTATTTTATTTTTTATCATTTCATTTCATTTTATTTTATTTTTTTATTTAATTTTAATTTATCTTATTTTATCTTATTATATTTTGTTTTTTATTATCTTATTTTCTTTTTGTTTTTTATTTTATTTTGTCTTATTTGATCTTATTTTATAATTTTATTTTAATATTATTATTTTATGTACAAAAATGTACACATATTACCTTAATATAAGACTGCGTTCATAATAATATATAAACAAATTTGGACCATTTTTGACTTCTAATTCATTTTAAAAAGTTCTAAGATGTGATCAAATGTATTTATTTATTTGTTTGTTTGTTTGTTTGTTAATTTTAAATGTACAAATATTGTCTGTTTTAAATGTTTTAGATGGAATACAGCATGTCAACCTTATAAAAGTTAGGCCAATAAACCATCTTAATAGTTTATATTTATATTATATCCATATTTTTAAGCATTTTAAGTGACTTACGGCTTTATTTTTAATGCATTCTCAGTGTTCCTCTGCCTGAAATGCAAAGCAAAACGATACAAGGATGTTGATGTGACTCTTATGTTCAGCTTGAAAAATTTAGTCATTGTCATTTTAAACAGGTGCTAATTGCCTGCTAGACATCTTTGTGTTTAATTAAAAGCGTGCATTGTTGGTTTGGAGACTTGTGACATAAAAGGCTCGTATCTCTTCGAGCAGGTGAATTCATCCACGGCGTAGAAGTTAGAGTTCAAAAAAAGCACCATTATATATCAATCGGCTTATATGAAGTGCAATTTCGATAATGCCATTACAAATCTTCTTTTCCACAAAGCTTGGTAAGCGAATGAAGTTGCAGCCTCTTTGGATAGAGCACAAACCCTGATAAAGCCACAGAGACAAACAAGCACAACACCAATTTTGGAGGTTTTCTATCACCCTTCATTGATGTTCAGGACCCAGCGTGGTTGTTTGGAGGATCTTGTTGCTTACGCTGCCATTCTAATTGGCTCATTATCAGGTCTGTGATGAGTCAAACTGACGCTGTAGCAGAGTCAGTACAGGGTTGAGTTAGGGAGCTGTCTATGGTGCTGATATCTGTTGGCCAGGGAGCTGTCCATGGTGCTGATGGCCTCACAATCTCAAGAGGGTGCTGAAAACTCAGCACCACAAGGCCATATGCTTCAGAAACACTGCAGATGGCATCATGGCATGAGATAAAGACTTTTAAACGATAGCGCGGCGGTAGGCACAGAATTTTAGAACTGGCAGAATTAATATTTGCAGCTCTGATTGTGACAGCCTGTTGACCTGCAGCATGTTTGTTGGTTTGTTAATGGGAATGGCAAGTGTGGGTTTAGCTACAGGCAGCAGACAGGACTGGTTGTTCAGTTTTAGTTGAGGGATGGCCCCTGGTGTGTTGTCATTGGGTGTAAATGAAGCTGACAACATGCCAGCTCCTCGGGTGCCATTGTGGTAAGAGTGGTGCCATAGTGCACTACTTGTACTAATAATGACTTACTGCCCTTATTCCAGGATGTTCGCTCGCTTCATTGACAAATGTGTTGCATGTCTTGCGTGAGAGAATGTCTGATGGTTGAACTTCAGCTCTTTTATTGATTCTCTGACTTTTAAGCTATTGATAATTTCACTAATTAAAAACGGAAGGCACTGACAGCTGCTGCAGGATTTCACAGAATGAGGGTTGTACTTCAAGACTCAGATTTTACGTTGGAGTTGTTTTTTTAGATTATTTTGATGGTTTCATGCTCGTAGTTATGTTGTTTTTGTTTTGTTAACTTAAAATGGTTTGTTAATTGAAATAAAGCTAAAATTAAATTAAACTAAATATTACATTTGAATAAAAAAATAAGATAAATGTTACCTTGGCACCTCCACTACCAGTCAAAAGTTTTTAATGTTTTTAATTTTTAATGTTTTTAAAGAAGTCTCTTCTGCTCACCAAGCCTTCATTGATTTGATCCAAAGCTAAAGTAGTAATAGTGTGAAATATTTTTATTGTTTAAAATAACTGCTTTCTATTTTAACATAATTTAAAATGTAATTTATTCCTGTAATTAAAGTTACATTTCAGTATCATTACTCCAGTCTTCAGTGTCACATGATCCTTTAGAAATCATTCTAATATGCTGATTTGCTGTTCAAGAAACATTTTATTATTATTATTATTATTATTATTATTATTATAAATTTTTTAAAAGTTGAGGTTTTCAGGATTATTCAATGAATAGAAAGATCCAAAGATCAGCATTTATCTGAAATAAAAAGCTTTTGTAACATTATACACTATACCATTCAAAAGCTTGGAGTCAGTATAATTTTTTTTTGAGGAATAAATGATATAAACTTATACTTTTATTGAGCAAGTATGCTTTAAATTGATCAAAAGTGATTTTGAAGACAGTTACAAAAGATTTATATTTCAGATAAATGCTGTTCTTCTGAACTTTATTTTCATCAAAGAAACCTGAAAAAATTCTACTTAGCTGTTTTCAACATAATAATAATAGTAATAATAATAATTATCATGTGGCTGGAGTAATGATGCTAAAAATTCAGCGTTGAAATCAAGGGAATAAATTACATTTAAAATATATTCAAATAGAAAACAGTTATTTTGAATAGTAAAAATGTTTAGCTGTTTTTGCTGTACTTTGGATCAAATAAATGCAGGATTGCTGAGCAGATGAGACTTCATTACAAAAACATTAAAAATGTTACTGTTCAAAAACTTTTGACTGGTAGTGTAACTAAAATAAAATAACTTCACTAAAACTACTAAAATGAAATTAATTAAAGCTAAATAGAACTATTAAATGAAATAAAAAATGTAAAAAAGTCAAACACATAAAAAAATTACTAAAACCTAAAAATTAAAATGAAAACAGAAATATACAAATAAATAGTATGTAAATAATACCTAAATAACACCAGTATTCATCCAATATTTATTCGTTTTATAATCATTATAACAATAATTTATTTTATGGCTGATAACATAAAAAAAATACAATTCTATACTATAAAACTAAAATCATT
The DNA here is from genome assembly GCA_012976165.1 of Labeo catla. Lineage (NCBI taxonomy): Eukaryota > Metazoa > Chordata > Actinopteri > Cypriniformes > Cyprinidae > Labeo > Labeo catla. The sequence goes on along the minus strand of VONZ01000022.1, from coordinate 2,491,314 downwards.
CATACATTTAGGCATCACAACATTGCAATGTATAAAAAGTCTAGATTAATTTTGAGATTTGTTAAGGATGACACTTAATGGTATTATTAAATTATTAGTATTTTCTTAAAGATTACCTTTTAAATTAGTATTAGATGATGGCAGAGGTAATCTAAATTTAAAATTAGCAGAAGTGAGCATGAACACCCAATACAGGTTAATTAAAAATATCAGCTAATAATCAATGTGGTACCTATATATCAAAAAACCGCTGATAAACCTCATGCTGTCTATGTTGAATTAACCTGAAATGCAATTACATAATTAGCCATACACTATACATCATGAATGATATTCACAAGATAACATAGGAGGACAAAAGCCAAGGATTACATGTGTAAGCAGATCAAAGTGTGTAAGGTGATTATATATGTCTGAAATATGAAAATGTGCATGTGTTGATACAGGACCTGGGGGCTAGTTGTTTCTAGAGCTTTTTGGATCATCTTCCAGATCTCCATCAGCGTGAGATAAAGAGGATTTTTACATTATGATTAGTGTTTGAGAATAGCGGTCTGGGGGCTGCTTCTGGCTTTTATGTTTGTGCTTAATTAGCTTTGGGTATCACTCCATCTCCCTTTAAACGCCACACCGGCTCTATTTTGCTGATTTCTTTCATGTTGGAGCAGGTTTCACAGTTGCACCATCATTACACAAACACACAATATGAACTTACTGAAATCTGCCCCTGCGGTTTTAAATTAGAAATCACTACCTCAGGCTTGCTTCTTTGTTAGTGTACTGCTATGTTTTTTTAAATAAATCTCCCTGTACCATATTATCCACTTGATCAATTGTACTCTACTTAAAACCTGAATAAATAAGGATAAACCTGAGTGAAGTTCACAGCTGGAGTGGTTTAAGCAACCTGTTCTTATTGTGCAAAACAGTACTTAACTTAACTACATTTTTAGCTTCAAAAAAGGAAGCCTGGACTTAAAGGAATACTTTTTACTGAAACTTAGGCCATCTCAGATGTAGGGTTTGTTTCTTCATTGGAACAAATTTGGAGAAATTTAGCATTAAATCACTCTGATCCTCTGCAGTGAATGGGTGCCGTCAGAATGAGAGTCCAAACAGAAGATTAAAGCAACACAAGTAATCCGTATGTCTGAAGTGAAAATTTGCATGTTTGTAACAAACAAATCCACAGGGTGGGTAGAAGGTGCTTAAAGTACTTGAATTTGACTTTGCGAAATTTAAGGTATGAAAAACCCCTGAAAATAGCAATATTCCTGAAGAGGTGCTTAAATGATTGACTACAGAAAGACAATATATTTATAAAATAAGTGTTTAATTTTGTCAATAAGCAAACTTTCAATCAACTCAAAACTTCTGCAAAGGTTTCCTGAGCCTTCAAAATGGTCTCTCAGTTTGGTTCACAATCATGGGGAAGACTGCTAATCTGACAATCATTGACACCCTTCACAAGGAGGGTAAGCCACAAACATTAATTGCCAAAGAAGCTGGCTGTTCACAGAGTGCTGTATCCAAGAATGTTAACAGAAAGTTGAGTGGAAGGAAAAAGTGTGGAAGAAAAAGATGCACAACCAACCGAGAGAACCGCAGCCTTGAGAGGCTTGTCAAGCAAAATCAATTCAAGAATTTGGGTGAACTTCACAAGGAATGGACTGAGGCTGGGGTCAAGGCATCAAGAGCCACCACACAGACATGTCAAGGAATTTGGCTACAGTTGTCGTATTCCTCTTGTTAAGCCACTCTTGAACCTCAGACAACGTCAGAGGTGTCTTACCTTACGTTTTTTACGTTTCAAAACTCTGAGTCAGTTAAAGCAAATGATTCACTATTTCGAAGCGTTCCAATCGGATCAAGTATCGGGAATCATTTGTTTCAGATTGGGACTTCGAAACGCATATCGCAAATCATCAGATTTAGATTGGAACTTTGCGTATCATTTGATTCAGGTCTGAACTTCTGAATGTGTATCACGAATCATTTAATTTAGATCGAAACGGGTTTGTGAATCATTTTGCAAACTGAATGATTCAAATCAAATGATTCGTGATACACGATTTGAAGCACCAAACTAAATCAAATGATTTGTGATACACGCTCCGAATCCTGATCTGAAATGCTGGTTCATGTGGAAATTGGGAGAGGATTTGCAAATATTTCGCTTTAGATTGGAACTTCGGCGCGCAAGTCATTTGATTTAGATCGGAAATTCATAGCATGGATTGTGAATCTTTTGCTTTAGATTGGAACATCGGAGCGCGGATTGCAAATCATTTGATTCGATTGGGACTTCGGTGCGGGTTCACAAATCATTTGTTTCATATCAGGATTTCAGAGCGATTTTGCAAACCTTTTTTTATGACTTTTTTTCATAAACAGTAGAAAACATTAAACCATTAAGGTAGTACAGTTATAAAAACAAAAAGAAAAAAAGAAAAGTATACACAAATACAAACCCCTTAAGAAAATTAACTGTGGTTTTACTATAGTAAAAGTGTAGTGTACTTTGTAACACTTTAGTATTAATACTTTGCATGTGCTTTACTTCATTTTTACCATTTTTTTATTAGGACATTTTTATTTATCTATTAAGTATCTATTTCTCTTTTTTAGATTTTGAAATAAAAGACATTGTTCAGTAAGTGAGATCTCTGACTGAAGTCCTTGAAAGTCCTGGAATTTCATTTTACAGTATCTGTACAAACCCTGAATCCATCATAACTTTAAACCATCTATTCTGGCCAAAATCCATTATCCAGAATAATGCTTTATCTAGTAAAAAATTCCATCCCCTATTGTCTTCTCACATCAAAACCCACTGACATATTTGTTTAGAACGGTTTTGGGCTGTTTTCACTTGTAAACAGTGCTTGTTCTGTGCATATTTCTTTCCTGTTTCAGATGACACAAGTTTTTAACTAGAGAAAGCAATATTATGGATAGTGGATTTGTATTTTAACCACAACTGTTTGAAGTTAAAAAAAAAAACATCCTGAGAATGGGTTTGTTTATTAGAAACATTAGGATTTTTGTGGATTACTTGTGGATTATTGTTATGTTTTTATCAGCTGTTAGGACTCTCATTCTGACGGCACCCATTCACTTCAGAAGATCCACTGGCGAATGATTCTGGTCTAAGCATGAGTAAACTATTCCTTTAAATGACTTGATGAATTATTTATTTGAACAGTGAATCGTTTATTGCAGTGAACAAACTGATTCACCAAAACGAATCAGACTTATCCCAGCTATATGCAAATGTGAGAACACAACACATCCACTTCCTGTATCAGTGAGGTGAGCTACTCTCAACATTTGACATGAATGGAAGCAACAGAGACAGAGAAACAGGAAGTGAGGGTCAGTTCTCATCCTTGGCTAATTGAATCAGTGCTTGTTTCAGCAGGGTTGGTTTGCAGAAGGAGCAGTGATGCTCTGTGTTTTGTTTGGATTCTTTTTAGGCTCTGCTGAAATGCCCTCGTCCACTAGGCTTTCAGTTTGCCCTTCCAGCCTCCGGTGAGGCTCCTCTCTTCTCAGTATGCATCACTCACATTTAATCTGTGTTTGACCAAGAGTGTCTGAGAGATAAGAAAATAGGTTTTGCTCACCGATGGGCCCTCCATATGTGACTGGACTTACAATCTGGTTACATTCACATAAGCATAACCTCCCAAATATAAAAAAGAGACATTTTCCTTTTAAAAAAAAGTGCTTTGCTGTAGCTATAATTGGCTCTTTGAATTGCCTCTTATCTACATCGCTAACAAAGACACTACATTGGTTTGAGCCATTACAATTTGATGCTTTTGTTAAAGTGTGTTTCTTTTGTTAAATATTAGAAATGAATCATAAAGAGGGATCGGTTATTTGAATAACACCTCAGCAGCTTAAATGTCTTATGAAGGAGTGTGTGATCTGACAGTACGGGGTCTGTCAAAGTCTGTGTGTTTGCGCAAGGACGTAATATGTAATAATGACGTGAAGTGCTGTATTGAATGTCTCTATTGATTTACTTGAGTAGATCATGTGACCTTGACAGCAGCAACATCCCTTGAATTAAAAGCAGCTTCCTGTGAAGGTTACATGACAATAGCGTGCATTTTAATCCCAGATCGATTCATGGTTGAGCGTTACGGTGGGCAGTTTGCGACTAATGTTGCCCTTATAAATTATTATTATCCATATTTATTTATTTATTTATTTATATAGATAGATAGAGGTTGTGATAACCAAATACTTTCCATCATTTACCAAAAGTTTACAGTATAATTTAAAATATATATTTAATTTAAATGTTACTGGAACACTCTCATCTGCCATTGGTTGAGCAAACAGATAGTCCCACCCCAAACTCATGCCATTGGTTGAATGTTTTGATAATGTCACAAAGAGCATTTGAAGATACTGAAAGATGATTTGAAGATTTAAAAAGGCACACTTAGACCTGATAAATGTATCATAGGGAAATATCAGGCTTAAAATATGTTATACATGACTAATTTATCTACAGTAATAAAAGGCTGTAATTGAAAAAATATATTAAGAAATTAGACAAAATAAATTATAAATAGTAGTAAATGTTTTACACTTTGAATTTTACAGCATCATTACTCCAGTCTTCAGGGTCACATGATCCTTCAGAAATCATTCTAATATGCTGATTTGCTATTCAGGAAAATGTATTATTATTATTATTATTATTAATAAAAATAATAATATTTAAAACAGTTGAGTACATAATAATAATAATAATAATAATAATATAATAAATGTTTGAGCAGCAAATCAGAATATTTGCAGAATATTAGAAGGATTATGTGACTGGAGTAATGATGCTAATAATTCAGCTTTGAAATCATGGAATAAATTACATTTTAAAATATATTCAAATAGAGACAGTTATTTTAAATAGTAAAAACATTTTAAATTTTTACCTTTTTTTTGCTGTACTTTGAAACAAATAAATGCAGACTTTAAAAAACATTAAAAATCTTACTGTTCAAAAACTTTTGACTGTGACAGTGTATATCTGTATATCTTTGATAGTGCATATCAACTCAATATTGTGATTATCTTGAAATTCTGTTTAGTGTACAACATGCAGATTCCTACAAAGTGTATTCCAACCCATTTAGACCTTTCTACATTCACAATCCAGGTTCTCACTTTGCTTTGGGTTCTCCCTGCAGTTGAGATACATGACACATAACAGCTTCATGCTGGTGTGTACATCTGGTGCGTTTCACATATATTTGCGCTTGTGTAAACAGGTCTTATGTTCTGATGAGGTGTAATCCACTGAGCCGCATTCACACAGATGCTCGGCTCAGTACAGGATACTGAGAGGAAGATGAACAGGATGAAGATGTTCCTGTGGGACTAGCTCCACGCATCCCTCTCTCCATGCTTCTCCTGCCAATTAGATCTCACTGGTGCAATGCGTGTGTTGTTAGTGTGTGTGTGTGTGTGTGCACTAAAACATCTGCCTGTGTGGCCGGTGTAACCACAGAGCCTTATTATAGCTGAATTCTTCTCACAATCTGTGCCTGTGATAAGAGCTTGTGATTTTATCACCGGCTGCCGGCTGACACACGCGCTCATTGCAAACGAGATGATGTCATCTTGCCTTGAAGCCCTGGAAATATCGGAGGGATTATTATGCAGTGTCGAAGACGAGATGTGTGTGTGTTTTTCGTAAAGGTGTGTGTGTAACGCTGAAGGTGAGCAGGTGATCGTTTGGCAAATTCAACAGCTCTATTCCAGGACTCTCACTGTTTGCCTGCGTGTTAGCTGAAATAATAAAAGGACATAATTATGAAGAAACAGACCTCACGCTGTAATGGGGTTCAGTTAAAGGCTCTTGTGCTTCACGCATAGAAGAAATTGCATCTGGTATGATTGCACAGCTAAACACTACCTGTTGAAGGAGTCTGTTAGGTCCACTTCTCAAGGCCAGCAGGACTGTGAACTACTACATACTGGTTGTGTTAATACTAGCTGAATGATACATACTCAAAAAACAAAACAAAACAAAAAAGGGAAAATGTAAACATTTGAAATGATGTAAATTGATTGGTGAATCTTTCAATTCAATTGAATTCTGCTTAAGTTAAAGGGACAGTTAACCCCAAAATGAAAATTGCCCCATGGTTTACTCATCCTTAAGCCTACCTAGGTGTATATGACTTTCAGACGAATACAACTGGAGTTATATTAAAAAATGTCCTGGCTCTTTCAAGCTTTATAATGGCAGTGAATGGCTGTTGATTTTGAAGTCCAATAAAGTGCATCCATCCATCATAAAAGTACTCCACATGACTCTAGGGTGTTTATAAAGGCCTTCTGAAGCGAATGGATGTGTTTGTGCAATAAAAATATCCATATATCCATAAATATCCATAACTTTATAAACAGTAATCTCTAGTTTTTGCTAACTGTCATACATGTTCACGAGAGAGTAGTGCTCCAGCGGATGATGTAAGACGTAGGCCATTGTTAATTTTGACAACAAATTTTGATTAAGTCTTAGTCTTTTGACTAAAATGCCATTTAGTTTTAGTCATATTTTAGTCGTCTTAATTGTTTTAGTTTTAGTCTAGTTTTATTCGACTAAATATCATAAAATTTTAGTTGACTAAATCTACAGTAGATTTAGTCGCCTAAAATTGAATAGGTTTAGTTACAGTGTAGTGCATTTACTGTATTAAGCATTTCTCTAAAATGACATTGTATAGGTTTGGTATTAAGGTTTTACCATCCCTGCTAAAACCTAATCCAGTTGGCTGGTTTTAGCTGGTCATAGCTGGTCAGCAGGCTTGTTTTAGAGGAGGTTTGGCCACTTCTTTAGCTGGTCAGGCTGGGAGACCAGCTAAAACAACCAGCTAAAACCAGCCTAGCCAGGCTGGGAGACCAGCTAAAACCAGTTACTTCCAGCTACAACCAGATAAGACCAGCCAACCAGTTTAGGCTGGTTTTAGCTGGGGGTTTTTTTCAGCAGGGATAACAGACACAGATTTAACTGATGTGACACACAACATGCCTTTTTTTTTTAAATGAAACCTCTTCTCATAAAGAAACAATAACATGGTCTTCTTTCAATGAAATACCAATGGTTATATAGGCCAATTATGTAATCTTTATAACAACTTGTTTACCACATTCTTCATTCTTTCAATCAGAAAAATGTATTTATATTAAAAAAATTCAGATTAATCTTTATTAGTGCTGATTCAGTCAAGAGCAGTGAGTGATTTTCTCTCTTTCTTTTGTTGCTTGATTAACATCAATGCCACAGACAATAGCAACTAAATTAGGCTGCTGCCCCTTTAAAATCGAACGCAGCAACGTTATCTCACAACCTATTTGTACATATTTTACAAGGTGGATAATTCGTATGAATTCATACAACCTCACTTGTACGATTTTGTACGATTTGTCTAAACCCCAGTGACGGGTAAGTTTAGGAGCGGGGTTAGGTGTAGGTCATTTGTACAAATTCATACGAATTGTGCAACTCGTAAAATACGATTTAGCAAAAATCGTCTGAATTTGTAAGAGTGAGGTTGTACGCATTTGTACGAATTAGCCACCTCATAAAACACGTACAAATTGCCATGAGATCGGGTTGAATGCACGAATGCAATGTGCTGATACACGTCCGATATTCTCCCAACTGTTTACATCTGCCTAAGATGTAACAGAGTGTGGTTTCATCCAAACTGACAATTCACCATAATTTTGTGTGTATTTCTCCATTCACACAATGCTAAAGAGTACTCCTGCACTGTGTGAGAGGCACTGCTTTGGTGTGTGTGATCAGAAAACCGGACCAAATTGAGTTTTCTTCTGCGTCGTCAAATGTATCCACATGTCTGCTCTGCTCTTACTCCCAAATGTTGACATTTTTGAACGTTTTATGAGACGTGCAGCAAATGCATGCTAGCTTATATCTCGCCAGATAGATCTTTAGGCTGTGATATAGTTCATATGTATGAATGAATCTCTTCCCAAATCTTCCCTCCCTAACATTTTCGTCTCGTTTTTATTCATCGACAAAAATGTCAGTAGATATTCGCAATAGTTTTTGTCATTCAGAGCAAGTTTTATTTTTTTTACCATCTATTTTTTGTCTGTGAAAAAATGTTGTTGATGAAAATTATTTGTCAATGAAATTAACACTGACGTAGGCGTAGCATAATCTCCGGTGAGGATATGCTAGTTTCACAAGAACCAAGTTTTGCTTACAGCAAAGGAAAACCAGTCTCCTCTTGGCCAAAATCTAAATCCTTTGACATTTTTCTTTACAAATCCTCATTTTGTACTTCTAATTCTGGTGTTTTGTTTTGTTCACTCCTCTGTGCTAACTTGTTCGCTTCAGAAGTCCTTTATTAACCCTTCAGAGCTGTGTGGAGTATTTTTTATGATGGATGAATGCACTTTATTGGACTTCAAAAACTCAACACCCATTCGCTGCCATTATAAAGCTTGGAAGAGCCAAGACAATTTTTAACATAACTCTAACTGTCTTCGTCTGAAAGAAGAAAGTCATTTACAGCTAGGATGGCTTGAGGGTGAGTAAATCATGGGGTCATTTTCATTTCTGGGTGAATTATCATTGTCATTTTTCACACTGAAATTTGTCACACACAAACATGTCCTAGAGCAGGGGTGGCGAACTCCGGTCCTGGAGAGCCGCAGCCCTGCAGAGTTCAGCTCCAACCCTAATAAAAACTCACCTGCCTGTATCTTTCTAGTAACTCTTCAGACCTTAATTAGCTTGTTCAAGTGCGTTTGATTAGGGTTGAAGCAAAACTCTGCAGGGCTGCGGCTCTCCAGGATCGACGTTCGCCACCCCTGTCCTAGAGCTCCAATATTTTTGAAACAATCCACGATGGCCAAATAAAACACTGTTGCAATATTCATTAGGCCGCCTAATTTCATATCGACAGAATAATAATCTTAAACACACTGGATTATTCACTAAATCACATAGTAATATTTGGAGCAAGGCACTTCAATCTGTTGAGACATATTCTCAGTGATTTGTATACACAGCAGGTGTCGGGCAGTTGCTCTCCCTCCATTTGGCGTGCTGTGGCAGGCATTTAGCTAATGTCAAGTGGATTCGCCTGAATGTTTAGACACTAATGGGAATGTAGATTGAAAAGCAAAGGCAAACTTAGACGTCCATATCAATTAGCAGCTCTTAGTGACATATGAAACAAAATCACCCTCAACTCATGTTTCATAAAGACACACACAGCCTCCTCATTGGCCTAAAGTGCGCCTGTGCTTTCAGCCTTTCTGTGTGTGTGTGTGTGTGTATGTGTGTTTATGTTTATGTTTAATCAACATCACAGGTCAGCAGTGTGTCAGAGTGTGTAAGGGAGTAAACGGAGACTCGCAGCAGATGGAGGCGTGTTTTGCACAGATGTCTTAGCGGCTGGGCTCAGAAGTGTTGCCTTTAGCACTCTGGTCATGTGCCATCAGATCTTGGGGGTTCCTTGAAAAAACAGAAAACGCTTAAGTTTTAATTAAGCAGAATTAAGCTGTGCTGAAAATTGCAAAAGAAAGTATTGACGTTAGTATTATAATCAGACTAATCCAAATCATAAATTCTGAGTTTTGCAGACAATCAGGTTTTACTGACATTTAGAGTCATGTATAATAGATGCTTGGCTTGAGAAGGATTCAGTCCGGGTCTCTGTAAGTGCAGAGATTTCGCTAAACCCATTTCTGGAGAGCAAGATGTTCCTGTGATCTTTGCAGTTATGTGTGACCCTCTTGTCTCAGTGCTGTCTTAAATATTCAAACACACTTGAGACAAAAAAAGTTGCTGTTATCCTCTGCTCAAACTCTATTGTGCCTAGAAATAATTGAGTAGCAACCAAATTAATTTCAAGGGACGCAGTAAACAAAATTGTGGAGACACACTGAGAAATGTGACAAATTATACAACTATTTTGATGGCTCTGAATAAAATATCATGCAGAACAACACAATCCCCCCTTGAGTGTTACAAAACTAAAACCCATTTCAAGTTATCACACACAGGAGATGCATTGAGCCACACACTGTAACCAGACAATCTCATGAGAAACATGTATGGTGCCACTTTATGCTTGCTTTACTCCGTATTTATGTTGGATAGTTCTGTTATCTGGGCTTTATAACATATATATGTTAAGAAAAAGAAATAGCAGTTAAATCTGGTTCTGTTGCGTAGACCTGAATAAAAATAATATATTCATATTTAATAGTACTATATTTTCTGTTTAATTTTATTGCTTTGCTTTCAGTAAAAGTGTCGTTATTTAATGGGTTCATTAAAATTGCATGTTATTATATGTAATATTAAAATTTAAAATTATGTGTAATATTACATTTATATTACATAATTTGTTCTAATAATAAAAGCTATTTTAAAAATATACATATATGATATATACATATATTTTATACCCACACACACATATATATTGAAAGTTTAATAAAATATTTCTTTCCAGCTATGAATTTCAGTGTTGTGCATAAAAATACATAATATTTAATGATTTATTTATTTGCATTATAATAAAAAATTAGGGATACACTGAAATTTCAGCCACTGAAAAAAATATTTTTGTTTTTTGGCCGAAAGAGAAAAATCTGTTCAGTCTGATTCTGTTGCATAGAACTGAATAAAAATAATATATTGATATTTAATATTAATATATTTTCTGTCCAATTTTAGTGCTTTACTTTCAATAAAAGTATGGTTATTTTATTGGTTTGTATTTTTCAAATTTAGTAAAATTTAAATTATTGAGGTAAATTACATGTAATTATGTGTAATAAAACATTTCAAAATGATGTGTAATATTAAATTGTACATATATCATTTGTGTTATAATAATAATAAATGCTATTCAAGTGTCTTTCCTTAAAATATATAAAAATAAAAAACATACATATACAATATATACATATATTTTACACCCACACACACATATATATATATATATATATATATAAAAAGTTTAATAAAATATTTCCTTCCAGCTATGACTTTTCAGTGTAAACATAATTTGTTTTTAAAAATGACATAATGATTTTTAATGATTTATTTATTTGCAGTATAATAAAAAATGAAGAATGCACCAAAATTTCAGCCACCGAAAAAAAATGTTTCGGTTTTTGGCTGAAAGAGAAAAATCAGTTAAATCTGATTCTGTTGCACAGAACTGAATAAAAATATTATTTAATATATTGATATATTTTCTGTCCAATTTAATTGCTTTACTTTCAATAAATGTATGGTTATTTTATTGCTTTGTATTTTTCATTTCAGTGCATCCCTATAAAAATACATTTAAAATACAATTGAAAAAAAACATTCATGTGTTATAAATATATTTAATATTTTAATGATAAAAATAATTTATGCAAAGTTCCTTTGCTATGTAAATTGTCACAAATTATTTAAAATCTTTGGGTTTATGTGGTTTATTTATGTATTTAGAGTAATCATAACTGTTCTCAGTTCATCCACCAATGGCATGTGTGACAAAGAGCTCATTTTAAACCTAATTTTGAACCTTTCATATATCAAAAAGTCAGCTAAACTATAAAGAACTGCTAAATTGTACCTGATCTGTCATTCAGTGCTGTGCTGTCCAGCCCACTAAAATATCCAGGCATACCACAGCCCATGTGATGCCCGATGGCGTGGCCACCCCATCCCCGTCCTGATTTATAGATAATGAAAGTGCGATTTTTAGCTACTAAATCAAGGCTGAGGGAGAACTGGCCATGGAGCAGGAGCAGAATTATTATCAAAGAGAGCGATGCCAGCCAGAGAGCTCATACACTGTATACTAAGAGCTCATAAATGACCGCATATGTATGCAGGAGGCAGATCCGTGACCGGGAGTCCCTCTTATTCACAGGTACAAGCTAACAGCTCCGATGGCCTTCTGAACTTCTATGGCTCCCATTAGCGATGAGGCTTGAGTCATACTTCAACAGAGTCTGTAATAGACACGTATATCATAGGACATAATATTGTTATGAATGAACCTGCCTTGTTATCACCAGGCAGATTTATTTCAGGGAGTAATGGAGAACAGATAGGGAATTTTCACATCCTTTCTCTGTGTCACAGCTCCCCCAACTTTCACGGACACGCCGCCGCAGTATGTGGAGGCCAAGGAGGGGGGCAGCATCACTCTTAGCTGCACGGCCTTCGGGAATCCCAAACCTTCAGTCAGCTGGCTCAGGGAGGGAGATCCCGTACAGGACAGCAGAAAGTATAAGGTGAGCAAACACATCGCTCATTTATGAATATTAACTTTAATCACGTAATCTGTGGGATATTTAGTGTAGTGTTTGTTCCCCTGATGTCTACTTAAAATATTAATATAGTTTCTTGTGCCAAAAACAGCTGTTATTTATTTTTTCGCCCTCTCTCTGACCCTCTGCTATGATTGGCTAACCTCCACATGGTGGTTTAAATCACGCCGCCCTTCATCGTGGCAGTGCATGTTGCTTAAAGGAATAGTTCACTTCCAATATAAAAATGTCCTTTATTAGATATGACCCTTATTCCTCAGCTGGGATCGTGTAGAGCCTTTTGAAGCTGCGCTGAAACTGTTGGCTGCCATTGAAGTCCACTATATGGAGAAAAATCCTGGAATGTTTTCCTCAAAAACCTCAATTTGTTTTCAACTGAAGAAAGAAAGACATGAAAATTTTGGAAGACAAGGGGTTGAGTAAATTATGAGGACATTTTATTCTGGAAGTGAACTAACCCTCTAATTGTAAATACGTGATATGTGGTGTTGCCCTGTTTTCATTAGAATAAATGATTTTGGGCTTGTTTTCTTATTAAGATTATGAAAAAATAGGGGGGAAAAAGGAGGATTTTCTTTCCAGAATGCAGCTTTTTAAATTAAATTATTTGTATTAATTAACACTAAACTTTTTTTTATCTGTGGCTTTTTTCATCATATAAGTTTTTCAAATTTGTGGTACAATAATTAAGATTAATTAAATTAATCAATTTTATTTACATACATATTCACTTGACTGTTTTTGGTGTGGAAAGCCACCTATTGTTTTTTTTTTTTTTTTTAACTCAATTTTCTAGTGAGATCTGGCAACAATGGTCTCTCTCAGTTCATGATTATGATGTCATTCCTAAGACAGTTTCTGAATGGCCATCGTTTGCTTATTTTTAGCTTATTTTTTTATTCATTTTTTTATTTATTGAAAGTTTTGGGGTTGGTAAGATTTTTATTTATTTATTTATTTTTTAAATAAGTCTCACAATCACCAAGGCTGCATTTATTTAATGAAAAATACTGTAAAACAGTAATATTTTGAAATATTATTGCAAGATCAAATAACTTTTATCAAATTACATTTTATATTTAAATATATTTTACAATTTATAATAAATGTTACAATTTATTCCTGTGAATTTTCAGGAAATCATTCTAATATGCTGATTTGGTGCTCAAGAAACATTTCTTATTGTTGAAAATTTTTATATTTTAATATTTTTTGTATAAACTGTGATAGATTTTTCAATGAATAGAGATTTCAAAAGAACAAGAATTTTTTTGTAACAGTATAAACATCTATATTGTATGGAAGCCAGTTTCCGCCACTGAATAAAACATGTAAAAAAGTAATTTGCGACTTTTTATCTCAGAATTGTGTGATACAAACTTGCAATTCTGACTTTTTTCTTAGAATTGTGAGATATAAACTCACAACTGCAAGTAATAAAGTTAGAATTGCGTGATACAAACTTACAGTTCTCATTTTTTTCTCAAAATTGCATGATATAAACTCGCAGTTGCGAGTAATAAAGTCAGAATTGCGTGATACAAACTTGCGATTCCCTCTTTTTTCTCAAAATTGTGACTGATAAAAACTCACAATCGCGAATAATAAAGCCAGAATTACGAGACATAAACAGGAAATTCTAATTTTATTTCTTAGAATTGTGTGACAAACGTGCAGTTCTGACTTTTTTCTCGCAATTGCGTGTTTATATCTCACAAGTCTGACTTTTTTTTTAGAAATTACGAGTTTATATTTCACAATTTGGACTTTTTCTCAGTATTGTGATACATGAACTCACAATTCTGAGTTAAAGTCCAGTTCTGAGGGGAAAAAAGACTGATATTTTCTCGCAATTCTAAACTTTGTTCTCAATTCTGGCTGTATAATTCACAATTGTGAGATTATATCTCACAATTTTAAAGAAAAAAAAGTTAGAATTGCAAGATGTGTACTCAAAATTGCGAGAAAAAAGTCAGAATTGTGAAATAAATATTCTTTTTTTTAAGTGCCGGAAACGGGCTTCCATAATATTGTTTTTTAAATAATTTAATAAAAAATTCTACTGACCCCAATTTTTTCAACAGTAGTGTATATTTTTGTTTTATCCCATATTAAATAAATGAAAATAATCAAATGTTATAGCTTGTTTGACACATTGACTGACATCAGACCCTAACCTCAGACTCATTTGACCACAGAAATATTTACTGTAATTGTTACAACAAATGCAGTGACCATCATTAGTGCATTTACTAATGCTTCATTTCCCATCAAGCCATCACGAGATATTGCAGCGAATTTAGCACTTTAAGGTCATGGTTTCAAGTATTAGTAATGTGCCACAGCCAAGGCTGGCCTCACAAACGCACGCTGTCAGTCAGTTACCTAATTGAGAGAACAAGTGAAGTTATACATGACTTGACAGAGACTGTCTTCAGAATCCAGAGCTCTGACAGATGAAAAAATGATACGTTTTTGTACTATCGACTCGGGGAGAAGAAAACATTGTGCTATTATCTACTCACTTTCTCTCAGCTGGGACAGTTCTGTCTGTGTGTGTGAGTGTGTCTATTGAAGATATCAGTGCTTTAGTGGTCCAGCACCCATTAGTGTCAATATAGTCATTGAGTCATGTCTAACTGGATTTCAGTTCTCTCTCTTAGCGATGACATATCAATATATACTATATATTAGAGATATGTAGGTGCTAGAAGTAGTGCTGTCAAAATTAAATAATTGTTTTTTCCAGTTTAACGGCATTAAAAATATTTAATGCAGGGTCGTGGCAAGGGTTGGCCACCCCAATCACAACTGCTGCTTCTGTCTCTTTTTCTCTTGACAACAAGTGTGTTTATTTAGTCGCAGAACATCTTTACCATCACATCAGATGGGAGACTTTTCAGATTCTCACTCCAACTTCCTTTCAGTGCCAGGCGCTAGTCAAACTTAAATTAGAAGTTAATTTATAGTGTTTTCAACACTGTAATGTTGAATGACTATAGTCAATGGTTAAACATTACAAAAAAAAGAACAGTTTTCTAGAGACATCAGTAATGCTGGTATCAGTGATACCTTCAGTTAAAAAAATTAACAAATACTAAAAATATACTGTCTTTGTATTGTTTCAACATTAATTTGAAGATTGAATGTGAAATTATTGCAATATAAAAGTATATTTTAAAACTTTAACGTTAGGTGGGATTAATCACAATTAATCGCAATTAATTTCAGATTTTTTTTTAAATGAATTTATTCATTTTTGTAATCGATTGGCAGTTTGAAGAGATGTTTATGTGGCCTGTGCTATTAGTTTGCAAAGAATAGTTAGTACACAGTGCAAAAGCTTGTAAACACGTAATTTTTACCTAAATAAGAAATACTTGCTATGGTTTAAATTAGGTTTTTTGGTATTTTAACCTTTAAACGCATGAATGTTTCGCCAATCATTATTACGTATATTCAGGTCTTTAGCGACCCGGACCTATATGTCCAGCACGGATGGATCTCTAACTTCTGCAATAGCAAAAAACTCTTGATATTTTAAGAACAATTACAGTTTATTTACCAGTTATTTAGAGCTTATTTACCACATCCACCACATCAAATAACAATGTCATTTATATTTTATTGCCATTCAAACCAGTTCAGTTTTTGCTGATGATATACTTTTGTTTTATACCTGCGATAATTATGAGTGAAACATCACGCCATTATTGTCTATCAAACCGTGCCACCTCGAAGAATAAAGGTGAGTTGCACAAATTGAGTCATCAGATATTTACATATTGTTGCGCACAAAAAATACTGACACTGTTACACCCCTCACATCTCTAGTGACCCTATACACTTTTTACAAAAAATTAACCATAAAACAGATATTCTTTTATATTTTCGATTTTTTTTCGTTACATTGTTTATAATGAAAAGATTGAGTAATACTAAGAAAGTTGAAGTCAAACTTTAAAAAATCAAGGAGGGAGAGGGTAGTGAATGACGTCCCGGATCGCTAAAGACCCAAGGTTTGCATTTAGGTTAAAGCATATTTGTTTTTGCTGTGTCATTGAAAATCATGATATACTAAACTTTAGTATGTGACAGACAGCCCTAGTGTTGTGTATCCTGAAGAGTTCCTGTGCTGTTTGATTGATATCCTTCTCTGCACAAATGCAGGATTGGAGTTGTCACAGTGAGGGCTCAGGGTATTTGATGACGGTGGAAATGACAGGTCAAAGGCACTTTGTCATCTCTTTTCCTCTATCTTTATTTCTTCCTCTCTCTCTCTGTCCCATCTACCATCGTCATGGCCCCAAATCCAGCCCTCCATGCGGTTATCAGTGCCCCACCACCAGAATTCAATTGCTGCTTGTGTCTAAACTGCAAACAAATACAGAGTGAAAGTGCCATTGCACTCACTTGCAGTTTTAAAAATTAAAATTCAGTGATTATTTATCCACCCTCACATGTTCCAAACCCGTAAGACCTTTGTTCATTTTCAGAACACAAATTAAGATATTTTTGATGAAATCTGAGAGCTTTCTGACCCTGCATAGACAGCAACACAACTACCACGTTCAAGGCCAAGAAAAGCAGTAAGGACATCAATAAAATAATCCGTGTGACATCAGTGGTTCAATGACATTATTCAACAATTTCTTCTCTTCTATGTGAGTCTTCGACATGCGTTCACGAGAGAGACTTTAAGCTGAGAAATTTGAGTTTCCCTGCTTTATGTTTTAAACATCCTCTGTCAGATTGGAGAAATCAAGCAGCAGTTTTAACATGGTAATCACACGGCCTGTAGAAATGTAGGAAGAGCTAATTAATCCCCCTCAACCCTGTCATATTCCCTAGTCATTTAGCACTGGCCCTCTGTCCATCTCGGCGCTCGTAACTGTGCTCATTTTAACTGTGTCGTAGAGGCGTCCCTTGGGCCTGTTATGTTCACATTGCTGTGTAATTAGGAACAAAATAAACCGTCCTAGTATTTCAACACTAGCGGAATTTCTCAACTCAAGTGATGTTTTTAATATTTCATCAATTGAGCCCCTGATATAAAACAGACTTTTAAATTCCCTTGTCGAAAACAGCATCTACAAACACAAGCGATCCATTGGTAGTGGCTTATCAAAACTGGCAAACCAAACATAGTGAACCTAACCATCAAACACTTCCTGAATATAAACCATCTGCTCGCTGACGACTAAGTGAAGAGATTCCTACAGGAATGGATAGCTCAGTTCTCTGCCTGAAAAGAGTTTGATTTACAAGAGCCCATCGAGAGATTTCCATCTCCGCACACACAGCAGAGAAATGACAGCCTGTCAGCCATGAGCTTTGCTCAGTGATTGAACACTTTTGAAGTAAGGTGAGATAACATCTGGAGAGGAACAACGGTATTCGTTGCTTGTTAATTTGAATGATGGTGAACTCTTTGTTCAGTCAAAACAGAGCGTTGTTTTGATTGATTAGCTCTCTAACATTATTTACAGAGAAGCCAACTTCTGGTTGCAATTGGTTGGCTGTTTTGCTAGATGTGTTTGAAGCATAATGCTGTGGTAGTAGGTTAGTACAGACAAAACTTTTTTTAATAGTCTTTAAAAGAGAGGAATCCCATTCTAAATCTGTTTCCACATCTGTTTTTGTCATATGTACCTCCATAAAGCTCAGTAGAGCTGGTCCACTTTTTCAGCTCACAGTATTTTTTCACAGAGATTTTTAAAAAGTCTTAGTGAAAGAGTAATAAGCCATGAACCAAACAAACTAGTGAGCAGACAAACAGAAGAATGTCCAAAACTGGATTTGAAGCAAAAAAATATTTGAACAATATAGGTGCAAAAAGCGATTATTGGGGTTCAAGTGCTTTAAGGCCTTTAAGCACATATGGTAAATAAGATTATGTATTATTTAGCAAGCCTGTAACCATGTAAATCAAAGATTTCAAAAAGCATTTTTGGCAAATCAAAGTAATTTACCCCAAAAATATGATTTTTTTAAATGTTTATGACTGTTATAGCGCCACCTACGGTCCAATCTCTATAAAACTTTGCGTGCTTGTTTAAAATCATCTGTTGCATGTGCTTAATTAGGTTTGGGTTTTTGGTTAGGATTTTTATGCTTTTGAGTATATTTGGACACGCCTCTTTTCTAAACAACCCTGTTATAGCTATCCAAAGGTGACCTTCAACTTTTTTTTTTTAATTATTGATCTAGAAAGTCCAGAGAATCGTGCTGCTTATGTTGAGGTTGAGTAAAAAACCTAGGACTGGTTCACAAAAGTAATCAAAAATATTTAATGAACAATTTGATTGACAGCAGTGGTTCTTGAGGCAAAGTTGCTCAGTATGAGGAGATCTATCATATGATATGAATATTATGTGTATGCGTAAAACGCAGCGTGATTATAGAGGTGTAAAGCTTGTTAGCGTCACCTAGTAGCTGATTTCTTTTAAAGATCTTACTGACCTCTAAGGCCATGAGTCGAACATGTCCACCAAATTTAGTTTCGATCAGCCTCCGTTAACCTCGTCTAATAGGTGCTCAGAATTCATTGGCCCATGGCGGCCATGTTTTTTCATTGTTATAGCAAAACCAAGTGGGCAAACTCAGCATTTTTTTACCTGTGACCTCAGATTGAGCTTCTACACACGTATTCCGAGTTTGGCGAAAATATCTCTTTTCATTCAAGAGTTATAGGAATTGTTGTAAAAGCGGTTCTACCCCTTATGAATGTTTTGGCATCCTGTCATCAAAAGTCGAACTTTTTTGATAATTACTGATGTTCACTGTCCAGAGAATCTTTCTGCACTGGGACTAGTTCACAAAAGTAGATTTTTCAAAAAAAAAACAAAATACACGAAAATTTTGCAGGGTCTTAACTGAATCCAATATAGGGCACTTGAGCCTGCGACTGATTGTTTAGGAGTTATGAGCAATTTCATACTTTTGATCGCTGTAGCGCCCCCGTCAGGCCGATTGGGGCGAGCTTTGGTGACGTTGTAGATGGTGTGAGTACTACCATCCCTCCAAGTTTCAAGTCTCTACGACTTATGGTTTGGTCTGCCTGATCACTTTTAGGTGGCAAATGTTGATCCTTGGCTATTCTAACAATTCAGCGCTACACGCTTGAACCCCTAATCAGACAAAAAGACAAATGTACAAGAGTACATGATGCTCAAGTACCACTTTATTGACAACAAACCAGAATAATGTTCCTTTAAAGTCATGAATTATAGTTTACGACATGTTTTACTTCCATAATGTGACATATTTCAGAGGTTCAACAAAAATTTATTTTCAGGTGATGCCTTAAAAACAGATAGCCGTGGATTAATTTAGCCAATGCCAGGGTTATTTATGAATGGAAGGTGGGATGGAGTCTTTGAATAATGCTAAATAATATGCATCACTTATAGTAATGTTTTTTATTGACTCTGAAGTGGTGTGTTATGATTTATTAGACACGTGTGTTGTTGTTGGGTCTGCCGTAGCCTGGCCGTGCATCTCCATCTGTGTAATTAACGTAATTACGGAGTCTAGGATCCACAGCGGAGTCTCAGGCTGCTGCCGTTTGTTGAGTAAATTAGCCGCTTACCCTCACGCTGCCCATTTGTAAAGTAAAAGCATGTATGTTCAGTTTGTAAAAGCGGCGGAGTGTGTATGTTCGTGTCAAGGGGTCATGGTTGGTTATCATGGTCCTATTAACTTCTGCTGGATAAATGTTGTAGCTACAAAAAAGCATTTTTCTCCATTGACGAGCATTCAAATGTAGCCTTGAATAGTGAGTGCAAAATATATTTGTTCTAAGTTTTAGTTTAGCATTATTTATATACGACCTTCGTTCATCTTCGGAACACAGTAGAAGCGAAAAAATTTTGAAAAAGTCATTATTTTTTATTTGTTTGCTCACAGAAAGTATTCTTGTAGCTTCATAACATTATGGTTGAGCCACTGATGTCACATGGACTATTTTAATGATGTCCTTACTACCTTTCTGGGCCTTGAATGTGTCAGTTGCATTGCTGTCGATGCAGGGTCAGAAAGCTCTGGGATTTCATCAAAAATATCTTAATTTGTGTTCTGAAGATGAACGAAGGTCTTACGGGTTTGGAATGACACGAGGGTGAGTAATTAATGACAGAATTCTCGTTTTTGGGTGAACTGTCCCTTTAAGTTTATCCATCTAATATTTATCTAATGTCTAATTTTATTTTATCCCAGCTTGATTTCAAATATTTATCTGACAGTGTACATGTTTTGAGATTTTTCAAATCAAAAACCAAAGTCTAACATCCAAACTAGAAGAAATATTTGCCTCAAGGCGTGTGTAAGTCTTCTAAGGAGAAAGTCACACATGCTTGATATCACATGAACTGTGATGATGATGCTTTCTAGTAGGGCTTGCTATTACACCATCTGATGGAACGCTGAATAATTCATCAGAGAGCCCCCTCAGCGAAGCCTTTACTTTACCATGAATCTATGTCATCTGTCTTTACTCTTGCATGTTTTTTTCCTCAAAGTTCTCTTCATCTGCTCGGCCAGCAGAAGTAAAGTGACCCTCATGTATCGTTAACCGTCCAGCTCTGACAGGCCTAAGAGAAAAGATGCTCAGTCAAGTCCCTTACCTGTCAGGTCTGACTATGGAGAGCGGCAGAACTGTTATGCTGTTCCAAGACTAGTTGTACCCGGTCACATATTTCCCATGAGATTATGATTGGCAGCAAAGTCCATTCAAAAGTGAGTAAAGGGTTTTCTTTTTAGGCTTGTTTTTATATGTTATAAAAGAGAAGTTTTTTTCTGTAAAATTTCACACACTTCCTTTAAAAAAAGTATACTAATTAAGGAAGTCCTTCAAGATAATAATAATAGTGATAATCTTGATAATTAGCATTTAGATTTTCAACAACTGTTGTTAGTTTCATTTAGTTTTATTTTTATTTAATTTGACATTATTTCAGTTTACAAAAATGTTTTATAATGTGTTAGTTTTGTCTTAGTTTTATTAAAATTTTTGAATTTTGACAAAAGACAAGAATATGAGAAATGATTCTGAAAAATGGGAATAAATTGTTCCTTTCCTGAAGCTGTTGACATCCACTTTTGAGGAGGCTTTTTGACCTTTTGTTTCAAAGGTTGAGCAATTTATAGTGCCCTGTGAAATCCATTTTATTTGTTCACAAATTTATTTTAAATTTTTTTTCTTTCTTTCTTGTGTTAATTTTTCTAGATTCTGTTTTATATATATATATATATATATATATATATATATATATATATAATTAACTGAAATCCTGAAACAATTTAACAGCAATTTATTAAGGCCCTATGAAATCTGTTTACTCAGATTCAGTTTCTCTGAACAAATTCAGTTGCCATATCTGTGTTTTCCATTCATTTTCCGGATTCCATTTTAAAGGTTTCATTAATTTTTAATAATCAAAAGCGTCTCTAATTAATTGATTTTTATAAAATGATTATTATTTATTTAGAATTTATTATTATTTTATTTATTTATACTGTTGTGTATTTACATTTTTATTTTCTGGTAAATAAATATTTTTTTCTGGTAAATATTTCTGAAAAATAATGTTTTGATAATAATTTTATTAGTAGTAGTAGTAGTACTGTCATTACATTAAGTAATGTATTTCTGTCACAGTTTCTTCAAGTTAAACCAAACTTTTATTTTGATGGGTTGCTGTGAAGACCTTTCAATTTCTGTCTAGTTTTCCTCAAAGGAAACAGTAAAATACTCATTAAGTGACTCTCAGAGCAGTTCTAGAGATTCTTTATGTGTTTATGTATTTGTATATGGAAGCGGCAGAGGCTAATAAAACTTAAGGAGTGTCACATGCACTTCGGTGTGTGTATAGTAAACAAAACCGTGCGTCTGCGCCATTCATTCACACAGAGACACTAGTCCGTATCGCTATTTGATTTAAGTGTATTGACCTACTTTTGATTTATTCATCTAAAATTTGGCAAATTATACAGTAAATTTCATTTTTATGACTGTATTCCGCATTTTCCATAGTGCAGAAATCATAGGGCCCTAAAGTTACTACATTTTGATAAAAAATTAGAAAGACAAACAGTTTTTTTCCCCTTGTACTTATGAATCATGCATAGTAAGTATAAGCATCCCGCCCCTTACCTGCCCCTCTGCCACCAAACACACACACTTGTACAAAGTAAATCAATTATTCAACTCGCTCTCTGAGAGCATGTGCACATTTCAAGGCCAAAACATGCAGAAACACTCTCCTCTCATCAGCGCGGCCTTGTCTCGAAAGGATGATTGTGAAACCGAGCCAGCAAGCTGACCATCACAGCTTGAAAGAGCTTTAGAGTTCATACAGGATCCCATTAATGAATTATGGCCTACATGTTTTATAAAGACAAGACACAGAGCAGGCTGGCCTACTGTTTTACCAGAAACGTACGCCTGCACAAAAGAAAACAGAATAATATATGGTTGGGCGTAATTTGTAGTGCAAATAATTTTAAATCACTTAAAAAAAAAAAACTAAATTAAAATTAAAATAAATGTATTTTTTAAAATAAAATAACACATTTACAGTTGAAGGCAAAAGTGTACATACACTGTAAAATGTTAATTATTTTACCAAAATAAGAGGGGTCATGCAAAATGCATGTTATTTTTTGATTTAGTACTGACCTGAATAAGATATTTCACATAAAAAGACATTTACATATAGTCCACAAGAAAAAATAATAGTGAATGACCCTGTTCAGAAGTTTACATACACTTAATTCTTCCTACTGTGTTGTTACCTGAATGATCCACAGCTGTTTTTGTTGTTTGTTCATGAGTCCCTTGTTTGTCCTGAACAGTTAAACTGCCCACTATTCCTCAGAAAAATCCTTTAGGTCCCTTAAATTATTTGTTTTTTCAGCATTTTGTTTATTTGAACCCTTTCCAACAATGACTATATGATTTTGAGATCCATCTTTTCACACTGATGACAACTGAGGGACTCATATGCAACTATTACAGAAGGTTCAAACGCTCACTAATGCTCCAGAAGGAAAAACTATGCATTAAGAGCCGTGGGTGAAAACTTTTGAACAGAATGAAGATGTGTACATTTTTCTCATTTTGCCAAAATATATTTTTATTTAGTACTGCCCTTCAGAAGCTAAAGGAGATACTTGCATGTTTCTCCGAAGAAATAGTAAGTTAATTTTACCCTGATTTTCAAATTCCAAAAGTTTTCACCCCCTTGCTCTTAATGCATTGTGTTTCCTTCTGAAGCATCAGTGAGCGTTTGAACCTTCTGTAATAGTTGCATATGAGTCCCTCAGTTGTCCTCAGTATGAAAAGATGGATCTCACAATCATACAGTCATTGTTGAAAAGGGTTCAAATTAAAAAAATGCAGACAAACCAAAAAATTTATGGGACCTGAGGGATTTTTCTGGAGAACAGCAGGCAGTTTATCTGTTCTTGTGGACTATATGTAAACATCTTTTATATGAAATATCTTATTCAGGTCAGTACTAAATAAAAAATACCATGCATTTTGTATGATCCCTTGTATTTTGGTCAAATAATTAGCATTTTGCAGATTCTACAAGGTGTATGTAAACTTTTGACCTTAACTGTAGATGCTTCCTCTGTATTAGATACATCCCAGCTATTTAATAAAGTAGAGGACAAAATTTTCCATTGCTAAAACTTTCCGGGAAATTGTAAATGATGCTTTTGGATCCTAATTTCTAAAATGTTTCATCAAAACACCAAACCCTCCTCGGTCCACATGGCACAGCCCATCTATCCAAGAAAAATCCAAAGCATATTAGATGATCGCAAGAACCGCTCTGCAATTGGTAAAATGGAAATAACGCTTGTGTGGGCGCAGAAAGAGAGATGCACATTGATCTTTAAGTCTCTGTTGGAGTGGCCTGGTTTGTTTGATCTCTCCTACGCAGTCTCTGCCTCTCTGTTTCCGGATCACAACGATTTCACTGCAAAGCGCTTTTGTTTGTACTGTGTATGAGACAATTTGTTTCGTCAAACTGGTTTATTCCTTATGAGTTGTTTCGTAAGCTTGTAAGAGTGGCCCCGTCATAAAACGTGTTTAATGTAAAGAAACATGGCTGTGGGTATGAAAGTGAAAAATCGGATGTCTCATGGGATGCTGAGCATGGTTCCCCCAACACATGATTTCTACTGATCTGCGTGTTCATACAAGAAAAAAAGCAAAATCTGTCACAGAGATAAGAAATAAGAAGTTGCTCGAGACGAAAGGCGCTACTGTTGACTTTAAGCAAAACTAAAAAGCCCACATGAGGTGTTCAATAAGCAAAAAGGAGATTTATATTGACTTATGAGAGAATTTAAAACCATAATTTCTGGAAAAAGTCTTTTTCTTAAAGAAATAGTTCACCCAAAAATGAAAATTACCCACCCTCAAGCCATCCTAGGTGTATATGACTTTTTTCTTCCAGATGAATATAATTGGTGTTATATTAAAAAAAAAATTCTAGCTCTTCTAAGCTTTATAATGGCAGCGAATGGCTGTTCATTTTTTAAAGTCCAATAAAGTGCATCCATCCATCATAAAAAGTACTCCACACAGCTCCAGAGAGTTAATAAAGGCCTTCTGAAGCGAGCCAATGCGTTTTTGTATGAAAAATATCCAAATTAAAAACTTTTATAAGCCGCAAAACTTTTGAATCTCAGTAGTTCATGCTGTGACCTCTCTCCACAGGTGAGTGATGGCAGCCTGACGATTGTTTCCATCAGCCGTGAGGACAGGGGAGCGTATACATGCCGAGCGTACAGCGAGCAGGGAGAGGCCGTCCATACCACACGCCTACTCGTCCAAGGTAGCACCATAATTGCCCTAAACTGTTTCTTCATTACTTTATTGTTTGCTATTAATTGAATGACATATCTATCATGTTGTCAGAGTGCTGTGCTTTGTGCTGAACAGTCCTGAACAGTGTGTGTTTGTGTCTGTGTATGTGTGTACAGTCATGCTTGCAAAGCTGCATGCTACATGGCACCCATGCTGCATAGCTACAGAGATAATTGGACTCCATATGTTGGCTGTCTGGTACAGTATAAAGCAGTAATGGGTTCACTGTCAGAGAGATTTTTCACCATAGTGCTGCCAAAGAAGCTTTGTCCTGTTGGGATCCCTAATCTGTTCTGTGTCTGGTGCTTTTAGATGCCATGCTAGCATGTAACCCAATAACGGATGGATTTGTAACTTCTATTGTCTATTTGTTAAGACTTTTTATGTGTTATTTAAAAAAATGTAATCAAAGCTCAGATCCATGGCTGTGGCCTACCTATAATCACAAATATACTTACTTTACTTGAAAAGATTTTTATACAAATATAAGAGCTGTCAAAAGATTAAAATTAGATTTTAACAACAGTGCTCTTTATTCACCTTATTCACACTGCTAGATAACAATAAAGCACTCCTTCCTATTTTTGTACTATCAAATGCCAATCAAACCAGTATCAGACTTAATGCAGTCATAAAATGACATTCCATTTTTTTTCTGAAACGATTAAATTTCTTTTTCAGCCACTGTATTGAATGGTTTAAAAGTGAATCATTGTAATTAGGGCTGTCAAACGATTAATCGCGATTAATCGCATACTAAATAAACGTTTGAGTTTACCTAATATACTGTATGTGTGTGTGCTGTGTGTAATTATTATGTATATATAAATACAAACACAGTCGTGTATATATTTAAGAAATATTTACAAGTATATGTGTTTATTATAATTTCTATAATTATATTATAATTGTATAATTTATATTATATATAAATAAAAATATTTTGTACATAACATTTCTCTTAAATATGTACATTAATTTGTGTGTATTTATATATACGTAATAATTACACACAGTACACACATTTATTAGGTAAACTCAAACTTAGTGATTAATCGTTTGACAGCTCTAATTGTAATAGTAGCCATTTAATTCTAATAACTATAATGTTAAATGATATCCTGTATAATAGCACAATCAACACTGATTTGGTGTTAATGAAGGGGTATGAAAGTAAAAAAAAAAGTTACAATTTTGATTCTTTAATTCATGATAATGAGAAACTTTTTCACAGCAAAGAGAAACTTTATTGTTATAATGACTGATAACAATAAAGTCATAATAATAATAATATTAATAAGCATTAATCATGAGAAAGTTACTTAACATTACTTATAAGAAAGTTTCTCATTATTATTATAATATGCGTAAACATGAGAAATTTTATCATTTTGAGATACTAAGCATTATGATAAAGTTTCTCATTATTATGAGATACTTTGTGTTAATCATGATAACATTTGTCATAAAAAAAAAATCTCTATCATTATTTTTAGATACTACGCATTAATTATAATAAAGTTTCTAATTATTATGTAAATGTCAAGTCATTATTATGAGAAATGTTCTCAATAAACATTAATTACATGAACGTTTCTCTTTATTATGAGATACTATGCATTAATCATGATAAGATAAAGATTATTTTTATTATGAGATACTTCGCATTATATAAATGAGACTTTCTTCTACGGTCACTTCAAGTTAATCATATGGTCTGTTCCTGTTTGACTAGATGTTTTTGGGTTGTTGTTTTTTTTACCAGAATTAACAGTGTGGACCAAACCAAGAATATTTTTGGGAAAGTGTCATGAATTTCTGTATTGGTCTTAAATATAGCTGAGTTTATCTGGGATTAAGCGCTTTAATGCATTTAAGCACATATGAAAAAATACATTACATATTGTTTAGCAAGCCTGTAACCACCTAAATCAATGATTAAAAACAGCATTTTTGGCAAATTCAGGTAATTTACCACATGATATGAAATATGATGATTTTTATTATTTATGTCTGTTATAGCTCCACCTACTGTTTGATCTCCACAAAACTTTGCATGCTTGTTTAGAAGCATCTGTTGCATGTGCTCACCTAGTTTCGTGAAGTTTTAAGTTTTCATTTAGGATGTATAGGCATTTGGGAATGTTTGGACATGCACCATTTCTAAATGACCCTGTTATAGCTACCCAATGGGTAAAGTTGAACATTTTTTTGATTATTATTGATCTAGAGAGTCCAGAGAATCAAACTGTGTGCTGCGGTGGATTTATTGAGGTTGAGCTAAAAACCTAGTTTGCAAAAGTCGTTTTTTTACGTAATTGAGCATATTTCATGAACAATTTGATTGACAGCAGTGGTTCTTGAGGCAAAGTTGCTCAGTATGAGAGGATCTATCATATGATGTAAATACTGATCACAAATTCATAAAATTCTTTAGCGCCACCTAATGGCTGAAGTTCTTACAGACCTCTAGGGTCATGAGTCGAACATGACTTCCAAGTTTCAGTTGGCCTCCATTAACCTTGTCTAATAGGTGCTCAAAATTAATTGGCTGATAGCGTGCATATTTTTTTGAGATACGCAGATGTCATCATTGACACTTGTGAAACTTTGGACAAAAACACAGCATACCAATTTTCAAGTCAATCGGACTAACTGATTGATAGTTATAGCCATTTTTATGTTTTTTTCCCGTCGTAGCTTCCTGTAAACGCCACTTTTTTTTTTTTTTTTACTGTGACCTCAGACTAAGCTCTTACATACGTATTCTGAGTTTGGCAAACATATCTCTTTCCATTTAAGAGTTATAGCCATTTTACTAAAAGCGGCTCTGCCCCTTATGAAAGTTTAGGCGTCCTGTCGTGACGTGAGTCGGAAATTTTTTTTGATAATTATTAATATTCACTGTCCAGAGAATCTTTCTGCACGGGTTTGGTTCCGATCAAGTGAAAAACCTAGAACTAGTTTGCAAAACTAGGTTTTTCAGAAAAATCAAAAATACCTGAAAGTTTCGCAGGGTGACAGTCAAATCCGAGTAATGGTTTAGGAGTTATGATCGATTTCGTACTTTCGATCGCTGCAGCGCCACCATCAGGCCAATTGGGGCGAGCCTTGGTGACGTTGTAGACAGTGTGAGTACTACCATACCTCCAAGTTTCAAGCCTATAAGACTTGCGGTTTGGTCTGCTGGATCACTTTTAAGGCCTTTCAACACGCACGATGCGGAAAACGCAACGACAAATCACCGACGAATGGAGTTTTCATGGAACATGTAGGAACCATCTGTTTTCAAATACAATGATAACAAGAACGCATCCTTGTTTCTCTCTGAATACTCTTCTTCTGTGTTTGTTTACACTGGTTTTTTAAACAGTGCCACCACTCTATCCTTTTTGTGCACGAAACAGCAGTTTCTCTAACCATGTGATGTAATGCTCAAATCTTATTGGATGGTCTGTGTTTTCGCTTTCCGTATCTGAAAAGATTCGTCTGACTTTTTCGGTGCGCGAATGTTCACGGTCTATATGAAAGCATCCATAGGAATCTGTTGTTTTATTCCAGAGCGTCATCGCGTGCGATATTCGTTTTACTTCGTTTTACTCGCGCTCAGTGTGGAAAGGCCTTTAGGCAGAGAATCCTGATCCTTGGACATTCAAACAATCACAGTAGGGTTTCAGCACTATGTGCTTGGACCCCGTATAGAGCTTTCAGTTAACAAAAAGAAAAAGTTTTCTATTAGTTTAAATAAAAATCAACTGCTGAGACATGAAAGTGCCAGGTTGCAGAAACACAGTTTTGTAGACACATTGGCTGCCTAGCGAGTTTGTTTTTGTACTGTAATGTGTGTGTGTGTGCTGTCGAGCAGGACGGAGAGCATCTGTAGAGTCCGTGCCTGCACGGGGAGCTCTCTGCAGGCTTTCTCCACAGAAGAGCCCTCTCTTTACACTGGCACTGCCAACTGAAGCGATGCCCACAGTGGGCGGTAGAGTGAGATCTGTGGGTAGGCCGCGGCAGATTCTCACACTGGGTAGAATTCTTATCCTCTTAGCCAGTGATATTCAGATGGGACGATTGAGTGGTACCTATTTTAACTTATTCAGTATCATTCAGTCTGATGTTGCACCACTGAAAATGAGGTATTGACTGAATACAATATTGTATGATTCACTCACAATTGACTGAAATTGTCTAACAGCTGTTGAATACAAATTGCAGAATGAAGATGTATATTATTATACACTTTTATATGAAATTGTTTCTTTAATACTGTTGTTTAACCTTGAAGAGGACTGAGATTGGTATATGCTTCAGTAGGATGTGACACATCCTGATATGTAATGCTGATTTATTATGTGTCTCTTTTCTATTTCAGGACCCCCATTTATTGTCTCACCGCCAGAGAACATAACCGTAAACATATCCCAGGATGCATTCTTCACTTGTCAGGCTGAGGCGTATCCTGGCAATCTAACGTACACCTGGTTCTGGGAGGAAGATAACGTCTTCTTCAAGAAGTAAAGTTATGATCGGGTTCATTACTGTACCATACCCCCACTGTCCTGTGTCCATGTGGAGTTTGTCACAGTCCATGTAGTTTCGTCATCATCATTGAGGCATCAGTGAGTTTTAGGGACTATGGCCATTGTGATACTGTTTTAGGCTTCGGTTAAAGGATTAGTTTACTTCCAAAATAAAAAATCATGATAATTTTCTCACGCCCATGTCATCTATGTTCTTGTCTTTCTTTTTTCAGTCAAAAAGAACTTGAGGTTTTTGAGGAAAATGTTCAAATTGAAAAGGTCCAAATTGTCATTTCAGTGCAGCTTCAAATGGCTCTACATGATCCCAAAGGAGGAATAAGGGTCTTATCTAACAAAACAATAGGTAATTTTCTAAAAAAATGAAAAATTATATACTTTTAACCTCAAATGCTTGTCTTGTACTACCTCTGCAATGCTCATCTGCAGCTTCACGTGTGGTTAGTTTGTCTATGCACTCAAAAAGGTACATAGACAAACTGGTTCAAAAAGGTAGGGCTGAACGAAAAACTCATCATCAGAAAACATCTAATTTTGTCCTCAAACTTCAGAATCGCCCGACAACGTTGTTTTACCTTTTTTTTGTAAATGGCGTTTGACATTCTTTGCTCATTCACATTGTAAACACTGGGTCAGTACTTCTGCCTAGTGCAAGACGTGCATTTGTGGTTAAAAGTATAGAATTTTTTTTTTTTTTTAAATGGCCAATCGTTTAGCTAGATAAGACCCTTATTCCTTCGTTGGGATCATGTAGAGCCCTTTGAAGCTGCATTGAAACTGCAATTTGGATTTTAAACCGATTTTCTCCCACTGAAGCCCACTATATGGAGAAAAAACCTAGAATGTTTTCCTCAAAACCTTAATTTCTTTTTAACTGAAGAAAGAAATACATGACATGGGGGTGAGTAAATTATCAGGAAAGGTTTATTCTGGAAGTGAACTAATCCTTTAAACATTTTGTAAACACTTGTGTTGTGACATTTTCGTAGAAAACTGAAATGTTATCATAGGTAACTAAATATGCCACCACTACTGTTTTATTGTACACTACTGTTCAATAGTTTGGCGTCAGTTAGTTGTTGGTTTTTTTATACATATATTTTAATTTAATTCTTCTCAGAATTGTAAGTTTATAACTAGAAATTCAGATATATATATTTTTTGAGTTATTTCAGAATTCCGTTTTGTTTTTTAAAAGGTAATAGTGAGAACTGGGAGATATAAACCCAGAATTGCAAGGAAAAAAATATATACAATTATGAAATAAAAAATAGCAATTACCTTTTTTATATATGTGACCCTGGACCACAAAAGCAGTCTTACGTCGCTGGGGTATATTTGTAGCAGTAGCCAAAAATTTTTCTTTTATGCCAAAAATCATTAGGATATTTAGTAAAGATCATGCTTCATGAAGATATTTTGTAAATTTCCTACCGTGAATATATCAAAACTTTATTTTTGATTAGTAATATGCATTGCTAAGAACTTCATTTGGACAACTTCATAACAAACCATACATCTATTAATAAACAGATGCAGTTTTAATTTACATTTACATTAGTTGTCACTCAACAAAAAAAAAAAAAAATTAGTGCCAAGCTGAGCCCCCGCAATAGAAATCAGAATAATCTCACAAAAAAACCTGAAATTTTGATTTTGCAAAGTTTTAACAGAAAAGTGTAACAAGGAAAGTTCACTTTGAAAGTTTGCTATGTGTTTCTCACTTGTGGTTCCCCTTCGGGAACTCGAGCCGCGTCGGAAAACGCTATGGGAACGCCTCCAGCGTGACCGCGCTCTGAACACGTGTGAAATCAGACCAATGGAAGAGCGAGACGTCACAGGCGGGTGACGTCACAGACCAGGAAGCATAAAAGCACGTGCGCCAGAACGAACGGCAGCTTCTGTCTTTCAGCAGCGCTCTATGTGTGTCTCTGTTTTTGTGCCTTTGGTTGCTAGTTTGCACCACTTTCTTTTTGCACAAAATGTCTAAAGCTAGTAGGAAATCTAAGCATTTAGATGAGCCGCGTTTTAGAGCGTGTGTTCCTCCTTGCCCTCGTTTCATTACGGGTAAGGATACACACGCTCTATGCGTGGTTTGTCTGGGAGCGGAGCATGCGGCAGCAGCCCTCGAGGGGGCTGATTGCCCTCATTGTGTGCAGATGAGTCTGCACACACTCCGCTCCCGGAAGGCTCTCTTCCAGCTGGGAGCCTTCAGCAGCGTTCCCCGCGGATCTGGTCCCGCTTCCGCCGAGGCGGGGCGGCGGCTGCATTCGTGGGGTTCGCAGCTGGATCTAGCGGAGGGTATGGAGACGGGTAACCCCCTATCTCCTGCCTCACCCGCTAGATCCCCAGCCCGGTCTCTGGGTGCGGAAGCCCGCGCTGCGGATTCTTCCCCCCGGGGGACGGGCTCGACACTCCCCATATCTTCCTCTGAGGAGGTTGATGTGGAGAGTGTCGGTGATGTTCAAGCACCATCGTTTCCCCAATATGAGGAGCTGCTGGAGGTGGTGACTCGTGCGGTGGCCAAGCTTAATATCGATTGGCCCCCCGAGTCATTGGTTGAACCGCAGACTAGTAAACTAGACGAGAGGTTTCTGCGGTCTCGCCCACCTTCAGCACGCCGGAGCCTTCCTTTTTTCCCCGATCTCCACACTGAGGTGTCGAGATCGTGGAATAACCCTTTCTCGTCCCGCTTGTTCATTCCCGCCTCCTATAACTACGGTCATGTGGGCGGGTTGGATGAGCGGGGGTACAGAGCGATGCCCCGGGTGGAACAGACGCTTGCCAGCTATCTGTCCCCCGCCGCGGCATCGTCTCTGAAGGCTCCGGTCTTGCCCTCCAAGCCGCTGCGAGTCACCTCAGCACTGGTGGGCAAGGGGTACGCGGCTGCGGGTCAGGCTGGTGCGTGTCTGCACACCATGTCGGTGTTACAGGCGTACCAGGCTGACCTGCTTAAAGAGTTGGACGAAGGCGCGGAGATCAGGGATTGTGACATCTCTGAGCTCCGGAGGACCGCTGATTTGTCTCTCCGTGCCACTAAGGAGACCGCCCGTGCCATCGGGCGGTCTATGGCTTCCCTTGTGGCTGCGGAGAGACATCTCTGGTTGACCCTGTCCGATATGAAAGAAAAGGACAGGGTCTTCCTCCTGGACGCCCCGCTTTCGCCTTCTGGCCTGTTCGGCGACGCTGTCAATGCGGTCGTCGACAGGTACCAGGAGGCGCGTAAGCAAGCGGCGGCGTTCCAGCGGTTCCTCCCTCGCCGCCGTCCAACTCACGAGGCTGCTGAGCTGGAGCAGCCTCGTCCGCGTACCAGCTCCTCACACCGGGAAACGCAGAAACAGAGCGTCGCCACCCGCACTCCTCCCCATCGAGGGCGGGTGCGCAGACGCTCTAGGTCGGGGGCCCCCAGGACGAAGCCCGATCTGCGGGTCGTGCTTCAGTCTAGGAGGTCCTCGGCCAAGCGGCCCTGATGGTGCGGGGCCGCTGAGGGTAGCCCCATCGGGGGAGTTCCGGGGTGCACCGCATTATTCGGTGTCCGGCTCCCCCCTGTGCCCTCGGGAGGCTGTCTTGCCCACCCTGCCGGTGATTCAGGGCGCAGCAGCCTCCGGCGAGCTTTCCCCTCAGTCTCTTCCGGCCAGAGACGTTCCAGAGCTGGGGGGCTCGCCACCCCTGCGGGGGTCTCAGGGTCCGCTAGATCAGGTGCTTCCTGCCGGGCAACCGTTACAGGACACCGGTCTAGCGACCCGTGTAACACCAGAGGCCAGTCTCGAGAGGCTGGTTCCCTTAGTAGATCATTTGGCAGCGTGGAAACTACTGCCCAATGTGTCTGCTTGGGTCCTGCACACTGTAGAGCGAGGTTATCGCATTCAGTTCGGCGCTTCACCTCCGCCGTTCAACGGGGTCTTTCCCACTTTGGTGGGTCCCGAGCAGGGTCTGGTAATGGAGCAAGAAGTAGCTACTCTCCTGAGGAAGGAGGCCATCGAGGTGGTCCCTCCTCAGTTCAGAGAGTCCGGGTTCTACAGCCGGTACTTCATTGTTCCCAAGAAGGATGGGGGCCTGCGTCCCATTTTAGATCTCCGCCTCCTGAACCGCTCAGTCATGCGGCTGAAGTTCAGGATGCTGACTGTAAGACAGGTCGTGTCACAAATCAGGTCCGAGGACTGGTTTGTCACGATAGATCTAAAGGACGCGTATTTCCACGTCTCCATCCTTCCTCAACACAGGAAGTTCCTGAGGTTTGCTTTCAGGGGCGAAGCTTACCAATATCGGGTTCTTCCTTTCGGTCTAGCACTCTCCCCCCGCACTTTCACGAAGTGTGTGGATGCAGCTCTGGCTCCCCTGCGACTCCAGGGCATCCGCATACTCAATTACATCGACGACTGGCTTATCCTGGCCCAGTCGGAGATGGTAGCGGTTCGGCATCGAGATGTCGTTCTCGCACACATGAAAGAGCTGGGGTTAAGACTAAACGCCAAGAAAAGTGTGCTTTCTCCAGTACAGAGAACCACTTATCTGGGCGTGGTGTGGGATTCGACCACGATGCAGGCACAGTTGTCTCCTGCTCGGATCGAGTCGATCCTCGCCGCAGTCATGAGAGTGAAGGAAGGCCGGTCACTCACTGTCAAGCAGTTTCAACGACTGCTGGGTCTGATGGCAGCTGCGTCCAACGTGATACCTTTTGGCCTGCTGTACATGAGACCCCTACAGTGGTGGCTCAAGACCAGGGGGTTCTCCCCGAGGGGAAACCCGCTTCGCATGATCAAGGTCACGCGGCGATGCCTACGTGCCTTAGACATGTGGAGGAAACCCTGGTTCTTGTCTCAGGGCCCGGTGCTGGGAGCTCCTTGTCGCCGTGTAACGCTAGCGACGGACGCGTCCCTCACTGGTTGGGGAGCGGTCATGAGTGGCCACCCTGCCCGCGGTCTGTGGAGTGGTCGCCATCTCAGTTGGCACATAAATTGCCTGGAGATGCTGGCCGTGTTTCAAGGGCTGAAACACTTTCTCCCGGACCTGAGAGATCGTCACGTGTTGGTCCGCACCGACAACATGGCGGTGGTCTCTTACATCAACCACCAAGGAGGTCTGCGTTCGCGCCCCTTGTTCAAGCTGGCGCACCAGATCCTTGTGTGGTCCCAGGGCAAACTCCTCTCACTGAGAGCAGTTTTTGTACCCGGGTATCTCAATGTGGGAGCAGACGTCCTGTCGAGACAGGGGCCGAGGCCCGGGGAATGGATGCTTCACCCCGAGGTGGTGAAGCAGATCTGGAGAGTGTTTGGTCCAGCCCAGGTGGACCTGTTTGCCACGAGGGACAATGCGCAATGTCCCCTCTGGTACTCTCTAGTTCATCCAGCTCCGCTGGGGCTGGATGCCATGGTACAGACGTGGCCGAGGCTGCGTCTGTACGCTTTCCCCCCGATCGCTCTGCTCCCGGGAGTTCTAGAGAGAGTGCGCCGGGATGGGGTATCCCTTCTTCTAGTAGCCCCGTTCTGGCCGGGCCGAGTATGGTTCTCGGACCTGATTTCCCTCCTCGACGGCTCTCCCTGGGAGATTCCCGTCAGGAGGGATCTCCTCTCACAGGCAGGGGGTTCCTTCCTTCACCCCCGGCCGGAGCTGTGGAAGCTTTGGGTGTGGCCTCTGAGGGGGCGCACCTCTTAGCTTCCGGTCTCTCAACCGAGGTTGTTGAGACCCTACTCCAATCTAGAGCTCCCTCCACGAGGAAACTGTATGCCTTGAAGTGGAAACTTTTCACTTCTTGGTGTGGACGCCGCCAGCAGGACCCAGTTAACTGCCCAGTTGGCTCAGTGCTGGAGTTTCTGCAGGACAGGCTGTCTGCTGGGTTATCCCACTCCACCTTGAAGGTTTACGTGGCGGCCATTGCGGCCTACCACGCCCCTCTCGGTGGTCTTTCCGTGGGTAGGGACCCCCTGGTTACACGTTTCCTCCGCGGTGCGCTGAGGCTAAGGCCCCCGGTACGACCTCGTGTCCCTTCCTGGGACCTGTCTGTGGTGCTTGAGGCTCTCTGTCTTCCTCCCTTCGAGCCTTTAGAAGAGATCTCTGACTGTCATCTGTCCTTTAAGACTTCTTTTCTTTTAGCCCTTTCATCTCTAAAGAGAGTTGGTGACCTGCAGGCCCTTTCTGTGGCCCCCTCTTTCCTGGACTTTGCTCCAGGCCTTTCTAAAGTTTTTCTTCACCCTCGCACTGGGTATGTCCCTAAGGTCCCTTCCTCTGCACCACGGCCTGTCGTACTCCAGGCCTTCTGTCCT
This sequence comes from Labeo catla, assembly GCA_012976165.1. NCBI lineage: Eukaryota > Metazoa > Chordata > Actinopteri > Cypriniformes > Cyprinidae > Labeo > Labeo catla. Next base: position 2,455,285 of record VONZ01000022.1, on the reverse strand, counting down.
CCTCCCTTTCGGGAGCCTGACCAGCAGAAGCTGAACTGTATGTGTCCAGTTCGAGCGCTGGATGCATACGTTCACCGGGTGGCTACTTGGAGAAGGTCGGACCAGTTGTTCGTTTGCTTTGGTCCTCAGAGACGTGGTCTCCCTGCCTCTAAGCAGACCATAAGTCGGTGGATAGTCGAGGCTATCCTCCTGGCTTATGAGTCTTCGGGCCTTCCTCCTCCCTTGGGGGTAAAGGCTCATTCCACCCGTAGCATGGCGGCCTCTAAATCTTTCCTTGCGGGTATTCCCCTTCAGGATATCTGTAACGCTGCGGGTTGGTCCACGCCCCTTACGTTTGTCAGGTTCTACCGTCTTGACCTCTTGACCCCTGGTTCTTCGGTCCTTCCTAGCTCTTCTAGGCAGGGACTTGGAGCTGGTGGCGTGGGCATCTCGTTCCCATAGCGTTTTCCGACGCGGCTCGAGTTCCCGAAGGGGAACGTCTCAGGTTACGTATGTAACCCTGGTTCCCCGAGGGAACGAGACGCCGCGTCTCGAGGCCAGCTTCCTGCGTCCCTGCGAGCGCTGCTTCTCTTTGAAGCTGCCGTTCGTTCTGGCGCACGTGCTTTTATGCTTCCTGGTCTGTGACGTCACCCGCCTGTGACGTCTCGCTCTTCCATTGGTCTGATTTCACACGTGTTCAGAGCGCGGTCACGCTGGAGGCGTTCCCATAGCGTTTTCCGACGCGGCGTCTCGTTCCCTCGGGGAACCAGGGTTACATACGTAACCTGAGACGTTACATTGTGTGCATGTGTCAGTGTCATTACACTAGTTTGGAGGTTCACACCAGTGTTGCCAAGTCCGTGGTTTTCCTGCAGAATTGGGCTACTTTACCACTGTTGCTGCGGGTTGTTTTTCATGTCAGTGGGTTGAAGCAACCCCAGTAGCGTGATATTTATCCCCTTGGAAGGTGATTTTTACCAGGGGAACCCTGTATTTTACCTTGCAGAATGCGACTTTTTTGTTGTGATAATCTGGCAACCCTGGTTCACACATCTCAGATTGTCTCATTGTGTCTCGTTTTTCCCTCTGTGCACCTGTATGAATGTTCTGACAGACTGAAATACTTCTTATATCAAAAACTACTTGATGCCTTATATTTGACTAAATGGAAATATCAGAAAGCAGCTCCTCACATGAAGACCAACTGATTTCATTTGACCTTAGCAGTAACGTGTTACTAAGGTAACTGCATGTTAATTTAGTAAGCATAAAAAAACACAGAGCACACAGAAATATTACACAAAATAGTGTGTCCTTTATGGTAACCTTGAGTAGGAATGGTCACAAAGTAATTGGCCCACAATCATCACAATAAACGACAAACGCAGCTTCACCATAGACTCTCTCAGGTTCCCATGGCTCACGCTTCTCCTTCTCTCCCCCACGACAAGAATATCTAGTGACATGGCGCTTGTGTCATCATACGCTTCGCTAGCACTGATTAGAAGTAGCGGTGCCCTGAGCCATTCAAGACGCCCTCATGCGTGGCCTGTACACTCTATAGAAAAAGGATATTATGGTTTTTTCTTTCTAATAGAGGCTCTGTGCAGCAGGACAAGTGGAAGCACAGGCTACACAGGCATTTTGTCCACTGGAGCATTTTTGGGTTTTTTTTTTCGCTTTGATCCCTGCCCCGGACACTCCATCTGTTCTTGTTGAAAGAGTACACTGTAATTCTAGCTGTATATTTTCTGGTTTTAAATTAATTTACGTAGGCATATATTTATAGGGATAGCTTAGGAAAAAAAAGTCATTACTTACAAATTTTAATGTTGTTTTATTATTTGTAACATAAAACTGTTATACACTACCATTCAAAAGAATGAGGTCAGTAAGATTATTTTCAGTATATTAGATTTCTTGTACGCTCACCAATGTTGTGTTCATTTGATATAAATTGATTAGAATACCGTCATTTTTTATCTATTTGTGTCCTGGCTGAATAAAAGTATTAATTTCTTTAAAAAAAAATATTACTGACCTCAGACTTTGAATGGTAGTGTATGTAGTAGTTTAAGATGTGTGAATCATCAATGCTGTTGACGTTAATTCTCTTTTGCTTTTTCTTTGTCAATGTTTCTTTCTCTCTCTCCAGTGATCTAAAGCGCAGAGTGAGTATTCTCATTGACGGTTCACTCATCATCTCCCAGGTAAAACCTGAGGATGCTGGGAAATACACCTGCAGCCCGAGTAACAGCCTTGGGCGCCCACCTTCTGCATCAGCGTACCTGACAGTGCATTGTGAGTCAGTCTGCTGATACACAACTAGAGACACTACATCTTTGTCTTACCTCTGAAAACATTTGTCCTTTTCCGGTGCCTAGAAAAATTCTCACTGCATTGCACAGTGCAGATGCTGAACTACAGCTGCAGTATGTAGGCGAGAAACCACCAGAATAGAATCCATTTGGTATTTTTACTTCTTGTCAGTAGGGGTGTGCGATAATGACAAAAAATGATATCTCTATATTTTCTGGAATACTGTTGATAAGGATAGTTAGATAACATTTAGCTTCGCGGGTTATTGTGCTGGTACTTTGACAGGTTATGGACTGCCGTGGACATCTGACTCCTAAGGCTTTTGATATTCTTTATATTCACTGCAATGGTTCGTTTGCAGGAGTAGCAGAAATACACTTTTCCAGTAAGTTTAAATGGATTTTTACTTGTTATGGGCATTTTTACCTTTATAACTCTAACCTATTTAAATGTATGCATTATCTTTTCTGTTAAATTCTTACACTTTATCATTAAATTCAAATGGTAAGACACTATAGGGCTGTTACCAATCAAATGAAATCAGTATCAACAAAATTTGTGTTTGCAATGCAGAGAATCTGCATCTGCACTGGCATTTAGATGAATTTACACAGACTGTTTAATGCAGGACAAGAATGCAGTTAACCCTTTTGTTTAATTTTGAGGAAAAAATAAAGATATTTTTGATGAAAGCCAAGAGCTTTCTGACCCTGCATAGACAGCAATGCAACAGGCCCAGAAAGGTAGTAAGAAGAAGATGCTGAGTATTTAAAGGGGTCATCGGATGCTAAGTTCACTTTTTCATGTTGTTTGAGCATTAATGTGTGTTGGTGTGTATGTACACATCTACCCTATAATGATAAAAAATCCATGCAGTGGTTTGTAATTAATCTGTAAAAATAATATCCCCTTTTTCAAATCGAGCCGATCTCAGATGCCTGTCGGTGTGGCGTCACACCCACAGAGGCCGCTCCCACGATAGTTGATTGGCATGAGCTCTTACCTTAGACCAGCTGTCATGGTCCAGTAACTTTCCATGTTTTGATGCCAGAGCAGGGATGTGAGTTAGACAAGAATATCTCAGATTGAGTGATTTAGGTGTTGTGTTGCTGGATGTAATAATGAACACAGTGGTCATCATTTACTCCCGACATCTGAGCCGCTGAAGATGCAGTGGATTACATTTTTTTGTGAATGGAATGCGCGTCCCAATCTACATATATCCGTCTATGTTCGCGCAAATCATTCATGATCCAGCTTCACTTACAGCAGAAGTGTGTATAAGCGTTTTTTTATGAATCTTTGCGATCGCCTTTCCTTATAACGTGGTAGTTAGGAAGTTTAGCGGCTAAACGCGGCTAAATGCGGCTAAAGTAAACAAGATCGTCTTTCCACAGAGAGAAGAGAGGGGCGGGGTGAGCAGAGCTCATTTGTATTTAAAGGAACAACCCCTTAGAATGAGATGATTTTTGCAGAGCTCATTTTGACAAAGTAAAAAGGGTGTTGTTTTACAAAACCATTGAGAATTTTTAATCAAAGTATATTAGAGACTTTTCATTAAGACCCTAAAGAATCATATCAACTTGTGGAAAATGGGTATACGATGACCCCTTTAATGACAGAATTTTCATTTTTTGGTGAACTATCTCTTTAAGATGAAGCAGTAATTCCCACTTGCCTATTGTATTACGTAATGTCATACATGACATAATAGAGGAGGAATTCTCCTTCATCCTGAATCTGTGACATTGGTCTCACTGGAATGAGTGTGAAAATTAAGTAACAACCTTCACCAGCGGATTATGCCTTTTCGTCACGGGTCAACTCATTTTTATGCTTTTCACATTGGGATCACGTATTCAGAATAACAGTGATATAACAGTTTTTCTTGCAGGGTGATCTTCTGTAATTGATGAAAGGGTTACTTTAGTCTCCCGGCATATTCCGTCTCAATACGCGGGCACGAGGGCGTATTAGCTTCAACTGCCGCCGTTGGGCAGGCTGACGCTTTCTATTTGCAGCCGAGAGATTGGAATGGCCTTCTGTCCCCGGAGTCTGGAGCAGAATTGAAACAGTGACCTTGAGTCAGTAAGCTAGCAGATCACTCAGTCACGGCTCACGTCCTCCACACCGATGCAAAGAACGTGGGTTTTCGAGACGTTGTTAAAAAAAAACGCCAAAAAAACCCAAACATGTTGTAAATAGCGACAGGAATGAACGCTGCAGAAGTGGCTGTGGTATCCAAGGCAACAGACATTTCAGATTCCCTCACTCAGATGAAGCCTGTGTCAGACAAGCTTGGCTTAGTTGAAGTGGCGGAAAGGGATTACATCATCGCAGAATTCCCAGACCGCAGGAATTTTCACCTGTCCTCTGAAACAGTCTCACGTAGTCTGGTCGCCCATGTGTAGTGAGCAGAGGCGCAGAGAAAGTGTATTTGACAGTAAGTGAGAAAAAAGGAAGTTGGGGGGGTGTAAAGGGATGACATCATCCTGTGTGGAAACCCTCTTCTCTGCAGTGACGTCACCTGCAGACACTCCGGCAGACTGTTAGCGTGGGCGACGGCGGCCCCGTTGGACGGCTGACGGCATTGCAGGTCTACTCCGTGCCTAAATTTTTTCTTTCCTCCTCTTCTTCCTTTTCTTTTCCTGTCTTTCGTCCTCACGACTGTACTGTTCTTTTTCTCAACTCTACACTTGTTTCTGGTCCACTCCTCCCATCATCCCATCCCTCAGCTCCACTCGTGCTAAAAATAGACCTTGGCACTTTGCTAAGCGTTAAGACGGAGCAGTGGATTTCTTCAAAGTGTTCGTTTCGGAGCGCCGCTCCCTCTCGTTCTCCAGCATGCTGCGGTTGGCTGGTGTCTTCACTAATGAGAGACTGTGATTTATGAGTCACACGCAAATCTCTTTTACAGTATTATTGATGCTCTTTGCTTTAGATGTTGTTTATACAGCATAAAGAAGGGAAATGTTATCTGAAATAACACTGCTGTTCAAGCTTTGTGGGGCAAAGGAATTAATAGTGGCTTTGTCACAACATTTTGTTGTTTTTTCCCTCATTGTTTGTGATGGCGCACAATTTTGTACACACAGTTGATTGACCAAATAATGTGTTTGGTATTGACAGTGTGTTTATTTATTATATTTATGGATTTTTTTGTCATTCAAAGGTTTGGGGTTGGTTATGAGAAATTGATAAAATCTAAATAAAAATATATAATTATATATAAATATATTTGCTCAGCAAGGTTGCATTTATTTGATAAAAAATGTTTAAAAAATTGTGAAATATTATTGCAATTTAAAATAACTGTTTTATGTTTTACTATATATATATATATATATATATATGTATGTATGTAATGTGTGTGTATATATATATATATATATATATATATATTTGCTCATCAAGGCTGCATTTATTTGATCAAAAATACTGAAAAAATGGTAAAATACTGGTGAAATACTGCAATTTAAAATTGTTAAAACTGTTTTCTGTCTTAAATTTCTATTAAGTTAAGCTGAATTTTCACACGATCCTTCAGAAATACTTGTAAAATGGGGTAAACTGAAAGTTAATTTTATATATGTATATATATAATTTTATATAAATATATTTGCTCATCAAGGCTGTATTTATTTAATCAAAAATACTGAAAAAATTGTAAAATTGTGAAATATTATTGCAATTTAAAATAACTATAAAGCCTTGATGAGCATATATATATATGCTCATCAAGGCTTTAAACTTTAAAATTTCATTTATTTCTGTAATGCAAGCTACATTTTCATTATCATTACTCCAGTATTCAGTGTAACATGATCCTTCAGAAATCATTCTAATATGTTGATTTATTATCAATGCTGAAAACTGTTTTTTTGGAACCTGCAATACTTTTTCTTCTAACTTGCTTAACTTACTTTTATTTAGCAAAGATATGTTAAATTGATAAAAAGTGACAGAAAAGATTTATAGTGTTAGAAAAGATTTCTGTTTTGAATAAATGCTGTTCTTTTAAACTTTTTATTCATCAAAGAATCCTGGAAAAAGTATCACAGGTTCCAAAAAATATTAAGCAGCAAAAATAGTTTCTAACATTGATAATTAATCAACATATTTGAATGATTTCTAAAGGATCACGTGGCACTGAAGACTGGAGTAATGATGCTGAAAACTCAGCTTTACCTCACAGGAATAGATTTAATTTCAAAGCATATTAAAATAGAAAACCATTATTTTAAAATTGCAATTTCAGAATGTAATTTTTTTTTCTGTATTTTTGACAAATAAATGCAGCCTTGAACTTTTAAATGTATATATATAACTTTTAAATGAAGATTCAACCTAAGACTACAGTTCTACAGTAAAAAAATATCGTAGTCACTACATGTTTGCATAGTTGTCTCTAAAACTTGAAACTGTTTTATATCATTACATGTGCTGTTATTGTGCGTTAAAAGCCAATCTTAATCTACTTTCCTTAGGAAGTGCTTTCTTACACTAAACACTGCTTGTTTAGTCAACCGAAAAGGCAAACCATATTTAGTGACAAAAAATTTCATAGGGATTCCATTTTGGGTCTTTTTTTGGAGCTGTCTCAATTAAAATCAGTCCACAACACCCTACTGTTGTCTTTTCAACTGTCTGCATTGTGGACAGTTTTGCATTGGCAACACAACTCACGTTTTCTGTAGAAAATATTAACATTTTGTTTGTAATTCAGTACATGTTTGTTGTAGATATTTTCTTCATTCTCTTTCCAAGGCGCTTACTGTGCTGTACTACGATTAGCTGAGTAATAGTCTCAGTGTGAGCAAGTTCAGATGCTTTTGTCTGATTTCACACTTTCATTTTAAGTATGCAAAAAGTTCTTTATTAGTGTTTTTTTCTTTCAGTAGTTGACTTATTCAGAGGACTTGTGCTAAATGTTCCAGACTAATGGCTCGGAGAGACATCCAGTACAGACTCCTCTCATCTGTCTGACAGTTTAACAATGGACAAACCTTGATGTCTGATTTTAAAGCAGCTCAGCGCTTATACTGTATTTTATATTTCTACCTCTCATTGTGTCCCGTAGACCCTGCCCGTGTGATAAACATGCCGCCCGTTATTTACGTGGCCATCGGACTGCCGGGGTACATCCGCTGCCCGGTGGATGCCAACCCGCCTGTCACTTCAGTGAAGTGGAAAAAAGACGGCCTGCCTCTGCGGATAGAGAAGGTGAGTCCAGCTGGACAATGATCTCAGTGTTTTCACAGATGCTGTCACATGGGCCTTGGCAATCTCTCTCTCTCTCAGCTGTGTGAGATGGGTTTCATTCACCATTCATCACATTGATCTCATAGTCTCACACAGACAAAGATCACTGGCTCCTCTTCAACTCTAAACCCAAATGGAGAATAACTGACCTTAGCGAAGATATAGGATGTCACTTTTATTCTCAAACCCTGTTCTTCCTCAGTACAGTTGGCTTTTAAGGATAGCGAGCGTGAAGCTGAAAATGTGTAGGCATATCATGTTAAATCTAAAGTGCGCTGAGAGCAGATCCACTCCATTCATTTCGCTGAATGCAATAGAGGGTTTGCTCTTATGTCACGATTTGGTCAGTTATCGCAGCCATATTGGCAATACTCTGATGTAAATGACTGCATGAATTGCACGGTTAATGTACTACTGAATGCGATGTTATGCTAATCTATTCTGTCTAAACCATCGGAAAAATGTGTGGAAGCTGCTCAATCATATAGAGAAGGACTTAGTAAGCAGGGAATGGCGCAGTCTTTTTGGCTAACTAAATTAATAGGTGGTAAAGATATATACGAACAGTATTAATTACACTGACCAAAGTTATAAACGCAACATTTTTGTTTTTGCCCCCATTTTTCAGGAGCTGAACTCAAAGATCTAAGACTTTTTGTATGTACACAAAAGGCCTGTTTCTCTCAAATATTGTTCACAAATCTGTCTAAATCTGTGTTAGTGAGCACTTCTCCTTTGCCGAGATAATCCATCCACCTCACAGGTGTGGCATATCAAGATGCTGATTAGACAGCATGATTATTGCACAGGTGTGCCTTAGGCTGGCCACAATAAAAGGCCACTCTAAAATGTGCAGTTTTATCACACAATGCCACAGATGTCGCAAGTTTTGAGGGAGCGTGCAATTGGCATGCTGACTGCAGAAATGTCCACCGGAGCTGTTGCCCATGAATTGAATGTTCATTTCTTCACCATAAGCCGTCTCCAAAGGTGTTTCAGAGAATCACAACCGCAGACCACGTGTAACCACACCAGCCCAGGACCTCAACATCCAGCATCTTCACCTCCAAGATCGTCTGAGACCAGCCACCCGGACAGCTGCTGCAACAGTCGGTTTGCATAACCAAAGAATTTCTGCACAAACTGTCAGAAACCGTCTCAGGGAAGCTCACCTGCATGCTCGTCATCCTCATCGGGGTCACGACCTGACTGCAGTTCGTTGTCGTAACCAACTTGAGTTGGCAAATGCTCACATTCAATGGCATCTGGCACTTTGGAGAGGTGTTCTCTTCACAGATGGATCCCGGTTTTCACTGTACAGGGCAGATGGCAGACAGCATGTATGGCGTCGTGTGGGTGAGCGGTTTGCTGATGTCAACGTTGTGGATCGAGTGGCCCATGGTGGCGGTGGGGTTATGCATTTTATTGATGACATTTTGAATGCACAGAGATACCGTGAAGAGATCCTGAGGCCCATTGTTGTGCCATTCATCCACAACCATCACCTCATGTTGCAGCATGATAATGCACGGCCCCTTGTTGCAAGGATCTGTACACAATTCCTGGAAGCTGAAAACATCCCAGTTCTTGCATGGCCAGCATACTCACCGGACATGTCACCCATTGAGCATGATTGGGATGCTCTGGATCGGCGTATATGACAGCGTGTTCCAGTTCCTGCCAATATCCAGCAACTTTGCACAGCCTTTGAAGAGGAGTGGACCAACATTCCACAGGCCACAATCAACAACCTGATCAACTCTATGCGAAGGAGATGTGTTGCACTGCGTGAGGCAAATAGTGGTCACACCAGATACTGACTGGTTTTTGGACCCCCCCAATACAGTAAAACTGCACATTTTAGAGTGGCCTTTTATTGTGGCCAGCCTAATGCACACCTGTGCAATAATCATGCTGTCTAATCAGCATCTTGATATGCCACACCTGTGAGGTGGATGGATTATCTCGGCAAAGGAGAAGTCATTCACTAACACAGATTTAGACAGATTTGTGAAAAATAGGGGCAAAAACAAAAGTATTGCACTTATAATTTTGGTTATAAGATAGTGTAAGATAGTAGGCTAATATTTCACCTACATGACCAGAAATGATAAGAACATACATGGATGCTGTTAAGATTCTTGCCCTGGAAATCCTGGTTTAGTTTGGCCAACCACAAACGCCTTTTGTACCCTAGACAGTTTTTTGCACTCTTCTCCTTGATTTGTTCTAACTTTTGGCAGTCTATAGTACTCCAAATGTTTTTCCCAGTTTTAGTACAGCCCAAAACATGACAATAATTGACCATTTTCAGCAGCAATAATCAGCAAAATATGCAAGTTTTGTTCGGTTCAGTGCCGCCAATATGTTCGATTGATAACCCGTTGTGAAAATACTCTATAATTGTATGGCTTGTCAGGGGCTTGGCAATCATTATAACAAGAGGGTTTTACTAAATTTAAAAGCTGGTTAGATACTTTTTTGGAAAATAATCATGAGATTTGGATGCAGTACAAAGAAATAATTGTAGTTACCCTTACCAAAAAGTAGAATACTTCAAGTATAAGTATTCTTATAAGTATACTTAAGTAAAGTTCAAGTATATCTTTAAGTATACTTTGTGTAGTAAGTATACAAATATTAGTGTACTAGTAGTAATGCCTATTTAGGTATTAATTTGTATATATTTTGTTGAATATTGGGCCATACAAAACATCAAAAGAAAGAACAGGGTATCTGCTTGTAAACAAAAATATTTTATTCTAGCTTCATGCATTCTTTTTTTAAACACTTAAATGTGGGTAAACTATCATAAATAAAAAATAAAGAAATAAACAACATTTTGAACAAAATGCTGAAAAACGACTATGAATTGGATTCAGAATGATAATCAAAACGTAGATGGAGTCAATCAAGACCCCAAAGCTTTACAGTCATTATTACCTCTTTATTGGTAAACATTTTGTTCCATATTGTTACACAGTTTTGATGGATGTTGAAGCATGTTGTTTAGGTTTCTTCTTCACTTGTGGTTTTTTTTAATTCTGTACAGAAGATCTATAATAGTGCCCCCCTACTGTATATCAATGAAAAGATGGATTCTAGGAGCTCAAATATATTTAAACTTATACTTAAGTCAAGTATACTTAAATGTCATTTTAAGTATATTTCTGAGAAGTACATAAAGCCCATTTCTGAGAAGTACATAAAAAGTAGACTAAAAGTATACTTTCCTATTTTTTAGTTTGAAAGAAGTATACTAATAGCACACTCGAATAAACTTCTTTTTTGTAAGGGTAGCCATGTAAAATGATGACTTTTAGACTAAATAGTCTACTGGTTGTTTATGGTTAACACTCTTTTACTGCGTCCGTCTTTCAGCAAGACGATTGGGCAATTGTTACATCACCTAATTAATATTCATGATTCAAGCTGATAAGGTTTATATTATGTTCCCTTCAGTTCATTCATATATAAGTGATCTTTTTCAGTGTGCATATTAGACTCAAACTGATTGCATATGATTCACAGAGTGGCATGATTGAGTGATTCTTGAATTTGCACTTTATATAATTTCTTACATAATGCAATTTATATGCATCCAGTATGCTTTTAAAAAAACAATTTACATTATATTTAAGATGCATTACTGTTGTAAAGTTTGGTCAGCAAGTTTCACAGAAAGTATTACAGTTTCCACAAAAATATTTAGCAGCACAACAGTATTATTTAGCTGTTTTCATTGTTGATAATAGTTAAAAAACTTTATTGAGCACCAAATTGGCATATTAGAATGATTTCTGAAGGGTCGTGTGACATTTAGTATTAAAATGTTTTAAAATAGAAAAGTTCTTTTAAATTCCAACCCATGATCTTGTTGTTGTAAGCACCATCCTCTAATGTTAGAGCTTCTGATTGTTTGTGCTGGGTGTGATGGGATGTTTCTGTCTTTTGCAGTACCCTGGCTGGAGCCAAATGGAAGATGGGAGCATTCGAGTGTCTGAGGTGACAGAGGACTCTCTCGGCACCTACACCTGCGTGCCTTACAATAGCCTCGGTACGATGGGACAGTCCCCTCCCGCCCCTCTGGTGCTAAAGGTAAAGAATTAATGTAAAAGTAATAGAATTAATGAGGGCTTGTATGGTAGTATGGTTTTTATAATAATAAGTTGATTTAAAAATTTCCCGCACAAATGTAAAAAATGCAAATATTGCCCCTTAATGGAAAAGTTCATTTTGACCCTGATAGGACCCACCCAAGTTTCTGGTGGTTCCTGGAGGGGAGTACAGGCAGGAGGCTGGTCGAGAGCTGGTCATCCCCTGTGAGGCAGAAGGAGACCCATTCCCCAACATTACATGGAGAAAGGTAACCCGCATCCTTGTGGATCCTTAAATAGGATCATGTATCATTGTCAACCCAACTGAAACAATTGCTAGCACTGTTTTCTTTTATTGGAGAAGGTAGGGAAGCCCAGCAGAAGCAAGCACAACGTCCTACCAAGAGGCAGCTTACAGTTCAAATCTCTCAGCAAGGAGGACCACGGGGAGTGGGAGTGTGTCGCCTCCAATGTCGCCACGAGCATCACTGCCAGCACGCACCTCCTAGTAATCGGTAGGAGGCGTTGAGACAAATGGCGCTACCCCACGACGCACAAACACCACTTGCGATAAAGTGAATTTTCCATACAGCGTTGTATTATGATTTGATTATTAGATCAAACAGTGTTAAAGTGTTAAAGAGATAGATATGTGACTGTATGATTTTGAGATCCATGATGATTTTCACACTGAGTACAACGGAGGGACTCATATGCAACTGTTACAGAAGATTCAAACCCTCACTTATACTCCAGGAGGAAACGCAAAGCATTAAGAGCTGGGGGGTGAAAACTTTTTGAATTTGAAGATTAGGGTAAATTTAACTTATTTTGTCTTCTGGGAAACATGTAAGTATCTTCTGTAGCTTCTGAAGGGTAATATTAAATGAAAAAATATGATATTTGAGCAAAATAAGAAAAATGTACACATTCTGTTCAAAAGTTTACACCCCCATCTCTAAATGTATCGTTTTTACTTCTGGAGCATTAGTGAGAGTTTGAACCTTCTGTAATAGTTGCATATGAGTCCCTCAGTTGTCCTTAGTGTGAAAAGATGGATCTTAAAATCATACAGTCATTTTTGGAAAGGGTTCAATTACATAAAATGCTGAAAAAACAAAGAATTTATGGGACCTGAAGGATTTTTCTGAAGACGAAAGATTTTTTATTTCAAATGATTCTTTCAAGGACTTTTGTTTCAGTGAGTTGGTCTAACAGGTTCACAAATCGGTCTAAATGACCAAATTCAAGTTCCAAATTCAAATCAAAATCATTTTAAAAAGTCCTTATCCTGTCGGCGCCGATAGCCTTGCGGGCAGCACGCCGACATACAACGCTGTTGCGCTCTGGGCATCCCGTGTTCGCATTCCGCCTCGAGGACCCCCCTCTTTCTCCACCTCACTTCCTGTCAATTCTGATCTGTCCTGTCACAATAAAGGCAAAAAATGCCAAAAAATAGATCTTAAAAAAAAAACTCCTTATCCAGTTACAGTATATCAAACAAAAAGGAAAAATCAGTGGAAGAAAAATGTGGGAACCATGCAAATTTTATATTGATATCCATTAATGTTTTACCCTATTAACAGACTTATTTCTCATTCTTGATTAAAGTATTGTGAAAAAATTAGGTCGATTTTTTTGGTTGTGATCACCCTCATGTATATTAATGTACAACACTTTACTTGTCAAAAGTATCTATTTTTTGACTTGCACTCCAATCTTATAGGATATAGCTTACAAATTCAATAGAGGAAAGTAGCGCAAATGCTAACATCCTCACGGTCTCTTTCTATTAGTGTCTAGTGCAGCTGTAAACAAACACTGCCAGCTTAGTCCTTGTATTGCTGCCTGCTGTTTTGGAATGTCCACTATGCTATTGGCAACTGTTTGGATTTGTGTGGCTGCAGTGAGACTGACAGTTAAAGAAACTTTGTTGATTCTCTAATTAGCAGCCAAGCAGCAGCTGCTAGGCTAAACTGTTAGCCATTCAGTGAGTTCCTGTTAAAAAGCTCTCTGTACAAAAGTCCTTCAGTCGGGTCACTGAGGGATATTATATGCTGTGAGCAGACTCGTAGAAATGTTTTAAAAAGGATTTTCCTCAAAAGCATCCCCATGGGCTAACGGTTAGCTGTTGAATAAGAGATAAAGGATAAATGATGCACACAGAGTCTGTTTGTTTGTGTTAGCGCAAATGTTTGTGTTAAGACAAGTGAGCTAATCGCTCTGACCAAGGGCTTTTTTTACAGACAGCGTTTTAGGGAAATAAAATATGTGTGGCCTTGCGTTAGCTTTTGTGTACGAGTGTGTGTTTATATCGAGTGTGACATGGGTTGTCCTCCTCCCACAGGCACAAGCCCACACGCCCCCGCCAAAGTCCACGTTTCGGTCTCGACGACCTCGGCCAATGTCTCTTGGGAACCCAGTTACGACGGCGGCTTTGAGCAGACATTCTCAGTCTGGTACGGCCATGTGTGAGTCATCCCAGCATGCTTTGCTTTCTGCTTCTTTTCCTAACTGTTGACCTGAGCTCTGCTGCTGCTGTGAGGCTGCTACATCGGGGGGCAACGGGCGGGATGGGGCAAAACCTTTTCCCTTAGGGATGAGGAGGGCCCTCCAATCTTGAGTCGGACACACTGTTAATATTAATGTCAGTGCTGTTAAAAAGTTAAGAGATGTAATTATGGGGATAATATCATGGTCAGGACTCTTTATATGGCGTAAAATTCATAAAATGTAGATAGTTTTGTTCATAACTTTCAAATAACTTCACACTGGAGAGTCTTGATCAAAGTAATCATTCCATGAGTAATCCAGACCCGCTATTTTCTTTAGTTTTTTTTTTTTTTCTACAAGCTAGCATGTTGGCAGTGTGAATCTGGCTCATAATGATAGAATTGGAATGGAAAGATCAGGCAGTAAAATCCCTCCACGGAGTCGTTATGAGTCGAGCTGCATGCAAAGTACCTTATTAAGTTGAGAAGACAATTTTGGTGTTGTGTGCAGTTCGACTGCTTTTTAAACACTTCAGCACACTAAAAATAATGACATATTTATGTAATTTAGAAGAAACAATCTGCTGAAAAGTCTGGCGTGCCATCGGTTGTACATTTGTTTTTTTTTAAATGGAAAACACACTCATGTTAGGGTAAGGTTTTTTTTTTTTTTTTTAATATATAGTTTATTTCATGTCTTGAAGCCCTTTCCTAAAATATAAAGGCAACTCTATAGTTTTATGTATAAAGACCCTCTCAAACTGTGAGCAAAATTATAATATTTAAATGAATATATTTAAATATTTTAGTTTAAGTCCTAGTAATTATGTGTCATTTTTATTTTAATTTTTTTAAATATTATATTTAGCTTTAATCTTTTTATTTATTTTAAGTTTTAGTAATTGTAGTACTTCAATTTAATTAGTTGCCAAGGGAAAAGTTATTTTTTAAAGTTCTTTTTTAATGTTCGATTTTTTTTAGTATTTATTTGTTTTCGACTTCATTTAAATGATCAAAAAACATATTGTAAGTTTTTCTTAACATTTAATAACATATATTAAAGGAATAGTTCAGTTCCAGAACAAAAATTTACAGATAATGTATTAATCCCCTTGTCATCTAAGATGTTGATGTCTTTCTTTCTTCAGGCGTAAAGAAATTATGTTTTTTGAGGAAAACATTTCAGGATTTCTCTCCATAATGGGACTTCTTAATGGTGCCCATGAGTTTGAACTTCCAAAATGCAGTTTAAATGCAGCTTCATAAAGCTCTAAAAAATCCGAGGCCAAAAAAGAAGGGTCTTATCTATTGAAACGATGGGTTATTTTCTAAAAAAATTACAATTTATATACTTTTTTAAACCTTAAACACTTCAGTACAGTTAGGGTTTGCCGAAAAACTCCCATCTCATTTTCTCCTCCAACTTCAAAATTGTCCTACATCACTGCTTTATAAAAGACGTTTCACCTTCTTTGTAAACACTGAGTCGGTGTCACTTCTGAAGTGATGTAGGACGGTTTTGAAACCGTTTTGAACCAGAATACACAGAGTTCACGCAGAGCTAGACAAGATGAGTGTTTGAGGTTAAAAAGGTATATAAATTGTAATTTTTTTTATTAAATAAGAGATTGTTATGCTAGAAAAACCCTTCTTCTTAGGCTGGGATCATTTAGAGCTCTTTGAAGCTGCATTTAAACTGCATTTTGGAAGTTCAAACTCAGGGGCACCATAGAAGTCCACTATATGGAGAAAAATCCTGAGATGTTTTCCTCAGAAAACATAATTTCTTTACGACTGAAGAAAGAAAGACATGACCATGTAAAGCATTTGAAGACGATATAAATATCTGGGTAGTATTTATTTTGTATAAAGATTACAGTGTATTTTTTTTAACCTTGCTTTTCAAAACTTTTTGTTCCAAAACAGTAAAATCAATAATTTCATGATTTCTGACCAGTCAAGCTGAATGAAAACTGTAATTTTATTAAATTTGGTAAATATTTACTTTTACATTCAACACTTTATCCCAGTGACATTAGACAAACAATGTTGTTTAAAGGGAACCAAAACTTGTATAGCTTAATATAATGTAAATTGTATATTTTACTGAAATATGTAGTAGAAAACCAGTGAAAGATTTACGTTATTTAAAAACTCCATATCGTTTTATACATACTTTGGACTATGGGGGGCGCCATTATTTTGATTATGTAAAATAGTTTCACTTGGTGAAACTGGCACTACCTGTTGCTATTACACAACTCAGAACTTGGAAAATAAAATACTGATACGATGCCACATTTTGCAGCTTTTGGTTGTAATTTTCAGTCAAAAGGCAACAAGAGAAGCGATGTAAGTACTCACTGCTTTCCTAGCAATAATAAAGAGTAGAAAAGAATGGGAAGATGCCTGTGGACCAAATAAAACTTCCTAAAGATGTGCGTCTTTGTTATCTCTACTTTAGCCCTGATGCCTTTGAGGCTTTTAGTAGACCTCAGCTACGGAAAAGCTTACAAATGGCAGAGACAAGAAACGCTAGATGCCATTCTGGCAGGATGTAAACATGCTGACGCTTGTCGTGATGCCGCAGCCACTAAAGGAGTTTGAAAATCAATTGTATCGCATCGCCAGTAGCTCACTGAGTGCAACCATTTTACATCAGCAAAACAATGGCGCCCCCCACAGTCCAAAATATGTATAAAACGATGTGGAACGGAAATCTTTGATGGGTTTGCTACTACATATTTCAGAAAGAGACATCATTTATATTATACTAAACCATACAAGTCTTATTACCCGGAGATCCCTTTAAATACAGTAGAACTTCTCAGATGTGAACCTGCAGTTTGCACATATAGTACAGTATTGTACAGTACAGTATGAACCCCTGAGAGATTCTGATTGTAGATATGTGATACATGAAAACTGTTTATTAATGTAAAGACTTTGTCTTGTGCCTTCTCGCAGTTCAGTGCGAAATTTTTTTTTTCGATATTTTAACCGTACACAGAGAACCAACTATTGCAAGTAAGTATTTACTATATCATAATTAAAACTTTTTCGTAACTTGCTTTGGCAAGGTGACATTCAGGGTTAGGTGCCCCTGAGCTACTTTTGTTAATGACTTGATCCATAACGGCAAACTCTCGCTTCTGGCTTAATCAGCAGCACGTTCGTCTCCTTGTTCAGTCGTCTCCTCCGCCTCTCTTCATCTCTCTTGCCGCCCATGCCAGCGCTTCTGCATCTCTGTGATTCTGCTCCCTGTGTGGCGCTGTCCTCTGCGATATTCACCCGGAATATCAGCATTCTATAGCTCTCTGTGCTCCTGCCCCTATAGAATGACACATGCTTCGCAATAACCTTTGTATGTTTGCTTCAGTGGGTACGAGCAAGAACGTCTCAATCGTTTGTCTTTAAAGCTCCTTCAAATTGTGTCTTTGTTAGGGATACTTGGAGCTTACTCCATATTTCTGCAATGTCACACCAGGTAACAGATGGCAGCAGTGTTTCATGGGATGTTGCATGGACTGGTTTAGCCCCTTGCGAGCCCTGGAGACAGATTTCACTCCTTTTTGAGCTATTAATAGTCATGAAATTTGGTTTAGAGTTTAGAGACATACATGACTGTTGTTTGGAGAAAAAATAGAGGAAAGTGTAAGGATCATATGGCCTGGGAAAGGAAAGTTTATATATGTATACTCTACTCTTCAAAAATGTTCAGGTCGGTAAGTTAAAAAATGCTCAGGAATAAGGCATTTTTTTGATGAAAGATACAGTAAAACAGGAAAAAAGTGAAATATTATGACAAATAAAAATAACGTTTGCGCTTAGCATTTCTTCACAGTCTGTACTGAGTATGAACTTGAGTCATTCCACTAACGCAGCAGTCCACACATGCAAAAGCAGAAGAATAGAAGCCCCATGGAGGATGAAAGCATGTTAATCCTCACCCAAGGGCCAGACCTTCCTCACCGTTCTGCTTCCGACTTCTTCTTAGATCATCATTATCCGCTGGCCTGATGTGTCCACCACGGGTGCCCGAGCAATCGGAGGCTTGTGCCAAGAGCTGACTAAAGGTGTCATTTGAAGCATTGGGCAGTGTGACTCATGCTTTAAAGGTTGTGTGTGAATGGCCTTTAAAGGTGACCCACGTGAGATTAGACAACAGCTCCCGTCAGCCTTGTTGACGCAGATAGTTGGCGTGTTCCTGCTACTTCCTGTGCATTGCAGGAAAGGTGCCGAGCGACCGCTGAGATGCTGTGAATAACACACATCCTAAGAGCTTGTGAACTCTAGAGCTATAAGGGCATGAAGGAAGTGATCAATTAGGCCTCAGTGGAATATTATGACTCAACAATAGAAACGGGGCGAATGACGTATGCACTCAATTCCTTACTGTTTTCTTTGTGAAAGTTATTAATATTCCCAACACAGTGTCATTTCAACATCTCAAATTATGCCTTGTGTTGAGCACAACAATCTGTGAGAGTAATGACTTTTTTGCCTGATTTCTTGCTTCCTTATTACATAGAAGTATTTAAATATTTGTTGTGTGAAAATAAATTCTATAAATTTCATATTTATGGAAGCGCATTTCCTGCATTAAATAAAAAATAAAAAAGGTAATTTTGACTTTTTATCTCGCAATTCAGATTTTTTTCTTGCAACTGCGAGTTTATATCACATTTCTTACTTTTTCTCACAAATGCGAGTTTGTCTCGCAATTCTGACTTTTTTCTTGCAAATGCGAGTTTGTATATTACTATTCTGATTTTTTTTTTCTTAGAAAAAGTGAGTTTATATTATGCAATTCTGACTTTTTTCTTGCAAATGTGAGTTTATATCTTGCAATTCTGACTTTATCCCACAAATGCAAGTTTGTATCTCACAGTTCTGACTTTTTCTTGCAAATGCGAGTTTGTCTCGCAATTCTGACTTTTTTCTCGCAAATGCGATTTATATTGTGCACTTCTGATTTTTTTCTCGCAATTGTTAGTTTGTATCGTGCAATTCTAACTTTTTTCAATTTCTAATTTGTATTTCGCAATTCTGACTTTCTCACAAATGCAAGTTTGTACATTGCAATTCTGTTTTTTTTTCTCACAAATGAGTTTACGTCGTGCAATTCTGACTTTTTTCTCACAATTGCGGGTTGGTATCCCACAGTTATGACTTTTTTCTTGCACATGAAAGTTTGTATGTCGCTATTCAGATTTTTTCTCCCAAATGTTTATCTCGCAATTCAGATTTTTTTCCTTGCAAATGCAAGTTTGTATCTCACAATTAAGACTTTTTCCTCACAACTGCGAGTTTATATCACATTTCTTACTTTTTCTCACAAATGCAGGGCAATTCTGACTTTTTCTTGCGATGTCGAGGGTTTATATCAACCAATTCTGACTTTTATCCACAAATTAAAAGTTTGTATCTCCAATTTTGATTCTTTTTCACAATTCCGAAGTTGTATACTCAAAATTCTGACTTTTTCTGGCAAAATGCGAGTTTGTCTGCCAATTCTGACTTTTCATAAATCACGATTTATATTGTGCACTTCTGATTTTTTCTCTCAATTGTTAGTTTGTATCGCAATTCTGACTTTTCAATTTCTAATTTGTATCTGCATAATTCTGACTTTCTCGCCAAATGCAAAGTTTGTACATTGCAATTCTGTTTTTTTTCTCGCAAATGAGTTTACGTCGTGCAATTCTGACTTTTTTCTCACAAATGCGAGTTTATATCATGCAAGTTTGTATCTCATAATTCAGATTTTTTTCACAATTTCGAGTTTGTATCTTGCAATTCTGACTTTTTTCTCACAAATGTGTTTATATCTCGCAATTCTGACTTTATCTCACAAATGCGAGTTTGTATCTCGCAATTCACATTTTTTTT
Source organism: Labeo catla (assembly GCA_012976165.1). Taxonomy (NCBI): domain Eukaryota; kingdom Metazoa; phylum Chordata; class Actinopteri; order Cypriniformes; family Cyprinidae; genus Labeo; species Labeo catla. The sequence continues at coordinate 2,435,244 of VONZ01000022.1, read as the reverse complement.
TTACAACTTCGAGTTTGTATCTTGTAATTCTGCCTTTTTTTTCCACTAATGTAACTTTGCGTCTTGCAATTTGACTTTTTTCTTGCAAATGCAAGTTTGTATCTAGTAATTCTGACTTTATATGCAATTCTGACTTTATGACTCACAACTGAGAGTTATTAGCATTTGAGAGATAAAGTCAGCATTGCGAGATATAAACTCACATTTGTAAGAAAAAAGTCAGAATTGCACGATGTAAACTCATTTGCGAGAAAAAAAAATAGAATTGCTATGTACAAACTTGCATTTGCGAGAAAGTCAGAATTGCGAGATACAAATTCGAAATTGAAAACAAGTCAGAATTGCGCGATACAAACTAATAATTGTGAGAAAAAAATCGGAGGTGCACAATATAAACTCGCATTTGCGAGAAAAAAGTCAGAATTACGAGATACAAACTCGAAATTGTGAAAAAAAATCAGAATTGTGAGATACAAACTTGCATTTGTGAGATAAAGTCAGAATTGCAAGATACAAACTCACATTCTGCGAGTTTCATGCGATTCTGGAAAAAAAAAAGTCTTGTGAGATAACACAATTACCTTTTTTACTTTTTATTCAGAGGCTACATACAATACAATAAACAATACAATAAACACTATAAGTAAGATATATTTCAGTATTCAGAATTATTTCTGTTTTGGTGTGAAAATGAGTTCTATATTATGAATTTATATAGAATGTATTTTAATATAATATGTATTATTAATATTATTATATTAGTTTTTATATTATATGCATTATTTATTTCATCCTTGTTTAGGTGATCAGCATTTTTAACAATGTATTCATATTTTTATGATAAATTTTCATATTTTAAGACTGATAGTAAGATAGATAGTTGAAAAAAACACCCATGTCGGGTCTTTATCCTTTCATCCTTTTCACCCTTTAAAGTTTACGGGGAACAAAGACACCATGTATATTTAGGCTGTCCCTGAAGAGTTGGTTTATTTGAAATAAAAATTAAATATATAATAAACGAAGGAAATATAGTGTCATGAAGATGATAAAACTGTACTGAAGGAGGACATGAATGGTGTCCTCACGTTCCTTGGGTATGATGAAGGTCGAAGAAATTCAGTGTGAATTTAACCGGGACGTCCCGTGAGAGTCATCCATGCATGCCAACGACAGCGGTTTATCAGAATGAAGCATGCTGGCCGTAGGTGCAGTTACACAAGGCTTTAAGCATGCACAACTACTTGCAATGGATTTGCTTCTTTAGTTAAAAACAATACATTATCAACATAAAAATCACTACTCCACTTATCCACAACATTGAAACCATTCCGGTGGTTTCTATAGGCGATGTATTGTCCATAAGACTCATTTCAAGCCATAGGGCTTCTCAAGAGATCCAGGGAAAAGGGCCGTAGGGCGTACAAGGCACACTGAAGATCTATGAGGATATTTCAGCGGTCGAAAACGGGGTTGTATTCTTCAGAATTTCCACTGGGAAACCGTGAGACAGTTTTGTGTTATTGGATATCACTGAGCACTCACACTGAGCCAAACAAGCTGTCTTTTTACGTCTAGCTGCGGGCAGTGCTCTCATCAGTATTGTGAGCGACATGGCAATCATTATCGGAGCATATGCGCGTGTATGCTTGCGCCGTGCTGAACTCTTTCCATCTGTGCGTGTGACTCCTCCTGCAGGGTGAAGAGGGAGCAGTTAGGACCGCATGACTGGCTGTCCATGCCTGTGCCCAGCGGGCAGCACTGGCTCCTGGTGCAAGGCCTTGAGCCCGAGACGGCCTACCAATTCAGCGTCCTGGCCCAGAACAAGCTGGGGACGGGCCCGTTCAGCGAGGTCGTCACTGTGAACACACTAGGTTGGCCACCTGCACGATACAACATTCAATGACAAGATCATCTCTGCCTGACTGACATGCTTTATAGTGGGGATGGGGATGGCTAAGAATTCAAGGATTACAGTTGTTATTAGCTCCAAATACATGATCCTATATTACACAACATTATATATTTTGTTAATGCTAGAAATGCACAAATATTAAAATTCTGGCTAATACTGATAAGCTGATAGTTGTTATTGTTATTGTCAACAACTTATAAATGGGTATTTAATATTAAAAATACTACAAAATAGTATTAAAAATAATATTTTGTCTTAATAAATTGGAAATAAAACACTGAAAATCCGTCATTTTAAATGCTACAAGTGAATTTAGGCATCATAACATCATAATGTTTATATTTATTTTGAAAAAAAAAAAAATCTAATTATTAGTGTTTTTAGGATTTACTTGAATTGACCATTAGATGGCCATAATCAAGTATTCAAAATTAGCATACAGCGATTAAAAAAAAATAAATTATACAATTATACATACACACACACACACACATATATATATATATATATGATATGGTACTAAAGTTTAGACGTCTGCGGTCAATTGTAATTTATACTATACTATTTTTACTATACTATAATTAATACTTTTATTCAGCAAATATTAATTTAAAAAATTGAACAAAATGCGACCATAAAACATTATTATTTTTGTATAATTGAGATACTATTATAGTTTTTATTAAAAGTGTAATCGTTTGTATTTATTTTAATTTTAGCTCAAGTTTTACTGATTTTGTTGTGTTTTTTGGTCATTTTTAGTCGTTTTTTTTGTGTATATATCATTTTTACTTCCGTTTTAGTTTCAGTAATTTTATTTCATCAAGTTCAACTCAATTACAACGACAGGTTTAACTTTTTTTACTATTTAATTTGTTCAGTTAACATTTATTTTTTTATATAATAGTAAGAAAGATGTTTTTATGGTTTTCAGTTTCAGGTTTAGTTTATCACTTATAATGATATAAATAAATAAATATATTTCAAATTTTGATCTGTCTGGTTATTTTAAATAAAAAAAAAGTATCATTGTTTCCACATTAATAAGAAGAAATGTTTCTTGAGCATCAAATCAGCATGACTTTGTTACTTTGTTCCCTTTAGTATTTCCTATAAGTACCCCAGAACCACTGGTGCTGCTTACCCCACCACGGTGCCTCACAGCCAACCGGACACAGCAGGGAGTCCTACTCACTTGGATCCCTCCAGCCAATCACACGTCGCCAATTGATCACTACATCATGGAGTTCCGCCTCGGGGAGAGGTGGGATGTTCTTGATGATGCAATCCCTGCAGGAGAGACAGAGCTATTGGCTAGAGACCTGGTTCAGGTACGTCTGTGATGACCAGTTCAAAACATTGACAGAAAGCTTGTATTGGCATTCCTTCAGCATATTTTATTTTATTTTTCTAACCCTAATAAAGAAGATATCTCTTTGTATTTCTAAAATCTATTTTTGGATATTTGTCACATCTTGTCACATTTAGATGCAAATTCTTTCTAATCTACAGCAACTGAACTTTCAGTGGATTGAGTGATCTATTCATCTAGTTAAAGGAAAGACACTGTAAATGTCTCTGCATTGTTTTGCAGGAGGCCTGGTATGAGTTCAGAGTGATGGCGGTTATGGAGGACCTTGTCAGTGAACCCAGTAATGTAGTGGGAGTCTCCAGCACAGGTCAGTGCTCTGAGGATTTTTATAGTCCATATGGGTTTTGAATCTGTACTGTGAGATTTACTGCACATAATATCATATTATACTGTGACATTTTTGTTTAGGCCCACACAAACGTTAATGGAATGAGCTGACATTGAAATAGTGATGGTCTGATGAGACTCTGCTGCCATCTGCTGGATTGTCTGAATGAACTTTTTTTGGGGGGTTTTAAAATAAGTCCACATTCAGAAATATTGGAGGCATTGTGCTCTTTTTGTTTTAATATAAGCTTTTTTTGTCTCTTCACTTCAGTACCTTTTTATTATAGTCTAGTTGTGTAAAAATGTCTCTCAAACCACAGTTGATCCAAATCGAAAAATAAATATTATTTGAAGAAAGTATGTTAAATTTTGAAAATACAAGAACGGTTTTTTGCTTACAAAGACTGCATTTATTTAATCAAAATGTAGTAAAACAGTAATATTATGACATATTATTAGTTTAAAATAACTGTTCTAATATATTTTAATGTGCATTTTTTGTATTGATGGCAAAGCTGAATTAGCATCATTACTCCAGTCTTCAGCATCACATGATTCTTCAGAAATAATTCTAATATGCTGATTTCTTATTATTCTAAATGTTGAAAACAGTTGTGTTGTCTAATAATTTTGTGTTTGTAATAATTTTCAGGATTTTTAAATGAAAGTTCTAAAAAATCTATACTTTTTTAAATAATATACACTACCGTTCAAAAGTTTGGGGTCAGTACGGTGTTGTTTTAAAGAGTGTACTTTTATTCTGGGATGTATTGAAGTTAATGAGATTAAAAGTTGATAAAGAGTTAAATAATGAAATGAATTTACACATTGTTATAAAATCAATGTTATATTTTGAATAAACACTGTACTTTTAAACTATTTATTCATGAAAGAATCTGAAAAAAAATCACAGGTTCCAAAAAATATTTGGCAGCACAACTGTTGATATTATTCAACATTGATCATTCTAATAATAAATCCGCATATTAGAATGATTTCTGAAGGATCAAGTGACACTTAAGACTGGAGTAACAGCTGATAAAAATTCAGGTTTTCATCACAGGAATAAATTCTATTTTAAAGTATGTTAAAATAAAAAACATTATTTTATATTGTAAAAACATTTTGCAATATTACTGTTTTTTTCTATATTTTTAATCAAATAAATGCAGCCTTGATGAGCATAAGAGACTTCTTTAAAGACTATTACAAGTCTTACTGACCCCAAGCTTTTGAACGGTAGTGTATATAAATGTCTTTATCAGTTTATTGCCCCAAACTTGAAGTGTTTCATTTTATTTTATTATTTTATTTTTCAGTACCTGTGTTATAGTCCAGTTGTGTAAAAATGTTTTTAATCTCTCAAACTAGTTTATGGAAAATCCAAATCGAAGAATATATATTGGCCAAAAAAATGTGTGTTAAATTAAAAAAAAAAAAAAATAAACCAAGACCTTGTTTATTTGATCAAAAATATTTTATTTTATTTTATTTTATTTTTCAGTACCTGTATCATAGTCCGGTTGTGTAAAAATGTTTCAATCTCTCAAAACAGTTCATGGTAAATCCAAATCGAAGAATAAATATTGTCCAAAAAATATATTTAAAAAATTATGCTCATTTATTTGATCAAAAATACAGTATTTTATTTTATTTTTATTTTAGTACCTGTATTACTCTAAAAATAAATATTGTCCAAAAAGTAAAAAATTATGCTCACGAAGACTGCATTTATTTGATTAAAAAACTGTATTTTTTATTTTATTTTATTTTAGTACCTGTATTACTCTAAAAATAAATATTGTCCAAAAAGTAAAAAATTATGCTCACGAAGACTGCATTTATTTGATTAAAAAACTGTATTTTTTATTTTATTTTATTTTAGTATCTGTATTACTCTAAGAATAAATATTGTCCAAAAAGTATGTTAAATAAAAAAAATAAGTTATGCTTACCATAACTGCATTTATTTGATTAAAACATATATATATATATATATATATATATATATTTAATTTAAATTAAAATTTATTGTATTTTCAGTACATGTCTTATGGTCTAGTATATTGGCCCAAATCTTTTGAACTGTTTATTTTATTTTATTTTATTTTACATGTATTATAGTCTAGTTGTGTAAAAATGTTTCAATCTCTCAAACCAGTTCATGGAAAATCCATATCGAAGAATAAATATTGTCCAAAAAATATATTTAAAAAATTATGCTCACCAAGACTGTATTTATTTGATTAAAAAACTGTATTTTTATTTTATTTTATTTTAGTACCTGTATTACTCTAAAAATAAATATTGTCCAAAAAGTATGTTAAATAAAAAAAATAAGTTATGCTTACCAAAACTGCATTTATTTGATAAAAAAAAAACACAGTATTTTTAAATTTAATTTTAATTTATTTTATTTTCAGTACATGTCTTATGGTCTAGTATATTGGCCCAAAACTGTAGATTTTATTTTATTTTATTTTATTTTTCAGTGCCTGTATTATAGTCTAGCTGTGTAAAAATGTTTGAATCTCTCAAACCAGTATTTTATTTTATTTTTCTGTTTCATTGACTGCCCTTGTTCTGTTACCACTTTCCAGTGACTGACAGTCACCTCTAAATGATTGAATTTCCTAAATAGATAGTTTATGCGCTGCAGTCAGAATCCAATCGCTACTTGAAGTCAAAACAAACACGAGGCTGCCATTCAGTCTTTGTTTTCATTCCTCAGAGCATTCCAGGGTGATTCTGTATGTATTTTGAACGTCTTTCTAAACAAGATCGACAAGTATTTCATTGTTTCAGTCTTTCAAATCTTCCCTCCTATTAACTAAATCATTCAGAATGAGCTGTGTGGTTTATTGTTGAAACAGCCCACACTTAGAATGAAAGCGCTTCTGTGTGTGTGTGCTGAAGGCGAGCTTGTTTGTATCTTTCAGACTACTTCCCGCCGCCTGAGGTGCCAGACGAGGGGCTGGCGCGGCCGGTGGTGGCAGGCATTGTGGCCACCATCTGTTTCCTGGCAGCAGCCATCCTCTTCAGCACGCTAGCGGCCTGCTTCGTCAACAAACAGAGACGGCGTAAGCTCAAGCGGAGACGAGGTTAGTGGTGCCCTCGCGGTCAGAATGCCCTCCTCTTTCTCATCCGAACCCATGCCCTTCTTACCATAATGATGGACTTGCGATTCAAACTGAATGCTAAAATTTTTTGTCTAAGCAGTTCTGGAAAGCACTGAGAAACTTTTCATGTTTAACATTCGAGGCATTCCCACAATCTTGTTCTCTTGCAGTATGAAGAGGTTTAACTAACAGGCAGTTGCCACAATCACACCACTGATGTTTTTATGCGTGTTTGAAATCTCTAATCTGATTTTGTCTTCAACAGATCCCCCTCTGTCTATAACACACCTCAGAAAGAGCGTGGAGACTCCGTAAGTAGTCTTTTTAAAAACTTTCCATTTCTCCACTCGCACCTCAGTTTATTCAGACAGAGAGTGGAGCGTGCTTCATAAATCAAGGCATCTGACAGGCACGCCCTCTCGTTTAAAGATCCTATTAGAAGACCCATTAATTACTGCTCAGTGATAGGCCAGTGATTCATGGATGTAGTGTGTTCATGGACTGGACGGTCTAAGTTAATTTCATCAAAGAGCAGTTTCTTCATTTTTCCATTAGTCTGGATTTCTAAATAGTTCTCTTGTCTCATTTGCACTTTAGATCAATGGTTCTCAACCTTTTAGATGGTAAGGTTCCCTATTGTCCACAGTAATATTTAAACGCTCCCTAGCGCTAATATTATTTTAAAAGTTTCAATTTCTGTAACCAAAATAGTTAACTTAACCTAATAGTTTAACTTAAATTAAAATAATTACATTTCAGAATTTCAGTTAGGGCCTTAATGTTCTTCTTCTGTATTATAGTCTAGTTGCATAAAAATGTTTCAATCTCTCAAAGCAGTTTATGGAAAATTCAAAACAATGAACATTGCCCAAAAAAAATAAATAAATAAATAAATGAATTTATTTTATTTTATTTTTCAGTATCTGTATTTTAGTCTAGTTGTGTAAAAATGTTTCAATCTCTTAAACCAAAAATGTTAAAATGTTTAAATCTCTTAAATCCAAATCAAAGAATAAATATTGCTCAAAAAATGTGTGTTAAATTAAAAAAAAAAAAGAAAAACTTACCAAGACCTCATTTATTTGATTAAAAGGACAGTATTTTATTTTATTTTATTTTATTTTATTTTATTTTATTTTATTTTTCAGTACCTGCATTATAGTCTAGTTGTGTAAAAATGTTTCAATCTCTCAAACCAGTTTATGGAAAATCCAAATCGAAGAAAAAATATTGGCCAAAAAATGTGTTTTAAATTAGAAAAAAAGCTCACCAAGACTGCATTTATTTGATCAAAAATAGAGTATTTTATTTTTTTATTTTTTTGTTTTAGTACCTGTATTTTATTATTTTATTTTATTTTATTTTATTTTATTTTATTTTATTTTATTTTTCAGTACATGTATTATAGTCTAGTTGTGTAAAAATGTTTCAATCTCTTAAACCAGTTTATGAAAAATCCAAATCAAAGAATAAATATTGCTCAAAAAATGTGTGTTAAATTAAAAAAAAAAAGAAAAACTTACCAAGACCTCATTTATTTGATTAAAAGGATAGTATTTTATTTTATTTTATTTTATTTTATTTTATTTTCATTTTTCAGTACCTGTATTATAGTCTAGTTGTGTGAAAATGTTTCAATCTCTCAAACCAGTTTATGGAAAATCCAAATCGAAGAATAAATATTGGCCAAAAAATGTGTTTTAAATTAGGAAAAAAGCTCACCAAGACTGCATTTATTTGATCAAAAATAGAGTATTTTATTTTATTCTTTTTTTATTTTAGTACCTGTATTACTCAAAGAATAAATATTGTCTAAAAAAGTATGTTAAATAAAAAAATTAATCTCAGCAAGACTGCATTTATTTGATAAAAAACAGTATTTTATTTTTTATTTTATTTTCAGTACCTGTATTATAGTCTAGCTGTGTAATATGTTTCGCTCTCTTAAAGCAGTTTACTAAAAATCCAAATCAAACAATAAATATTGTCCAAAAAAGTATGTTAATTTAAAAAAAATATGATCACCAAAACTGCATTCATTTGATCAAAAATACAGTGTTTTTATTATTTTATTTTATTTTTTTTTTTTTTAGTACCTGTATTATAGTCGTGTAAAAATGTTTCAATCTCTCAAACCAGTTTACGGAAAATCCAAATCGAAGAATTGTTCTTCAGGGTAACAAATGAATTTACTCAATAAAATATTTTAGAGCTTGGCATAACTGGTAAAATGTATATTCATCTTCCTCATATGTGACCCTGGACCACAAAACCAGTTATAAGGGTCATTTTTTAAAAATTGAGATATATACATCAACTGAAAGCCGAGATACAACTATTTGAAAATGTGGAATCTGAGGGTACAAAAAAAAAAAAAATTGAAAAAAATCGCCGTTAAAGTTGTCAGAATTACGTTCTTAGCACTGCATATTACTAATCTAAAATTATGTTTTAATATATTTATTTATTTATTGTAATTTAGGAAATTTACAAAATATCTTCATGGAACATGATCTTTACTTAATATCCTAATGATTTTTGGCATAAAAGAAAAATCGATAATTTTGCCCAATACAATGTATTGTAAGTGCTACTTAAGACTGGTTTTGTGTTCACATATATCCTTCAGGTTTCCTCATATATCCAGGTCTTCCAAGATTGTGTGAATCCTGGTTCTTTCAAGGGAAAAACAAACAGTTGAACTGTTGTTGAGGGGGTAAATTAAAGTATTAGTTCACTTTCAGAATAAAAATGTCCTGTTATTTTATTCACCCCCACGTCATCCAAGATGTTCATGTCTTTCTTTCTTCAGTCGCAAAGAAATTAAGGTTTTTGAGGGAAACATTCCAGGATTTTTCTCCATATAGTGGACTTCAAAGAGAGCCAATGGGTTGAAGGTCCAAATTGCAGTTTCAATGCAGCTTTAAAGGGCTCTACACAAGGAATAAGGGTCGTATTATCTAAAAAAAATATATATATATATACTTTTTAACCACAAATGCTCATCTTGCACTAGCTCGACTTAACACATTAAGTAGTCACGTTGGAAAGGTCACATGTAACGTACGCGGAAGTACCAACTCAGTGCTTACAAAGCGAAAGTCAAACGCCGTTTACAAAAGAAGGTAAAACAACGATGTTGGATGTTTTTTGAAGTTGGTTGAGAAAATGAGAGTTTTTAGCCCTATCCTACTATTTTGAAACAAAGTACACAGACAAAGAACAAACTGTACGTGACCTTTCCAACATGATTACGTAAGGTGTAAAGTTGTGCATGCGCATTGCAGAGATGCGAGATGAGCATTTGTGATTAAATAGTATATACATTTTAATGACCGTTTCACTAGACAATACCCTTATTCCTCAGCTGGGATCGTGTAGAGCCCTTTGAAGCTGCATTGAAACTGCAGTTTGGACCTTCAAAACCGCTGGTCACCACTGAAGTCCACTGTATGGAGAAAAATCCTGGAATGTTTTCCTCAAAAACCTTAATTTCTTTTCGACTGAAGAAAAAAAGACATGAACATCTTGGATGACATGGGGGTGAGTAAATTATCAGGAAATTTTTATTCTGGAAGTGAACTAATTCTTTGTATTAATAAATATCTTGATTGAATGCTGGTTTTTAAAACCTTTTTTTTTTTTTTTGCTGAGACATCCTAGTTGGCCTCATGGTTGGGAATCACTGCTTTACAGCAGATGCATTACTGTATTATCTTAATCTTATTCACTAATTCCGGGTCTCATGTGATATTTAAAGAGGTATATTTCTGAAATTAACCAACTAAATCTAATAATAAAAGCTTCACATTTTTGGCAGTTTAAAGACTTCAAATGCTCAATTAAAAGACATTTCTGTTTTTCTATCTTCTTAACAAACTGCATATTTAAAGTCTAAACAAGTACATTCTCGCCTATAAAAAAAACTCTTAAAGGTGCAGTGTGTAATGTTTAACATGATCTATTGACATCTATGTTCTATTAATATTATAAACACAACTATGTTTTCAGAGGTGTATAAATATAATGAACAATTATATTTTTATTACTTTAGAATGAGCAATTTCTGTCTACATACACCGTAGGTCCCCTTACATGGAAGTCACTATTTTGCGCTGCTATGTTTCTATAGTAGCCCTAAATGGACAAATTGCTGTACAGAGTATGTTTCGTCACTATGTTGTTCTTGCGAATAAAATGCTGACAAGATGAACATGTAACAATAATATTCTCAATAACATATTGGTTTACTGAATAATTTAGTAAATATAATTCCTTAACTTACCTTTGTAAAGAAACCTCATTCTTTGCTGTCTCAGACGACGACATCTTTGCCCTGTGTCAGTCACCGTAGCTTCTCTATGTGCAATTCGCAACCTCACCGCTAGATGCTGCTAAAATTTACACACCGCACCTTTAAAACTACATTCTGTGGTACAAAAACAATATTATTTATAAAATTATAGTGGATTTAGGCTTGGCCATGACACTTGCTGTGAGAAATACCCCCTTGAGGAGTGATACAAATAGTGAAACAATTGGAGTTCTGTTATCACTAGAATATCACACTCCTCTCAGCCAATCAGATTCAAGGACCAGAAAGAGCTCTTGTATAAAACAGTAAAGATTGCTGTAGGGGTAAATAAGGTCAATTTTTGCACTGTAGGTTTACCAGAAACACCATTGGCTCATTTTGCTATATGGAGTTTATCATGAACTACTTCAAAATTCAAAATATGCTGGACTTGTTGCAAACGGATTGCACATTTAGCCACAATATTGCCTCACCTGTAAGTATGGCACCACAACATTTGACTTTTTTTTCAGTAAAGGGTTACTCCACCCCAAAATGAAGATTTTGTCATTAATCACTTACCCAAGCTTCGTTCGTCTTCGGAACACAATTTAAGATATTTTGGATGAAAAATATCTGTCCCATTGACTGCCAGGTAAATACCACTGTCAAGACTCAAAAAAAGCCATCGTCATAATAGCCCATCTGCCATCAGTGGTTAGAATTTTATGAAGCGACGAGAATACTTTTTGTATGCAAAGAAAATAAAAATAACGACTTTATTCAACAATTCATCTCATCTGCATCCCCTGTACGCAAACAGCGTACGCTGTTCTCTGTCAGCTGCGTCAAGCGGATACGCTGTTTTTGTTTGTATCAAAGCGTAAATAAACGGAGAAAACGTGTCCACGTGACGCAGCTGACAGAGAACAGCGTACGCTGTTTGCGTACAGTACAGTACTATCCAAAATGGCGCTACGGTTACGCGGAGGAGACGAGTTCTTGAATAAAGTCATTATTTTTGTTTTCTTTGTGTACAAAAAGTATTCTCTTCGCTTGGTAAAATTATGGTTGAACCACTGATAGCAGATGAACTATTCTGACGACGTCTTTAATACTTTTCTGGGTCTTGACAGTGGTATTTACCTGGCAGTCAATGGGGCAGAAATTTTTCATCCAAAATATCTTAAATTGTGTTCCGAATACGAACGAAGCTTTTACGGGTTTGGAACGACATGGGGGTAAGTGATTAATGACAAAATTTTCATTTTGGGGTGGAGTAACACTTTAATTTCAAAGAAATTCTTTCTTTCTTTTCTTTATTATTATTATTATTATTATTATTATTTTGGCCTCTTCGGTTAATTACCAATTGAGAGGTGACAGAAAAATGGGTAGGACTGGAAAACGACCTGAGCTGAATTTAGCTGAAATGTTACTGCATTTTCATTGGTGCCTTACAGCATTCATTAAAGGCATTTTAAGTTTGTTCCTATTTTTCTGTAACTGATTTTGTATTTCATGGCTGTTAATGAGCAATTTGAAACATGAGTGTTTTGCAGTGAGATTTAGATCATTATTAGTTATTGTAGGAAAAAATGCTGCTTATGTATTCCTGCTTGATATATTGACTGTGGTGTTGACCTGTCTATGAATGTTCATGGTTTTGATGACTCTTACTACCCTGGTAATGGAAGTACTGTAGTCTCGGGTTCAGGTTCATCCTCATAGTACACTGATTCAAAGTGACCTGCTGCTTTTGAGTTCCCATGGCAACAATCAGACACTGAAAAGAGAGTGTAAAACATGCTCATACAGTACAAGCACTGTAAAAGATATGCAACATTTGTGCAACGTGATTTGAAGTGCATAGGTATGATAAAAGTGTTTTTTTTTTGTTTTTTTTCATAAAAGACATTCAATTTATTGGTGAAGACGAATATTAATCATGAATTGTGCAATAATGGAGTCCTCTCTGACCAAAAAACCCTCACAGGATACTATAGTTCACCCGAAAGTGGTTCTTGTGTGTCTCAAAACTGATAGATACTGTATGTGCATATTTAATTCGCTAAAATAAGGTTTTAGAGCTATGGTGGGGGAGAAATTTTTCAGTCAGTATTAAGTTTAAACTGCTTATGAGTGCATGAATATTTAAAGCATTGAGGGTTTTATGATTAGTTGTTTTTTGCTTAACATCAGGCAGTATTTCATAACCCTCCATTAAAAGGTTCTAATCGCCTTTCAAAATTACTAGTGAGACATGTAGCTTAACCCAGTGTCAAGACCTTTTTTTTTTAAAAAGAAAAAAAAAAGATAATCCAGAGTTAATGTAGTTTGAAAAGCCCAGATGACAGAACTCTTTTTGGGTGAACTTTGGGTGATAACAACAATACCTATGAATTATCTACCATGGTAAATGAGCATGCTGTTTTGTCTCTGCTTCCGAGAATGCCTGTTACAATGCTTTCATATTTTTATTTTGCATTTACCATGGTATAATAACACAGTACTGAAGAGCAGGGAATTTCTTCTCCGGTATACCACTGCAACAAACTCATCTTAACTTATATTTTACACTAACTCTGTTGTTTGTCTTTCTTCCCACCCAGTGCTAATAACAGTGGACATCGGTGACTAGGATTTTCTTATTTATACATTCAATAGTATTCCTTCATATTATTTTTTCATAATCTAGTATATTAAGTATTATCCTATCACAGTATTACATACTTCTTAAATCAAGCAAGAAGAAGCTATTTTACTTGACACATCATCTGATGTCCTTTAATGCTTTAGAAACACAGAAGATAAGATTTAAGTGACTAGAAAGCATATAACACTGCTGCTCTATAATAATACATTTAGACTAGTGAAGTCTCAGATATTACATTTATAGTACTTGATCCTCCTACATGCATCTTTCAGCAGTCTACAGCTAAGTGCGTTAGTTCTGGTATGATGTCAGCTGTGACATTTAAAGGGATAGTTCAACTAAAAAATTAGAATTCTGTCATTAATTACTCATCCTCATGTCATTCCAAACCAGACCTTTGCTCATCTTCGGAACATAAATTAGGATATTTTAGTTTTTTCTTGTAGATTCATAAAATTCAGGTTGAACCACTAATGTCACATGGACTATTTTAACAATGTCCTTACTACCTTTCTGGGCCTTGAATGTGTCAGTTGCGTTGCTGCCTATGCAGGGTCAGAAAGCTCTCCGATTTCATTAAAAAATATCTTAATTTGTATTCCGAAGATGAACGAAGGTCTTGCGGGTTTGGAATGACATGACGGTGAGTAATTAATAACAGAATTTTCATTTTTGGGTAAACTATCCCTTTAAAAACATGCTGCTATTGCAGCTCACTTTATTTCATGATATGCTGGGATATGGTTTCTTTGTGGTAGTGCTGTATTATTCGATTTATTTTTACATTACTGCTTTTATCTGCAGTATTATGGCATCAAGTGTTCATTATTCACAAAATATACTTTGAGTTATTGTACTTCTTTTTACATAGGCTTCTGCTTTGCAAAATTATACAGTGGAGGCAAAAGTCTGATTTTACACTGAAAATCTGATATTCAGTGTCAGCAAAGAAAAAAAGAAAGTTTAAAAAAGAAAAGTTTGGGGATTTTGAAAATACAAAATGAAGAAATGTTAATGCCAAATAAATAAGAAATACTAAACATGCTATACTATTCCAATGTCACTATTTTAAATTAAATAAGCACACTTGTGACATGATGATTATTTGTAATAAAAACTAGTGCTGTGAATCGATTAAAAAAAAAAGAAAACATTCAAATAATCGTGAATAATCCCACCTAACATTAAAGTTTTTAAATATACTTTTATATTGCATTAATTTCACATTCAGTCTTCAAATTAATATAGAAACAACATAAAGACAGTATTTTTTTAATAATTGTTAAAAAAAAAATTGACTGAAGGTGTGTATCACTGATACTAATAATATTACTGATGTCTCCTAATATTTAAACATTGACTATAGCCATTCAATATGGTATTGCAGTCACATTATTGAAAGCTCAATTTTACATTTATTACACTTTCAAAAATAACAACTTCTAATTTAAGTAAACTTAAAACAATCTTCAAACCCATTATTTACCTGTGCCCTTCACCAAGTAGGAAATATATAGAAAGTGTAAAGTAAGTGTATATAGTATATATAGTATATATAGTAAGTGTAAAGTTATTAAACACTTACTAAATTACATATAGACAAATCCTTGAAGCTACAAAAGTTATTGATTTCCTCTTTTTTTTCTTGTGTTCTTTGATTATAAGACATTACAGCAGCTGGGTTATTAGCTTATTTGGCTGCTACTACTTTAAGAGCTGCCGCTGCTGAACGTGACGCAGATCTGACACGCATGCTCGTAGTTTCATTTATGGTTTAATATGAAATGATACAGGCTACAATGCGCGTTTTTCCGTGCAATTGAAGCGTCCGTGCTACGAGCACAGTGTAACGGCTGGCAGCAGAGGAAAATTTGTGTTTACTGACGTATAGCCTGACAACATCTCATCTGACTGCTCCCTCGTCACCCGTACCTTTCCCGCATTAGTTTGATTAGCGCATGGCGCTAAAGTGGAATGTGCGACTGAAAAGTCTCCCATTTGATGTAGTCGTGGGACTAAATAAGCTCACTTCTTGTCAAGAAAAAAGAGAGAGAAGCAGCAGTTGTGAGTGGGGTGGCCAACCCTAGCTCCACCCCTGCATTAACTGCGTTATATATTGGACAAATTATTCACCTGCGTTAACACGCTAATTTTGACAGCACTAATACAAACATTTGAAGTAATCTTTAAATCAGAATTTTAAATAAAAATGTTCAAAATGCAAACCTGATGCATTTAGTCTCAGATCTTTGCGCTCCACTGTATATCAGCTGATTTTGCTAGGAATCTCAAATAAACCACTGAATGTCTGCTGGTATATCAAAACAAGAAGACTGCATGGATCCAAGCTGGCCTTGACATCCCTGCATGCACAGGCCCTAAAACGAGTGAAAGATGATTAACTGTGTCATTTAATAAATGAACAATCCAGTGCCCTTGATCATTATCGTTTCTTATGTCCTCAAGCTCTCCCTTTTTACTTCACTTCACGTCACTGTTTTGTTCTCCTGCTATGTTGGTTGTATAGAAAGCAGCCTCATTGATGGCCAACATGACCCCTTCCCATCCCCGTCCCTATCCCTCCCATCTCTATTGTGTTTCCTGCCGCAGGAGTCCTCTTACCCCTCTGCCTGGCATAGAACCTTACTGGGAAGGGCAGGAGAGGAGCAGCTACAGGCCTCCGCCCGCCAGTCCTCTGTGAGTGCCTGCACCTTGTTCAGCAGTGTGCACTGCCTTATGTCGCATGCGTCCCATGTGCGCTGCTGGGCACGGTTGTTTTGGCAGGCTGTGAACCCATGCGGTATACACACAGGAGACCCAAATCTTAAGACTTTTCACTCGCCTTTTGGCACCCTGCCTGATTTACACATTTAAAGGTGCTTTCTGGGTTATTTTCAACTTAATTTCTTAATTGTTGTGTGGGAATGTTTGTATAAAAACATTTAAATTAATACACCTACACTACCAGTCAAAAGTTTTGAACAGTAAGATTTTTAATGTTTTTTAAAGAAGTCTCTTCTGCTCACCAAGCCTGCATTTAGTTGATCCAAAGTACAGTACAACTATTTTAAAAATATTTTTACTATTTAAAATAACTGTTTTCTATTTGAATATATTTTAAAATGTAATTTATTCCTGTAATCAAAGCTACATTTTCAGCATCATTACTCCAGTCTTCAGTGTCACATGATCCTTCAGAAATCACTCTGATATTCAGATTTTCCGCTGTTACAAACAATTTCTATTTCAGATAAATGTTGTTCTTCTGAACTTTCTATTCATCAAAGAAACCTGAAAAAATTCTGCTCAGCTGTTTTCAACATAATAATAAAAATAAATGTTTTTTGGCCAGCAAATCAGAATATTAGAATGATTTCTGAAAGATCGTGTGACTGGAGTAATGATACTAAAAATTCAGCTTTGAAATCACAGGAATAATTTGCATTTTAAAATACATTCAAATAGAAAACAGTTATTTTAAATATTAAGAATATTTGAATTCCGAGAAAAAATATGTAAACCATTTGGAAACCAATTGGTTTCCGCATTAATTGATCATACATTTCATCTGTCATGTCATTCTATTGCTACCTAATGCAGAAAACCAACCAATTCCTATGGGTTTACATATTTTTTCCCATCACTGTATTATATCCAACTTTGTTTACGTACATTACAGTACATTTAGACAAAGAAATATATACTACTGTATATAGCAAATCTCAAATGCCTCTAATGCTAAATGTGGCTGTAAGTCATGAAGATATTAGGATATTATAAACATTACGGTTTTCTGTTAAGCTGATTTGAAACAGTGAGTGTTGTAAAAAGCACTGTGTACATCCATTTTGTACATATTCATATATATCCTCTATGGTATACACTATGGTATAGGCTTCCATTATAAGCGTATTATTTACCCGTTCCGTTTATAAATGAAAGGCACTACCAAAACTTGCAGTCCGTAGACTCTGGGTTGTAAATATCCTAGTGTGCACCTTTAATTTGATTACAGCCTCAGTTTGTTTTCATGTGTCCTGCAGAGGGCGACACAGCACCTTTAATTTGATTATAAAGCAGCACATTAAGAGCTATGGAATCCTGGTTACAGAACTGGGTCAAGTTTGTCATGAACGCTTTTCATAACACTAGCTTTTATATGAAATTAGGCGAGCAACCACACTTTAAATCATATTTAGCCTTCTATTGAAATTTCGAACAAATATTTCACACACAATCATCCCTGAATCAAATTTAATACAGCTCCCCAAACTCTCACCAAGTCATCCATTATATAGCTGGACCTTGTATAAAGGTGGATGTGAGTTTTGGTTGTGTTGGGATGCAGTCACATTTCTATTTAGTTGAGTCACTCAGTTCTTCTACTCCTGATGGGTCTCTCTGGGTGAGCTGCTACTTTTCCTCCCTGTCTGCCAAATTTTTTTTCCTCCACAGGTCCACATTTTCAAAAGTATCCTATCTGTCTTTCTATCTATCTATCTATCTATCTATCTATCTATCTATCTCCAATTGAAGTCAAATGTTTACATACACATTGCAAAATCTGCAAAATGTTAATTATTTTACCAAAATAAGAGGGATCATACAAAATGCATGTTATTTTATATTTACTACTAACCGGAATAAGATATTTCACATGAAAGATGTTTACTTATAGTCCACAAGAGAAAATAATAATTAAAATAATAAAAATGACCCTGTTCAAAAGTTTACATACACTTGATTCTTAATGCTCTGTTGTTACCTGAATGATCCACAGCTGTGTTTTTTTTGTTTAGAGATAGTTGTTCATGAGTCACTGTTCTTCAGAAAAGTCCTTCAGGTCGCACAAATTCTTTGGTTTTTCAGCATTTTTGTGTATTTGAACCCTTTCCAACAATGACTGTATGATTTTGAGATTTATCTTTTCACACTGAGGACAACTGAGGGCTTCGTACGCAATTATTAAAGAAAGTTAAAATGCTCACTGATGCTTCAGAAGGAAAAAACGATGTATTAAAATTTTTACAATTTGAAGATCAGGGTAAATTTAACTTGTTTTGTTATGTAAGTATCTTCTGTAGCTTCTGAAGGGCAGTACTAAATGAAAAAAAATGTGATATTTAGGCAAAATATGTTTAAACGTTTACACCGCTGGCTCTTAATGCATCGCGTTTCCTTCTGAAGCATCGGTGAGCGTTTGAACGTGTGAAGCATTCAAATACACAAAAATGTTGAAAAACCAAAGAATTTGTGGGACCTGAAGGATTTTTTCTGAAGGACAGCAGGCAGTTTAAGTGTTCAGGACAAACAAGGAACTCATGAACAACTATAACTAAACAAAAAAACTCACCTTTAGGTAACAACACAGTATTAAGAATCAAGAGTATGTAAACTTTTGAATGGGGGCATTTTTAAAAAATTAACTATTTGTTTTCTCATGTGGACTATATGTAAACATCTTTTATGTGAAATATTTTATTCAGGTCAGTACTAAATAAAAAAAAAAAACATGCATTTTATATGATCCTTCTAATTTTGGTAAATTAATTAACATTTTACAGATTCTGCAAGGTGTATGTAAACCTTTGACTTTAACTGTATCTATTTGTCTATCTGTCTGCCAATCTTTCATGTTTTTATAACGTATATGGTAAACACACTACCAGTGTCACATTTTATTTAAATTCTGATGTATATATACTATGTCATAGCGTCAGTTTTTAAATAATATTGAAGTCTTGCTTGCAGTATTCTACATAACAAAGCATTGCATGTGAACTTTGTGCTTCCACACACTAAATTTACAGTACAGTTTAAAGAATGTTGCACACCAAGGGCTGGCTTGCACTCTCTTTCATGTGTCTTAATCACCCCCATAATATTTGTTTCAGATTTCTCCCTCCCAAGCACCTGAACCACTGCCTATATGTCACCAACACACCCTTGCACACCAGAGGTTAACGTGAAGCAGCTGGCGTTCCTGCATTCAGATTCCTTTTTGTTCGTTATTTATTGTTTTGTTAGTGGATTTAACTTATTTAAATGGTAAACGGTGCACAATCTTGGTATATCGTGAAGCTTATGCACTTTGTGTTATTTGTAATTGCTTTTACAGTGAATAGTAATAGTAGATTGAGCTTTTAATGAGATATGTGCCAAAAATTGTGTTAACTGTGGTACTGTATTGCTTGACAATCATTCTTGAATTCTAGTCCAGAATTTTGTGAACTAAAATAGCAACAGTGTGTGTTTTTGTATGAATTTGAAGAGTCCTTATGAAGTTCCAGGAGAAATTTCCATGAAGTTTATTTTGGTGGCCTCTCTAAGGTCTGATACCATCTTTCTGTCAGCAGTCCTGAAGTCGTTATCTTTTATCACAACGTTTAGCAGGACGACAACTTGAAATGATCAGCTGATAAGGATAATTACAGTTAAAACACACACTTAATCTTTGACGTTTTATTAATGTTTTTATCCAAAACATGTTTACTCTTGCAAATTGAAAGCACAGCCTTGTTGACAAGCAAGTTAATATCAAACCTGTCTGTGTGTTTAGTTTCCTTTTCATTCTCTTAATAGACGTGTTGTGTATTATGCCTCTAAACATTTGTGAGAACAATGGTGGGAAGTTTCTTTGGTGGGGAGTTTATTTTGCTATAGAGTGTGTATTGTGTGTTCCCTCTGCTTGGCTGGGGAAAAGCCTGGTTTATCGTGCACTGTATTGTTGCTTGGAGCAGGCATAACGTCATTGCACCTGAATGGTGGTCATCAATAGGCAGTTGCCATGGAAACCAAGCTCCGTCACCGCAGCCATTACGAGCGAAAGTGCATGGTGTAATGATTCAGCAAAAACAAAGCTTCAGCCATTACATGTATACGTGTTACTGAATAAAGTATTATGGCTCCAACATTCCCTGATTTTCTCTCTTCTTTTCTGGGCTATGCTTGTTATTTCTCGTTGTTTGGTCATATAAATACTCTCAGTTGAATGTCTTGGAAAATGTCACCATCTATGATTAATGAGCACTCATATCTTTTTAGATATGTGGTGTCTACCACACACACTTTACACATTTCTTGAAGAAACAATACTGTTAAAAATTAGTTTTGATATTCAAACAGTGGTGACTGGAGAGTATAAGGCCTTAACAAGTATGAGTTATGACAAGATATATCCAGAAAAAAAGAGTGAAAATTACAACCAACAAACAAACTCATTGTAATCATATGTAATCATCTCTATTAGGTTTCAGGGTGCTACTTTATGAGGCCTGAAATAATCATGTAATTGTGTGTCTTAGATATTTTCAATTTGATTTGAAGATAACTGATGTTTTTAATTTGTAAAGTAGCATAAAGATGACAAAAAGATAAACTGGCAAAACTAAATTGTAGGTTACATTTAGCTCACATGATTATGACCTTAAAGTAAACAAACCACTTTAGTAATCATTCTGGTTAGTGCTAAAAGAGCAGAAAGTTGCACTAAACACTTGGGGACAACTGGTTATCTTAAGAAATGTTTCAAAAGTATGTCAGCAAAGTTTCAGAAAACAGTTTCAGTTGGTGACGTACTTTTAAATTATATAGCTTACATCATGCTCACCTTTCCTGTCAATTTAAGAGCTGTGAGTGAGATAGGATGCTGTGAGTGTGATAGGATACTGTGAAGTACCTTGGGTGCGAGACTGTCAAAGAATCTGTTGTGGCGTATTATAAGTACATTTGAATCACAAGTATTCCTCAACATCAGATATGAGTGATAAACAAGTTTTAGACATATTTTTACTTGGAACCTTAAATTGTCAATATTTATTGTTCTTTCTTTTTCTTTCTGCTTTTTATAGATCATCTTCTGGAAAGGTTAGTCCAGAAAGTGTCCGTTCCATTGGACCTCCTTCAGAGTCCTCTGAGGATGGTTTACGAGCTAAGAAGTTTCCTCAAAGTCCTGCCAAGGAGAAGGAGCTGTCCTTATACAAGAAGACCAAGAGAGCAATAATTAGCAAGAAATATAGCGTCTCCAAGCATGAGGCGGAGGCTACCACGCCGATCGAATTGATCAGTCGTGGCCCAGATGGGCGCTTTGTCATGGAACCTTCGGATGCGGAAACTCCGGTTAAGGCACGGCGCATTGAGGGCTTCCCCTTCGTGGAGGAGTCTGACCTGTACCCTGAATTTCGTCAGTCAGATGAGGAGAATGATGATCCGGGGCCCATGCCGCCGATGATGGCTACCCTCAGACCCCATCAGATTTCCCCCATTTCTTCTAGCCAGGAGTCTTATTTGCAGCCCCCAGCCTACAGTCCCCGCTTCCAGAGGCCCATGGAAGGCATGACTATCATGGAGACGAGTCGACTCCAGGCTACAGGGCAGATTCGTGGTGCTCCTCATTTCCGAGCCTTTTCGCATGGCCAGTTCTACAGCTACTTGGGAAGTCCAGGGGAACCTGAGCCTCCGCCTCCCTTCTACATGCCAGACACCAGCCCTCTCAGCTCAGTAATGTCTTCTCCTCCTTACCACCTGGAGGGACCTTTCGGTCATCCCACCATCCCGGAGGAAATCGGTGAGGGAGAGATTCAGCATTATGCAGTCTCTGGCTACACCCTCCCCTTGGCGCACCCCTCCACCTCACGCTCTCCAGACATCTGGCAGCGACCTGATTTTACCTTTGCCACAATCGAGGGTCCTCACTTTATTTTTCCACCTCCGCACCCTTTGCATCTTCATCCGGAGCCTCCCCTTCCTCCCCCTCTTGTTCTTCCTCCTAGTGCCCTCCAGCCCTCCGCCCTTCAAGTATCTCCTTACCCTGGTATCCTGCAGCTGGAGGCCCCAAAGAGCCGCCCAGGCAAGTCTCCCAGCAAGGTCAAGCCTCAGGGCCTTCCAGCCAAGCGTTTACCTATGCAAGAGGCACAGAGTCTAGGGCAGCTAAGACACACAAGCCACGGTATGGGTGTACCGGTATTGCCTTACCCTGACCCAGTGTCTCACATGGTTGGCCCAAGCTCGTTCGGAAGCCTGGATACCCGATGGTACGAGCTTACGCCCAGGCTTAGCCCCAGGCAGCCCCGTAGGATGGAACCCAGCATGGTAGTTCTCCAGCCATCCCGTCTCTCACCTCTCACCCAGAGCCCTATTAGCTCCCACGAAGGCTCGCCGGAGATCGTAGTGCGCCCCAGGCCCCGTCCCAGTGTCATCCAACCCCCAATCCCTCCCGAGATGTCTGAGATCACCCTTCAACCTCCTTCTTCAGTTAGCTTCTCTAGGAGGTCCTCCCCCTCCTCCTCTCCCGCTCAAGCCCAAGGCAGCAGAAGGGCAAGTCCCAGCTTCCGATCCCACATGGCGTTTGCCACCTCAGCAGCAAGCTATCCGTCACAGTCCCCTTCACCTCCTGTAGAAAGCAGCAACATTTTTGGGCAGATGCCAACCCAGAGGAGGACTGAGGAGGAGATCCTTCCATCAGAACCCTCTCCACCCCAGTTATCAGCTTCAGGGTAGGTGCACTAGGCCGGAGTGTGTGGACTGATAAACCATGTACCATCTGGCCTAAGTGTGACATCTTCAGGGGTCTCAGTGCAGAAATAACCAATGCTACAGCTTGCTCACATGGGCAAAATTATGTTTGCTGCTTGCCTTAAGCTGGTTTTCGTAGTGTTAGAACTCATGCTTTCATAGACACACTGCCCCAGATGCCTTGCATTATTCAAAACCATTCAAAACCATTGTCTACATAGACAAGTTGTGCTATAGTTTTCTATGCCAC
This sequence comes from Labeo catla, assembly GCA_012976165.1. Taxonomy (NCBI): domain Eukaryota; kingdom Metazoa; phylum Chordata; class Actinopteri; order Cypriniformes; family Cyprinidae; genus Labeo; species Labeo catla. The sequence continues at coordinate 2,411,798 of VONZ01000022.1, read as the reverse complement.
TTATTCTGCTTTTCATGTCAGACATCCAAATTCATTCATGAGGTCTGTGAAGCACTTTAAAGCACTTGTCTTAGACCAAAAGTCAAATGCGGTTGCAGGGTAACCGATTCCAAGTCAAGATGAATTATTTGCTTCACAGACATGGTGACAGACCTTTTAGGGCTACGTGTCTTGAGAAGTTCCATTTTAAGTTGATTTAAAATGCAATAACGAAGCCCCTAAAAAGCCTGGAATCAGAGGTACACCACCACAGGATCTCAGCCTTTCCATTCACTGTCATGCTTTACCCTGCCTTTCACCCAACAGGAGGAACCCCACATGTGCAATAAAATTGACCAGTCCCAGTCCAAACGAAGCCCACTGTTTTGACTAACTCCAGGCTTTTTAGGACGACTCTCAGAAAGTATGATGTGGAGGCTGAGGTTGGTGTGTCCAGGGCTCTTCTCCTGTTCCAAAGTAACCTGACCGCATGATTGCCTTTTCCACACTCCCCCCCTCTCTCCTGCCTCCTGTGACCCAGGTCACCCCAGCTCTGCCAGGGGGAGGCTTGTTGGGCGAATCGCGTTGCAGGGACTGTCTGCTCTCATCTGTTGCAATGTCGCCATCATCTTAAATAGGGCATTTGGTCATTCTTGATGACTCCTCGAGTCTTACCTGCTTTGTTTTTGATTGATCTCAGCTATCTGGGCAGCGTTGTTGTGACCAGGTCCTCTACACCGCAATAGGTAAGGGTTGGATCCATGTCTGAAAGGGGGGGGGCAGCAGGTGGGGCTTTTATTCACCTCGTCCTTTAAAGGGGAATACAAGTCTTTGGGTCTTGCTTTCCTTTCCGTTTATTACCAAGTTTACTTTATATTTCTTTTCAGATAGCCACATATTTTAGTTCTGCAGTCTTGAATCCTATATGCATTCTGGTCTTAGTATGCATATGTACATTTCACAGTTATTGATTAGAAAACCCAGCACATTTCATTTAGTCAAGACAACCTCATGCTTGAGACGCAATAAAAAAATCTCAAGAACAGAGCTTTAATACTGATTCCATCGAGAAAGTCCTCATGGTTTGATTCATGGTCTGTTTTTTAAAATAAACGTACTTTTAAATGAAGGTTTATATTAAATGACAGCACAAACACTACTTGCAGTGCCTGGGAATTTGAACTCAACCTGGATCAAGGTGACCATTTGTTAGGGACTGTCTCAAGCAGGAGTTGCATGTTATACCTCATTTTATTTAGATGCTTTTTATTGCTTGAAACCAATTCAAGTGATTCAAAAACAATGAGCCTTGTACAGACGCCTCGTATTTTTATTGTAGAATCACGACTGACCTAGTCTACAAGCAGCGTATGCATAAAACTGCACTTGTTTTGTGTAAGTTTGGACTGCAGAACACATTTCACAATCACGCGAAGCAAGTTTTCTTCCAAAACAGTTCCTGCACTTCCTTTACAATGGGGAAAGTACTATTGGCACCTGAAAATGCTCCTTTTTAAGTTGTGGCTTTCACCCAACGAAGTGCTTTTCCAGAGTATTCCCCTTTAAAGTTCTGTTCCATGTGCAAATTGCCATGCATGCCATTGCTAAATATTGCTCTTCAGTTGAAAAACCAACAAATATCTGATTAAATTCTTGTTACATTTGTTGTCCAAGTGCTTTGTTTTATTTTTCATTATGTGACTGTTCCCAAGTAGCCATTTTCCCCTCCCGCCATCTCTCCCCCTGTCAGCATGGTGAAGCCCATTGTAGACAGTATTCATGTCTATGAGCACATTTCTGACAATGCTTTGTCGCTGAGCTGTGATTTTCCCCCTCTACTAATGGCCTTTAATTTCTCTCGGCAGCCTCGGCAGAAGGACGGCCCCTCTATAATGCTATTTCTGTTATTTTATTGTGCCTCGTGAGAGCTGTGTGTGCGTGAGTGTGTGCGTGTGTTTGGGGCAGAGTATGCGGGCTGCCGGTTTAAGTGCCTCCATACTGTATTTGGATGGGAAGACTGTACATGTATTTATAAGTCAAATTTTAAAGTACTTTACCATTACAGTATTATTCTAATATGTATATAAATATGCACACCCATTGTAATTACCCCAATCTATGTAATGATTTCTCAAAATTTCTTTTTAAACAGATACGTAATGTTGCCATATTGAGGTATTGTATACATTTTAAAACAAAATTCATTTTCTAATAATATATGATAAATTCTATACATTTTTGCCTTACTGTTTCTTTAAGCTTGACATATTTTTTTACGATTAAATGTTGATTTGAGCTCTAATCCAAAATGTAATTTTGGACGGGAAATATCTGAGCAACTTTAAGTATACTTATCTTTCCACTCAAATAAATGTTTTGCATCATACTTATCATGCTAAACTGGACCATGCCTGGTTCAGATCATTTGATTCGTGGGTAATCTGAGTTGTAGGCCTGTACTAGCAACAGTAACTTAACCAAAGGCCATGTTATCGCTACTATGACCAGTTTAACACACATGGCGAGCCACCGCAATACTTTTCCCTTGTGTGATGGTTTTGCCTCTTTTTGCTTCCTGTACAGAAAACGTCGAGGTGCATCAAGTGGCTCTGCAGGGTCTGAGAGGATAGAAGCACTGAGATATCAACGAGTGAAAAAAGCCAAGAAAGTCGGCATCAACAATAACAACTCCAAGACCAGACGAAAGATGGGTGAGGAACAACTCACAAGCTACTGTTGTATAAAAATCATCCTCATAAACATAAGCTCTGTTCCAAAACCTAGTGAGTTGCTTTGTTGTACACTACTGTACCTTATTTGGAAGCGTGCTAACTGAAATGGAACATCGCAAGTGACTGATTTGGGTCGCTTGGGTCTATTTCATGTCTATAATGCCTTAAAATTCTGTCTATGGCTCATTTAGTTTTGAAACAGAGCAATAATGTGTATTTTTATTAAGTCAACGTATTTAAGTGTGAGCATCATCTGTTAAGGGAAAAGGGACGTTGTTCTCACAAGTCGTTTAGAATATACAGAGTCAGTTATGCATTTTATGTTTGTAGGGCACTGAGGTGTAAGAAGGTGGTGTTGAGAGAGACTCTTCATAACAGTGCTTCTCCACACTGAAGTGCTCTCTGCTTCCTTTAACACTGTAAAACCCTTTCCTAGAATATAAGTGGTCACTGGCACTACTGATGACGATCTGCTTTTTTAGCAAAATGATTCACTTCATTTATCCTGACTCATGATGCTTTATGCTGACATTATAACATTTTGTTATCATTTAGTGTGTAGTGTGCAATAAATAAACTTAGACTTGACAAAAAGTACATTTTTTTCTAATCTAAGAATTTAATTTTTTTTTTTTATGTACTGGTTTTCAACTGGTTCCACTTCAGGACATTGATTTTACATTGTTATCAAGTAGCAACCCAGTTAACACGGCTGTAAAATTGTTTCGTTGTAATTTTAAAAATGTAATTTAAAATTCTAATATAATATAAAATTGATTTCTTTTTGTTGGCATGCAACAAATGTTTATTGTAAGATGTCGTAATGTATTCTGTATTTTCTTTAACATTGTGTAATTTTGTTTGTGGTTAAGGTTAGAGACACAAACCTTTTACCAAGATGGTAAAAGACAGATTAATTTGCAGCAAAATATTATAGATTATATATTATAGATGCAAATAGCAATAGATGCTATTTACACTAAGTAGGTGCATTTCAGTGAGATTTTTGCTCAAAACTTTTGCGATATTATATAATTGTTGATTAAAAACTATTGCGAAGTGAAGTTTCCATTAACCAATGTTATGCGACTAAAACGTATTTTTTTCATGATGACTAATTGGTAGGTTTATGTATATCACAGCCACTGCACTAGTCATAATTTTTAATCTAAGGTTGACGTAGACTAGTATCTTTAGCAAAGCAGCGTGGAGAGGCACTTCTGGGGCGTTTCTGAAACGTGTCGTGGCGCGGCTAATATAAACACAAGTATTGCCTAGAGCGGCTGCGATCTGCTTCGGCGGAGCCGTAATGCGCTGCAGACGTGTGCAGTGTAAATAAGGGGTTATTCAAGAATAATGGTTAGGAAAGCCCCTTGTATTAGTGAGTGGCCATGTATAAGGTGATTCTTGGAGGTTATAGTACATTAAAGAATGATCATGTTTCCATTGTAGTTTTGCAAAATAATACTTTTTCAAATAGCTTTTTTGCGATATATGGAAGTTTTTGCGAAATTGAGTGTGTTTCCATTTGGCGTATTTTCAGTAGCAATGGATTCTATTTACACTAAGAGAAAACAGTAGTTTTTTTCGATAGTATTAGTTAGATGCTATTGAAACTACTTAGTGCAAATAGTGGCAGATATTTGCACCTCAGTATTTTAATACATTTTAAAACAGTGTGCAATAATAATATATTAAGTGTTAATTATCATTTTTATTAAAATTATTAAGTGGATGCCACCATATTGGGACAATATAGCCCTCTCTACACCTACCTCCAACCCTAACCAATAAACATCTGTGAGGCACTTTATTTTCCACTTTTCGATGATTTCCTTCATTGTATTGAAAATAAATGCCTTTTGATATGTGATATATGATATTTGAAAAGTGAAAAGAACGAGTTCGGCAAAATTCGTATTTGGGTCGATCAGTAATTGATAGTTAATATTTGAAAATTTGAAATGTTTCTTGCACAGCAAATTATCATATTAGATTATTTTCTGAAGGATCGTGTGACACTGAAAGTGTCAGGATTAATGACTGCGGAAAACTCAGCTACTAAAACTAAGTTCAATTCTCTGAGGTTTCACTAAAAGCAGTAACTGGCAATATGGCACTAGTTGCGTTTGTATTTTTATTGGTGAAACAAGAAAGAGTCTGCAGTGTGATGTGAGAGGCATGAAAGTAGCGCCGGTTTCAGTTACCGGATGAATGGTCTGATTGAATATTAAGACCTATATTAAGGCTAGATGGCACTCAGAGACCCGAAATCCTTTGATACTCATTTCTCCACCTTTATCATTGGCTGCGTCTACGCTGGCAGAAAAAATCTGAAAAAATGCTCACATTTAACAGATCGGAATTTGCTGCACACGTGTAAACACAAAAATCCGCACGAGATCAGAATTTTTCGCATCCTATCTGGGGCATTTACAAATGTAGATTTTAATCAGATACATATATGATATTTGGACATCCAACCTACATCTAAACACACATATCCAATTCCCCTCAGAACTCCCAATGTAAGGCCAAACGTTTGCCCATAAAGATAACGTATTAATGCCGGCGTGCTATGTGCACTCACATTTTATTGAGATTTTTTTTTTTATATAGGCCTAGGTAAGAAATTGCCCCATGAATTTATAAATACAAAAACTTTGCTACTAAAAGCTACATTATGTTTTTCAGAAATAAGGTGATAACTTTCACTTGCTCACAAGCTTCACAGTTGCTTCACAGTGTGTTCTCTCTCTCAGATTTTGTGCTGCAAGACATCCATGACAACTGTTGTCCATGCTGGGAAATAATAATGGCCACTGAACATGAATTATATAAATTATTTTAATAATACGGCCATTCAAAACCTGAGGGTCTACCATGTGCATAGTAAAGTGATCACTGAGAATCATTTTGGGCGGGAATTAATGTAAACACAGGTATTAGATACTAGTCATGTCTAAAGTTAATGTAAATAGGGAGGCCAAAAAAATCTAAATAAGTCCACTTCCTAAACAAAGATTCACATATAATGTGCTCACCCCCTTGTCATCCAAGATGTTCATGTCTTTCTTTATTCAATCCTAAAGAAATTGTTTTTTCAAGGAAAACATTTCACAATTGTTCTCCTTCTCCTTCTCTGAGATTAAAAAGTATTTAAGTTGTATTTTTTTTTTTAATGAAAATAACTGATCGTTTTGCTAGATAAGACCCTTCTTTCTTGGCTGGGATCGTTTACAACTGCATTTGGGATCGTTTGAATCCTCATTTAAACTGCATTTTGGAAGTTCAAAATCGGGGCACCATCTCAGTCCATTATATGGAGAAAAATGCTGAAATGTTTTCCTAAAAAAACATAATTTCTTTACGACTGAAGAAAGAAAGACATGAATATCTTGGACGACAAGGGGGTGAGTACATTATATGTGATTCTTTGTTTAGGAAGTGGACTTCTCCTTTAAGTAGTGTAAACACAACCTTAGTGTCTCACTGCAACATCTTTCCACACTTTCAACACACCTGTCCTCACGTGCTCATCAGTCTTTCTCTCTACACAGGTGTGCCCCCCTCTCAGACCCAGCAGCCCCACACCTCTCAGGTCCTCCAGCCAGAAGAAGCTCTCTACCTCCGCAAGAAGAAGAAAAAGTTGACTCGCCAGGACCCGTACGCCCGCTTCTCCGCTCTGCTGTACCGTCGCCCGCCCCGAGAAGACCAGAAAGCCATTTTGGCTAGTATGGACACAGCAGACCCAGACCACGCCACTCTCCTCTGAAGTCCCAGAGATTACAGGCCACACTCTCCCCAAACTCTGAGCTCCTTCCACCTTCGCTCAGCCAGCCAACGTCTTCACGTCCACACCCGACGCCAACGGTTTACTCCTCTTCTCGTTTCCGTTACGCTTAATGTATCACAAGAAAATGCTTGTGTTCCAAGGTTTTGCTCTAGTCCATTTACCTCAAATTCAGAAGGATCGGTCATCTCGAGCAGATTAAAAAGAATATCTTATATGCCTCAACTTATCTTTGGGATTTAGTGACTCTTATCAGATGGTGCATCAGATAAGAGCACAGCTGTCAAGCTTCTGTTTCATTCTGCCAACAGTCTCGGCCATATCTAGCAGTAGATCACAGGGTTCTCACAGGTATACCTCAAACTCACCACAATCTCAGTGCTGCTATACTGACAAACGCAGTAGGCGTTAGCAATCTGAACATTTGTATTTTCAAATATGACATTCCACAGTGCAAATTTCGAACATATTAGCAAATCATCCATGAAAAGTGCAATGCACACTACCATTTAAAAGTTTGAGGTCGGTAAGATTTTGTTGTTTTTGAAAGTGCATTTATTTGATCAAAAATACAGTAAAAACAGTAGTATTTTGAAGAAAGATTTGAAGAAACATTTCTTATTATTATCAATGTTAAAAACATTGATACAAAAAGAACAGCATTTATTTGAAATACAAATCTTTTATAAATGCCTGTCACTTTTGATCATTTTAAATGTGTTCGTGCTAAATGAAATATAATTTCTTTTAAAAAATCTTACTGACCCCACATTTTTAAAGAGTAGCATATGAACTTGTAACATATATTTGCACCATGGCTGTTAGTAATAATGGTATTACACATGATAATGCGTGTGTTTCAGATGTTGTAAGCATTCTCTACTCTCACACTTACACTAATACTAATTCTCCACATTTGAGGAGAAAATGAAAACACTTTTTTACAAAGCACAACAATTCAGCTATTAAAGCTACAGTACAGACTGAGACACAGGCTTGGATGGCAATGGCAACCATTTGAATAAGGGAACATTTCATTCCAATGCAATTTTTGATATGTGTACTCAATTACAGAAGCTGCTATATATCCTTCTACACTTTTTGAACACAAACTTGCACTGAAGCAAAACCTTGGTGACTACTGTGAGTGACATTTTTAGTTGACGTCAACCTCACTTCTCAAGCTCTATTCAGAAAGTACTATAGTAATGCCAAAAATACTACAGCTTCCTTAATCAATAAGACTATAAAGTGTACTGTACTGTGAGGAGGATAGGATTTTGTGCCATAATAAACTATAGTATTTTTGTCATCAAAATGCGATGCCCCCTTACATAAAAAGGCATATGTTAGCCTTAATAGGGCTCCTTAATGCTTGTTCCTGTTGTTTTGATTTTCCGTTTAAGTGACAAAAGTGAAATCTACTGCCTTTGTAGGCCATTTTCGAGCCTTTTTTGTTTTTTGGTTAAACCAGAAGTGGCAATCCAGCGCCTGTCTCTCTCCGTGAAGACCCTTGGGGGAAAATCTCTTTGGGATGAGAGGGCTATTCCCAGCGGCCAAAGGTTTTTATTGTGTTTCTATCATCCAACGGTGCTTCTTTTCTACAGAAAGACATGTATTTTCACTGTCTAAACAGACATACCTTGGCAAATGTACATTTTAAGCGTGCTAGCCATTGTCCAAGGGGGATGTAAATGGCCGTCAGACGAGAAGTGGCATGTTCTGTGTCTTATCACTTGTACAGATGTGCAGTCAGTTTGTACATTTGAAAAATGTCTAAAACTGCATCAAATGGCTGAAGATTGTACTGTTTCTTCAGCCTGGGAAAATCAAATCTAAAAGCAAGTGAAGGTGAACCCTTGACCTCCAGATTGCAGGTTATGGGTGTGTGGTTCATGGCTAAACCTCTCCCAGTGGCCAATCACCACATTAAAGGCATTTTAACAGCCTACGTAAGGTGCTATAACAAGTCTTCAGACTGAACTCTGTTAATAATATAAAATTAATTTGATCTTCCAGCAGATAACGGCTGCTGCTTATAGGTGCCGTCACATTAGCGAAACTGGTTTGTTGTCTATTACGAATAGTGAAGTCACTTTCAAACCAAGGAGCTTTCTGGTAAGGTGTGGTCACATTTAATGTCTTTTGGCTAATTCACACGTATGATGGTTAAAGATTTCGTCATAGCAGATTTCACGGATTTGACCATCAAAAATCTGTTTGGTTTCAAAGTGACGTCTGCGCAAGATGCGACAGACAAGAAATTTCACCGAAATTTTGCAAATGTGACTGCACCTTATATCCTGAACACCTCAGTATTTGATGTTTTAGGATTTCAACATCATCCTGCATCTGTCTGATAAGCTTTCAAGTGCGGTCACATTTACAATACATTTTAATTCACCTTATTCTTCAACGCGGAGGTAAGCATATGGGCGAGACTTCCGGTATGTTAGCTGCTTTCGGGAAATAACCAGTGTTGCCAAGCTGGGCTACTTTAAAACTATTGCCACAGGTTTTTCATTTTCGCGGGTTAAAGTGACCTCAAAAACGTGATATTTACCCACTGGAATGCGAATTTTACCAAGGGGAACCCTACCAAAAAATGTGTATTTTACCCCAGTAATGCGTTTTTTTTTTACCAGGGGACCCCCTCCAAAATGCCATGGGCTAGTTCTCTTGTTTTTTTTTTAATTTTGTTGTGAAAACCTGACAACCCTGGAAATAACCAGAATAAAACAACGCGCAGTAAACAGTAAAACAGTTTCACTACAAACCAGTGTGTTTACAATTAAGATAATACATTAAAAATATTGTAAGACACACCAATTTGCAATATCAAGCTGCAAAACAAGCTGTTTTGTAACGCTAAAGACCCATAACATTTACAAACGGCCACGCCCTGAGAAAAATAAGGTGGATAGAAATCCTCACGTTAGGAAATTTCGTGTGAGGATTAAAGATTTCCCCACGTAGATTTCGAGTTGGTTATGGGATTCGCCACGTTGACCAACATAAACCTCACTGGTTTGAAAGTGATTTTTGTCAGAGCTGTGCTACGTACATACGTACTTCGATAAAAGTTTGTTAATGTGACCGCACTTTATGCAGCCTGCTGTGGCGTTTTGAGGGTCATCAATGATATCGACATTCATACTTGACTAGCATCGGAGCGTTAAACATTAGCGAGCGTGACTTTCAAGCTCGGAAGCAAACGTCCGTTGGGAAGCTACGCTGTCGTCGCAGCTGCCGTGTGGTAAAGATTTTATTCATTTGTTTGGATGTAACGTTGGCTTATACGTGACAGACCAGCGCATCAAGTGCTCCTTTGCACCTTTTAGGCGTCAGAAAAGGTCAGCCTTTGTGGAAGATGTTGATTTGGATAAGGGGATTGATTGTCAACGAGTCAGACACCATTTTAAGCTTTTAGCGATTCTGAGCTAGACATGTTTTATTTAGCATTGCGCCGTGAGACCTGCTCAGATTCCCGAACCGTGATTGAGCCGTCATTTGTATGTTGTGTGAATGGCTTTACATTTTGAGCAAAGACTTGATTGTTCTTACTTGTAGTTGTTTTATTTGTAAATCAAGTAACCAGATTAGATGAGGCCTACTTGCTAAAGTTACAGTAGGTATTCTATTTGTGTGTGTGTGTGTGTGTGTGTGTGTGTGTGTTAAAGACGCACTGTTTTAGGTAGGTAGAGGCGACTGATCATCTCGTTCATTCGGGAGATCTGCTTATCTTAAGTATTTTTGATCCATTTCACTGGGCAATTGTCAAATGGTGCTTTCTAAAAAAATATACGACTATTTAATGATCTAAATATTGTGTTCCTTTTTTTATTTAAAGCCTTCATACAAGAGAATAATATCGAAATGAATATCCAAAATGCTAGGAATGTACTGTAATATGTCAAAAAAAAAAAAACTGTATATAATATAATAGCATATATTGCACAATGTATTATAAAATTTTAGTAATTTTGAATAAATTGGCCAATATATGCACGCAACAGAATATATTGATATAAAACATATTGTCATATTTTGGATTCAGTTTCTAATGTTACTTTTTCATGAGGGTTGGAATGCATGAGAGCATTTTTGAGCCAAAAGAGCTATTTATGTGTTGTAAATGATTCAGTCCACTTGCATTCACTCTCACGTTGGATTTGCAGCCTGTTTATTTTGTCGGTGAATGTTTTTTACGTCGAAACCCGAAAGGATACCAGTCTAGCTCACGTTCTGCTTTGCAGGGGACTTCTGCTACTGTAGCATCAATCGTTGAACAGATTGGCTAACTCTAGAGCGGCCGGATAAATGAGCTGTTTGGGGATTTTGAGAGGTAATTAATGCTAACTTGATTCGACTCATGGGCGGTGTAAGATGAGATTCTTGAGCTTGACGAAATGAACCTTTATCTTTTTAGTAGCATTATAGACGTGGTAGAGATTCTTTCAAGCATTAGTCGATTTATTTATTATTATACTGTACTGATTTTATATGCCATTTATATCTATATGATGGTTAAAACATCTCAAGATTAGCATTTTTTCCATTCCAGATCATTCTGAGGTGCATAATTTTTAATAAAAACATCTTCATAAATCTCTGTTCCTTTGTTTTGTTTTGTTCTCATCATGTCATATGCTAGCAGCATGTTTCGCTTTGCATCTTCTAGTTTTTCTTTCCTATGTTTACATCACATTCACATTTATGTTCTGAACGGACACTTGCTTACCAAAGCAACTTACGAGACGCAAATTTTGCAGAACTGGCAAATGCCTGAATATTACTTTATCTTGGAATGAAAGATGCTTTACTCATAAGCAAACCGGTTTTAGCTGGTCTGTTGATTGTTTAGTCACAGAAGATGTTTGGATGCTGATTTATGCCTCTGTTGGTACTTTAGCTGCTTGCTTCCAGTCACAGAAAAAAGAGCTAAAATGTTTGAAATGGAAAGTCTAGACTAGAGAAGTTTTTGAGAGTCTAACCCTGTTTTATTATATACATGTTTACATAATAAAGAATAGATTTGTATTTGTTACCTTTTTAGCATGGTTTTGGGATTTTGCTGAATGTTACTGAACTAATCAATCATGATATGGGTGCAACAAGATATGATATTATTTATTTACTTATCATATAATATTTGATTATAGTTGTTTATTATATTTCTTTCATTTAAACAGAAAAACATTGCACAAAAAACTGCCACTAGATACACAATTCTGTCATTTACACGCCTTCATGTTGTTCCAGAGTTATATTCTTTTGTGTAACAAAAAAGGTGTTTTGAAGAGAGTCTTTTGCTTTCACAGAAGAAAGTGAAAAACATGAGGGAGGTAAATGACTTTGTGAGTTTTTATTTTTAAAATCGCAATGACACCACTTTATGGATGCCCATTTCCGCCACTGAATAAAAAATGTTAAAAAAGGAAATTGCAACAGTTTATCTCACAGTTCTTACGTTTTTTTTTTTTTCCTCACGTTTTTGTCAGAATTGTGAGATATAAACTTACAGTTGTTGTGAGTTATAATATAAACTCGAGATATAAACTCAAAATTCTGACTTTTTTTTCCACAGAATTGCGTGATATAAACTTGCAATTGCGAGGTATAAAGTCAGAATTGTGAGACAACTTTTTTCAGAAGTGCATGTTTATATATCGCAATTCTGACTTTCTAACATTTTTTGACTTTGTAAACGCTAATAGCAAATGCGAGTTATTAAATCAGAATTGTGAGATATAAACTCGCAATTCTGCAGTCTTTTTTCTCTCAAAAATGGACTTTATATATGGACTTTATAGTTTGTCACAATTCTAAGAAAAAATTGAGATATAAACTCACATTTGCAAGAAAAAAGTCAGAATTGAGTTTATATTACGCAATTCTGACTTTAGAACTCGTAACTGCGAGTTTATATCACAATTCTGAGAAAAAAAGTCAGAATTGTGATTTTATATCATGCAATTCTGAGAAAAAAAAAGTCAGAATTGTGAGTTTATATCACATTTCTTAGAAAAAAATCTGAATAGTGAGTTTATATTATGCAATTCTGACTTTAAAACTCGCAATTGTGAGTTTGTATCACACAGTTATGAGAAAAAATTCAGAATTGAGTTTATATCATGTAATTCTGAGAAAAAAGTCAGAATTGTGATTTTACATCAAGCAATTCAGAAAAAGTCAGAATTGTGAGTTTGTCACATTTCTTAGGAAAAAATCTGAATTGAGTTTATATTATGCAATTCTGACTTTAAAACTTGCAAGTGTGAGTTTGTTTCACACAATTCTGAGACAAAAATCAGAATTGTGAGTTTATATCATGCAATTCTGAGAAAAAAGTCAGAAATGCAAGTTTATAGCACAATTCTGAGTAAAAAAAAATCTGAATTGTGAGTTTATATCATGCAGTTCTGACCTTATTTCTCACAATTGTGAGTTTATATCACGCAATTCTGCGAAATAGTCAGAATTGCAAGATATAAACTCACAATTCTGACTTTATTTCTCACAATTGTGAGAAAAAGTCAAACTTGTGAGTTAATATATTGCAATTCTGACTTTATAACCTGCAATTGTGAGTTTGTATCTTGCATTTCTGACTTTATAACTCGCAAATGTGAGTTTATATCTCCCAGTTCTGAGAAAAAAGTCAGAATTGTGAGATAAAAAGTTGCAATAACCTTTTTTATTTTTATTCAGTGGTGGAAATGGGCTTCCACCAGAGGTAAAAAAAGAAAAAGAAAAAAGAAATAGTAACATATGTATGATAGTTTGATGAATAGAGCAATGATTTCATGTGCACTTTTAAAAATAATTGTAAAAAAAAAAAAAAAAGAAATGTGACAAACACAATGCATTGCACATCCAACAGCCTTTAATACAGTTTTAAGTCTGAGCAGATGAAATTCAGAGCGCTTTAACCCTTAAAATGACCCTTACTGTGTGTTCATTCATTTCCTTTTGTGTTCATTCATTACAGTTGCATATATATTATCCACCTCTTTTCCAATTATTGATGCCACTAATGAGTTAACAAGCTAACCTATAAGTTAACCTCTCAAAAAATGACCTCTTATAGTACATCAGGGATACAAAAAGCATACGAATAATCATGCTGCTCATCGTTTTGGTACGCAGTCTCAGATCGAGAGGGAAAATGCATGGAATCAGCACAATGTAGAGGACGAGATAGAGAGAGAGTCGTGTCCTCACATGGCACTTAGTGCAGGAAACACATAGGGATTTTCAGGACACCAGCTCCACAGCAGACACACATACCAGAACTACCACAAGGTGTAAATAAAAAAATGCAAATCATGCAATATATATATTTTTTTGTAAATGAGAATATGTGGTACACTGTGGCTGTTGATGGATGAGTGGAGTCACTTTATGGTCTGTCTCAGTGGTTTATGAAAACATGTAGCAGACCTTTAGATGTATATTCAAACTTAAACACGCTATTAGAATCGCAAACCAAAGTGGAAGGTGTTACCGAATTTTTTTTTTTTTTTTTTTTTTTTTCCCATTACAATACAGCTCTGGTTCAAGCAATACAAAAAGACAAACGTGACAACACAATGAGAGATAAAACTGATATTAGACATTTCTGCTTATGTTTTCATGATCAAATCTCATTTTCAAAGTTATTTCATAAACAATTCATGCTCATCTTCAGAGAACCTAATGAACTATAGCATAGATTTTGAAGAAATGCTTCACAAATGACCGAGTTGAATCGTGCAGTTCGATACACCTGCAGAGATGGATTTTCTTTCGTTATTTTTGTTACTTAGTCCAGTTCCAGTGCTGTTTGAATAGTCAGCAGCAGATCTTATGTCTGCTGACTAAAACGGCGTTTGACGGTCTGTTGTGGGGGTAGATTGTGTGGCACCTGCAATATGTATAGCAGCACAGTCCAAGATATATGTATTCTGTATTCTTATAGTCAACAGACTGTACCAGTAGAAATATTTTGACAGTGTACTGTATGTATAAATAACAGATATTTATAGTTACGTAATAAAGGCGAATTGGGGAATCTTTAATTTTGTACTGCGAGAAAAAGCGAGAGGATTTGTTCCAATTTAGCTGTCTTGTTTATGGAGAAATACAGTATATGTTCTTTCTGCTGTTAGATGCTCATGGTAGCAAGGTGTGGTCATTAGCGAATAGCAGAAGATGCGAACTGCTTTTGTAGTAGGTATGTATTCTAAACAATCACCGTAATCTTTTCTAGAGACCTCAGTGTGGTGTGTAAGCAGCCATACCATTGAACATATCATGACTTGGTGCTATTGCTGATCTATTTTGTGGTCCAGACCAGAGACAACTCACACTTCGCACCATCTTTCCTCTAGATTTACAAAGTAAAAGAGAGAAAACCACACATGAATACTTAAAAAATGTACTTTGCGCTACCAAAAACTAGAGGCGATCGTCGACATTTAGAAAATATCGGAACAAGACACTTGGCAGTTAGGAAAACAAACTATAGGGCCATGTTCACACTGTCAGCTTTTGGGATTGACAACCGCATTTACTTACAGGTGTGAGTCTCGAAATGTCCCGTTCACACAGCAGCTTACCGTGTCTACACCGGACGCGACAAAATACAGTAGAACCCATTGTAATCAATGATGCTGTCTACACTGGATGCGGCGCGGCGCGACGCGACACGACAAATTCCCGACAGTAAACTGCTGCCGCGTTCTATTTATGACGTGCTCACACAAAGTTCAAGTGATTTGCAAGTTGCAACGGTCGCTTTGTCGCGTCCAGTGTAGACAGACTTTAGCTGTTGCGTCGCGGCCAGTGTAGACACCGTGTTACAGTTGCTTTACGAATAGTAGGGACTTTAAGCAACAGCTTCCAATGGAACGGCTACGATGACCGGAAGTAGGCTGTAACCCCGCCGTAGCCGAGAACTTAAAAATCATTAAGCAACTAGGTGCTGATGTCAACAGCAGACATATCTTTGTACCAAAAAAAAAAAAAACGTTAAAATTGGCTTAGGTTTAAAACATATCAACACATATTAAATGAAAGACTAATGGTAGAATCGTATACTGATGGAATTACAGTGGTATATACTATAAAATGTAACATTTATCTATCTAATCTGTCACGTTGTAAAGACTACGGCAAACCAGCTGTTCTCCCGTAGTAGACGGCTTCAGCAGAACGTCAAGAAGTGGCAGTTAAAGTCGTGAACGCGCAATATGACGTCGGAATGCCGTTGCCGTTCCATCCGTGGCTGCTGCTTAAAGTCCCTAGTGTCTGTATGAACGTGCAACGGGAGTCAAACCTGTATTCCTTATGAGTAACCATAGCAACAGAGACCAAAGCAATATCTAACATGGCGTCGTCCGTAAAACTGAAAGTATCTGTTTCTGACAGGACAATAGTCGCACTGAATGACATGACAGACAACTAGTTGTCCGGTCCTGTTCCGCTCACACAGCGCGTGTGTTCCAAGAATGCGGTCCTGAAAATTACGGGTGTGAGTATGGTTATAGAACACGGTTGTCACAACCGTAAATAACCACACTGTGTGTGAACGTAACCGTATTAAGGATTCAATTACGGTATTGACAACCTTATTTTGCTGCTGTGTGAACGTGGTCTATGAGGTTATAATTGCGGTGCAAAATAGCTTATTTTGGATAGATTAACAATGTTAACCCTTTTGGTAGCTTCATCATAGATCGTACTGATATAATACGTTTGCACCATCACAGTCTTTTTATTTCATTTGTAGGATCGTTTGCAGATTTGCACATCACAATACGACCTCATTCAGAGTCAATCAAATGGCATTAAAATGCCATTACTTTTCATTGATGTGGGTTTCAATCCATATGCTGTACACTCTACATTTGCCTACACAGAAAATAAAATGAATTAAACAATAAATTGCAATCTGAGATCATAAACAAGACCAGGATTTCCTTTTAAGATGGTTTGATTTATATATATATATACAATTTCCATTTTTTGGTGAACTACTTTTTTCAAAAGTGTCATTTCTTATTCTATATTACAGGATGAATGTTATTTTCTGGCATGTTGAACAATACTGGAATGTGAGAATCGGCTTTGTATCATTTAATCTCATTTGTGTTGTTCTCACTGCTGTTCAATAGCTTCGCTGTATTGTTTTGATGTGCTTTCATGTTTCAGATACAGTAAATGACATTTGAAGCGACACCCATAGGGTTAACTCTGTTTACCTCTCTTGTACAGTGCTCTTATTAATTGCACCGTTCTGTAATGGTTGCCCTTACGTTATGAGTTTCAGTCAGTACTTTGAGTGCTATGGTTTTTCATTCTCCACTAGCTATAAATTGACTAACAGCTAGTCTACACAACCTCAGACACAGTGGAGGAAGGGAATGATGCTGTTTGTTTAAAAAAAAAAAAAAGAGAATCAGAGTTGCTTTATTCATCAAGACTAAGGTTATAGATTTTACATATATAGAACAGATAGAATAGATTCACGTGGAGCTGCCAAGTATATAAATAAATGAACAATTATAACTATTTAAAGAAAAAAAAGACTACAGTAGTAGATACTGACCTCACCCTGAACACTTAAAGGTTCACATCACTCAGTACTGGTACAGCTCATTGACATTTCAGATGCTAGACCCATGTAATTTTTTCCCTGCTTCAAAAATGTTTTGTATTTTGATATAATAAAAGAGACAAGAAAATGACAGCATGCTTGTGTGAGCTTGTTTATATATGTAAATGACCTGTTATATTTTGATGTTTACATACACCTTGTACAATCTGCAAAATGTTAGTTATTTTACCAAAATAAGAGGGGTCATACAAAATGCATGTTTTTTTTTTATTTACTACTGACTGGAATAAGATATTTCACATAAAAGACATTTACATATAGTCCATCAGAGAAAATAATAGTTAAATTTATAAAAATGACCCAATTCAAAAGTTTACATACACTTGATTCTTAATACTGTGTTGTTACCTAAATACTCCACAGCTGTTTTTTTGTTGTTGTTGTTGTTGTTGTTTGTTTAGTGATAGTTGTTCATGAGTTCCTTGTTTGTCCTGAACAGTTAAACTGCCTGCTGTTCTTCAGAAAAAATTCTTCAGGATTTCCCACATATTCTTTGGTTTTTAAGCATTTTTGTGTATTTGAACCTTTTCCAACAATGACTGTATGATTTTGAGATCCGTCTTCACACTGAGGAAAACTGAAGGACTCATATGCAACTATTACAGAAGGATCAAACGCTCAGTGATGACTCAGAGGGTAAAACATTGCATTAAGAGCTGGGGGTAAAAACTTTTGAACTCAATGAAGATGTGCACATTTTTCTTATTTTGCCTGGATATCATATATTTTTTTTATTTAGTACTGCCCTTCTGAAGCTACAGAAGATGCTTGCTTGTTTCCCAGAAGATAAATAAGTAAAATTTACCCTGACGTTCATATTCAAAAAGTTTTCACCCCCTGGCTCTTAATGCATCATGTTTCCTTCTGAGGCATCACTGAGCGTTTGAACCTTCTGTAATAGTTGCATATGAGTCCCTTAGTTGTCCTCAGTTTGAAAAGATGGATCTCAAAATCATACAGTCATTGTTAGAAAGGGTTCAAATACACAAAAATGCTGAAAAACCAAATCGGGCAGTTTAACTAAGTATTGTATTTTAAATGGATTGATTCACTCCCAAGTTTTTCCAAACCTTGTATGAGTTTATTTTGTCTGTTGAAACCAAAAAAAGTATTTGCCTTTTTTAATACTATAGAAGTCAATGGCTACCATCAATTGTTTGGTTAGCAACATTCTTTAAAATATCTTCTTTTGTGCTCAACAAATGGAAGAAGCTCATACAGGTTTGGAACAACTTGAGTGTGAGTAAATGACAACAGAATTTTAATTCTATGTGAAGTGTCCTTTTCGAAAAGGCAGTTGTGAAAGATTAATAACTGAAATGAATGAGGTGATCGCAAAAAAATCTCAGATCATAACCTAATACTTCAGATACATTAAATTATATTAAACTTAATCAAAACAGTAATAACAGTATGCATCTTTTGTCAGATATATATGAGTTTATTTGCAAAAATCATGTTTTTTTAATGTTGTCATGTTTTAATTGTATTTTATTGTGTTAGTTGTATTTTTAGTTATTTTTAGTTTAATCAAAATAACCCAACTGCAGTTGGATTGAGATTAACTGGAATGCATAATGAAAAATACATGATTTTTGAAAATTGTTAAAAACAGAGCTATCTGTTTTTGCAAATGAACTCTTCATATAAATATAATTTTTCCCATATAATGAGTATATAGTAGTATTCATAATATATAAAAACAAGACAAAGTATGTAAGTATAACATAGTATACAGATGATTAGTCAGAGTGTAAACAGCTTGGGATTTTAAAATAATTTTGCTTATTTTAAAATGGTTATATTAACCACAACAATTAAACATTTAATGTATGCCTGATGTGCAAATATGATTATTTCATAGGATTTTATGTCTGACTGTGCTGACAGTTCAATAGATGGAGCTGAAGATCAGCTCTAAAGCATTTGTGCACCCAATTCATTCATTCATTCATTAAAGTGAATTCTAGATTTATAATTATTAATAATAAATATTTAACAAATTATTTATGTATCTGATATTTATTTCAGGTCTGTTGGCCGTTTGGTCCCAGCAGACTCAGGAATCAGTGATCTGTGTGTTAATTTGCTCCTTGTTACAGCTGGATTTAACAGTGCTGTAAGTGTAATTTATTTTTTCTGTTACAATCATGATTTACACTTACTGCATAAATTGTAATATATGACCAATGTAGGCTATATAAAGTCTTGCATAATTAATATGTAGCCTACTGTAACAGTCAGAGCCTGAATATTTAAATAAAATGAGCACTGTACGACAGTTTCATGATCTGAAAAAGGCGTACATCGAGATCTAACAAGCAATACTCATAAAACGGAAAATATTTAATGGTGCCTCAGCCCTGATAATATCATCTGGACTTTTGCGCCAATCGCACTTATGTGCTCACGGTGACGCGCATAGAACACCACTGCGCGGTCACGCTTTTGAATGTTGAACCGAAGTCTCCCGTGGCAAGTGGCGGTACGCGTGGCTCAGCCGACAAGACAGCACACCTCTCTTCATATATCCGCAAACATTAACATGGACGGCAGATTCGTGCCAGATGTAGTCTCATATTCAGTCATATTTGTGTAAAGTTCAGTCAGGAGCGCCGCGCGAACAGCTGGTTGGTTGTAGCTAGCTGCAAAGCTAGCTCGACAAACCCCTTCCCCACTAGGAGATTTTTAATGAACCTTTATGATTTCATCTCTCTGAAGTGCAATTCTCTCCAGCACAATCCAGTTTCGCCTGGACTTTTTGGTCTTTTCCGTTTAAATCTCTTCATTTCACGATGCGACTCTCTGGCACCGGGTTTCTCAGCTGGCTCGCTGCGGTCTTCGTGGAGGATCACTGGAGAGAGCGGTGCTGAGCTACACTGACACCCCAATATTCATTTTCTCGATTATTTACAGTATTCTACCACCGGTAAGTACCTAAACATAACGGGTTACCGTGATATTTATTCATAACTTGATAGTGAAACGCTTGCACGAATGGGGAAAGTGAAGCGGTTAGAATATACGTGCGCGCGTGTGCGCTCGCGTGTCCTCCTATAATAAACTCTGCTAAATAGCTATACATTATGCTCGATGATATTCTCTGCAGTTTGCATATTACATGTCGATATACTGGTGTGCATTGGATGTAGGAATCGATTAGCGTGTAATATTCATTTAACGTTACATACTGTATAGTCTCTGCGAGCTGGATTGTTTATTCTGTAGCCTACTTTTACGGGTGCATAAACTTAGTACACTGTCGCTCGATGTTATCGTTAAGTCACCCTTTAAGATGAGATATACAAATAGAAACAGTCAAAAAAAGAAGTGCTTTTCAAGACAGTACGTTTCGTGTTTCGTAATTAGTTATGGCAATGAGGTTGTTATATATAACGTTTTATATAACATTTTTTTTGTGTGTGTGCTTATTTACCCTATCCTGTACTTAATACAATATATTGTGACCCTGGACCACAAAACCATTTGTAAGTGTCAATTTTTCTAAATGTATACTCTGATAGCTTAATAAATAAGATTTCCATTGAAGTATTGGTTTGTTAGGATAGGACAATAATTTTGCCGAGATGCAGCTATTTGAAAATCTGGAATCTGAGTGTGCAAAATAATTGAAATATTGAGAAAATCGCCTTTAAAGTTGTCCAGATGAAGTTCTTAGCAATGCATATTACTGTTGTGATATATTTATGGTTGGAAATGTACAAAATGTCTTTACTTAATATCCTAATGATTTTTGGCATAAAAGAAAAAAAACGATAATTTTGACCCATACAATGTGTATTTTGGCTATTGCTGCAAATATCCCCGTGCTACTTAAGACTGGTTTTGTGGTCCAGGGTCACATATATGCATCTTTATCTAACCATTAGTCTTTACAGATGAGAGTTTGTGTACGCTTTCAGTACATTCAGGTCTGGCTTTCGTTTTTTGGTCTGGGGGGTTTTGCATTCACGAATCAATATTTTAAACCGAACTCTGATTGGTATACATGCACTAGACAGTGAAAAACGCTCTCCTCTCAGCCACTTTGCTTTTGAAAAATAATGATGTGAATCCGAAATTGTATTACAGTCTCTGAAAGATTCCCAGACTTGACATTAAGCCTGTAGAGTCAGCTGGAGGCATCTGTGTGCATATTAAAGCAGCTCTGTGCTCTTGGTGCTGAGCTCAAAATATTGATTTTGGTGATAGAATTACAGCAATATGTATATGTATAGCTTGGGCTCTAGCCTGTGTTGTGATACAGCTTTCATTAATTTTATTTCTCTCCAGTCTTACTAAGACCAACCTCATCTAATCTAGCCTGATTCCTTTTAAAGAGATAGTCCACCCAAAAATAAAAATTCTTTTATCAGTTACTCACCCTCATCTTGTTCCAAACTTCTATGACTTTTATTCTTCTGCCAAAAACACACACAAAAAAAAGAGTTTTCGAACAGAACAGTTCAAATTCCTATTGACTATTATATTTTTCATCCCATGAGTTGTCATTAAGATTTGAATAGCTGCTGAAGCAATGAGCTGTTATTGATTGGCACAGTGGTCGTATGTCGCTCATATTTCCTCTCATCTTTCTTCTCATCTTTCCAATTTCTTGCATCAGTAGCATGCAAATTCCATACTACCTCAACAGCAATTATTTGCAGAACAATGATGCGTAACTCTTTGAAATGGTCATATACTACAACTCTGATAACAAGCAATAACACATTAACAGTTTAAATGACAATATAATTGAAGTTAAGGAGCAAGATAAGCAACCATACGTTGCACGGATGTGATTGGACTGAATTGTTATTGTGTAAACCCACCGCCGAAGCAACCACTTCATAGAAAAGCTCTCATATTGAATTCATTTTTTGTAACGCACTATTGAAGCTTTTCTTTTCCAAAAGGCATGAGATCAAAGTCTGATTTCATTAGTTCATCTATTCTCTAACTCAGACAGGCAGTGTGGGATAAGATATTGATATCTGACCTACATAACTAGTGAAGACACTCCCTGCACGAATACAAATTGAATGCACATTTGTAAGGTCATTACAAAATGTGTTACACGTATTACTCTTGATAGAAAGGTTTGGAACGTTTCCATCCATACATGTGATTCTTTCTATTAGATCTTGAAGTATTAGAAGCAATGCATCACTGTAGAAGATGGAAAGTGTGCTATCATAAGTTTATGTTGGCTTTCTAATGCCTGTGACTTCATGTTTCCTCCCTCTTTTTTAATATTTTCAGATGTCGTTTAGTCTTTTGATTGAAGAGCATGGCGTTTGATTAACATTCAGCCATACTTGCTTTCCAGCTATTTTAAATGCTGTAGGGCTTGTCATGAGATAAAAGCCAGCAAGTTTAGATTTTCTGTAATATCCTTAAATGGAAATGAATCTCTCTCGGTAGACTAAGCTTAATTTGTGTTGGTGAAAACAGCATATGTGATTCAAGATACAGTGTCAGCCACATCAGAATGATACGGGGTGTGTTGTAATATTAGCGTTCGATTCTCTCCAGCAGCCATCTGTTTTCCTTATGTGGAGAGGTTTGCATTTTTTCTTGTGTACTTGGTGAATGCCTTCAGGTCATCACACTGCTCTGCGAAATGAGGAAAGAATTTAAATCTTCGCATTGAAATAAGCATATTGCTGTCTGTGTTTCTTCATTTTTTTTTTTTTTTTTTCTTTCTCTCTCTTCACATATATTAGTGGCTGATAGTTTGAGTTTGAGTTAATGGCCTTGGAATCTCTGGATGTGAACAGCGTTTGCTTTGTAAGTCTATGCAAACACATGCAAAACAGAATGACATAAGGCTGTGCTCTTCAGACAGCCATTGTGGGGAGGTAGATATTATACAAACCTTTCTTTTTGATGGATTTACTAATGCGATTCACCTCTCTGGAGTAAACAGAAGTTTCTTTCTGATAGGAATTCATTGATATTTTCAGTTGAATGGGCATGTTGTTTCAAAGAGCAGCGCTAATGCAAAGTTAGCCCACTTCTGCAAGACTTAAATTCCATTTAGGGTATTCTGACATAGTTGGGATAAGAAATTTGGAGTGTTCCAGACAAAAACCTAATGGCTTTTTCCACTTTTTTTAGTACTTAAAAAAAAATATTGTTTGCTGTGTAACAACTAACTAATTAGTTCTGCTTGGATTGAAAAGGGCTGTATGCTCGCTCACGGTCAAATGTAAAATTTTCCGACAGGGACTTGCAAAAGCATAGTGTATCTGAAGATGGCAGGGAATATGAGTGCTGTAATTTGGCTGCTTATTTGAGAGGTTTTAGGAGAACCTCAGAGCTGAAGGATGTTTGAATTAGGCTGACGCATTGCAGCTTAACTAAACAGACAAATCAGTCTGGCTTTGAGAAAACATGAGGAAGAGACATCGAGCAAAGTGTTGTGCAAAGAACTAATTCACCTTTAACTATGGGGAAATGTGCGCTGTTCTCAACCATATCATTATCTCCTGCTGTCCTCCCTAAAGATACGTTGTGTCAGCGAATTAAACGTGTGTGTGTTGCTGTTTACCTGTTTGTGTTTAGCTTTTGAAACGCTTCGTCCATGTCATGCTGGTGGGAGCAGCTTTCTAAGCACTTTGCAGAGCAGTTTCATTAATAGTTGTGGATGCTCAGCTCAAAATGCTTGTGTAAGTGCAAGCCCTAGCTGACTGATGTGATGGCTATGTGCCATTCATCATGTTTTGCCTTTACAAACTAGCAAGAAGTGAATCTGGTTACTCAGGACTAAAAAATAGTCCTTAGTAGTGGTAATGCTAAATTTCACGGTTTCCACACACATGTTAAGCTGCACAACTGTTTTCAATGTTGATAATAAGAAATGTTCAAAATTGAATCAAATCACCATGTTGGAATAATTTCTGAAGGATCATGTGACACTGAAGTCTGGATGCTGAAAATTCAGCTTTGCCGTCACAGAAATACATTACATTTTAAAATATAATAACACAGAACATAGTTATTTTGAATTATAATATTTCACAATATTACAGTTTTAAAGGAGTTTTTACTGTGTTTTTGATCAAATGCAGCCTTGGTGACATTTTTGCAGAACATTTAAAAAATTCAACCTCAAACTTGTGAGCAGTAGTTTATAGTACAATTAGGGCTGTCCTCGATTCAATTTGTGTACTTGATTTAAAAAAATTCTTGACATATCAAGTAACCAACAGAATACCGGAAGTGGCGCATTCCACAAATGAGAATCCATCAAACGCATTATTAAAATGTTTTCCAAGGCTGCATGATATAATATAAAAAACTGGTTTATTTTAACGTTCATCTGGGAATGCCGTTTTATCAGACTTGTAAGGTAAATCATTTATAAACCTACACAAACACAGGAAAATACACCAGTATCTTTCTCAATATGTTTACTGTTCATTAGAATTTTAAAATAAAAGCTCAAATCCTCACTCTTGAGTTTGAACATTTTGATATTCAAAAAATTATAGTGTCTGCAGCATTTCTGCTGTAAAGAATGACAAATATTACAGATTAAGTTGACATTTGAATGAAATGTTGTCTGTTCAATATTAAACTAATATCAAATTAAAGGATTTGATTGCGCTGTAAAGTGTAAAAACAATTGTCAGGCCTGTGGCACCCGCAGGCATTTGTTATAATGTGTAATGCACATTTGCTCAATTGTTTGTAATACATTATGTATTTTAACAGTTCGTTCAGTAAAACCATATGATTACTTGCTTTTATTTCAACTAGTTATTATTGACTCATTGCTATTTTTACTAACAGAAAAAAATTAATTATAATAATCCAAGTACTCGATTAATTATCAGAATAATCAATTACTCGATTACTTGATTACCAAAATAATTGTTAGTGACAACTCCAAGTACAATAGTCTCATCATTATTCTGCAATAAACTAGCAAAGCCAAACAAAGTTCTCTATTTTCCTGTAAAGTTCCGAAATGTTCCTACTGCTTACATAACCTCGCACATTTGGCAAACGAAACCATACTTCAACTCATCCTCTCAGCGACTGAAAAGTTTGCAGTTCAATCAAAGGATTCATTGTCTGTGGACAATCAGTGCTGCCACACACAAAGCCTTGGCTGAACTCTAACCCCCAGCTCCGAGGGCTAAGGACGCATTGTGCGGGAATGAGGGCTTTGTCATTCCAGGCTGCATGTCCATTAATTGCTGGAATCTCATACATCGGTTCGTCCCCTGACCTCCACACTCTAGCTGAGCGAGCAAGTGTGCGCCGAGCATGAAAAGCATCTCCATTGGTCTTTACTATGTAGAGATACTTTGGAATTCCTTATGGATTCTTTGCGTATAAACAATTCCCACATTGAGAGAGCTTGTTGGAGAATAGCCAGGGAATTCCTACAATGGGGGATAATGAGGAAGCTTTGACAAAAGAAGTTCTCATTCGGTATTCAATTGGCAACATGGTGTGCCGAGGAGCTCCCCTGCACAAAACTCTGATACCTTGGGAACGTTCGCACTGTTTATTACAGTTTTCTGTAATAAAAACCAATACAGAGTGTATCTACATGCTGAGAAATCTTCTCAGATCTAGTTCACCCAAAAATGAAAATTCTGTCATTAATAACTCATCCTCATGTTCTTCCAAACTCGTAAGACTTCGGAACACAAATTAAGATATTCTTGATAAAATCCAAAAGCTTTTTGACTCCGCATAGACAGCAATGCAACTGACACGTTCAAGGCCCAGAAAGGTAGTAAGGACATTGTTAAAATAGTCCATATGACATAATTTAATTTTATGAAGCTACTAGAATAATTTTTTGTGCACAATAAAAATAAACTACATTTACTTACTACCTTTCTGGGCCTTGAACATGTTAGTTGCGTTGCTGTCTGTGTAGGGTCAGAAAGCTCTCAGATTTGTTTGGAATGACATGAGGGTAAATAATAGCAGAATTTTCTTATTTTGAGTGAACCTTCCATCAATTCAATGCATTTGATGGTACTCTGTTATCCTAAAAATTGTCTTAAATAACACTTCTTTTTATCAGTTTGAATTTGTTCATTCATTAAATGCCAAGTGCTTTATTCAGCCAGTAAATGAATCAATTACAGATTACAGATTTCTTTGTTCAACATATAGTAAACTGATTTACCATTTTGGTAAATCTACTGACGTCGGTACTTTTAACAAAACTACTAACAATATGACGACAAAACAACAAATGGCAAAACAGTCCAGTTGCAGTTACCTCATAATGTATTCATGTAGCAATGTTGGCTGGGAACTCACAGACCCTTAAAGGGTTACTCCACCCCAAAATGAAAATTGTGTCATTAATCACTTATCCCAATGTCGTTCCAAACCTGTAAAAGCTTTGTTCGTCTTCGGAACACAATTTAAGATATTTAGGATGAAAACCAGGAGGTTTTTGACTGTCCCATTGGTTGCCAAGGAAATAAAACTGTCAAGGCCCAGAAAAGTCAAAATATCTATCTGTCATCAGTGGTTGAACCATAATTTTACCATTATTTTGGAGAGTATCCGCTGAACGCAAACTGCGTATGCAGTTCTGTGCCAGCTGTGTCACGTGGATATGCTGTTTGATTCATTCAAATCAAAACGTAAATAAAAGTAGAAAACGTACAGAACAGTGTACGCTGTTTGCGTCCAGCCGATACTCTCCAAAATGATGCAACGGTGACACGGAGGAGATGAATTGTTGAATAAAGGCATTATTTTTGTTTTCTTTGCGTACAAAATTATTTTCGGAGCTTCGTAAAATTATGCTTGAACCACTGATGGCAGATGAACTATTTTGACGACATCTTTCATACTTTTCTGGTCCTTGACAGTGGTATTTACTTGCCAGTCAGTGGGACAGTCACAAACCTCCTGGTTTTCATCCAAAATATCTTAAATTGATCTCCGAAGACGAACAAAGCTTTTACGGGTTTGGAATGACACAGGGGGTAAGTGATTAATGACAAAATTTTCATTTTGGGTTTGAGTAACCCTTTAACATTTCAGCAATTTTTTTTTTTTTTTTAAAGTAAAATGATCTGTTCAGACAGCGATGTTTTATTAGTTGGGAAAGCTTCTGGGGGAATTCTGTTCAACATGGGATTTTTAGTTTTATCATTTCTCAGTATTTGTGACTCAAAACATCCAGGAAACTAGAAAATGTATAGCTGCTTGGGTTTTGGTATATATTTGATTTCATTGGTTCTTGTTGAATATAGATGTATCCTCCATTTTCTGTCACGTCAGTAGACCTGTTGCTATTGAAGGAACCTTCTTTAATTTATTCAAACAGTCTTGTGCCTTGATCAGCTCCTGAAATCACTCTTGATATAAATTGCTTCTGTGATTGTCGTATTCAGTGTAACCTTCTGAAGCACAGCAAGCATACGGGCTTGGTGCTCCAGCTGTGGGAAAGAGCAATTTGAAGGATGATTCATCTGTGGAGAATCTCCGCTCTGTCGGTCTCTGCTCTGACAGCTCATTCTTCCTGTTAACTCTAATTTGACTGAAATGCAAATGGATGCTGCATACATACTATACTACTATGTTTTTATTGTCTGTTCAGTATGTCCTTCCTCAATACTAATTTAAACATTAGTGTTGGTGGAATTAATAGCGTATAGCCTGATGGCATAGTTTCAGTACTTTCTTTAAGGATATTCTTTCTGACTATCCTATATGAACATCGCCAATTAACGTTACGACTAAAGGCATTGGAAATAAATGTAGAAATTTCGGTTCTCACTCTTTGGCAAATCATTGGTCACTTCTGAGGATTGCCGAGTAATTTGAACAGGGAGGCTTCAATTCAAACAGTATGTGCTGCTTTAGATAATCTCTTGCACCTTTAATTGGATTGGGATGTGAAGATTGGGTCAAACAAGGTCACGTTGTAAGTGTTAAGCTGTTTGACGAGTCATGAATGGGCTGATGACAGCCAACTTGTAGATTAGTTTAGAGCTGAAATGTATAAATGTTAACTGCAGTCTGTCTTTTCAGAGCATTCTAATTATCTTGGGCTTAAGTGATGTTTACACACAATGTTTAAACAGTTAAAATGTACTATTTTTTTTTTTTTTGAGCAGCGTTTGGTTAGTCTAGTAACCCATTAGACAACCTAGACGTTTGAGTAGACTTATTCAAAACAGTCAGAGGTGTAACTTCTGTGGTGTGCACGTGTATACATGTAAAGAATAGCCATTTTACTGTAACTTTTGTGTCAGTGTTCATCATATTCGACAGAGCTGTTATTTGAAATCTTTGTCGAATAGCATATCAAATGAAATGGCCAAATACTTTAATTTAAAATGTGATACTTTAAGTTGGAGTGATGTGGTAAAGAGCATTTGCTGTGATCTAGGATTTTCCAAAACCCATGTAAATCTTGAGTGAAACCACGCCTGACAGAATTGGGACACACGGAGCAGTTTGAGATCGGAAGACAACAGAGAACCTCCTAGACCGACACTGATGTTATCTGCTATCTCTATTAGGAGCTGCTTCATTAAAGGTGAAATGTCCTGGCTTGCTTTGCCGAATGGCCTTTTCCGCACTTTATTCCTAGTTTAGTATGAGTTTCAACTGCCAGAGGTGTTTATGTCATATGCAAGAGATTCTGGGTCACATCTGACTTGAGCCCTTTTAAAGCGGTGAGATCTATCAGTCTGACAGAGAAGATTGCTCTTGTATCTCTACTGTCTCTGAAATTTATCATAAAACCGTTTTTGTCCTTGATCCTTGACGCTGCATTTTAAAACCATCCTCATTCCTTATAAACATTGCTTGCTGCACTCTGAAAACATTGTTTAACAAAATTAGACTTGTAAGTTCTACGCTGGGTAAGTTATGCGGTTTCTTTCTAATCAAGCTGATTAGCCCTTGTAATTTTTTCCCAAGACTGTTGAATTGAATTTCAAAATAAATGTCATGGAAACAGAAACCATCGGCTTTCTGTTCAGCGCCAGTGGACTGCTTCCTGAGGGCACAGACCTGTGATACTATGGATTGAGACTCATAAATTAATCATTAAAGACTGAATGTATTAATTATTCATAGGCACATTCAGGCAATAACAGCCATCAGTTAAATCTCATTGGTCCAATCTGGGTTAAAGTGTCAGGTCTTTCATAGTAGAATTCTTTCTTTGGCATTTGTAAGCAACTTTATAAACTTGGCATTGACATATTGACACCAAATATAGTGTGTTTGGAATTATGAAATGAATGTTGTTCCAAGATAACTTGGAAGGGAGGGCCCTGTGAAATGTTTTATTTTTTTCCCAAATTCCGTTTTATTTTTATCCAAATTCCATTTTCTTTTTTTTTTTTCATTTTAAAGGGATAGTTCAACCAAAACTGAAAATTGTCATTAATTACTCATTACTCAAAATTACTCATGTTGTTCCAAACCAGCAAGACCTTTGTTCATCTTCTGAACACAAATTAAAATATTTTTGATGAAATCCGAGAGCTTTCTGATCCTGCATAGATGGCAAGGGTCCTACCACAGTCAAGGCACAGTTAAAGCGGTCCATGTGACATCAGAGTTTCAATCGTAATTTTAGGAAGTTACGAGAATACTTTTTGCGCACAAAGAAAACAAAAATAACGACTTTATTCAACAGTTTTTCTCCTATCGGATTTCATCTATAATATCTTAAATTGTTTTCCAAAGATGAGTGAAGGTCTGATGGGTTTGGAAAAACACAAGGGTGAGTAATTAATGACAGAATTTAGTTTTTTTTTTTGGGGGGGGTGAGATATGCCTTTAATTCTTCTGGATTCCTTTTTTCTGTTTTAAATTTTCTACACTCTGTTTTACTGGTTAAATTAAAAAACATTAATCAAAAAGCATGTCTAATTAACTGAAATCATGAAACTTGCGAAAATTTAACAGCACTACGTTTTATACGTTTTATTTTTTTCTCAAATTCAGTTTTATTTATTTATTTATTTATTTTACTAAATTCTCAGCTTTTTATTAACTTTTCCAATGATTTCATTTTAATAGTTTCATTATATTCTAATAATCAAAAGCAGCTCTAATTGATGAAATTAATAATAATGTATTATTTAAAATTAATTATTTATTTATTTATTTATTTTTTTTTTCAGAAATACTATGTTCTTTTTTCTGGTAAATAAATTCTGGTAAAAATTTTTTATTTTTTTTTTCTGGTAAATGTTCCTTAAAAAATAATGTTTTAATAATGTTTATTGTTCACACAGAGACGCACACAACATTCAGGATTCACACTTAAATAGTATTTTTGCGGCTTAATTTTTATTTTGATGTAAGTGTACAGACCTACTTTTGATTTATTCATCCAAAATACAGCTCATTCCGTGACATTTCGCGTTATACGGTAAATTCCATTTTTATGACTGGATTTTAGAGCTGCAAAACGATTAGTCACAATTAATCGATTTAAAATAAAAGTTTGTTTACATACTATAGGTGTGTACTGCCTATATTTATTATCTATAAATTAGGGCTGTCAAACGATTAATCGCAATTAATTGCATACAAAATAAAAGTGAGTTTGCCTTATATATACACACATACATACATACATACATACATATATATATATATATATATATATATATATATATATATGTATATGTATATGTGTATATATATATATATATATATATGTGTATGTGTGTGTGTGTATACTGGGTGTAATTATTTTGTATGTGTAAATACAAATGCATTCATGTGTATATTTAATAAATATTTACAAGTATATATTTATTACAATTTTTAGATAATTTATATTATAAATAAAAATATTTTGTAAATAACATATTTCTCTTAAATATATATATATATATATATAACAATTACACACAGTACACACACATATATTAGGCAAACTCAGACTTTTTTGTTTGACAGCCCTACTATAAATACACATATGTATGTTTTTTTTTGTTTTTTTTTGATTGTATGTATTTGCATGTAAACACTTGTATATAATTTATATGATATAGAAATGTAAATATATTTTACATACAAATCTAACACATTTTTCATACGTGTGTGTGTGTGTGTGTGTGTGTGTGTGTGTACTTGTTTTTGCTACATTGTGGGGACCAAATGTCCCCACAAGGATAGTAAAACCTGAAATTTTTGACATTGTGGGGACTGGGTTAGGGGATAGACAATATCGTTTGATCAGTATAAAAACTATAGAAGTCTATGGAAAGTCCCCACAATTCACAAAAACAAACCTGTGTGTGTGTGTATTTTTTACATCATAAATATACACAGTACACACACACATAATATGTAAACAAACTTTTATTTTGAACTGATTAATCGCAACTAATCTTTTTGCAGCTCTACTGGATTCCGTGATTCTGTCCACGTTTTCCGCATCATAGGGCCCTGTTGTTTTGGCCAAATTTGAAGGTATGCATTTAACGTATGCCAGAATACACTTAACTTAGTTTATAGACAATGCAAAAATGCAGTGTTTTTATGTATATAGAGTAATGTGTCTTTAGCTTAGCAACATGCTAACTTCTAACTCTGTTGCCTATGTAGAGAGTTCCAGTTTTGTTGCTAATGAGATTCCGTGCTAGTGTAGGCAGCAGACAGCAAGGGCGCTCACTAGGGTTTGGCTATACACAACACAGCCATACTCTGCTATTTTATGAAGGTAAGACCAAACTGCTGTCTTAAAACAGAATTTTCTTGCTGTTTGCAATCTCTTTTCTTTGCTCTTGAACTACACTCGAGTAAAGTTTACTTTCCTTCTGGAGTGCTTCCTAATGCCACAGGCTGGCCTATGTTCTTTGATCAGCTGCTGGCACTTGACACTGGCACTGAGTGATCGTGGCTGTTGCCAGCCAGCTGCCTGGGGTGAGTGAGGAGCATCAGACTGATTTCATTCTGTTCCTGATAGATGCAGGACCTCCGGACCTTTCTCAAGAGCTTTATTGATAGGGTTTGCAATGTCCTCTTTTTTTTTTCTTGTCCCACATCTTTCTCAAACCCCTCTTGAATGCTCACCCACGCCGAGATGTGTTTTTCTTTTGTGAGACTGCAAAGGCTGTGAAATGTGCTTCCTATATTTTGATGTACATTGGAGATAGAAAGCTGCTTGTTTGTTCAACAGTAGGCCTATCTGAAGGCCATCTCGTGGTGTTTTTCTTGCTCGCTGAGGAGGTCACAGAAAAGTCTCTTGTAGGCTAAGTGTTGTGAGATTTCTGCCGAGTGATACTCTGATCTCTATCGTGCAGCACGGTCAACCTGAAAACGCATTTTAAGTCTGCTTTACTGACTTTGTCTTCTTTTTAAATCACCAGATTTTTGTCTGTTGTGACAAACCATCTGCAAAGCAAAGTTATTTTTGGAGGTATAGATGCTGGGATTTGTCAGCTCTCAGATGCAGTGCTGAATTAATGAGCAATGACCTGTCCTTGGACATGACTCGCACCTGGACTCTGCGGGCATGTCAGTTTGATCTGCGTAGATCTGGATACAAATAATAACCCGGGTGATAAACTGACACTGTGAAGAGAAGACTTCCTGTTCATTTCTGTCAAGAACTGACTCATTTATAATCAACAGCTTTCATAGAGATACTGTCTGCTGTAAATGTAATGTCAAAGATTATTCCAGCTTTTTCTGTCACACATTTAAACCGTATCTCTAAGGCATTTTTTTAATTGATCACCTCCTTTTTCAAGAAATGTCTGCCAACTAAAGGTCAAGCGAAGACATAAAGACTCAAACAAGAGAAGAAATGTTACTGGTCAAAGGAGGAGAATGGAAAGCGCTGGTATTATGTCAGGAACATTGACTTTGTGACTCACAGAACAAGCCAGTGAAATAAGCCAGCTTGTTTACTCTCTCCGATGCTTTGGAACCTGCTATCTTTTCCAGCTTCTGGAGATAAATGTGTAGTATTTCAGAGTGATTACACAGGATCTGTAATGCTTGTTTCTGGATTCCGTGGAGCCTTTTCACAACAGTGATTTTGGCTTGTGGCTTTATTTATTGATGCTAGATGAGAATCTGCTTTTGGAAGTGTTTGCTTGTAACAGCAAACATAGCAGGGCCTATGTTAAATATGTAAATATAGAGATGGGATATGAATAACATAAATCTTAGTGCAACAAATGAAATTTTATTCAGGATTCAACATACTCAAATGTTGAGGGAAGAAAAGTCGTAAACAGCGAGTTGGAATTGTTCAGCTTTTTCATAAGCTTAATGACAGCACAGGCTGTTCGTTTCAGATGAAATTGTTTCTGTTTTCAAAGGCTGGCAGTACATACTGAGTCATAGTCATTACTTGGAAAAAAGCGAAGAAAAAAAAAAAAGTCTCATTCAATTACAACATCACTGTGTAAAACTGCAATATGATGTGCCAGTCTCACCCGATGTTTAATGTATGGTTATGTGGAGCTGGATTTTGCACCAGTGAGATTTGTTGTGGGCGGGGCTAACTGTGTTTGATAACATGCTTTGTTGCTTTTTATGGTTGGGACAAAAAAATCTGATTTTAATGGGCCGTTCACATGTTCAGAACTGTGCTAGCTAGCCATGTGCCGAATAGCATTTTTGAGCTAGGTTCAAAAGTATCTAAAATTGTCACTACCAAAACAGTCAAGAAACACCCCGATAAAGGCGATTTAGCCGCAATGCGTCGGTGCACAAATGTGTTTTTTTAAAACTTTAAAGCCATGTGAATAAAAGCTTTTTATTGCCTTATTGGACTTATGAGGTTTTTTTGATGTGTCAAAAGAATCCCCCACCCCAAGATCACCGATTTATTAATTTTTACACCCCAGCAGCAGTTTTTTGCTTGTTTGTATGTATGTACTAGCGAACCATTTGCTGATTAGCATCTTTGAGCTAGGTTCAAAAGTATCTAAAATTGTCACTACCAAAACAGTTACGACCACAACATTTGGTGAAGTTTCAGTAGTGACATAATAGTTTTTATGGGTGCTATTCCATAAAATGTAGTTTTTATATGTGTACAACAATTTAGAAATGCGCTAGCTAGTCATTTGCTGATTAGCATCTTTGAGCTAGGCCCAGAAGTATCTAAAACTCTCGCTACTAATATTACAGTCACAATCCAAAATATTTGAAGTTACAGTAGTGACGTCATTTTTTTTTTTTTTTTGATGTTATTCTGTAAAATGTAGTTTTTATATGTGTAAAACTGTTTAGAAATGTGCTAGCTAACCATTTGCTGATTAGCATCTTTAAACTGGGCCCAAAAGTATCTAAAATTGTCACGACCATAACAGTCATGACCGAAACATTTCGTAAAGTTTCGGTAGTGATGTCATTGTTTTTTGGGGGTGTTATTCCGTAAAATGTAGTTTTTATGCGTGTACAACTGTTCAGAACTGTACTAGCTAACCATTTACCAATTAGCATCTTTGAGCTAGGTTCAAAAGTATCTAAAATTGTCACTACCAAAACATTTGGTGAAGTTTCAGCAAATGTTTTTATGTTTTTATGGGTGTTATTCCATAAAATGTCCAGTTTTTATATGTACAACAATTTAGAAATGCGCTAGCTAGTCATTTGCTGATTAGCATCTTTGAGCTAGGCCCAGAAGTATCTAAAACTGTCTGAAAAATGTGTAAAATTGTCACTAATATAACAGTCACAATCTAAAATATTTGGTGAAGTTATGGTAGTGTCATTGTGTTTTTTTGGGTGTTAATCCATAAAATGTAGTTTTTATGTGTAGAACTGTTTAGAACTGTGCTAGTAACTATGTGCTGACTAGCATTTTTAAGCTGGGCCCAAAAGTATCTAAAATTGTCACTACCCTAACAGTCACGACCGAAACATGTCGTCATTGTTTCAGTAATGACAAAAGGAAATACACAATCCTTTATTTGGGGGAAATAAACAATTTTAGTACAGTTATGCAGATGTTTATTTTAGTACATTTTTGTAGTGTTTTAGTATGCAGGTTCAAAATCTGTAATGTGATG
Source organism: Labeo catla (assembly GCA_012976165.1). Classification (NCBI taxonomy): domain Eukaryota; kingdom Metazoa; phylum Chordata; class Actinopteri; order Cypriniformes; family Cyprinidae; genus Labeo; species Labeo catla. The sequence continues at coordinate 2,376,632 of VONZ01000022.1, read as the reverse complement.
TGGTCGCTACCAAAACGTTACTGTCACTACTTTCGGCACATGGAGTGTTTTGTCAAAAATAAAGTATACTGAATAATCAACCAACATGTTATGATAGTGTTTGGTTCAGTGCATATTCAAACTAATGAATCCTTAACTTTGAAATCAGTATGATCAACTTTTTGCCTTTTACAAAGAAAAATTGGATTCAAACTGCAATAAATCTCATAAATCACACTTGAAATATTGTTTAAATTGTAATTGCTATTAATTTACCTCTGGAAACTTTGTAATAAAATAACAAAAAAAATTACAAGGAAGGTACAAGCGAAATCTTAATAGTTCAGTGTAACCCTTCTTATTGAATTATATATTACAGTTTTTGGAGAGATTTGGATTTGGGGATTTGGGGAGAGGACAAATATTCCAAAACTTTCTGAAAATACAGTTACTAGAAATGTGTACCTTGGATATTATGCAATTTGCATACATACTAAATTTGAGGAAAAAGACATCTTTTCAAGATGTTTCCAACTCTGACTTTGCACCAGTTCTGCAGAATGGCCTATATAGAAGAGATTGTCACTCTTGGTTAGGACATTTTTTTTTTTTTATGTATGTTCTTTTATATATTTCACTCTTTCAATGTGACGAGCCCAGTGTGAGTTAGCGAATTTGCCTTTTCATAATGTTCAAACCACTATCAGTGGTTCAGACTTTCCCTCAGTAGGACGTCCTGCTGTCAGCTTTCATAACAGTGCTTTGAACAAGGAATGTGATGTTTGCAAGGTCTCCAGAGTCGACTGTGCTCAGGTTCTAGTGCGCATAATAGCCAGTTCTGTTGTAGGAAAACGCCCTGTGCTGTCACCAGCCCGCGTTCCCCTTTTATCTTAGATTTGTCCTCTGATATCAGTGCGATATCTTGTGCTGTCTTACTGAGGCGCAGACTTTTCTCAGCCTTGTGTCAAACAACCTGTCAATCAAACAGTCACACTGTGTTTTTGTTAAGCAGTGAATCTTCTTTTAGAAAAAGTTTTACTGGCTTGCTTGTATTGTAGAACTATCTATAAATGATAATCAATTCATAAGTATCAAATGCATACATTTACATGATTAAGCAGTTACGTTATCATTGCATGTTTGATGCAACGCTGAAACATTGATCTGTGAGAAGACTCCTTTTCATTTTCTGAAGATGTTTTAACTGCTCTTCATACTGACATGTAAAATATGCCTCCCTCATAACTACCAGCTTCTCTATAATCATACTTAATCATACTCATGCCAAGATGTTGCTGTAAGCTGCAAGTTCACTCTTTGACAGGTGTCAAGTTGAGTTCATGTTTGTTGTGTCTTCATCCGGGTTCTCTTTCCTGTTGGAACGGCTGAATGTTATTTACAAACTCGTGGCTGTGCTTCATGCCCATTGGCTGTTGCTAGAGGATGAATTTAGATATTATGGGCAGGTGTAATGTTCCTGCCCTCGAGACTCCAGAGGGAAAGATCAGATTTCTCCTTATGGGTGCAGGGGTATTGATTTAGTGTCAAATTGCGGAGCAGCTGGAATGGTTGGATGCAGGATCCTCAAGGTTCCTTTATCTAATGTGGGTTTAAGAGTCAGACAGAAGGACAGTGAGATCTTGCTTAAGGTTATGGATGAGCCGCATGAGTTACTGAACAGATTTTGTTTTGTCTGAGAGAACTTATCAAGGAGGTTTTATCATATTTGGTCATTCCTATAATGGTTTTGTCATTATATTTTATCTTACTGCTCAAGTCGAGTCATAACATTGGTCATGTTGATAAATTAATATCTGTTAATGCAACCAATGCATATTTATGAGTTTAAAAGATGTTTAAACATCTGTTTTATTCAACTGTGATTCTCTAAAACACCGTTTTCCCCTGCCTTGTGCTTTTTGTGTATTTGTAACGTTTTTGTTTGTGTTTGTACATGCTCCAGGCTCAGACATTCGGCCATTTGAAACCCAGACTGTCTCTCTGTGGATCCTCATTGAGATGTGCTGCAGTCCTCGGAGCGGTGGCCTATTTCCTCCACTGCTCCGTTATGAATTACTCTGTGAATGCATGCTACTTGCTGAATTAGGGTCAGGGCTTTTTAGAAAGAGAGATCAAACAGGTCTGTCTGATGAGAGAGATGGTGCAAACACTGAGAGAAAATTCTGTCATTGTGCAGCTGAAATCAGAATGTGGAAGCTTCTGGACAAGTGCAGGAACCCTGTAGCTCTCCAGTCCATTTACATTTTAGTAGTATTTTTTTTTTTTTTCATTGTATGCCATCCAGTGCTTTCTCTAGATTTTTTGTCTATGCAGGGTCATTGTTTTCCAGTAAAAATATCTTAATGGCTATAAAACAAGATACATTTATTTTGGGAGGCACAATATATTGGTACCATATCAGCACTAAAATGTGTCATATTTTTTATCATACTTTATGGTAATAGATGTTTATTAGTTGATACTGGATATTTAATTGTACATGCTCATTTCCATTATTTTTATATTTAGAATTTTTTGCTGTCATCTAAAGCACACTAAAAGCTAATCATTTGAAACAATTTAATAACCGTTAAATGTGATTTTTAACAAATCTTTATATAGATCAATTTGGAGTAGATGTCACAGTTAGGTCAATTGCAGCTGTGTGCGCATTGTGGTGGCAGAAAAACACTGGTAACAAGTGAAGGAAAATGGGTAAAAATCCATGGAATGAGAGAAAAAAATGTATTGTTATGCCTTATGTCAGGAATTATTTTTTTTTATTTTTTTTTATAGAATACTGTCATCAAAGACGACATTTAAAACTAAACGCACAAATTTAAACAGACAAACTATGGATGAAACCTGCTATGATTACTCTGCTTTTAAAGCATGAATTTGATTTAAACAATAGGTCTACATAATATTCGCATATACAGGTCATAGGGGACATATTGTATTATATTATTGTTACTGCATGAAATACTATTTAAACCTATAACATTTTACATAACAAATACCTATTTTATCTCACAATTTTTACTCTTTTTCTAACAAAAGCAAGTTATTTCTCCTTAACTTTTTAACAAAATTGTGAGTTTGACAGTTTTGAGGAAATTAAGCCAGAAGTGTGGGATATAAATGATTCTGAGCCAAAGGGCAAAAACAGAATGATTGATTTTTGTTAAAATTGTGAGAATAAAGTCAGAATTTTGAAATATAAACTCAAATTGACCTTTTTTTTTTTTTTACTCTTTTATCCCATGGCTTCCATAGACTGCTACCACCAGATAGGCTCCGCCCACAAAACAAGCCATCACTGTTCGCAAACACCGAATTGGTCTATTCATTTTTCATAGTGTACATTTCTTATGATGTGCTGACCACATAGCATTTAAGAAGATTGCATTTATTGTTACTTCAGATATTTTAAGTATATTTAAATAATTAATAGAATTTATTTATTTATAGTAATTTATAGAATTTTAATATTTGCAATTTATATAACGTACAACTCTTATTATAACTATTATATATACTACTAAAACATGATTTTCTAAAATTGTTGAAAACGGAGTTATGTTTTCGCAAATAAACTCTTCATTTTTTTTCCTAAATTCATTTTTTTCCATTTAAATTTTTGTAGACTCTATTTTCATGGTTACTTTAAAAAAAGCACGTCTAATTACCTGAAATCATGAAACCTAAACAACTTAACAGAAATTTAGTGAAAGTTGAACAAAAATGTAATTTTTAAGAAATACATTTGTTTTTTTCTCTCATACTGTTTTATTTTTTTACCAAATCTTGTTTTTCATTAACTTTTTGGATTCCATTTTAATGGTTTCATTAAAGTTTCTATTTGTATATAATATAACGATAGCTTTTCTCAAAAAAAAAAAAAAAAAAGGCATATATTGAAATGACAAAGGCTGAGAACATTGCATGACATGTGCTTCAGTATATGTGTACTAAACTAAACTGTGCATCTGTGCTATTCTTTTATTTAGGATTCATATTTAAATAGTATTTTTGAGGCTTAATGTTTACAGACACTAGTCCATATCGCGCAAGCGTACTGACCAAGTTTTGATTTATTCATCCAAAATTTGACAAATTCCATAACATTTCGCATTATACAGTGAATTCTGTTTTTTTGATTGGATTCCACGATTCTAACAGCGCTTTCCGCATCGCATCATAGGGCCCTGTCTTACTTAATTTTAAAGCATGATATTGCAATGGATTAGAGTCCTTTAGCAGGTAACCCACACTGCAAAAGCTGCTTCGTATTTGACATTCTGTTTCAGTAGCTTCATCCTGCTTATCACTGATTTAAGACAAGCCTGTGTCTCCATGCTATGAGCTGGTAAGTCAAGTGGTGCCATATTTCACTCCTCTGATGTCGGGCCACTAATTTTATCCCCTTTATACATGCAGCGTTCTTCAAAAGTCTGCTTTTCTATTTTTACTGGCTCCTAATTAGGCGATTCAAGTAGTCTGAAGAATCAGCTCCTACATGTGCACCCTGAGGTACTGACTGCTGTTGTTCTCAATTAAATCCAGAAACCAGATATGTGAGAGCTACATTTTATGAGCTGCTCGTATATCTGAAAAGAAGTTCTGTGCAGAGAAGATCATGTTAGGTGACTTTGTCACGCTTGTTAGTTGAGAAGACAATGTGTAGCAAATGAGAATTTGAGAATCAACTGCTGTTCAAAGCCATTAAACATTGTCATCCCTCGACGTCATTGCAAAAAGAGAAAGTGCTTTGGTTTTTGAGATCCTTAACAATGTTAAAGAATATGAGAATACTTTGCTTTAACATTTCAGTTCACTTTCTTTTAGCATGCAGATTTTTGTCAATTACAGCACCCGCTTGTGCTTTGCATAACCGAGCAGAAACAAACAAATGAGTTACCTACATTTCATGTAACAGTATATTGCTTTGCATTTTGTGAAATTTCATTTAAAGCCTTATTTGGAGGCAGCATGCATAAGAAAGGTCATTTGGGAAATTATTACTTCACATTTTTCCCTTCCTGGAAGAAAAAGTATGCATTTGCTTTCTCATTATTAGGTTTATTTTAAATATAGCCATAGCTTGAGATTCTGTCGAAGCGAAAACGAGGTTAGCCACAATTTGATGAAGCAATTAAGCATAATGATGCATCCATGCATGCAGACATAACCTATTCTTCCTGCACACTGAGGGATAATTAATGTCAGCGACACAGGGCATGGATCTGATTGTGCATTTGAAACTAACTAGTGCCTTCGATCCAGCACTGCATCTAAATGACAAAGAGATGATGGAGGTTTTCACTTCCCAAAATCAACCTCGCCGCAGATGACTCAGAGACCGAGCAGGATTTTGTGTTTTGGCCTTGCAAGGAGACATACTTTCAGCAACAGGCTTTTTCTTCACTTCTCCATGTAATGAGGCAGTGTATCATTCTGTCTTTCTGAGGAAAGATGCCGGTGAAATAAAAGTAAGGCCCTGATGAAACACACAGTCTCTGTTTCATGAATATTAATGTCGTATGCTGGTGGTTGACGGCCTAGATTTCTCTCTGTCTCTCTTTTTAGAGGCTGGGATGGAGAGGAGGAGAAAATTCTTTGCATTTAGTATGAGAGGGATGCTTATCAGGCCTGTGAATCTCTGCTGGAAGAGTGCTTTAGGTGAGGTGCTGTTCTTGTTTAGTGCCGGGATGGCACTGACAGGATTATCATGCCGTGTTATTTCTGCCTCATTAATCAAAGTAAGAGGCATGACGATGAAATCCAGGCAGTTCACAAAGAATTTAATCTATGCGGGGACCTCACGCAGTTTGCGTTCGCCGTCAACCTGCTGGCTTTTGATTGACCACTTTGTTCACACCAAATGTAATATTGCTGACAATCACAGCCAGTCAAAAGAAGGAGTCTGCTTCCAAAACAAAGATTCACATAAAAGTACTCTTCTTCAGTCGTAAAAGAAATTGTTTTTTGAGGAAAACGTTTCTGCATTTTTCTCCATATAATGGACTGATATGGTGTCCCGATTTTGAACTTCCAAAATGCAGTTTTAATGTGGCTTCAAACAATCCCAAATGCGGCTGTAAACGATCCCAGCCAAGGAAGAAGGGTCTTATCTAGCGAAACGATCGGTTATTTTCATTTTTTAAAAAATACAATTTAAATACTTTTTAATCTCAAACACTTGTCTTGCCTTTCTCTCCCTGAACTCTGTGTATTCTGACTCAAGGCAGTTAGGGTATGTCAAAAAACTCCAATCGTATTTTCTCCCTTCACTTCAAAAATCATTTTAAAATCATCCTACATCACTGCTAGGGTGACCACCTGTCCCACTTTGCGTTGTACCGCACAGCATTTTCACTTCTTGTCCCGCACGTCGCATATTAAGAAAATGTCCCAGATTTTCATCAGTCAGTTTTTGTTGGTTTTTAATGATCATATTAAACGTCCATGTGTTCTTTTGCCTTTTCAAGAAAGCTTTTTATTTATTTATTTTTATTTATTTATTTTCCGTGCAAAGGATTTACGGACTTCATTTAAGTGATGTAGCATCACCGACAGAAGTGGTCGAGCGCACACAGAAAAACATGATATTCTCCATTCGTTTTAACCAATTTAAAAAATCGAGGCAGCTTTCAGACACGACTTTCTTCTTATTTTAATAGTTCGTTTGATGCGGTTTTTGTGGCGTTATTTTAATGACAAACGTCTGGAGCTCATTACTGTAATGCGGGAGCACATCAAAACGCGCGAGCATAAATCTCTTCTCTTGCAGGTGGATTCCTCAATAAAAAAAGACACGCTTTCTCTCGCTTACATGTGCGTGCTCAGAAATATAAATCAGCGTATATGACAAAGGATGTAATCAGTATTTACATAGCATAACGGTAGAAAAAGAAAATCTCACACGTGTCCCGCATTGTCCCACAAAATCACATCTATGTCCCGCGACAGATCTGTTGCCAGGTGGTCACCCTAATCACTGCAGAAGCTCCGACCCAGTCTTTGTAAAGTAAACATGCAAAGAAGATCAAACACTTTTAACAAAAAAGGTAAAACAGCGATATAGGATGATTTTGAAGTTGAGGGAGAACATGAGATGGGAGTTTTTCGACATACCCTAACTGTCATGAACCAGAACAAAAACAGGCCAGGCAGAGTAAGACAAGACGAGCGTTTAGCATTAAAAAGTATATAAATTGTATTATTTTTATTAAAATAACCGATCGTTACACTAGATAAGACCCTTCTTTCTCGGCTGGGATCGTTTACAGCCACATTTGGGAACGTTTGAAGCCACATTTAAACTGCATTTTGGAAGTTCAAAATCATAATCAGTCCATTATTTGGAGAAAAATGCTGAAATGTTTTCCTCAAAAAACATAATTTCTTTACGACTGAAGAAAGACAGACATGAACATCTTGGATGACAAGGGGGGGAGTAAATTATTTGTAAATTGTTTTTCTGGAAGTGGACTTCTCCTTTATTGTACTAGGGCTGACTAGAGCTGACGCTCGTTAACCGAAGCTAAGTTAAATAATGAATGAATAGGCCTATACGATAAATATTTTTACTTTATTAACAAAACGAAAAAAACTGTGCAGGAAGTAGCTAGTATGCAGAGTTTTGGTTCATTTGTGTGCTGTGCGAAGACGACTGAAAGCAGCATCCTGTTTTTCTTTATTGTACAAAAGCACAAAGATTTGTTTTTATTGTGAATGTATACAAATAAAAACAACCCGTTTACAGTTTCGATTATCTGTATGACTAAAAGGAGTCGTTTCCACTGTTAGAAGGAAAGAATTCAAGTGATTGCACTGGCACCGCATACACAGTTAAACAGTGCTAACTTGACAGTGCAGCCCAACATTAGTTTCAGTTTTTAGCCTAAATTAATGGTTTTTGCCTTGTCGGTTATATAGCCTAGCTTGTCATATTTTTCATTCTTGTTCTTTTCTGGATACTGTTAAATTGAAAGGATTTTTTTGTGGAGTGAGGGGAACTAAAATAGCCTAGCCTATGTTTATAGTGTTTGTAAACATTTCGTGTTGACATCAGGTCTATTTCTGATTTTATTTTATTTTAACCATCCAGCAAACATTTAAAAATATTTTGATAAATTACTGAAAAAAAAAAACAGAAATTACTTTTTAAGCCGTTTAATTGATTGTATTAATCGGTCAAAATTCTTTCTGTTGGTTAACGGTTAACTGGTTAAAATGAGCATCTCTAATGTACAGATAGGTGGAGCAGGATTTTGGACCAATGAAACAAAACAATTAGAGACATGTACAGCCACTTAGGTGCAATTAGGATTCATGTAAGCTTGATAAACAGGATGCTCAATACTAACTGGCCACATTTGTTAAGTGGCGAGTAGACGGACAATAACTACAAGGAGTGTTCATTATCAGTTATTGCATTGAGTTAGAGTCCTCCGAAGGCCATTGTAATATGCTTGCTCTCTATCTAGTTGATAAACAGTCAAAGTGGTGTCATTTATCTCTCTCTGTAGCACTCACCAAGGTTCCTGAGTTTCGGCCTTCAAGCCTTGGAGTCTAAAGTGTGAAACTGCATCAGACTGGCAGAATGTTCTCATTTAACTTCTGTAGAGTTTATTTAGCTCTGAACCTGGCTCCAGAAAGTAGTGATGGACTACATTAGTGAAATCACTAAACCGTTCCACAGAAGCACTGCAGAGGCCATAAAGAAAATTAGCCTCAGTGCCCAGCTCAGTCTGAGTCATTTTGCATTCTCATTTTTTTCAGTTTTTCCAATGCTTCTTCCCTGTTGTTGTGAATCTCGTATTGTTCTCATATTGAGCATGTAGCTGTGCCATTTAATAGACCACTGCAGTGATCAATTTGAATCAACGTCATTTTGCAAGAAAATTAAATCTTGTGTTGGTTTTGTTTGTTTTAAAGGGATAGTTCACCCAAAAACGAAAATTCTGTTATTAATTGCTCACCCTCATGACGTTCCAAACCCGCAAGACCTTCCCATTCATCTTCGGAACACAAATTAAAGGTGACCTATTATGCCTCTTTTTACAAGATGTAAAATAAGTCTCTGATGTCCCCAGAGTGTGTATTTTTGTTTTTGTGTTTCTCATTTAAATGCAAATGAGCTGGTGCTCCCAGCCCCCTTTTCAGAAGAGGGTGGAGCTTCAAGAGCTGGCAAAAACAAAATGGGGCAATCTCGTGCACTGAAAATGTGAGAAACTCTCAGAAGCGGCGTTCAGACTTACATGTTCGAACTGGAATTGGTTTAAAAGTCAGTCATCTGATTGTACTTTGCCTAATAAATATGTGTTTATGAATTACAAAGACTGGGAGCATGGCACGATACAAATAACAACATAGCTGGTCTCATGGTGCCTTTGCATGCTATCACAAACTTCATAAATGCTACTTGTGATTATGATCTTGACAAATTTAAGTGGTCGACTTCACATTGTTTTTTTTATATGCAATTTTTACCTACCACTTTTTTAATGATCATTCTGGTAGCACGTGAAGGCGGCATCAGTGAAAACAGGCAATGGTAGCTTTAGCAACATTAGCCTTAAAGACTGCCACGAAGTGCTTTCAGATAGGCAATTTGGAAAACAAACATTTTGTCTGAAGCTGACGTTTGCGCACAAAGCGTTGGTATCGATCCCTAAACATAGGGGAGTGTGGGGTAAGTTGACCCACCCACTGTATCTTGGCAACTGTACATTTTGACTAACATGTGACGATGTATTTTGGAATCACACATTATTTCTGCCAGACTGTGAAAATGAGAAACACATGGGAAGAGCGTAAGGCACCTATTTACTTTTAAAAAAAAAAAAAAAAACAAAAAAAAAAAAACAACATTTTTGGCTTGTCAAAGTAAAATTTCAGCATAACAGATGTAATGGCTGTTACATCAAAGCAAATTTATCCAGGTCTAAAAATATTTATGATGCATATAGGTGATGTAGCAACATATAAAACCATGTAAATCATTTAGCTTAATATTAGCCTGAATTAGTATGCTAGCAAGTTTTTTTCCCAAAATGCCAGTTATAGGGCAAAGTGAGCCAAATGCTGTGGGGTAAGTTGAGCCAACACTCTAATTTACCCCACCATAAGGCACTGAAGTTAAGTTAAATCTCTTTCTGAGTCGATCCCGTTCTGCAATGAGGGGAGAGGATGGAAAAGGGGGGCACAATAACTATTTTGGGGAGGAACGGCCCCCCTTCGTGCTGCAGACGTGTGCAGTGTAAATAAGGGGTAAGAAATGTATTCATCATACAGTGATGTAACTATTGTATTCACTTATGGTACCAGGATTGTTTTTTTAAAGTGCATTAACTTGTGCTAGGCTAGTCGGTGATGATGTTCTTTGATAACGTAAATGTTCTTTGTTCTTTGCTTTGTAAGCATTAGTAACTTACAATGTTTCTATTCAGTTGTTATCATGTTAAACACAAATTAGGTCATATTGAAAACATTAGGCTGCCTTTAGCCTTATGCTGGTGTTAGTTCATTTGCCGGCAATGAAACTAAGTAAGTAAATAAGTAAATAAATGATCACAATAGTATTGTGTATCGAGGATCTCACAGGCTGACGATATGACAATTAAGGATTTTTTCCTGGAACATTTCCTTTGAGGGTGACTTGCAGTTTTTTGCCCAGCCTTGCTCATTCGAACCAGAATTATTGTTTTTCACTAAACCACTGATGTCACGAGGGCTATTTTAACAATGTACTTTCTTTCTGGGCTGCACTGTGGTAGTTGCGTTGCTGTCTATGTAGGGTCAGAAAGCTCTTGGATTTTATCAGAAAAAATGTAATTAGTGTTTCAGGTTTGGACATAAGGGTGAGTAATTAAGGACATAAGTTTTGGGTGAACTATCCCTTTACAATCTGTGGTTTCTGGTGTACTTTCATTAGGGGTCAATAAGAGATGAAGACTGGAGTAGTGGCAATATATGCAGCTTTGCCCTTCCAAGAATGAATTACATTTTAAAACATATTCAAATAGAATACAGTACTGTACAGTGTTAGTTTTACATGCTCAAATTTGTTGCAGAATATATTTTCCCAGCTTTGTAGTCTTATGCCTGATAGTGACCTGTAGCCCACGCAGAGGCCGCGTTGTGGGACATTGGGCTGCTCTCTCCACGACCCCACTCTGCTGGATTTGTACAGCCGATCTGCTGAAGCCGTAGGTTTCCGGCCCGCATTGTTTGGAGTGGAGAGTCTTTTCTGTGGGCCCACTGAGCCACAGATTTTTTTCCAGGCTTGAAAGTCTCCCATCCCAGCAGTCTCTGCCTGTTCCCATTCATTCAGATGGCTACCCACTTCCCCTGTAAGCCAGCAATGTAAGCAGAGCTTGGGCTATTCATCAGCACTGACCTTTTCTCCCAAGATTCGGCCCGATTGATTACTGATGTCTGATGTGGGGCGACATACCCATTCAGCCATAACGTATGTTTTGAAACAGTTAAATAACACCACACTGTCTAAACACAACACACACTGCCTCGTCCTGCTTTAAGGACAACGTCCATGGGAAATACTATTTCATTAGTCATTTGGACTTGTGTTGCTTTATATTTAGGGGGTGGGGAGAGGGATTATTTCCAAACATAGTAAGTTCAAGTTAGTTAACAGTACAAACTGTCCCTTTGTTTTCTCAGTCTAATTAAGCATGAACAGCCATCTAATAGCGATACCCTCGGGACAGGCAGCAAAGAGCTTCAAAGCATGCTAATTATTCTCACACAGGTATTAGGTCGAAAATTTCCAGGCTAAAGCGTCAGTAGCATAATAAATACCCTTGTAGATCACGACACACTGACAGGTCTTACCTTGATGATGCTGTTTACCTTACTCTCACTTTTTTACTCGGGTGACCGCACATATTTCCCCTTTGCGAAGGCGGTTTGGCAGGTCGCTGTATTGAATCTGGCAGGGCTTTCAGAAGTTCCCCGAACTCCAAATGAAAGGGAAGGACATGCTGAGTCACCCCTCATGGAAAGTGATGTTATAGCACTATTTCCAAAACCCATCGCTCTGTATCTGCCACATGATAAATTGTATGCATTTCCTCAAGTTTTGGGCTTGAAAATATGCCTTTTTGGTGTTGGCTGAGTGGTTGTTTTCCTCAGTGGTCATAGTGGCTGGAGATGGGAAGTCTGAATTGATGTATTCGTCTTAATTGTGCTCTCATCTGAACTATAGCGCAGTCATTTTTCACAGGGTCAGCGATGCTCAAAATAGCTTAGACGCCCAGATGATATTCAATTTTATTTACCAATTTTTTTTTTTTCCGTCTCATTCTCAGATGTGAGATCTGACTATGAAAATCCTGTGTAAATCCGTTCAAAGCTGCAGTATTCCTGGCATACAGTTCAGTGAGGCAGGGCTTCATCAGAGATCTGGCAGTGTTTCTCATGGACTCACCGGCTGGATGCTGTTTACTCTTATCTCTGCTCTTTTCATTGCCTTTATATAGCTACTCTTCTCTTCAACACAACCTCCGGTAATTACCTATTTGCTAAGTACAAGTTTGCTCATCAGCATCTCCTTTGTCTATGTAAAATGTCAAAGCAAATGCTCATATCTTGAGATATAGAGATGCTGCAGTGCTACACTGCAAAAACAGCTTGTTTAATGATTATTTTTGTCCTGTTTTTTAGAGAAAACATCTAAACATGCTTAAAGTGGTAGTTTACCCAAAAATAAAAATTCTTAATTACTTATCCACATGTCGTTCCAAACCCATAAGACGTTCGTTTATCTTTGGAATGCAAATTAAGATATTTTTGATGAATTCTGACAGCTTCATAGACAGCAACAGAACTACCACATTCAAGGCCCCGAAAGGTAGTAAGGACATCAAAAAAATAGTCAATGTGGCATCTGTGGTTCAACCACAATTTTATGAAGCTACGAGAATGCTTTTTGTGGTTTATTCTGCAAAACAAGACATATTCTCTAGAAAAAAAGTGTTATTTTGCACAGTTTTGCTACTTGAGTAAACCAGAGACTGCAGTACTTTACAAATACAAGCTTTTCTGAAGATCCAGGACTTTTTTGCATCTGTAACAGATTGAGATATTAAAAGTGATAATGGCAGTATATAATGTAATATTTTTGAGTTCTAGAATTTTTTTTAATAACACGGCTGTGTCATAATTATTCAACCCCTGTTCAACATTTTTTTTTAATCACTGATTTGTATGGTGGGGAGCAAAATTGTCTTAAAGGGGCCATCGGATGCAAAGTTCACTTTTACATGGTGTTTGAACATTAATGTGTGTTGGCAGTGTATGTACACATCTACCCTATAATTAAAAAATCCATGCAGTGGTTTTTAATTAATCTGTAAAAATAGTATCCCCTTTTATTGAGCGATTGATGTGTTGTGTTGCTGGATGTAATAATGAACGTAGTGGTCGTCATTTACTGCAGTGGATTACGTTTGTTTGTGCACATAAATGCATCTATATTCGTGCAAATCATTCGTGATCCAGCTTCACTTACAGCACAAGTGAGTATAAGGGTTTTTTTTATGAATCTCTGCAATCACCTAATAACTTGCTAGTTAGCAAGTTTCGCAGCTAAATGCGGCTAAAGTAAACAGGCTCGTCACTCCACAGTGAGAAGAGAGGGGCGGGGTGAGCGGAGCTCATTTGCATTTAAAGGAACAATCCCTCAGAATGGGTTGATTTTTGCAGAGCTCATTTTGACAAGGTAAGAAGGGTGTTGTTTTACTGCCACTGAGAATTTTTAAGTAAATTATAGACTTTTCATTAAGACCTTAAAGAATCATATCAACTTGTGGAAAATGGCCATCCAATGGCCCCTTTAAAACACAATTAAACCTTTAGAAACTATATTAGAACACAGAATTAGCTTGAGCTGTTACACATACATACAAGCTTCAGTAGCAAATAGGACAAAGTCAGCATAGCTCTATGAAGGCTATATGAAGATTTCCAAGACATTAAAAGTTCCTAGTGACACAGCTGGCAGCTGTATTCCATAGCTTAAAATGTGTTGTACCAGAAAACCTATGAGAGTGTTGAAGAAAAAGGACAATATCAGAAATTGTTTGATTAGAATAACTGAGGAACAGCCTGCAATATACAGCCAAAGGCTTTCAAGATGAACCAATGAAAGGAGGAAAAACATTTCAATACAGTGTATAAGAAGAACATCAGGCAAGCATGACCTTCATGTTGTGGCATCTTGCTGAATGCCACTTTTGACCAAGAAGAGCATTAAATGCTCACTTGAATATGCTGAAATTCATTTAGATAGACCTGTGGAGTTTTGGAAGAATGTTTTATGGAGTGATGTGACCAAACTTTAACTCTTTGGACCCATGGATCAGCGGTGTTGTCTAGTGCAAAAAAGGCAAAACTTGAGCCGAAGAACACCATCTCTATTAATCCGGACATTTTGGCAAGAATTGTGGTGCCTTTGGTGCAAAGACTAAAGTGATCTAAAAGCTAAAATGATCTGAAAGCTTTTTCAGGGAAGGAATGGGCCAAGATTGCAGTAGTGAGGTGACAGAAGCTACTAAGCACTTCCAAGCAGTGTTTATTGGAGGTTTTAAAGAATAAAAGATTTTGCACCAAATTTGACTTTTTGGGGTTGAATTATCTATCTATATATCTATCTATCTATTAAGTAAAATGATTTTTGCAGTGCACACAGATCTCACTCTGTGTTTACTGTTATTTATCAAACAGTTCACAGATTTCACAGATGTTCACCTTGGAGTGTGCATTGATGATTTATTTGTTTACCACATCTTAACTATCCTAGGCTGTTGTTTAATGATGAAATCCCCACAAACTCCCCATGTGTTTGAATTTTTTTTTAATGCTTATGCGTTGTTTTCTCTCAGAAATAATGCATACTATTGCCAGCGGCAGACAATACAAAGATATGAATCTTGTATTATTATTGTTGTCTGACAGCTGTGAGAAATGGAGAAGAAACATTATTCCTAGTTATAAACGGCTATGTATCCCTTCGGATATTTTAATAGATTAACCGTCCTCGTGTTACATTTGTTGAGGTAATGCTCTGCAGAGGCAGGGTCTTGCCCTCTGATGTAATGCCATGTAAACAAATCCCCA
Source organism: Labeo catla (assembly GCA_012976165.1). NCBI lineage: Eukaryota > Metazoa > Chordata > Actinopteri > Cypriniformes > Cyprinidae > Labeo > Labeo catla. The sequence continues at coordinate 2,361,506 of VONZ01000022.1, read as the reverse complement.
TCTTTTTCACATTAGTGCAGGCCACTACGCCTTACACCAGACAGATTGTCTGCCTGTCAATAAGATCATGTTTCATCCAAATCTTAATGAAGCCGATGCTCCATTATGGGGGTCTGGAACAGTGGGTTTGAAAATGTTTTTTTTCCGCTGTAAAATGTAAATCTCCTCAGACAGCTAGCCTGAAAATGAAGTGATGCAGAATAATTAATTTGTACAGTTAAAATTTTAAATATGAAATCAAAACAACGCAAACTGTAGCCTCTCATGGCCTTGACCTATTCAAAGTACAAAATGTTAACAAAATATGAATGAATGGTCTCGAGTAAACAGTTTTGTGATAACTGATCTAAGAGCTGTTCATTTGTCAATGACAAACTTTAGCCAAGTGTTGAAATGTTTCTCAGTTTCCCACATATTAGATGGCCGTAAAGTAATTTGCGTTTAATGGAACACTGAATTTCCATGATGCAATGTAAATGTCAGGAGCTTTTTCTCATTGCTGAAAGGTGGGAGGCAGGCCTACATAGGATCACTACAGACAGTAGGCACATAGAAAATACCTCATTTTGGCCACAAACTAAGGCAGAATTGCATATTTCCTTCACAGATTTGCCAATTCCAGAATGCATTGCAATGAGATCTGTAGGAGGAAAAAATCCCCAAGATGGCAGAGTCTAGAAAAATGCAGATATGTATTTTGTTAGTACTTCTTAAGTCTTCCTGTGAGTCAAACAGTAGAGCTTTTGTCATTTATTATCATTTAATGCGCCAAGGCTTCACATTGTTTACGTTAATCCTTAATCCTCTGACATGTTTCACACAAAACAAGACTTATGGAGCGAATGCTAATGGGTTGTATGCTTAAAAGGTTAGTTCACCCAAAAAATTAAATTCTGTCATTAATTACTCACCCTCATGTCGCTGCAAATCCATAAGACCTTTGTTCATCTTCAGAACACAAATCTGAGATCTTTCAGACCCTGCATAGACAACAACACAACTGACATGTTCGAAGCCCAGAAAGGTAGTAAGGATATTGTTAAAGGGGTCATCGGATGCTCATTTTCCACTGGATATGATTCTTTAGGGTCTTAATGAAAAGTCCATAACATACTTTGGTTAAAATTTCTCAGTGGTAGTGTAAATAACACCTTTTTTACCTTGTCAAAATCAGCTCTGCAAAAATCATCCTGTTCTGGTTGAGGTTGCTTTAAATGTTAATGAGCTCTGCTCGCCCCGCCCCTCTCTTCTCTCTGTGGAGTGACGAGCCTGTTTACTTTAACCACATTTAGCCGCTAAACTTTCTAACTAGCATGTTATTAGGAAAGGCGATCACAAAGATGCATAAAAAAAAACCCTTATACTAACTTCTGCTGTAAGTGAAGCTGGATGACGAATGATTCGCGTGAACATAGACGGATATATGTAGATCGGGAGGTGCATTCTATTCACAAACAAATGTAATCAACTGCACTTTCAGCAGCTCAGATGTCTGGAGTAAATGATGACCACTATGTTCATTATTACATCCAGCAACACAACACCTCAATCGCTCAATCGGAGATATTCATGTCTAACTTACTTCCCTGCTCCTGCATCGAAACAATGGAGGTCGGACTGTTACAGCTTATTTGGGTCGGTCTGAGGTAAGACGCTCCTGTCAATCAACTATCATGGGAACGGCTCGATTTGAAAAATGGGATATTATTTTTACAGATTAATTAAAAACCACTCCATGGATTTTTATCATTATAGGCTAGATGTGTACATACACAACACACATTAATGTTCAAACAACATGTAAAAGTGAACTTTGCATCCGATGACCCCTTTAAAATAGTCCATGTGACATCAGTGGTTTAACCTCTGCTATAAAACAACTATTGTGTGATTGGTCTTGGTTATAGCACTCATAGATAGCATATAGAATGTGACATCCTTAATGGTTTGGCTAACATTGTTTCACTCGCCTTGTGTGATGCAATTGGTCTAAATTGTCACATTAACCAGTTGACAGAATCGTTTACAACGGAAACTTTCCACAAGTTCCTCTCTGCCAGTGCCAAACTCTCACAACAGCCCTTCCCTCTCACTGACATGAAGCTGCTTTTCGAGCATGCGTGGGTGTACGGCGCTTCCTACAATTTTTCTGCCTGACAGTCTTTCATAAAGTTCTCCCTGTCTGCTTCAAAGGACACAAAGAAAGCCGCATGGTGGTAGTTGATGGCTACTAAAGGAGGATGGCTGTGTGGGTTTAGGGGTTTGTTGTTTTAAATGGATGAGGGATGTTCTTTTGTTCGCTTGTCATTTATCTCCTGTCTCTGCAATTAAATCCACACAGAGCTTTGGGGTGGGAGTTTTCCTGCGTGACAAACATTAGCTTTGGTTCTGATTGGGGGTGGCTTTAATGGTACTGTTACCAAGATTTAATAACCTCCGCTAAGTACCTGCTTTCACACAAGGGGAGGGCACATTAGATCGTCTTGCACTGGATGTTTTTTTGATTTCATTGAACGACTGATCTTCAGTAGCTAATGCTGATATTTAGAGACAAGGGTTGCCTGCTGAAAAGTTCAGAGAAATAATAATAATAGTAATGATAAAATAAATAAATGAGTTAAATAAATCCAAACTGACCAGTTTTGGATGCTTAGTACTGAAAATTTAAAAAGAAAGGCAAAAAAGCTCTTTCTGAATGATGCTTTCTTTGGAATAATTCTAACTGTATGAATATTATATTATTGTAATTTATGTATTATAATGAGTTGTTATTTCAGTTGGCATCTATATTAATGATCTAATAACCAAGGGAGTGATTACTTCTGGGCATAGAGGCAAATACTGACTGCAGTATTGAATCACTTTTGAATTTTGTCCATATGCTTCCATGGACTTCAGCATGTTTGTTTTTTTGTTGGGCTCGTACCAGTATTATTGTATTATTTTAGTATACAACTTGTTTTATATGTATATGTGTGTGTGTGTATATATATATATATATATATATATATATATATATATATATATATATGTGTGTGTGTGTGTATATATATATATATATATATATGTGTGTATATATATATATATATATATATATATATATATATATATATATATATATATATATATATATATATATATATATATATATATATATGTGTGTGTGTATATATATATATATATATATATGTATATGTACAGGGGTTGGACAGTGAAACTGAAACACCTGGGTTTAGACCACAATTAGTATGCCGTTTGGCCTCCTTTTGCAGCCAATACAGCATTATTTCATCTTGGGAATGACAAATACAAGTCCTGCACAGTAGCCAGAAGGATTTTGAGCCATTCCTTTCGCAGAACAGTGGCCAGGTCACTATGTGATGTTGGTGTATGAAAACATTTCCTGACTCGCTCCTCCAAAACACCCCAAAGTGGCTCAATAATATTCAGATCTGGTGACTGTGCAGGCCATGGGAGATGTTTAACTTTACTTTCATGTTCATCAAATCACTCTTGTCACCAGTCTTGCTGTGTGTATTGGTGCATTATCATCCTAATACACGGCACCACCTTCAGGGTACAATGTTTGAGCTATTGGGTGCACAAAGCAACCTTCACACTCTGCTCTTATTGGTGGAATGTGCGATCAGTAAAGACTGGCCACCAGGCTGCATAAATATAGCCATGAAACCTCCAACACTATATTGGCCAGTGTTTCAGTTTCATTGTCCAACCCCTGTATATGTATATGTATATGTATATGTGTGTTTGAACCAAAAAACCAGTAATAAGGGTCAATTTCTGAAATTGAGAATTATAAATCATCTGAATAAATAAGCTTTCCATTGATATATGGTTTGTTAGGATAGGACAATATTTGGCTAAGACACAACTATTTGAATATCTGGAATCCGAGGGTGCAAAAAATATTTATCAAATATATATCAAAATATTGAGAAAATCACCTTAAAACATATCTAAATGAAATTCTTAGCAATGCATATTACTAATCAAAAATTCAGTTTGGATATATTTATGGTAGGACATTTACAAAATATCTTAATGGAACATGATCTTTACTTAATATCCTAATGATTTTTGGCATAAAAGAAAAATCGATCATTTTGACCCATACAATGCGTTTTTGGCTATTGCTACAAATATCATACTTAAGACTGGTTTTGTGGTCCATGGTCACAAAATCAAGCTGACTAAAGACACGTAAACAGACAGTGATTAAATAAGAATAAGAAATTAATTACAAGCAGTAGGACAAAAAAAAATCAACAGTCGAGCAAATACATTAGAAATGCTGCATACACTGTATAAAGTAAATAGATTTTTCCTATTAAAGTTACAAAAGTGATTTAGTCAAGAGCAGTGAGAGATTTTCTCTCTTTTTGTCTGATTAACTTGAATGACAGATAGCAGGAATATTAGACTGCTGTCACTTTTAAGAGCTACCCGTCCAATATACTGTTACACGTGTTTTCTTTCATTTCTGTTTGCTTTCACTTAAGACCTAAAGTACTGTGTTATCGCTACTTGCAAAGACGGGCATTTTGACGCATGCAAGTGTGTGTATTTAACCGTTCAAGGCCTATAATCCCATGCTCTTAGCACCGTCTTCACATGCACACACCTCTCTGACAGCGTCTCTCAGACAATGCACGCATATAGCGAAATGAGTTCTCTTTCACTGCTAATTGTTTCAATGGCCGAAAATCATTTTTTTAACTTGCAAATTTAATTTAATTTTTTTTTTTTAATTGCACTTTTTAAACCACAATACTTAAAAATACATGCAAACAATGCATTTTCATGACCATGCAGCAATGTCATGTGAGCTTATAACCTTGATAGAGAAACTAGTTGGAAATCTCTACCGGTTGACAAATTTAATCATGTCCACCGGTGTATACAGTGGCATGCGAAAGTTTCGGAACACCTTGCAGAATCTGTGAAAATGTGAATAATTTTAACAAAATAAGAGAGATCATACAAAATGCATGTTAGTTTTTTATTTAGTATTGTCCTGAGTAAGATATTTTACTTAAAAGATGTTTACATGTAGTCCACAAGACAAAAAATAGCTGAAATTATTAAAATAAACCCCTTTGATTTTTAATACTGTGTGTGGTTACCTGGATGTTTTTAACCTATTGTAACCCTTTCCAACAATGAATGTATGATTTTGAGATCCATCTTTTTACACTGAGGACAACTGAGAGACTCAAACACAACTATTAAAAAAAGGTTCAAACACTCACTGATGCTTCAGAAGGAAACATGATGCATTAAGAACCTGGGGGTGAAAACTTTTGAACAGGATAAAGATGATGAAATATCTTTTTTTTTTTTGTTTCCATTTAGTACTGACCATTTGGAAGCAACAGAAGATACTTGCATGTTTCCCGGAAGAGTAATTAAGTACAATTTACCTTGATCTTCAAATTCAAAAAGTTTTCACCCCCCAGCACTTACTGCATCGTGTTTCCTTCTGGAGCATCAGTGAATCTTTGAACCTTTTTTAATAGTTGTGTTTGAGTCCCTCAATTGTCCTCAGTGTGAAAAGATGGATCTCAAAATCATACAGTCACTGCTGGAAAGGGTTCAAATATGCAAATGATGCTGGAAAACTGATGAATCTGCAGGACCTGGGGGACTTTTCTGAAGAACAGTGCTCAGTTTAATTGTTCAAAACAAACAAGTGACTCATAAACAACCATTACAAAACAAAAAAAAGATGTAGATCATCCAGGTAACCACACACAGTATTAAGAACCAAGGGTTCCCAAACTTTTGCAGGGGGTTATTTTGATAATTTCAGCAATTTTTTGTCTTGTGGACTATATGTCCAATAGACTAGATGTTATATATAACATTTTTTTATGTAAAATGTCTTACTCAGGACAGTACTAAATGAAAAATAACATGCATTTTATTTGATCTCTGTTATTTTCATAGATTTTGCAACGGGTACCCAAACTTCCGCTTACCACTGAATATGTTTAAAAAAAAAAATTTAGCAATGGAAAATTCTATTTCTAAATCATTTTTTCTGAAACTAACACTATTAATCGGCATACAGGTACAGGTTTCAGCTGATGTGATGATCTCACCAAATACCAAATAACAACTTAATCTGCTTAGCTTTTCAAAAGCTATATTATCAGATCAAGATGAATTCATGCAGTGTCACCATTTGAAAGCTGATGAATAAGTTTTCCTGAAGTCTAAGCATCATCCTAAAAGAATATGTAGATTAGAGTTTTGCCCAGGTTTCCACATCATGACTCACAGTCATTTTCCCTCCTCTGCTTGTTTTACTCTCACATTCGCTCTGTCCATCTTGTTTCGCCTCTCATTTCTAACTCTGTACTGACTCTACATCTTTTTTTTGTTCTCTCTCCCTTGCTCTCATTCTCTCTCTCCCTCCCTGCCTCTCTCTCTCTCTCTCTCTCTCTCTCTCTCTCTCTCTCTGGCAGGCTGCTCCTGCAGTGATTCAGTATCATGGAGGCTGGCAGTGGGGCTGCTGCAGTGGTGGGAAGTGCAGCTCTCGGACTGCTCGGAGCCACAGGAAGTCATGACATCTCTGACAGGTAAGACGTCCTTCCTCATCGGACCCCCCCAGGGTCTTCTAACTCACCCGGGTTATTTTTACTCATTTAAGGTACCTGTTTGTTTCTACGTGTGTGTCGCGTTCTTTGCTCCTGTGTGAATGTGTGTGTCCCTGCCTCAGCATGCCCTCTGCTTCCCTGCTGTTTCATTCATAACTGTAGAGGTTATTTCTGTGTGCAGCGTGTGTGCGCAGCAAAGGCTTGGGCACGTACATCCTATTCCTCTCCAGGGGCTCGAGGAGAAATGTCAGAAGTGTAAGCGCTAGAAGGTACAGGCAGATGCAGCAGAAACAATGTAGGCTAAAGGTTCTCTGAGAGATGCATTCATATATATCCAACTCGTTGCATGCTTGCTAGCATGAGTAAATACCCGACTTGAGGTCATTAATCACTTAGGAATAACGTCATCCCTCTCATAAATATATCCCTAACCCCAAATTTCAGTCAGATGACATGAGGCTGAGCCTGTATGAAAATCCACGATGCTGAGTAGTAAAGCTGTGACAGCCAATAAAATGCGTTACAGTGCCAATACACTCCCACCCACCCACTCTCACGGCTGAGCTTGGAGTGCAAGTCACATGATCGCCAGCGTTCACGAGAGCACGCTTTGGCGTCCTCTCTAAAAAAAAAAAAAAAAATTCTGCCCTAAATCCCTCAACTATCACCTTCCCACCAACGATTGCAGAATCTGCTGTGATTGTCCTGAGTTTTGAGGATTATTGTCCAGCCATTTTAGCCCTCAGTTGAACACAATCCAAATCTGGTATGCCGAGGGTTGCCATGGCAGCCACAGCTTAGCATATATTAGATATTAGCACAACATCAGTGAAGGAAGGCAAGGAAAAGGACAGCGAGTCGTGGAAAGCTTTCCAAATGTGCTCGTCATTTTCATACACACCCATGCTTATGATTCATAGTCACTAGGGGAAATTCTTTAGCTGTGCTGAGGCTTTTCTTCAACAGTCCCTTATACTGCGATGACCCGGAGCGCTGCAATCCTTCAGTATTCTGTCCTGCCACTGCATGCGTATCTTAAATAAGCGGCCTCTGGAGTAGGACTCTGGTATGGAATAGCCTCCAGCTAGGCAAGTAGTTTGCTTTTTAAAGTGCAGAACAGTCTGCTAAGCATATGTAATAGTTCATTTTGAAGACTAAAGTTTGTTAGCATTGTAATCAATGGCGTCTAGGTTTCAGCGCCAGACCTCTAAAGTAGATCGGTGGGTCGTGTGGCCATTTACTTGCCATTTAAGAGACGGTTATTATCCAAAGCGGCTTACTGTGTGCTGATTGCAGGGCCAGTTTGCTCAGAGCAACTTGGGGGTTTAGTGCCTCACTCAAGGGCACTAAAGTGATAAAGCGGGTTTGTGATCTCAGGCTACTTGGGTTTTTAAACCACTACCTTTGTGTTAGCAGTCTAGATCCTTAATCATTAGGTCAGTGTTTCCATGTAAGGCTCATGTTCTTTCAGCTCAACACCCAACTGCTGAAGCGATTGCAGGTTAAATGGGACTTTTGAAGTGTATTTTCTAGTGCAAATGCTATGTGGAAATTAGGGCTGGGCGATATGGCCAAAAAATTATCACAATACTTTATTCATTTATTTTTTCATAGCAGTCAACATCGATAATTATCATGATAATTCTTTCAAGTTTAAAGGCAGATTTTTGCTACAATGTGAAAGCTGCAAAAACCAGACAGTTAATTGAGGCAATTAACTGAAATTACAATTTTTTTTATGGTCAGAACATGACAAGCACTTAATGTTTTTTGAATTCTTTACACTTTTTCCAGTCGTTTTTAACAAAAAAAAAAAAAATAAATAAATAAATAAATACATATCTTAATACAAAAAAATGTCTTAGTTCTGCAGTTTTAATGAGTAATATTGTTTCAATCCAAGAACAGGTGTTGTCTGATTAATATTAATAATAAAACATTTTCTTTTAGTTTTTTTAGTTCGTGCCGTGCTGCCGATTGAACTTTGATCCAAGCGGACAAACGGTCCAAGTGGGGCACTTCAAATGATTAGTGCTCTTTTGTACCGCCTTTGGCGCATAAACATTAAATCGAACATACAGCGAACTCTTGTTATCATTTATCGAGGAAATTTATATTGCACAATACTTATCTTTATAGTTTTATTGCCCAGCCCTAATGGAATTATACTTATATTAACATTTACAACCTTACTGTAAAGTAAGAACAATAGTTATATGTGACCCTGGACCACAAAACCAGTCATAACCAGTCATTTTTTTTTTAAATTGAGATTTATACATCATCTGAAAGCTGAAAAAATAAGCTTTCCATTGATGTATGGTTGTTATATTTGGCCAAGATGCAACTATTTGAAAATGTGGAATCTGATGATGCAAAAAAATCAAAATATTGAGAAAATTGCATTTAAAATTGTCCAAATGAAGTTCTTAGCAATGCAAATTACTAATCAAAAATTGAGTTTTAAGATGTTTACAGTACGGAATCTACTAAATATCTTAATGAAACATGATCTTTACTTAATGTTCTAATGATTTTTGTCATAAAACAAAAATCAATAATTTTGACCCATAAATGTATTTTTGGCTATTGCTACAAATATACCTATGAAATCGGAGGGGTTTTTTTCTCTGTGTCAAACAGGGTTGCCAGTTTTTCACAACAAAACTAGCCCAATCGTGTTTCGAGGGTTTTTTTTTCACTTGTGTTTCCGCCAGTAAAAAATCTGCGTTCGGGGGGGTAAAATACACATTTTTTTTTGGAGGGGTTCCCTGGTAAAATTTGCATTTCAGGCGCTAAATATCATGTTATTTGGGTTGCTTCTACCCACAGACGTGAAAAACAACCAGTGGCAACAGTGTTAGGGGCAATACACACCGAACGCGTTTTTAAAACCATTCCTGAGCGCTGCGTCCCGCATTTTTAGATGCAAAGACGCGTCATGTGTGAATGGCCGCTTAAAGCCCAATTCCGTGGAAAAACCGTGGACTTGGCAACATTGCCGTCAAAAAACTTGTTTTGTAGCTGCAAATTAATCAGTGAGTAATTTGTCAGACTGATTTAAACACGTGGGTCATTAAATTAACCCATTAATAAAAGTAATTTGTTCACCACTCAAACTGCACTGCAGTGCAATTACAAAGACATGTTGTCTATTTAGTGTCCCTCTGTATGATTCCCTGTGTGTGTGTTTCCCATCACATTCAATTCTGACTTCAGATTCACAAATCTGATAAAATATAATTTCATTTCCTACTGTAGATTCACAGTGGTGCAGAAAGAGTGATTGATTTATTTGAGTGCTCTATTAGACAAACCACACAGATTTGTTTTTATACATCCATTAAAATAAACTCGTGTTAGCCCCGAATCATCTTGTGTCTGTGATTGGGTAAGCCTGAGCAAACAGCGGAGAGCTCTCTGCTTCCTGAAATATTGCATGCTGACAGAGTGCGTTTCTATCAGCATTTTCCTGTCAGTTGACAATTTGTTCATCCTTACAGTGACGAAGCAGTCTTGCAGGGCTTGCCCCTGCTTGAAACTGAGGAGTAGTGTTAATTTTGTCAGCTGTTTTTAATTTAGTCTTAGTCTTTTAAATTAGTCTTTGTAATCGCTGTGTCAAATGTGCTTTTTAGTGATCATATTTAGTCAACCTTGTCTTGTTTTTGTTCAGTCAAGTTTTAATCAGCTAAATGTTTGAGCATTTTAGTCTAGTTTTAGTCTGTCATCTTTGCTGAGATACAACAATTTGAAAATCTGGAATCAAAAAATTTAAAATGCTGAGAAAATCGACTTTGTTTATTTTACCTGTGTACTGATTCGTTATAGGCTAATTAGTATGTAAATTAATATAAGACTTAGATATGCACTCTTTACATTATAAAAACTGTAAAATATTATAATTCCTAATAGTAACTTAAATTAAAACAACAGTAGTTGAGTAAGTGTATTTATTCATCAACCATCAATCGCAAATAATATGGTCAAGATCTCATTTAGTTTCGTCTTTTATTGTCAATGTCCACACTAATACGTTTTCGTTTAAAACGCATATTTTTCTGTCCGTTTGGCCTTCCATCCACACTGAGACGGCATTTTTGTCATGGCAAACAGTTTTTTGAAAACGCTTTCCTAAGTAAATAAATTTTGCTTTTGAAAACAATGGCACGTTTAGTCATATGCCGCATATTGTACCAATATTATAGACAGCTATGTTCATATATGTGCTGTTCACTTTCACACTGTTGCTAATGATATTTACTTTGTACACTTTTCATTTTACAGTCCTCAAAAGATGACAGTATTTACTCACAATTGCTGTCCTCAGGTGAACACACGAGTGAGCACGACATGGACGTGTCAGTGAATTATGAAATATTTCCATAAATAAAATGAACCTGACGGAAGAATTTTGTGAAAACTTATGTCTGTTGTATCTGTATCGTCTTTAGTGAGCTTTTTTTGAGGTTTTACACATGCGCAGTAAGGCAGATTTAACGTTTTACGATGTTTTGGTGTTGATGAGAAACTTTTGGAAAACACTAATTTGGACAGAGAGTGTTTTAAACGAAAACTCAGTTTTCATACGTATCCGGATTATATCTGATTATTCTGATGATTAATCGAGTAATCGGATAATTACAAGAAGTTTTTTTGCAGCAATAAAAATAGATCTAAGTGAACAGTAGCCTTTAATATGACTTAAAATATACATATAATAGCAATGAGGCAATAATAATTAGTTTAAATAAAGTATCAAAAACAAGTAATCATATGGTTTTATTGAACAAAACTGTTAAAATACATAATGTATTACAAACAATAGAGCTAACGTGCATTAGATATTATAACAAATGGCAATTATTTTAACACTTTACTGCGCAATCTAATCTGTGTTTAATATTGACTCAACAACATTTAATTCAAATGTCCAAGCCAATTAATCTTTAATATTAGGCCATTTCTTTATGGTAGAAACGCTACAGCCACTAATTTCCTGAATATGTGAAGACCAAAACTTGCTGAAAAGCAAATGTTTGAAATTGCGTTAGCATATTTAGAAGCTTAATGGTGTATTCTCCTGTGCTTTCATAGGTTTATAAATGATTTACTTTACAAATCTGATGAAATAGCGCACGTTGTGTTCCCAGATGAACATTATAATAAATCCAAACTCACAACAAAATGCAGAGATGGAGTTTGAGACACTCCGCACATGTAAAAGATAACAGTCTGTGTAGCAGCATTTACTGTGAACAGAGCATATGTTAGACCTGCATCACATGTATTTAATTAAATGGTAGCGTTTGTGAATTCTTAATAGCAGTATGCTTTATTATGATGTTTAAATGAGTTTAATATGTGGAATGCACCATTATTTACTCACCCTCCATGCATCCTAGGTGTATATGACTTCCTCCTTTCAGACAAATGCAATCGGAGTTATATTAAAAATGATCCTGGCACTCCCAAGCTTTAGAGTGGCATAGATGGGTGTTTCTCTTCATCAGTCCAAAACAAGTCAAATAAAGTGCATCCATCCATAATAAAAAAAAGTGCCTCACATGGCTCCGGGGGGTCAATAAAGGCCTCCTGTAGTGTTTTTGTATGAAAAATATCCATATTTAAAACATAATCACTTTAATCTAGCTTGCGCTAACAGTTGTACACAGAACTTGCAGTTCTGGCAAGGGGCGTGGCAGTACTGAAACACCATCTAAGCTGTTCGCCATTCGCAACGCGGTGGGACAGCTAACCAATCACAACACATTTTGTTTTTCGGAAGGCGGGCCTTCATTAAACCCAGAACTAGTCAAGCCATTTGTGCCAAGCTGGGAGAGCGGTATTGTAATAATGTAAATTATGTGAAAAATAATGCGTTTTTCGAACCACCAAGCATGAAAGCATGCCCCTAAAACAAAATCAAGACTTTATAAAAGAGCATAATACGACCCCATTAAATCGAATTAAGGAATCATTCCAGCCCTATTCCGGATTAATGTAGACGTAGCCATAGTCAGAGTTATTGTTTATTGACCTTATTGTCATCTCATCACATCAGCTTTAGTCATGGGAATAAAGCTTGTCAACAAACATTACAGGAACACTACTGAGGACTGTGTGTAAAGCATTAGGTAATTCACTCAGAAATTAAAATTTAGTCATTACTAACTAGCCTTATGTTATCACAAGCCTTTATGCTGAAATTTATGGACAACAAAAGTAGAATTGTAAACGACCAAAATCACCAAAAACAGTGGCAAAAGTGGTTATACGATAACTATAATCCAAAAAATATTTGGAGGGAAACTATTCTTTTAAATACAGTCTCTTAGTCTGTGCACAGTGAACCCACAGATTGATTGAAAACCACATGTGAATGCCTTGTCTAATTGTGATGCGCCAGTCCTCCAACAGACTGTCATTTCATTTCTCCAAAATCCCTCTTCAGGATGGAAGAGTCGCAGAAGCATATGGTCTGAGCTGTTGATTTCAGTGCCGGCAGCCTCTCGTGTTAAAAAAACATTTCATCTTTGGTGAGTTTAATAGGAAAGTGTTATTCTGTGTGGGCTGTTTTGACTCGCATTACTTCACTGACACTCTGCCACTGGAGTTTGCAGATAGAAAGTGCCCTGCAGGGGACAGCGAGCTCAAGGTCCGGTATCTTCTGTGAGCACTCGTTTAGACCAGTTCTCCAAGGCTGGCTTTTGTTTTGATCATTCCCACTCGGAAATGCTTAAATGTGTGTGTGATTTGAAATAACTTCAATTTTTTGTGTGTAATCCTCCTGATGCCTCCTCTCAAGAGTAGAACAAGCTACCTAATGAAAATGTTTTACAGTAATTTGTTTTAGGGGAAGTTGCCTTAGGGGAATCTGTGCAGCAGACAGTGTGAGACCTGCTTCAACATTTTGAATTCTCTGGAGCTCGCTTAGACAGGATCTTCAGAATAGGAGCAGCTCTGATACACCTTTTTTTTTCCTTCATTTTTTGGCCCCACGTATAATCTGTGTGTTAATGAAATGCTGACTCAGAGGTGCTTTCGTGATTTATGAAAGCCCAGCGTGACCTGCACTGGCCTCCAGGAGTTAATGACTTCCATTGGGATGTGATGAGGGTATTGTGACATAACACAATGGCGACCACTCCATCCCGACCCAAGAAACACCCCAATTATCTCTGTTGTCCTGCAGTGGCTGAAACACGGCCATCCATACTCAGATTGTATTATGTTGTCAAGATCCACTAGACCAGGTAATCATATGGTACCATATTCAGTTTTTAAATAGGTGTTTTTCACAACTTTAATTAATTAATGAGTGGAGATATACAGGAAGGTAATGTGGTTTTAGTGTTGGAACAGATCTTGTCTATACTTCCTGTCTGTATGCTGTTTTTGAGGGGAAAATCTGGGGATTTGAGGTTTGTAATTAAATTGATATTTAATTAAAAATCTAGACGGGAAATCCTATTCATGGCAGGTCTTCAAACTGTGACTATAAATGTCTTATAAATGTGACACAAATAAAAATGCTTAACAAATTAAGTCAGAAGATATGTAACCAAAATGTGGTTTTCTCAGATATAACCTCAATGAACAAAATATATAAACTCGCAGCTGACTTTTTTTTCTTAGAATTGCAAGATATAAACTCACAGTTCTTACTTTTTTCTCAGAATTGCGTGCTATAAACTCACATTTTCAGGAAATAAGGTCAGAATTGTAAGACTAAAAACTCGCAATTCTTATTTGAGTGTGATAAACTTGCAATTGCTCTCAGAATTGCGCGCTGATATCTCACAATTCTGACTTTATTTCTTGCAATTGTGAGTTTATATGCAATTGTGAGAAAAAGTCAGAATTGTGAGTTTATTGCAAATGCAAGATATAAAGTCAGAATTGCAAGATAAAAACTCGTAATTTTGAGTTTTTTTTGCAAGTTATAAAGTCCAATTTTGAGGCTGAAAAAGACTGATCTTAGAATATCGGGTTTACATTTCACAATTCTGACTTTATTTCTCGCAGTTGTGAGTTTATACTATATGACGCAATTTGGAGAAAAAAGTCAAAATTGTGAGTTTATGTCTTGCAATTCTGACTTAACTCCCAATTGCGTTATCAAGTCAGAATTGTGAAACATAAACTTGCAATTCTGAGAAATAGTCAGAATTGCCGCTTTAACTTTTTAGAATTGCGAGTTTACGTGATAAAACTTGCAATTTTGAGTTATAAAGTCAGAATTGCGAGATATAAACTCACAGTTCTGACTTTTTTCCCCCCTCATTATTTCATGATATAAACTCATATTTGCAAGAAATAGAAGATTAGAACTGGAAGATTAAAAGTCATTTCTGACTTTTCTCAGAAATGTGTGATAAACTCACAATTGCGATTATAAATATAAAGTCCAATTCTGAGGTGGAAAAAAGACTGATCTCAGAATTGTGAGTTTATATCTCACAATTCTGACTTAATTTCTCGCAGTTGTGAGTTAATATCTTGCAAAAAATTAGCAATTCTGAGAAATAAAATCAAAATTGCCACTTCTCTATTTCTCAGTTTGTCATATAAACTCAAAATTTTGAGTTATAAAGTCAGAATTGTGAGATATAGACTCAGTTCTGACTGTTTTCCCCCTTAGCGTAATATGAACTCACATTTACAAGAAATAAAGTCAGAATTGCAAGATTAAAAACTCACAAATTACTTTTTTTCTCAAAATTGTATGCTAAACTTGCAATTGCGAGTTATAAAGTCCAATTATGAGGCGGAATAAAGACTGATCTCAGAATTGCAAGTTTATATCTCACAATTCTGACTTTATTTCTTGCAATTGTGTGTTTATATCACGCAATTCTGAGAAAAAAGACAGAATTGTGAGTTTAAATTTCGCAATTCTGACTAAAATCTCAATTATGCGTTATCAGAATTGCGAGACAAAATTAATTTTGCAAAATAAAGTTGCAATTCTGAGAAATAAAATCAAAATTGCCACTTTATTTCTCAGAATTGCGAGTTTATTACTCAAATTACAATTGCATGAGATAAGTCAGAATTGCAAGATGTAAACTCAGAGTTGAGAGAAAAATAAGAGAACTGTAAGATAAAAAGTCACAATTAAAATGTCATTTTTTTTTATTTAGTGGCAGAAATGCTTGTTTGAATCAGATTGAATGTGAATGGTTCAGAACCATTACTGAATCCACCGACTCATTTTTTTTTGTACTAATGCTGTTAAAAAATGGAATAAAAAAAAAACAATAAATAAATAAACAAAATTATTGGTTATTAAGCATGTGAGGTCAAATAGGTAGCTATTACTAATTGATATTAAGCGGTTTTAAACAACCCTCTTTATAGCGCATATCTGTAATTAGTCAGCTGAAGTCATTATTTTTTGCCTAGAGCTTCTAGTCATGGTGTAATGTGTCAAATTGTCAGTACCTGACAGCACAATGCTCGTATCTGGAGCTAAAAGCATAATCAGATTAGCTAAAATATTATACAATTTAATAAGCATGCAGTGGGTGGTGGATTTGTAGTAATTTTCTGAATGGCGGGAGGTCCAATTCTGCGGAAATCTTCAGAGCTTACTGCGAAATTCTGCGGGTGCAGATTCCGTGTGGGCCTGTCATTAGCGTTATAGCATATCTCGCTAACCTCACCCCGGAAAACCCTGCTAATCTTCACATGTACGTGATGGAATCTCCTGCTCCATCACACCATGCCTCATTGAGCGCTCTTGTTCCATAAATGATTCACTAACCAAAATACACATAGGCCCGTGGCTGCTGCTCGTTCAAGTTCAAGTAAATGTGATTAATCGTGTTATTGATTAAGCACTGCAGTTGGTTGCACCTGGATCAGCGAAGAGTCCTGGCACAGTGTCATAATGCAGCATGCTGTTGCTTTCTGGACATCCTCCATCCTGGTAATTATAGATGCAAACTCTGCTGTGTCAGAACTGCATGAGGAAGTGACAGTTTGAGGTCAGCGACGTATGGATAACCCAGCCGCTTCTATTCCACTTCGGAATGTTGGATCTGTGTTCATGTGAGCCTGAAACTGACAGCAAGAGGGGGAGGAGATATTACGTGTACTATAGAGACTTGGATCAAGTCACTTGATCTTTATTTTCAGTAACAATACTGTATCTAAACAGCCTCCAAACACTGTATCTAAACAGCCTCCAAACAGGATCGATTTGCACAGTGAAGTTGTGTACAGTATTAACACTTGTTTTCAGAGGATATGTCTTGAATTAAGTTTATTTTCTCACCCAATAGGCAATTATTTCTGTTATTTAAACAGGAATCTGCTAGAATTTTTTGCAGTTTATGCTTAAGAAAAAATATTTGAAGTAAAATTTAATAAATATTCTGCGTAGAATATAAGTCTTGTCAGTTTTGCTTCTCAAGTTAATTGATTTTGTCTTAAAGGTATAGTCACCCAAAAATGAAAATTGTGTCATTAATTACTTACTCTTATGCCGTTCCAAACCCGTAAGACCTTGGTTCATCTTCTGAACACAAATTAAGATATTTTGGATGAATTCCAAAAGCTTTCTGACCCTGCTTAAACAGCTATGCAACTGATACGTTCAAGCCCCAGACATCGTTAAAATAGTCCTTGAGATATTAGTGGTTCAACCATAATTTAATGAGTCAAAAAGCTCTCGGACTTCATCAAAAATATCTTATTTTGTGTTCTTTAGATGAACAAAAGTCTTGCAGGTTTGGAATGACATGAGGATGAGTAATTAAAGGAGAAGTCCACTTCCAGAACAACAATTTACAGATAATGTACTCGTCATCCAAGATGTTCATGTCCTTCTTCAGTCGTAAAGAAATTGTTTTTTGAGGAAAACATTTCAGCATTTTTCTTCATATAATGGACTGATATGGTGTCTTAAAGGGGTCATCAGATGCCCATTTTCCACAAGTTGATATGATTCTTTAGGGTCTTAATAAAAAGTCTCTAATATAGTTTGATTAAAAATTCTCAGTGGTTTTGTAAAACAACACCCTTTTTACCTTGTCAAAATGAGCTCAGCAAAAATTATCTCATTCTGAAGGGTTGTTCCCTTAAATGCAAATGAGCTCTGCTCACCCCGCCCCTCTCTTCTCTCTGTGGAAAGATATTGTTTACATTAGCCGCATGTAGCCGCGTTTAGCCGCTAAACTTCCTAACTACCACGTTATAAGGAAAGGCGATCGCAAAGATTCATAAAAAAACCCTTATACTCACTTGTGCTGTAAGTAAAGCTGGATCATGAATGATTCGCGTGAACATAGACGGATATATGTAGATCGGGAGGTGCATTCCCTTCACAAACAAACGTAATCTACTGCATCTTCAGCGGCTCAGATGTCGGGAGTAAATGACAACCACTGTGTTCATTCATTATTACATCCAGCAACACAACACCTCAATCACTCAATTGGAGATATTCTTGTCTAACTTACATCCCTGCTCCGGCATCCAAACAAAGAGGGCGGACTGTGACGGCTGATTCAAGGTAAATCGCTCATGTCAATCAACTATTGTGGGAGCGGCATCTGTGGGTGTGACGCCACAACGACAGGCATCTGAGAATGGCTCGATTTGAAAAAGGGGATATTATTTTTACAGATTAATTAAAAACCGCTGCATGGATTTTTATCATTATGGGGTAGATTTGTACATACACTGCCAACACACATTAATGTTCAAACAGCATGAAAAAGTGAACTTAGCATCTGATCACCCCTTTAAGTTTGAACTCCCTAAATGCAGTTTAAATGCAGCTTCAAACAATCCCAAATGCGGTTGTAAATGACCCCAGCTGAGGAAGAAGGGTCTTATCTAGCGAAATGATTGGTTATTTTCATAAAAATAATACAATTTATATACTTTTTAATTTCAAATGCTCGTCTTGCCTTGCTCTTTCCGACCTCAGTTTTTTTTCTGGTTAATGACAGTTAGGGAATGTCGAAAAACTCCCATCTCATGTTCTCCCTCAACTTCAAAATCTTCCTATATCGCAGTTTTACCATTTTATTAAGGGTGTTTGATCTTCTTTGCATGTTCACTTTGCAAAGACTGTGTCGGTACTGCTGCAGCGATGTAGGGTGATTTTGAAAAGATTTTTGAAGTTGAGGGAGAATATACAATCAGAGTTTTTCGACATACCCTAACTGTCTTGAGGCAGAATACACAGAGTTCAGGCAGAGTGAGACAAGACGAGCGTTTGGGATTAAAAAGTATTTGAATTGTATTTTTCTTTTTTATTAAAATAACCGATCGTTTCACTAGATAAGACCCTTCTTCCTTGGCTGGGATCGTTTACAACCACATTTGGGATTGTTTTAAGCCGCATTTAAACTGCATTTTAAAAGTTAAAACTCGAGGGACCATATCAGTCCATTATATGGAGAAAAATCCTGAAATTGTTTCCTCAAAAAACACAACTGAAGAAAAAAAGACGTGAACATCTTGGATGACACTTATCAAGACAGTTGGCTTTTTTTTCATAGTCTAATGTCCTTTTGCAAGGACTGTTCTTCGCTGTTCATTTCTGGTCGTCTTCAAGATCATTTTGTCAGAATGTCAGATAAACAAGAATAATTTTAGATAGCGCTCATGTCTGTATATCACTCCTGCTCATCAAATCATCTTAAAAGAGCTTTCCCTGGCACATTCCTTATGGCGAGAACCATTTTTACTGTGCTCCATAAATCATCAGTTTAATTAAAGGTCTTACAAGGATGCAAACCGTGTCATTAATTTAGCTTAGATTTGTGTGGTAGTGTCAAGTTCTCATTTACTGCAGAATGCCAACATATAGTTAAAGTAAAATACAGACATGCTCTCACACTTAGTGTAGGGTCACATATTATACTCCAAAGTGAGAGTGTCTGCTCAAAGCAAATATATAAACATTCAAAGCCATTTTCTAGGTCATCCAGTTTGGTTTAAGCCATATAGTGTAACTTTTATGTAATTTGTTCCATGCCTTTTTATGGAAACAATTTTCTGTCCTGTCAGGACATCCCGGTACCACTGACCGCACTGCGCTTTTCATCTCTGATCACTGGTGGTTTGTCATTTTGCCCATGTGAGACGAGCCAGACTGACACTTTTTCTCTCCCAACCTCTCATTCAGCAGGGTTGGAAGGAAATAGTATCTTCGCTTTCTTTCATATCACCCATTAAAGACCATATGATTATGATTAGCTAGACTGAAGGCTTTTCCAAAGAAACCTGCAGATTTCCCCCTTAAATTGGCAGATATCCCTACATGCTGTTGTGGGGATCTCGTTTGATTCCCTGCTGTGCATGCTGGATAATAATTTTTCCCTTTCGTGTCACTGTGATTAGTTTCGACATCTTGCCTAATTGAAATGATGCTGCCATTAACACCTCTGTGAAGGATGGGATGTTCTAATTCACTGCCTTACATTGAGGACGTGTCATTTTTGCTGTCACACGGCCTGTCTGATATTCCACTCAGCTCCGCTGTCGTAATTCTCAAAGGCAGCCGCAAAGCAGGCTACATCCGTTTAGTTCACAGTCTATCAACTGACCCTGCCTCATTTCTCTTTCTCTATATATCCCATCCCCTCCCCTCTCCCCTCAGGGGCCTGAGGCCTGGACGGCACCCGGAAGAAGACGATATCGTGCCAGAGCTTGCCAGGAGCATCCACCCCCGAGAGCGACCTGACTGGGAGGAAACCATCAGCGCAATGGTGAGGAGCCAAGTGCTTGTAGTCTCACACAAATTCAGCGACTCCCTCCCACACCCTACATTTACAGAGCCAGTAGTAAAGAGAGCAAATAGCACAGCCTCAAGCTGTGAAAATTAAAGCTCCACTGCTTGCTGTCCGATTTGCGATATCACAACTGTCGTTTCTGAAAGATAATTCTGTTCATTTTTTGTGGGTGCTCGCTTCTTTGCTGCCGTAGACTGTCAGCCGTTATTGCCTGTCTGTGAGAATGGCAGGCTCTTGTCAGATGCCTGCAGAAGGATAATGTAGATCTTGTCATTATCCTACAAAAAGCAGATTCATTCATTGACTAGCAACAATGAGCTTGAGGGGCTTCAGATTTATGTTTATGGTAAACAGGAAACCTATTATGGAGAACTGGAAGCCAGGGTGTCTGTTAAAGTAATAAATCAAAAATATTATGCAGAAAAAAGAAAACCAAAATACACTACCAGTATACACTAATCAGAAGCTTGGGGTCACCAAGGCTGCATTTATTTTATTAAAAGTACAGTAATATTGTGAAATATTACTACAATTTAGGATTGTCAAATCTGTTTATCATGATGAATCGCATCTAAATGTTTTTGAAGTCTCTTATGCTCACCAAGGCTGCATTTATTTGTTAAAAAATACAGTGATATTGTGAAAAATTACTACAATTTAGTTCTGTCAAATAGATTAATTGCATCCAGATGTTTTTGAAGTCTCTTATGCTCACCAAGGCTGCATTTATTTTACTAAAAATACAGTAATATTGTGAAATATTAGTACAATTTAGGCCTGTCAAATCGATTCATTGTGATTAATCGCATCTAAATGTTTTTGAAGTCTCTTATGCTCACCAAGGCTGCATTTATTTTACTAAAAATACAGTAATATTGTGAAATATTAGTACAATTTAGGCCTGTCAAATCGATTCATTGTGATTAATCGCATCTAAATGTTTTTGAAGTCTCTTATGATCACCAAGGCTGCATTTATTTTATTAAAAATACAGTAATATTGTAAAAAAATTACCACATTTTATGGCTGTCAAATCGATTAATCACGATTAATCGCATACAAATGTTTCTGAAGTCTCTTATGATCAACAAGGCTGTATTTATTTGATTAAAAAAAAAGTGATATTGTGAAATGTTGCTACAGTTTAGGGCTGTCAAATCAATTAATCGCATCCAAAAGTTTTTTAAAGTGTCTTACGCTCACCAAGGCTGGATTTATTTGATCAAAAATACAGTAATATTGTGAAATATTACTACAATTAGGTTCGTCAAACCGATTAATCGTGATTAATCGTGATTAATCGCATCAAAATATTTTTGAAGTCTCTTATGGTCACCAAGGCTGCATTTATTTTATTAAAAGTACAGTAATATTGTAAAATATTACCACATTTTATGGCTGTCAAATAGATTAATCGCGATTAATCGCATACAAATGTTTTTGAAGTCTTTTATGCTCACCAAGGCTCAATATTTGTTAAACATACAGTAATATTGTGAAATATTACTACAATTTAGGTCTGTCAAATAGATTAATCACATCTAAATGTTTTTGAGATCTCTTATGCTCACCAAGGCTGCATTTATTTGTTTAAAAAAAATACAGTAATATTGTGAAATATTAGTACAATTTAGGCCTGTCAAATCGATTCATTGTGATTAATCGCATCTAAATGTTTTTGAAGTCTCTTATGATCACCAAGGCTGCATTTATTTTATTAAAAATACAGTAATATTGTAAAAAAATTACCACATTTTATGGCTGTCAAATCGATTAATCACGATTAATCGCATACAAATGTTTCTGAAGTCTCTTATGCTCACCAAGGCTGCTTTATTTGATCAAAAATACAGTGATATTGTGAAATGTTACTACAATTTAGGGCTGTCAAATTGATTAATCATGATTAATCGTGATCCAAATGTTTTTGAAGTCTCTTATGATCAACAAGGCTGTATTTATTTGATTTAAAAAGTAATATTGTGAAATGTTGCTACAATTTAGGGCTGTCAAATCAATTAATCGCATCCAAAAGTTTTTTTTAAAGTGTCTTACACTCACCAAGGCTGCATTTAATTGATCAAAAATACAGTAATATTGTGAAATATTACTACAATTAGGTTCGTCAAACCGATTAATCGTGATTAATCGCATCTAAATGTTTTTGAAGTCTCTTATGGTCACCAAGGCTGCATTTATTTTATTAAAAATACAGTAATATTGTAAAATATTACCACATTTTATGGCTGTCAAATCGACTAATCGCGATTAATCGCATACAAATGTTTCTGAAGTCTCTTATCCTCACCAAGACTGCTTTATTTGATCAAAAATACAGTAATATTGTCAAATATTGCTATAATTTAGGGCTGTCAAATCAATTAATCACATCTAAAAGTTTTTAAAATGTCTTACGCTCCCCAGGGCTGCATTTATTTGATTAAAAATAGAGTAATATTGTGAAATATTGCTACAATTTAGGGCTGTCAAATCGATTAATTGCGATTAATCGCATCCAAATGTTTTTATAGTTTCTTATGCTGTAAAATATTACTACAATTTAGGGCAGTCAATAACGATTGATTAATCACGTTTAATTGCATCCAAAATAAAACTAGCGTTTAATCAATTTTACAGTTCTGCTACAATTTAAATAACTTTCTATTTGAATTTATTTCAAAATTTTATTTGTTCCTGTGATGGTAAAGCTGAATTTGTCAGCAGCCATTACTCTATTCTTTAGTGTTACATGATCCTTCAGAAATCATTCTAATATGCTGGTTTGATGCTCAAGAAACATTTCACATTATTAATGTTGCAAACAGTTGGTACTGGTTAATATTTTTGTGGAAACTGTTATTCACTTTGATGTTTAGAAACTTCAAAAGAACAATATTCACTTATAAAACATTCAGTTTGATGCATTAATAAAATTAAATGCTAAATAAAATATTTCTTTAAACTATTTGCTGACCCCAAACTTTTGAACATTGTGTACCAGGAAGATTATATCATAGGCAAAATTTCATTCCCAAATACTTGTATGCTCGGTAGTCATGTTATTATACCACATAATGATTCTTGATTCAAATGTTCAGCCATAGCATTATGCTATCAAATATGTAATGGTTTAATGTACTCAGTTATTCATTACTGCAAAATACACCCCAACATGAAGCATCTGACAGATCATCTGACTTTACATTATTTTGCAGTAATGAGCAGTGACATTTGATTGCAAAATTCCTCTGATTGACCTATCAGAATGAAGAAGCAGAACTTCAAAACTCTGTGTATACTTGCCTTACAGACATGAAACATATATCTATAGAGAGTGAACTGTCTACTTTTAAATTAACCAATTTAAATAGAAAACAAATATTCTCATATTATGTAATCTGTATGAAACGTGCAAACAGGCGCATTACTAATGTTACTGAGGAAATGACCAGTTAGTGTCCCCCGACTACATCTCTTAAGTTGAAAACAAAGAAATTTATCAATAAATTATTAAAACGTCGTCTTGCTGTTTTTCCGACACACTCATAATCATTACTTCTGCCAGTGCACTGTGGCAAGCTTTTTTTGCGTGCGCTTAGGCTATGCAGGCGCTTAAAGGCTCATTATGATGATTTCTATGGTTTATTAATAAACGTGCAACTAATAGTCAACTAATGCTTAAAATGAACGACTAAATTTTTAAAAATCTGGCAGCCCTAGAGACCTGTCTCTTTATCTAAGAAAGATTTGTGTAGAGATGGGAGGAGGTTGGTTCATCTCTGGTTAAGAACTATTAAATGCTTTGTAATTTCGTCCCGCAAGGTCCCACATTTGCAAATTTGTTTCTAATAATTGACCCTTCGCATGGAGTTTGATTGACGGGCGATCAGGATTCCGAATCTGCCATTTTTGTTCGACAAACAAACCATACAGAAGAGTAGATTAACGTTGGTGGACTTGAACTTGGAAAAAAAGTGTATTGACGTCCTTCCGCAATTGAAACAACATACATTTTGATGTTCATTCATGTTTATTTCATGACACATTAAAGAGCTACAAAACAGTATTTATTGTTTGGAACTCTCTTTAAAAATGACAAAATTTGAAAGCTGAGATCTAACTTGCTCCTATGCGTTGTCAGTTTCCTCTTTGCTCTACAATCTTTGCGAAGGATCAATTGCAACTTTATCTCATAGTTGTGATTTTGTGATTTCTAAACTTATTCTCACAGTAACTTTTTTCTCTGAGTAGAAAGCAATGATCTCAACTTGTTTTTCTCAGTATTTTTTTTCCCGGATGCTAAACAATTTGAGTTTTCAAACTTTTCTTTCAGAGAATAATGAAAACTGTATAAAACTCTGAATAGTTTAATTAAAAAACATTGACTCTAGTGTGAACAGGCCATAACTAGGCCATTTGATGAGGATGGGATGTTGGAATGTGTCTAGGGACATAGACTGTCATATCCCAATCATGCATTGAAAAGAAGCATGTGTATCTATCTTTCAGGCACGGAGTGCTGAAATTCCAGAGCTGAGCTCTGAGCCTCTCATGCGCTCTTGCACCAGCACCGCCAGCATGAAGGTGAAGAACGTCAAAAAGTAAGTGTCAAAACATTCACACGGCCAAAGTCACAAAGGCTTCTGCAGAATGTTGTTTGTCCATATTGGCAAGCAGTCACTCAATGACTAGCACTCATGTTTACAATAGCTGAATATTGAACTCGATGTCCTGTGATCTTTTCAGGCTCTCATTCACCAAGGGCCATTTTCCAAAGTTAGCCGAATGTGCCCACTTCCACTATGAAAACGTTGACTTCGGGACAATACAGGTAAGGTCTTATGCCTTGAACTTGCTTCAACTACAGAGTGGATCTCAGTGACCGGACTTGAAAAGGGCAGTGTTGAAAATAAGGCACATGGGAGATTAAATTGTGATGTGCATGCGTGTTTGTGCAATGAAATGTCAGGGGTGTGGAGATAACACCAAAGTGCCACAGCTGGGAGAGGGACAGCAGCGCGTCTCTAATGCAAGGCCCTGGGGGATTGAAAGTGAGGATCAACATGATTTAATATCACTACAGCAGCAGTAGCACTCTTGCAGATGACTATTTCCTCTGCTGGAGCTGGGTATCGCCAGCTACTTCACAATACGATACACATTGCAATGCATATGTCACGATTCAGTCGTGATGCATCACTATATCATAATTGGATCTCAGTTGAAATTGCGCCCAAGGCGTGACAAAAAGACTCAGCGTGACGGCGGGAGAGTGTGAGTCTACGGTATCGGTTTCAGTCTCTTCACTTTTGTCCAGCATAGTACTGAGCTGAATAAAATATTTCACATAAAAGATGTTTACATATTGTCCACAAGAGAAAATAATAGTTGAATTCATAAAAATGACCCCATTCAAAAGTTTACATACACTTAATTCTTAATACTGTGTTGTTACCTGAATGATCCACAGCTGTGTTTTATTTGTGTTTAGTGTTGTTTATGAGTCCCTTGTTTGTCCTGAACAGTAAAACTGCCTGCTGTTCTTCAGAAAAGTCCTTCAGGTCCCAACTGAGGGACTCATATGAAACTAATATAGAAGGTTCAAATGCTCACTGATGCTTCAGAAGGAAACACAATGCATTAAAAGCCGGGGGGTGAAAACTTATTGAATTTGAAGATCAGGGTAAATTTAACTTTTTTATTCTGGGAAACGTAAGTATGTTCTGTAGCTTATGAAGGGCAGTATTAAATGAAAAAATCTGATATTTAGACAAAATAAGAAAAATGTACATACCATCATTCTGTTCAAAAGTTTTCACCCCCCGGCTCTTAATGCATCATGTTTCCTTCTGAGGCATCACTGAGTGTTTGAACCTTCTGTAATAGTTGCATATGAATCCCTCAGTTGTCCTCAGTGTGAAAAGATGGATCTCAAAATCATACAGTGTTGGAAAGGTTCAAATACACAAATATGCTGACAAACCAAAGAATTTGTGGCACCTGAATGATTTTTCTGAAGAACAGCAGACAGTTTAACTGTTCAGGACAAACAAGGGACTCATAAACAACTATCACTAAACAAAACAACACAGCTGTGGATCATTCAGGTAACAACACAGTATTAAGAATCAAGTGTATGTAAACTTTTGAACAGGGTCATTTTTTTATAAATTCAATTAAAAAGTAGTTTAAACTTCTAAAATCTGTTGCATTTTGTTCCATTATGTTGAGCCACATCTAGCTGCAAAAACCATGATTAAATATGATAAAAATTCCTAGCATTCAGTGAACTGGTTGTGATGAACACAAATAATTAAAAGTCTGAAATGATATTCATAGCAACAGCTAAAATCACTTCTTATTCAAAACTGAAAAATGCTGACACAGGGTTCCCGGTAAAGATAAACTGTCAAGTAATTTAATTTGATGAGCGAACATTCTGCAAATACTTCTGTAAATCTGTTTTTTAAACTCAGTCTACATAAGTTTGCTTTAAAGGGGAGGTGGGGTTGTGAAGCATATGACTTATTGTGAAACACATGACTCGTGAAGCATATGACTTGCGTCCTTTGAGAAAAAGGGTGGGAAGCACTAGGTTAGAAGAGTGTGACAGCTTAGGTCAGCGCTGTATGTGGTGACTTTCGGTCTGAGTAAAAGAGCTCAACACTCTGGAAAGGATTAGAGGGCATTTACAGGACACGTTCTCCTTTTTAAAAACAGGTAGACAGGGCGCAGACGGAACCAGAATAGCTATTTTTAACTTGACTGCATCTAAAAACATGACGGTGCCAGACCTGATGACGCATTTGTACGATGCCCAATGTACCCGATCCTACTTTCACCATTCATCATTAGGAACAGGAAAGAAAACATTACTTATCTGTATTTCAGACTAGGTGAATAGGTTCGGCTTCAGTGTCTTTTCAGAATTGCTGTTCCCCTTTCACGTATTTTACATTTCTCATTATAAACTGTATCAAGGCTCAGTGAAAGCCTAAAAGGATTGGTGGAAATGCTGAATAGCGCCTTGTTGTGTAGGGACAGGAGGTGGGGTGGTGCGACAGTGTCGGAGATCTCTGTGCCTCTGTGTTTGGGATTAAGGGTATAATGGAGCGCTCACAGAATGAGAAAATAGATTGGCATAGTGTCGAGGGCCAGACAATTGGGAGGGAGTGAAGCAGTGGTTTCTTCGGGGCCTTCACACTGAATAGTAATCCTGCTTTTGGAGGAATTGCCCTGGGAACGCCGAAATATGAGACAGCTATTTCGCATTCAGATGCTGCAGCGTCGACAATTCTGAATTGCTGTTTATGGATTATTGTTGATATAAGATTGTGTAAACCATCAGGTTGTAGCCTGCGCTGGCATCCAGTAGAGGGCGGCAGCTACCTTTCTTTACCAGTTTGCAGGCCATGCAGCTGGGTACCATGGCGACAATGAAGAACATCAATAATTCTCTTTACACTGCTACGTAATCATGGTTTATGCACAAAACACAACTAAATCCGGAAAAGTCCTGCAGCCTTGAATGAATGAGCTTGTGGTTGTAGAACAACAGCTGGCACGGATACATCAGCCGTGTTTGCTGTGTTCCTACCAGAACCCTGCATGTCATCCTTCTGCTGGTGATTTATGAATGGTTTGTAATTACAGGCAGATCACTGACTGATACTCCCAAAAGAGCAGCAGAATGATTGGATTTCTCTGCATTCAGAAACGGCTCTAGAAACACTGTTGTCCACGAGTCTTTTGTTGAATATGTTGCCATGAACTTACTGGTACCATGTTTTGTATTGGTTGATATTAGATATTTGCACATGCTAATTTTCCATATTTTTAAATTTTACACATTTACATAATCATTTGGGATGCACAACAGGGCTCTATGCTTACTTTTCTTTTTAGGAGCACTTGTCTTTTTGGGAGCACAGTCAAAATTTCAGGAGCACCTTCTAATAAATAATCCAAAAATCTGGTGAAAAATTTGCCTTCCCATTATGAGGTGATATTTAAAGTGATTTACAGGGGATTTTTGTTTTTTACCTTTGTAATGGCATTTTTCTATCTTTATTAAAAGTATGTCATCTTTTATGTCAGTTTTTTAAAAAACAGTATTTTATAAGCTTTTTAAAATGTCTAAATAAAACAACAGAATAAGAACAAGTACAATACAAATAAGTTACAAATTAAATGACATCGGTATTAAAATTAATTTGTACTACAGCAGTGGCACAGAAGAACACAAAAGTGACTTGTGTTGAGTGCAATCAAATTCATAAATTCATGTTGAGATTAATGTTTTCAATATAAAGGTTTGAACATAGAAATAAGAAATAATTTAAATAACTATAAATACTTTAAAAATGAAACTAAAACTGCCAGTAGGTGGCGGCAGGCCGCTGATTTAATTACTGAATCATTCATTCATTTGATTCATTCGAACGCATGATTCGTTCAAGAATAAAGCAAGTGACTGTTATGAGTGGGAAATTGAATCACTGACTCACTAGATTTGTTTAAAAAACACGTTCATTCATAAACGAAACATCGCTGTGTTTGAATGGAGATGCGCTGCAGCTCAGTTGTGACTTGTTGTAAATTATTTTTGCCGATGAAATGGAGCGAAATCAGGCGATAGTGTTATAGTAAGACAATGTAAGTCACTTAATATTAACTTCTTATTTAACTGTTGTATTAATTCAATATCTTATTTACAAACTCCCTTAAAAATCATTAAAAGCCATCACTCATCTAAGTTCATTGCAATCTCACAAATAATCAAAGCTCTCTACGCTGCACATTGAATCTCTTATTTACTCTCTCTACACTTTGTTTATGAATGGATTTATAAGATATGTCTGTGACACATTACTCAATGTTGCAAAAACACATAGAAACCTTGGAAGCTCCCCTCAGCACACACACAAATATGCTGATTGGGTCAGTCGCACCTAAATATTTTTTTATAGTCGCACGCAGTAGTTTTCAGTCGCAAATGTCGCACTGTAGAGGCCTGCACAATATGTGCTACCTTTTAATTGTTTGGTGTCTGTATTTTTTTAAAGAGTTCTATTGCTCACCAAGCAGTTGTTTAATCAAGATAAAGTTATTTTTGTTTTCTTTGCACACAGAAACTGTTCCCGTAGCTTCATAATGTCACGGTTGAACCACTGATGTCACATGGACTATTTTAACTATGTCCTTACAACCTTTCTGGGCCTTGAATGTGTCAGTTGCATTGATGTCTATGCAGGATTAGAAAGTTATCAGATTTCATCAAAAATATCTTAATTTGTGTCCCAAAGATGAATGAAGATTAGGGTGAGAAATTAATTACACAATTCTCATTTTTGGGTGAACTGTCCCTTTAATGTGTGTCACAAATGGAGGGCTTTATGTCCCCCACTGCTAAACGTTTAGCAATAATCGCTACATTGCTCACGTGGCATTGACCCTTTTGTCTGTAGCATCACTCATTGATTTTATTACTGTTGCACTGCTGTGCATGGTCATACGACATTTCTTTTTACCAGAGCATGGTTTGGATTTTCCTAAATGCCTTATTTTTGTGCCTTGCTCTGCTTAAGTTGCTTGACATTAAACAGTTGTGGTTTAAAGCTTCGGAGGTGACTTTGCATGTAACATCTTAATTGTGTTGTTGGATACGGTGGCCAATTGTCTGTTGGTTTATGCTCGCACACAATGGAAGGCTTGTCTTCTGGTTCCTTTCATTGCCGTTGCTCAGCCCGGTACCGCAGTGTGTGGTAACTGGCACCGTCTGCTCACCACAGCCAGTTGAAGAAAAAAAAACTACTTAGATTCAATTGCAGATATTTCTTAAGTTCACCAGCCGCTCAGGAATGTGTGTGGACGACACGTGTATGTTATACCAGTGTTCTGAGACTGGTACCAGAGGAAATAATTTCCATAGGCACCCCTCCCTGCTGGTCAATGAGAAAAGGCAGTGGCCGTGTTTTTAGTGTGCCACAGTCCCTTCCCCCATTTTTTGCTCCAGGCTCATATAGCTACACGGTATACTCTCTGGATATATGACCCCTCGACCCAGAGCTTTCATTGGGTCAGTCCTGTGCCAGAGAATGTGCTCAATGCCCAGCATTCACTGTAGTCCATCGTGCCTCTCTTTTTAATGTATGCTGGGTTGTCTCAAATCAGTTACACCTGCTGCATTTTTAGAATATTAAATAGTCTTTGGTTAGACTCTAACCAAGTAGTCTTTTAAATGCAGCATAGATGTAGGAAGCCTTTTAGGTGCAGTGCATGGCATATTTTTTCTATATCATTTTTGGAAGCCCATTTCTGCCACACAAAATTTACACAAATGTCACAATTGTGTTTTTTCCGTTTTCTTGCAAATGTGAGTTTTCTCGCAATTCTGAGAAAAAAAGAGAAAAATGTTCTCAGAATTGCATGATGCAAACTCACATTTTTGAGAAATAGTCAGAATCACAAGAGATAAACTCGCAATTGTGAGTTATAAAGTCTGAATTGTAAGATATAAATTCAGAATTCTGACTTTTTCTCACAATTGCAGGTTTTTATATCTTAAAATTGACTTGTCTCAGTATTAGTGAGTTTATATTTTATATGACTTTATAACACGCAATTGCGAGTTAAGTCAGAATTGTGAGATATAAACTAGCAATTCTAAAAACATCACTTTTTTCCCCTTTCTAATAGCATTTGTGCATTTATATCTCACAATTCTGAGAAAAAAGTCTGAATTGCGAGAAAAAGTCAAAATTGCAAAATTTAAACTTGCATTTGCGAGAAAACGTTTATATCTCGCAGTTCTGACTTTATTCTGACTATAATTTGCAATTGTGTGTTTATCACGCAGTTCTGAGAAAAAAGTCAGTAATGTGAGTTTACATATCGCAATTCTGACTTTATAACTCACAACTGCACATTTATATCATGCAATTCTGAGGGGAAAAAGGTCTGAATTATGAGTTTATATCTTGCAATTCTGACTTAATTTCCGAGTTTATCTCACATTTCTGACTTTATAACTCGCAATTGTGCATTTATGTCATGCAATTCTGAGGGGGGAAAAGTCAGAATTTTGAGTTTGTCTCGCATTTCTGATGTCATTTTCGAGTTTATATCTCACAATTCTGAGAAAAAAGTCTGAATTGTGAGTTTGTATCACACAATTCTGTGGAAAAACTCAAAACTGAAATAAAAAGTTGCAAAAACTTTAATTCAGTGGCAGAAACAAGCTTTTTTTCTTTTTTGTTGTAGTCTAACATGAAACTAAACTAAAATAAAATAAGATAAAAATTAAGAACATTTATTAGCACTGTTAAATTACCAAATTTCCAAATTAGTATCCGTTTTTCATACTGTACATTATAATGTTGCAATGCCTTAATTCTCTTGTACATTTAAGTTGATTGATTTCAAAATATAAGTATTTATTAGTTTTAATTTTATTTATTCATTCATTCATTTAGAATGGTAATATTGGCTAATACCAGTTATTGGCCAAATTATTTTCAGTAAAATACATTATCAGCCTCAATTTTAATATTGTGCATTAGGGCTAAAATCATCCTCTGCTGAAAGAAACCTGGTCATACTAGCTAGTCAAGAAATCCAACTAAACTGGTTAACTAGCTCAGCTAGGTACAGGTCTATCAGCTCTTAGTCTTGTGTGTAGCCAGACCTTCAGATTGACAGCAGACGGTCTGGGGACCTTGGCTGCTTCGACTCCATATGACTGACAACTAAAACAACCAATCACGTTTTGTTTTGCACCGTGTCATGTTTAGGGGTATGGAAATGTCACCACAATAACAGATCGGGTAACACATAAGATTTATGCCGCAAACTTTACATATGTCATATTCTTTTGAAAATCCAGCGTTTAGTTAATCCTGATAAATGGTCATTGTCATCGTCACAGTTGTAAACACGACTGCTTTCTTGTGTCATGAGGGGGCTTGGCGACAGTTCAACCAATCTGATGGTGACTTCGAAACTCCTGAACTCATTTCCAATTTTCTCTGCTACATGCATCAGATGTTCAGACAATGGTCCATGGACGTGACTTCTAAGGCTGAGACTAACCAACTCTTAACCAAGTTGACCAAGATGGTCTAAGAAATCCACATTGGCTGGTAGCCCAGCTGATTAACCACCAAAACCTGCTAGGACCTGGTTAAGACCAGTTTTGACTAGCTCGAAGCCAGATTTTTCAGCAGACACATACACTTTTTTTCCCCCTCTCATCCTCTTAAATTTTATTACAGAGATATGATACATCAATCTTACGTGCTTCTCAGTCCTATACTATTCTCAGCTCTGTCCCTGGCTATTTGAATTACCGTCTACAGCCTGACTATTATTATTTACCCTCTGTGTCTCTCTAGCAATCTATCTTCGCATCTCTTCGTCATTTATATTGCCTGTGGAGAAAGTCAAATGTTCTTACCCCTCAGATGGTGCACATGACACATTTATTCCTGAGCTATTAGGCAGCCTGGAGCAGAGATGCAGCCTTTAACCCACAGGTCAGACGAGCTAGTATGGCTGCTGTCACTGTTCAGCCATCACATTGACGTGAACACATGCTCGTGCCCTCGATGTAAATCTGAAGTGGAGTCACGTAGCGTAGCAGCAAGTCCAGAGCGTGACACTCTTTATCAAATCAGCTAGTTTAATAAAGAGTAGGTGGTAGTTGTGTTTGCAACTAAGGGCTCTTGAATGAAAGGAATACTAAAACAAAGCCACCCCAGCTAACAAAAAAAGGTCGCCACAACGTCCCCTGAATGGCATCTGCGAACGTCCCCTGGACGTCATCATGTAGGGTTCTTTAGACGTTCATGAAAACATTGTGGGGACCTATAGCAAACGTTCGCTACAGGTCATTTTAACATATGTTAACATATCATTAGTCAGATCAGACAAAATTGAACTCCCCAAGGAATAAACACACAAGCAATAGTACGTTAACAATACTTCTTTTATTTGTCAAAATATTTTTCTTTTTTTGGTTTGTGTGTGTGTGTCGTCTGTCATGTGTTCCAGATGTTGGGTGTTATCCAGGTCTGATTCCACCCGTATGTTCGAAACCTAAAAAAAATATAAATGAACAAAAATCAGCAATGGTTTTAAACCTTGACTTCATTTTCACATAATGATAATGTTCTATAAAACTGAATCAACTGACTACTCTTTATCTGCGCGAATGCGACCTGCGTAGAATTTCCCGATGTAATAAGCAAATTAACCGAAGAACGGATCAAAATAATAATCATTTTTGCCAGAGTGCATGCTGATATATCTCAAGAGAATTTTGGTACTGCAGACTCAGACTCACTGGAGAGACACAATTTCTTTTGATGAATTTTTTTACTATTTTTTACAATTTCAGCTGAGGGTGTTTTTCTGTTTGTTTGTACCGACAGCGAATGTTACAAAGAGGACCAAATGCATTTGCTAGGATGACAGTTCTTCCCGTTGTCCTCTAACCTAAAACAACAAAATGAACTCATTCAGTAGTAGTATGATTTTATATGTGTACCATCATTTATCTATTGAAAAAGATTTGTAAATACTGCTGACAATTTGGATTTAGAACATGCAGTCTGAAATTTAGCACACATATGAAGATATCCGTACCAAATGGGTTTTTTTTTTGCCGCATGTGCGTCTCAGTGTGTGTTTTTACCATATGGAAATTCAATATTTAAGGTTAAATGTCTGTTAATATTATATACCTTTAATCGTTTTAACTTTACGTGCTAACGTTAGCTTCGAAAGTGTCTAGGCTAACGGCCAGCAGCCGTACACGACGGACAGCCTCAGCAAACGTTTTAAAAGATAAACTTTAGATAAAATGTAAGTATTACGAGGTATAAAGTATAAATACCTTTTGGACCGGACAAAAGCGAAAACTCAAGGCCGTGTTTGAGGAAATCACCGGTAAGACTGTTAACTGTCACTCAGCGGCTCAGCATTGCCATGGATACATGCGCGTACCCTAAGGTGACGTCACTCGAGCTCATTTGATTGGCTATATTACACTTTTATTTTTGCGCTGCACGTATACCAGTCTTAAATGCAATAACTAAACAAATTAATTTTCCTAAATAACTTTTCTTGTCAGCTTACCAACAGTTTGATATGTGAATATTAAAAAGTAAGAATTAATTTATTTGTCTTACTTGTGTTTTCCACTTTCTTTTCTATTCTTCATGTTTTCCTTGGCTGCATTCATCACTCTTCAGGGATTCAACCTTATTTTATTTATGTATGTGGAATACATAGGGCCTGATTGTAGCCATCAATTACATTATTGAAGTGTATATTGTTTTTGATGTTTAAATGCTGAAAACAGACTCGTGATTTGATGACATCTTGAATTACATTAGTTGCTTTTTCTTTTGCAGTAATGAAAGTTATTAATATTAACATCATTTTACAATGAATTCAAATCTGTTGTTTATACTATAATAATATTAATATTAATAATAATAATAATAATAATAATAATAATAATAATAATGTCAATCTTTGCATTTTGCATTCCATTATCACAGTTAAAAAAGGGATTTTATTTTATGGAATTATACCCTTTAAAATTCAATATGGGTTTATTTTTCGTTTATTTGTCTTTAATTTAATTAACTCTGTCTGAGTTGCAAGGTGTCAGGTCTGATAATAAAGTCCAAGCATGGGCGACTGGATTTTTCAAGTGTTGTTATGGAAATGGCAGATGAGGGATGAAACAGGGATGTTCGCAAACTGGTTCGGAAGCACCCGCAAGCAGGTGTCGGAAGAATGTCCTCCAAATGTCCGCCAGCAAACGTCAAAAAGAGGTCCAAATGCGGACGTAAGTGAACGTCCTCAGAACGTCCGTCAGCAAACGTTACAAAGCAGACGTCCTCAGAACGTTTGACAGCGAACGTTATAAAGCGGACCAAATACGGACGTCTTCCGAACATCCGCCAGCGAACGTTACAAAGCGGACGTACTGCGGACCTAAACCGACATTCGCAACGTCTGGGGGACGTCCCCTGTTTGCTGGGACTTTCTCCTTCCCTTCCTCGCCCCTTGTTCATTTCTCTTTCTCACACTCTCTCTGCTTGTTTTTTTTATTCCCATAACTTGGATTCTCTTCTTGCTTTGGACCGGTCAGCTGTTTATTTTTAGGGCAATATTGATGTGTTGATCAGCACCATCTGGTGCTAATGGGCAAGTTATCGGAAATAACGTCTGCTTTGTTAACATTGCTATCGAGATTTATGAGGTAGAGGAAATATTTTGTTTAATTCTGCCTCCTAGATGACTGAGTATCTATATTTCGTATTCCAGCATAAAACTAATGTGTTCCAGGAGCTCATTTCCACACATGAACACTCCATCAGTTCAGTTCGTCATTGTTTAATGCATGACTCTCTTTCCAATTCCGTCGGTGTCTGATATTTGCAGGTGCTCTCTCACAAAATACTCTTGTTTCACTTCTTTCAACTGGCATTTATGCATTTTGGCACATCTTATCCTGTTCTGTTTTATGGTAAATTGATTGGTTGCCACATCGTGAGTGCATACAAATCTTTCAATAGTGCCCTGTGAAATGAAATTCAAAGGTTATTCAGTCATTTTAAGTGAGAAACAAAATCTCAGGGAGCATATACGTTCGGTCTGAAAACACAGGGAGCATCTGTACATCAATACGAGGTGTGAAGGAAAATTTACCAGCTAGCCATTGGACACCACAGGGCTCTACGCTCACTTTTTGTTTAGGAGCACAGTCAAAATTATATATATATATATCTCAATATATCTCATTTATATATTATATTCAAGGAAGCTCTCTACACTGCACAATGAATCTCTTATTTACACACTCTCTGTCTACACTTTGTTTATGAAAGGATTTGTGAGATATATCTGTGATGCATTACTCAACGTTGCAAAAACATGTAGAAACCTTTGAAGCTCCCCTCAGCGCAAACACAAATATGCTGATCGGTTCAGTCACACTGGTTGTCCTAAATATTTTTTCATAGTCGCATGCAGTAGTTTTTAATCACAAATGTGTAATCACTGTAGAGCTCTGCACCATCTCTGTACTTTATGTAAACCACATCAGTTTTTTTTTTCTTCAAATTCTGTTGCTTAGTGTTGGGAGCAGTAAACACTGCATAAAGACCCTGTGAAGCTGAAAGCAGCTTGTGACATTTAATATTTGGCATGTTAGCGCAAGCTGTGCTTTTCATTTGTGTTTTTACCTTTTTTTGCAGAACAGTTGCTGCGTCAGCATTTTTGATGCACAAACCTTGAAGAGTCATGTACAGCCGAGGCTGACATCCCATGTGGTCTGCCCCCCATCTCAGACCACAATGTGCATATATATCCATCAAACTGTGCATGTGTGGCCACATAAATCATGTCAGTGGGTTGACCCACGTATGCTTGTTAATGACAAAATGTCTCAGCCGGTATTGTGGGGTAGAGATATCAGAAGGAAATGGCCTGTGAAATAGACCTTGGAGGAGGGGAACTTGACTGCACTGCCGATCTCTCTCTAGCCCCGCCTTATGCACTCTACGAATAAACAATGGTGATTCAGGAGTCAAACTGCTCTCACAAATGACAGCAATCTCAAAAGAGGGCTATTTATTGAAGAACTTCTCTGTAGAGCATCAGACTACCACATTCACTCCCTGCAGTCTCTCTACCTGCATTTCAGTATTGCTGAAGCAGCTTTTAAATAGCTTCATGCAATCTCGTCCTCTCTGTGGAAACACTGGCCATGCAAGCTGCATACAAACACAATGCATGTTTGGCTAAGCCTAACGCTGCTGTACCTGTGTCCCGCGATCTGCTGTTCTGACAGCTTCTGCTCTTGTACCGCTGTGGACCTCGTTTACGGAAACCATGCTGTAAGATCTCTTTGAGATGTTTACTAGCTGCTGAGTTGGCTTTGTTATCGATCTGTGCAGTACAAAGCGTTTTTGGTGTGCAAGCACCTTTTAATGTCTGAGGGTTGAGCTGACAAACTAACCTAAATCATTAATGGTGCAGGAATGTTCCAGAAAGACTCTGAGGCTTTTTAGTAGACATTTAAGTTTTTTCGTTCAAGGTGTTCTTTTGAAAAATTGCTTTTACTTGATACTTCCATACAAGTAACGCTTGTATGGTTTAAAAGTTAGATAGCAGGACATTCGTTTTAGGAAAGTGCAAAACACTGAACCCCATTTGATACATTAAAGGGTTACTTCACCCAAAAATGAAAATTTTGTCATTATTTACTCACCCTCATGTCGTTCCAAACCTGTAAGACCTTTGTTTATCTTTGGAACACAAATGAAGATATTTTTGAAGAAATTCGAGAGCTTTCTGCAGGGTTCGTACAAAGATACTTGAAGTATTTGAATTTGACTTTTTGAAAGTTAAGGCCTGGAAAACCCTTGAAAATAGCAACATTCCTGAAGAGGTACTTGAAAAGTGCTTAAATTATTGAAAGACAGTTTTTAATTCTGTCAATAAGCACATCTTTTTTTTGCTTATTTCACTTAATGTCAGAAAACGTTTGAGCTAAGCAAGTAGTACTAATAGTGTCGTGTAAACATGGCTGAAGATGTGAAAAGAGGAACAGATGAACCAAATCAATTAAGTCATTAAGTCAACTTGTGACTTGGATCATACAAGCGATTCACTAGCAAAAAACAGATCAAATTAAAAGACCCATTTATTTTCGGATTTCAACATCGCTTGTAACAATTTTGAAAAATGATTAATTGTTTCGAAGTTGGATCCAGTTGGATCGGGTATCGCAAATCATTTGTTTCAGATCGGAACATCAAATCACATATCGCGAATAATTTGATTTAGAATAGAATGCTGCGTATCACAAATCATTTGATTTAGATTGGAACGGGTTCATGAATCATTTAGCGAATTGAATTATTTCAATCAAAGGATTTATGATACGCGATTTGAAGTCCCGATCTAAGTCAAATGATTAGCGTTCCACGCTCCGAGTCCTGATCTGAAATGGTTTGCAAATTATTCAGATCAGGACTTTAGAATGTGGATTGTGAATCATTTGATTTAGCTTGGAACTTCTGAACACGGTTTGCAAATCATTTCATTCGGATCTGGATTTTGGAGCAATTTCCCAAATCTTTTTTTTTTTTTTTTTTTGTATTTGTTTTCCTAAACAGTAGAAAACATCAAACCATTAATAAGTACAGTTATAAAAACAAAACAAATAATAAAAAAACAAAGTGTACACAAATACAAATACCTTAAGAAAATTAACAGTGTTTTTACTAGGGATGCTACGATCCGCCTTTTGCCTCCAATACCGATACCTAGGGTTCGATATTGGCCGATACCGATACCGATCTGATTTTTTTTTTTTTTTAAATGTAGAATTTACATATCTTTGTGTGTGGAACTGATAATCATTCTTTCACAATCTACTAAATATAGACTACTTCATTCTAAAAAAATAAAATAATAGATATGAAAAAATTTATGTATATTCATAATCTATGAAAAATATATCATAAACTATGTTGATGGATAATTCAGCAGCAAAAGAAAAGAACAATTTCTGTTCGAGAAAAATCAGTGCACCGTAATTTTAGAAATCCAAACATTTTGTGAAAAAACAAATAAAAGTGTTGCACTAAATCTGGTAAAATATTGCACATTGCTATTTGTATTATTATAAAATCCATTCATGAAAAACAATGTATGTATATACAAGTATATAAAATTTGAATATATTTCTTTTAAATGTATAGCATATTTTTAATAATCATGTCACCTTATCGTCAGCCTGTGAGATCGCCGATACACAA
Organism: Labeo catla; assembly: GCA_012976165.1. Classification (NCBI taxonomy): domain Eukaryota; kingdom Metazoa; phylum Chordata; class Actinopteri; order Cypriniformes; family Cyprinidae; genus Labeo; species Labeo catla. Next base: position 2,322,293 of record VONZ01000022.1, on the reverse strand, counting down.
TATTATCGTGCTAATTTATTTAATTTTTTACTTGCTAAATTTCATTGCCGGCAAATGAACCAACACCAGCATAAGGGTAAAAGCAGCCTAATGTTTTCAGTATGACTTAATTTGTGTTTTAACATGATAACAATTGAATAGAAACATTGCCAATTACTAATGCTTACGTTTCTTCAGTTATTCTAAAAGCAGCTACAGAAAAAGAGCAAAGAACATTTAGCCTACATTATCAAATAACATCATCACTGACTAGCCTAGCCGAGTTTATGCACTTTAAAAAACACTCCCAGTACCATAAGTGAATACAATAGTTACATCACTGTATCTCACTGTATCTCTGTATCACTGTATCTCTCTGCACTGCATCGCTAAAGTTAGGCGCATAGTCTATTTTTGAGGGATAATAATAATAATCGTCTTGCCATCGTCAAAGGCATCAGCAACAAGCGATATCTCTGACTATCGTCGATACACGATATCGGCACAACCCTAGTAGTCGTCAATACACGACATCGGCACAACCCTAGTTGTAGTATGTTACCCTCTCTCGTGTGTTTGAATCTTATCCACTTCAATTTCCTGTCCACTTTAAATCCTGTCAAAGCTACCTTACTCAGTTATGTCATCCTCCGAGGCGCTGCTGTATCTGGGTTCCTCCTCTGCAGTGGAACAATGGAGCACTCCACTATTGCCCTGTGGGCACATGCACTCAGAAACATAACCACTCTGTAGCCCGTTAAAAATACCACTCATGCCACCCCCCTGCGTTGGAGAGTGTGTGGGAAGATCACTTCATACGTACAGACCAGCTCTTACCTCAGCAGTCCCGCCCTGTCCACAGCAAAGAGATTGTAATGTTTCATTTGATTCATCACTCTATAATGAAATGTGTCTGGCTATGGAATATAGTACAGTGTCCTGACCAGTCGCAAGACGTGTTCACCTCAGTCACCTCCCGTTTCCTTGAGTGTCCTCTCAAAGCATGATTTGTGGAATCATGTTGAAGGATTTGCCCTGGCAAAGCTGGCATGATGCCCAACCTCTGTTCAGGCAAATCTGGATGAACTAGGTCACTACTGGATTATAATTTTATAATGTGTATAGCTGTTCAGAGAGAGTCTTATTTTGATGTCTTTGGCCACAGAATTTTTTTTTCACAGCCTTTCAGTAGAATAACAAAAATTTACAGATAATTTACTCACCCCCTTGTCATCCAAGATGTGTATTTACCACACTCTGGATTTGTTATGGGACTGAATGCTTTGAGGGTGTTAAATCTTCCGCTGGAATGTGTCCACTCTTAAGAATCCTCTTTTGTAGCTAATCCAGACACATTAGCGACTAACTGAATAATCATACGACTTGGCATTTCTTTATTCAGTGGGATCACAATTCTGGTCCTTTAAAGGTCATTGTTGCGTAACTTTGCCAGTTTTTCTCAGGAGAATGATCCGTTTGTTGACGTACATCATATGTGTTTCTAATCTTGCTAGAACACATTCTATGCTAGCAAATGGCACGTCATGTGTCATCGATTTAAGCCAAAGCCTTTTTAAACTCATCCTCACATTTCAGCTGAAGTCTCTCGTATTTGTTTTGGTCTGCGTGACCTTGTCCACCTCCATGAAGTCATCCAAACACAACCAATACCAGCCAGCCTCCCTCCCCAAACTCACACGTACACACTGAGACAGCCATGTGTTTCTGAGCGAGTAGGACTCCAGGGACGGATTTCTCATTTCTGCAGGTCGAATAGCAGGACTTTTGGATCCTTCTTGCGTTCCGTGTGGTTGGCTGCCGCGTTTCACAACACTCCTCCAGGAAAATCTTTTTAATCGGCCTCAGATGTGCTTTGATGGCACGAGTGATGTCATTTGGAGTGACCCATTGCTTTTCTCTGTCCCCTGCACTGATTTACAGCTAGAAATGTTGTACATTTGTATTCGTGTGGACTTTTTTTGTACTTCTGTCACAGTCACTGCCTTAGGCCATGTCTTATCTTCAGTATCCATGAGATCCCATGGGGCAAGGAGCAATGCCCGATCTGTCTTTCTCTGGAGTCACTATTAGACCTTGAACTGGAAGTCAGTTTAAACCTTTTAAAATCGACTAATCAGTAAATATATATGGATAAACAATTTGATTTTAGACTAAGGCTCTTTTTAAAGTGTTGTAAATGCTTTAGTTCATTGTAGGTTGTAAAACAATTGGCCCACTCTGGCTTGATTATAAATGAACACATAGACACATTTAGTCATTTGTCTGTACTAGTACTAGTTGGTGGTAAGGAAACACTGTATAATAAGGCATATTTAGGATCGTGTCCAACAGAAACGAAGCAGACACTTTTGTTAGGGATATAGACGGGAAGTGCATCCCTACAGTCAGTCAGCTGACAGATATTCAGCAGACAGGCTAAATAGCTGTAACATTTCATTACACAAAATGACCATCATTCTCACAAACAAGCATTTAAATTATGCATAACAGGAACATTGCTCTCAGTAGACTGACAGTAATAGTTAAATGTATTGTTGAAGTTGTAAAATTTTATGCAAAAGCAATGTTTTGATGTCTGTAGCAGCAGGAATTGAAATGGGATGAGTTTAGAAATACAAATTCTAACATATTGACATCTCCAAGAAGCTGCATCTCTAAGTTCATTCTCTTTAACCACCATTAAAATATTAAAGGATTAGTTCACTTCCAGAATAAAAAAATCCTGATAATTTACCCACCCCCATGTCATCCAAGATGTTCATGTCTTTCTTTCAGTTGAAAAGAAATTAAGGTTTTTGAGGATAATATTTCAGAGTTTAGTGGACTTCAATGTGAGCCATTGGGTTGAAGGTCCAAATTGCAGTTTTAATGCTGCTTCAAAAAGCTCAGCACAATTCTAGCTGAAGAGTAAGTGTCTTATGTAGCGAAACAATTGGTCATTTTCTAAAATAAAAATTCCTTTTAACCACAAATGCTTATCTTGCACTGGCTTGACTTCACGTATTATAGTCACGTTGGAAAGGTCACGTGACGTAGGCTGAAGTATCGACCCAGTGTTTACAAAGTAGGGCTGCCCACTAATAGTCGACTAACCGTTAGTTGACAAGAAGAGGCTTGGTCGACCAAAATTTTATTAGTCGCAGAATTTTTTTTTTAAAACCACAGTAAGTGACAAAGTCACGCAGTCCGTGATGGACAGATCTATAATGCCTATCTATGTGGTAATACATTCTTCGACCTCAAATATGGCTTTTAATCTGAAAGATGTATGTAGTAACAACTTTACATGGCCACTCAATCTTACATTAACCCGTCAGTGCGGAGTGTGGAAGCTGAACAGTAATGCGCTCCCTGAATGACAGATGGAGGCGCCGGTGCGGTCACTTGCACTTAAAATACTCCATCATTTTTGGTCATACAGATAAAAGTAATACATCTTTCAAATCTGTAAAGACTCTACATTTATTTGTGTGCACTCACAATAACAATGAAATATTGTGCTTTTGTAAAATATTTAAAGCAAACAGGATGCGCTTTATGCTGTCCGGGTCTCTGTAAACTTGGGTGCAGAACTCAAACTCTGTGTACACTTGCCTTACAGACACGAAAAATACATTTATAGAGAGTGAAATGTCTACTTCTAAATGAACCAACGGAACAGAAAACAAATATTCTCAGATTATGTAATCCGTATAAAACATACAGGCACATCCACTACTGTAGAAAGCTGAAAACTTAGAAAACACTAGTTTATCAATAAATTAAAACATTAATGCAGTCTCCTTGCTGTTTTTTCCCTGACACATTCATAATTATTATTTGCCGGTGCACTGTGGCAAGCTTTTTTGCATGTGCTTGAGCGTTTATTATGCTACTTAGACAATCAAAGGCTCATTATTATGACTTATATAGTTTATTAATAAACATGCTAATGCTTAAAATGAACTTTAATAGTCGACTAATGCTTAAAATGAATGACTACTAGTCAACCAAAAAAATCTTTAGCCAAGGGCAGAACATGCAAAGAATTACAAATCGAACATGCAAAGAAAGTCAAACGACTTTTACTAAAAAAAAAAAAAGGTAAAACAACGATGTCATTTTTGAAGTTGGAGGAGAAAATGAGATGGCAGACACGTGAAAGTCAGCTTGATGCATTTAAAATGTTTTTTTTGATTTTGCGGAAGAAAGTCACACAGGTTTATATCCACATGAGTGTGAGTAAATGACAGAATTTTTTTTTCGGATGAACCAATCTCTTTAAAAAAGTTACAGAAAACTGACCAACCTAACTAATTGAATAGTCAGTTGTTGAACTAGTTGACCATCCTGACCTGTCCTTATTGTCTTCATCAATGAACATGATAATTAGGTCATTAAAAATGGCTCTGAACAGAAAACACCCCCTGCCAAAGTACGAGACATATGGAGGCTCTTTGTTTCCTCTCTTTGTCTTTTGTGCTACTACAATAGTGTGATTATGAGACAATGCAGCCCTGCTGCCTCGAGCAGTCTTTGTCGTTCATGAAGGATTCTCCAGACCTTCTCACTGCAACACCAACATTTTTCTCTGTCACTTCTGTTCCTATCGTTTTGGACTACACTGGTCCCAGAGGATCAGGATGGAGAGTGAAGGGCACACGCTGGAGAACCGCTCTGTGTTCCTACAAGGGCAACCCCCTCTTCACAGCTCTCCCCACTGTTTCTTTTGGCTCACCGGCCCTGCGCTTTGTCCCAGGGACTGTACCATTGAAAGCTAGCAAAGGGGGGAGGCGCTGGGGGTTGGGAACGGGGGGAGACCGATAGAGTCTGGAGAAAGCGAGAGCATGTAGTGAAAGGACACCACAACAGAACTGCTATTTTCATCATCCTCTATGTTTTCCAAACCGCTCTTGGCTAGCAAACTAAGCATGCAGTGAGTGTCCTCGGATGTTGAGGACTTGCAAATAACATGGAATGAGAAGGACCGAAATATCTCATCAAAAATTTGGAAAACCAAACTACAATGAAATTCCAGAAAACTGCAGTTTTGCAAAAAGCCGTCCAACCAGCGCTCCACTTTGTGTGAGAGTTTGTTGGAGCACACCAAAAGAACAACCTCAGTCCTCGTGCTTCACAACAACTCAGCCAGGACGGCACACCGGAGGGGGTGGGAAACTCAACTGACATCTGTGTTCTGCCGAGTGGATTTGCGCTGGACAAAAACAGCGGGTGTTTCTCTCACACATGCTTGACTGATGGACATCGAAGGCGGGAATCCTTGAATGTTAGAGCTTCCAGCGTGCAGCCGGAATCTCGGGGTGAACAAAAGATGCTGCGTTAATCAGTTCGGACGGGATGTTGAACCTCTGTAAGTCCTGCTGACTGCTTGTTTTATTTTCCCACACTTTTCTTTTGCTCTTGGTCATAACTTTACTTTAATCTCGCTTTGTTTACACTTAAAGGCTGCAGACATGCTGTTAGGAGACACCTAATGTCTTCAAGTCTCTCTAGGGCCGTTGACTTCATGCTTTGTACTTCAGAGCAGTGCTGCATAACCGTGCGCTATGGAGATCTACACTGCTAAATGGATTTCTGTAACAGCTTTTGCGAGGAGCTCCGTGCCTCCTGAGCACCCAGAGTGCTTTAATATCTTTCATGCCTGTCAGTGCTTGTAAATGATTAGCTGAAGAATCCCCATAAACCCTAGATGCTTTCCAAAAGGGCTCCACCAAACAATAGAGTTGAACGTTGTGTCCCGCCAAGGATCGCTGACCACTTCTGCGAATGATTTTGTGTTTGTGTCCCATGGGACTTCACATTTAAAACCCTTTGTGGTCACTGCTAAAGTATGTTTCTCTAACCGTTTAGGTCTGGAAGCCCATGTGAGAGTTGATTTTCCTGGCACTGCTGGCGGGGATACCTCTCTTTCTCTCAGCACTGGCAAGCTGTTGAAGAGCTGGTGTTAACTGGGTCATTACTTCTCACGTTACCCAGGGTTTTCCGAGGAGCTGCACTGGCTCACCGGACCTTACTGAAGCCCAAGCTTCACATACACCTGGTTGTGCTGCTCTGTAATCTCTTCCCACTCTTCTCAAATAGACCTCGCTGGTGAGAGGTCTGGTTCTTTGCTCGCGTCAGAGTGGTAGCGTTTGATTTCACTTTTCGCTTGTAAGGATGTGGAATGAACAGAAGTCTTAGACCGTGCCTCAGCCGGGCCTTCATGTGGTATTGTTAAGATGTCTAAAGTTTCATTCGCACACTCACTGAGACGGATATTTAATACTTCACAGCTCTCTGTAACCCTGCCTTATTTAAGGGCATAATCCTCTCGCTCTAAAGAGCGCAGTGGCACTCAGCTTTCACTCATCGTGACAGGAATACAACCTAACGGCTGCTTTCTGAACTCAAGCGTAATTAACACTGCCACACACTTATATAGGTGAGATTTTACTGCGGATTTTAGGCTTCACTTTATCTTTTTTCATATTGAAAAGGCACGTTTGGCACCTAACCCTAACCCCTTTTATATGGTTTGGTTTATTCAGGTACAAAATGGACACTTTTCTAGCCAAAAGGACAGTATTGATTTAGCCAGCACAAAATAATACAAAAATATAGATTTCTCCATCTTAATTGTCATTTTCACAAAATTGTTGATTCTTAAATCCCAAGAATCGATTATCTAGCCTGTTTTCGGTTAGTGTACTGAAAGATCGTAATACAGTTTGTGCTTTGTTACTTTTGAGATGAAACAAAGTCTCAAATTTCAATTTTGTGTGTTTTATTACAGTACTCAAACATACATTTTCTGTTTTGGTGCTGTTTAATGTGGAGTAACAGGTTGCTGTAGTGCCTCAGTTCAAGACAAGTCTCCTTTGCTTCAATATCAGCACAAAATAAATATGAAAAAACATCCAAAGGTGTGTTAAAAGAGAGCGCAACTTGTCAAAATCAATATCCTGTCTCATGTAATCGCTCAGTGTTTCAACCGCTTCAATAGCATGCAAAGACGTCAATATAACAGCTTATTACAGGCTTTGTAAAAGGTGCTTAAAGTACTTGAATTTGACTTTTTGAAATTTAAGGCCTGGAAATCCCTTTGAAAATGGCAATATTCCTAAAGAGGTATTTGAAAAGTGTTTGAGTTATTGAAAGACAATATATCTAAATAGATGTTTAATTTTGTCAGCACATATCTTTTCGCCTAAAATTCACACAATTTAAAGAAACATCATACCTTTTTGAATTATTTTAGTTAATGTCAGAAAACAATGAAGCTAAGCAAGTACTAATACTGACAGTGTCATGTAAACATGGTGGAACATGTGAAAAGAAGAACAGATGAACTGAATCAATTGAGTCATTTATGCTGGAACCACTCTGATTGATTCAAACTCGTGACTTTGATCATTCATTTCAAGCGATTCCCTAGCAAAAACCAGATCAAATTCAATTAGCCATTAATTTTCGAATTTCAACATTGCTTGTAACGATATTAAAAAACGCGTAGTGATGGGTGAAAAAGCTTTTCGAAACTCTGAATCAGTTAAATCATTGCAGTTATTTTTTTAACGGAATGGGTTTGTGAATCATTTTGCGAATTGAATGATTCAAATCAAATGATCTCAATCAAATGATTGACGATACGCGTTTTGAAGTCCTATTCTAAATCAAATGATTCATGATACGCAAAGTTCAGATGATCAAAGTCAGATGATCCACAATCCAAGTCTTGATCTGAAATGATGGTTTGCGAATCATTATTCAGATTGGAACTTCAGAGAGTGGATCGCAAATCATTTGATTTAGATAAGAACTTTGGAGCGGGTTTGCAAATCTTTTGCTTTAGGTTGGGTCTTTGTAGCCAAATTGCGAATCATTTGATTCAGATCAGGACTTCAATCCGGGTTTGTGAATCATACGCTTCATATAATGATTTCTGAGTGATTTCACAAACATTTTTTCAGATTTTTTTTTTTGTTTGTTTGTTTGTTTGTTTGTTTTTGTTAAGCAGTGGAAAACATCAGATCATTAAGGCAGTACAGTTTTAAAAACAAAACAAAGAAAAAAGAAAGGAAGTATACACAAATACAAATCCCTTAAGAAAATTAACTGTAGTTTTTACTATAGTAAAAGTATAGTATGCTTTGTAATACTTTAGTAGTAATACTTTGCATGTGCTTCACTTTATTTTTGCCATTTTTTATTAGTATATTTTTATCTATTTCTCTTTGTTTAGAATTTGAAAAAGAAGGCATAAATGAGATCTGTTTAAAGTCCTTGAAAATAGAAAGTAGTGCTTGAAAAGTCCTTCAAAGTCCTGGAATTTCATTTGACAGTATCTGTATGAACCAGGTTATTAACAATGTCAGGAAAAAACATATTAGGTGACCAAAAACTCCGCTCGAAAAAATGAATTCTGGAGAGGAGCATTTTGCTAAATATATGCACAATATAACACATTCATTATCATTTTTACTGTTCTTTAATGTTTATGTTTGAATAAATCAGTCAAGTTTTTTTATGACAGACACCATTTAAAAGCTTATATTTCAAAAAGCAGATTGGAATAAAAATATAATTATGTAATTGTAACTTTATTGTAATGAAAACTTAAGCGTTTGTATACAAATCAGTTAATTTTATCCTTCAATATTATAGTAATGTAGTACCAACTGACTCTCACGTGTATTTTACAGCATTTAATTGAGTTTTTGTTTGTTTGTTTGTTTGTTTGTTTGAAGTTCCTTGAGAAAATTTGGCATGTATTGTACCTGGTTTGTGTCAAAACCCAGCCCTAGTGAGTATACATGTGTAAGATGGGACCAAAACACTTTGTGATCTGATCAGAAACACATGTAACCACATTTGTAAGTACTATTGTGTCATGGATAACAGCATGCAATTTTTTCCATCAATTCAAGAGTTTAAAATCTCAGTGCAAATGGTCAACCTTTTCACCGAAGCTGCCTTGCATGACAACTTGTGATTAAATCACCTGAAATGGATGTTAATATCAGTTGTAAACAAGCACAAAGTGCTTAGAGTTGTGATTTTATTTTTGTTCTTCCACTCTCATGTTTATTGCCGCCTGTGCCTCATTCACTCCAGCTATTTAACTAGATGGATGGAGATGGAGAAACACTTTACTGATCTTGAGGGAAATTTTGTGTGAATAATTAAATTATTTATCAGTGGATCCACCTGGATGCAACCTTTTATACACACTATCGAGATTTACAGCTCAATGCTTTTCCTACTAACTCAAAGCTGTTATTAAAAAAAAACAGATTATTTGCTCTTCCATTCCTCTTTAAATGCATTTTACAATGGTAGTCTAGTATAGAGGCTTTCTGCGTAATAATGTTTGTTTTATGTGGGAGTGTGACTAGCTGCACTTGACAAATGCAGTCACCCTTTGTTTTTGGCAGGACAAAGATTTTTTTTTTCAATGTTTGTGTGTCTCTCACTGAGGTCATCACCCATCTCACAGTATGAACACACTCAAATGAGTCACAGCAGAAATTTGTCACTCACATAACACATTACAGTGGAGGCATTCACACACACAGAGTCAGTGTTTGAACAGCCTGAGGTAATATCGGAGTTAATATATGGTGAGCATGGCAAGAGGATGTTTTATATGAAGTCATAGTACATTATTGTTGATGAAGATAATATGAAAAAGGTCATGAGCTGCCTTTTTTATTTTGTACTGTTCTCTGAGGTCATGTCATGTATGTATTATCCACTAAAAGCTAGGATGGACTGAAGAAATGTGATCAGAATATCAGTGACTGCTTTTCACGCATGGCTCAGTCTGTCATGGGATTCACTGTTTCAATGCGTCTGTATTTATTATTTATAATATGCAGGCAATATGCTCAGCTGGTGACAAATCATTTAACACCTCTTCTAACCCGAGGAATCATCTCTGCACCTGACTACAGAGCGACGCGTCACTGCCAGTCATTTATTCACTGATAGCACCAAAGCTTCTCATAATAGCAACAGGATGTGATAGATGTCTTATGTGTTTTTAGCATCAGCAGCCTGCTGCTGTCACTAAAACAAGAAAGTGCACTGTTCTTTCTGTTCATCATTTCTTTCATCATCTTTTTCTGTATAGTTAACCCTCGCAGATGAACAGACTGAAGTGACACGGAATGGCCTGGAGTCGAAAGAGCCTGTGTATTTGGTTCAGATCTACTGTCAGGTAAGACAGCATATCTTGTATAATAATTTGTAGCTGTGCACATACACTACCGGTCAAAAGTTTTTGAACAGTAAGATTTTTAATGTTTTTTTTTTTTTTTTTAAAGTCTCTTCTGCTTACCAAGCCTGCATTTATTTGCTTCAATGTGCAAAGTCAAATTTTGAAATATTTTTACTATTTAAAATAACTGTTTTCTATTTGAATATATTTTGAAATGTAATTTATTCCTGTGATCACATCAGTATCGCATTTTTCAAGGGCGTAAACGATAGCACATCTCAAGTTTTTCCGCACATATGCACAATTCCTCGTTCCAGACAACTTTGCCTCTAGAACCACTGCTGTCAATCAGATTGTTTGTTAAATGGCTGAGGAGATGTAAAAAAGGACTAGGACTTTTGCTAGAATGAAACACATCTGGAAAGAAACACTGCAGTGCAATTCTCTCTCTAAACCAATAATTATCAAAAAAAATTGAAATTTCCCTTTGCGAAGCTATAACTGGGTCATTTAGTAAAAGGGCCTGTCCAAATTTACCCAGAGTCCTCTAAAGCCTAAAGGAAAACTCAACACTTCACAAAACTTGCTGAGCACATGCGACAGGTGATTCAAAACAAGCAGTCGTTCATCACTGAGTTAGCTGGGTACAGACTTGCTAAATAATATGTAATGTCTTTTTCCTTCTATGCGTGAATGCCTTAAGTGCTTGAATCCCGGCAATCGCTGCTTGCAGCTATATTTATTATTATTATCAATATTTAAAACAGCTGAGTCAATTTTTTAAGGATTCCTTGATGAATAGAAAGATCAAAGATCAGCATTTATCTGAAATAAAAAGCTTTTGTAACACACTATTCAAAAGCTTTTTGTTTCAGATAAATGCTGTTCTTTTGAACTTTTCTATTCAGCTGTTTTCAACATAATAATAATAAATGTTTTTGAGCATCAAATCAGAATATTAGAATGATTTCTGAAAGAGTAATGATGCAAAAAATTCAGCTTTGAAATCAAAGGAATAAATTAAATTTTAAAATGTATTCAAATAGAAAACAGTTCATTTAAATAGTAAAAGAGACTTCTTGAAAAAAAAACTTACTGTTCAAAAACTTTTGACTGGTAGTTTACTCATTAGCGTCTTTGTGCATCTCATTGCATCTTACAGTTTTTCGGTGTCTCACGTTTAGCTTTTTGGATTGTCAAGTTTAGAACTGTAAAAAAAAAAAACAAGTCTAGCAGAATCTAGTACCAATCTGTGATTGCAAGAGTGTGGTTCTCACAGTAAAAGGAGAGATTAAATCATCTACTTAAGACGTCCCAGTAAAGCTGTAAATTAAGCCCAACTATGAGCTGTTGCTTATAAATGTATGATGTAGACCTACGTTTTGGCTTAAGTTGGTTGCTACAAAATTTTAACTGTCCTAGAAGCAAAAAAAAAAGCTTCTTAAAGCAACAGTTCACTTAAAATTTAAATGGACTGTTTTCATTAAGTGGACTGTCCCTTTAAATTTAGTACAGAATTCAAGCAGCTGGTTGCTTGTGCACTTGATTTGAGCTCTGGTTGAAAACTCAGTGGAAAAATATCTGAAGTCTTGGTTTGTGTGTGGAAACCTCATTCCATCCTGGTGTGTGAGAAGATGTCCAAATCCACAGCACTGCTCCTGTGTGTTTATAAAGGAGAAAAAAAAACATTAACGAGGAGCCTTCTGAATGGACAGGGATCAGACGTACAGGAAAAGCACTTTAGTTCCACTCTCATTCCAGTTTTTCCCTAACAAATGCACTACTTAGTCCCCTGTGAAATGCATTGGAAGAAGGAAGGCGAACAACTGTTTGTTTTTCTCTATGGGTGTACTAGTACACCAGCATTTTTTGAGTTTTTTTTTTCCCTGGCCGTGATTCAGAGAGATGTGTTTAGGTCAAATCAAAGACATTGTGGTTTTCCATTTACTGTGGATATGGGCTCTGTGGCTTGGAGACGGAAATAATGAAAGGAAAAGTGCAGACATTCCAAAAGAGAGAGGAAAAATCTGAATAGGTTTTTAAAAGGGGTGGTGTCATAAATTGATTTGAAGTTTGAGCGCATTCGAGCGGATAATAGGTCTATGCAATGTAAATTTAGCAAGAATATGCTTCATTATGGTCTTATCATGTATACAAGAGTCCAAAATTAATTTTTGTGGCTAGTCTTCACAAGTGGCAGGTGAAGTTTTACTACGTTTAGTAGATTTGCAATGCAAGCAGTTATTCGAAGAGTTATTTTGCTGTATATACAACTTTTTTGTCACACACATATGCTGCAGTATATTGTTTAATTAAAAGATCTGATTGGTCAACACTGGTTCAGCAGCACTGTACAATGTGCCCTAGTCAAGCTGCACAGCACTGTCAGGATGATTGATGCTTTACACAGGGCAGCCACAAAGGCACTGGAACAAAGGGAATCCAGCATGAGAGGCAGAGATGAGAAAGTTACCAGACTCAGTTTATTCCCACACTCTTCTTCGTAGGATCCCATCAGCATATTCTGTTTCACATTGACTTGCATCTTCAGATTGGGAATTCTCAGGTGCTTTATGCAGCTGCTGATTCATCCTGCTGTCAGATGGTAATGTAGTGTAATTATGTAGATTTAGACCTTTTCAGAGAAGCTTTTGTGCAGGTTGAGTTGATGTTCTGTAAGTTTGAGGTTGAATGCTCAACAAGGCTGCATTTATTTGATCAAAAATACAGTAAAACGGTACTGTTCTAAAATATTACAATTTAAAATGATTGTTTTCTATTTACGCTGCCATTCAAAAGTTTGGGAACAGTAAGATTTGTAAACACTCATCAGTGGTGTATCTATTTAATCAAAAATACAGAAAAAATGTTATTTTGTTCAATATTATTGCAATTTAAAATAACAATTTTCTATTTTAATATACTTTAAAATATAATTTATTCCTGTGATGCAAAGCTAAATTTTCAGCATCATTACTCCAGTTTTCATTGTCACATGATCCTTCAGAAATCATTCTGATATGCTGATTTATAATCAAAGTTGGAAAAAGTTGCACTGCTATTTTTTTTTTAAAGAAAGTAATACTTTCACCAAAGATGTGTTAAATGGATAGAACGTGATAGACTTATTTTGTTAGGAAAGATTTCTATTTTGAACAAATGCTGTTCTTTTTAACTTTTTTATTTATCAAAAAATCAAAGGAAAAAGTATCAGAGGTTCCAAAAAACAAACAAACAGCACAACAGTTTCAACACTGATAATAAATTTAGCATTTTACACTGATTTCTGAAGTATCATGTGACACTAAAGACTGGACTAATGGCTGATGAAAATTCAGCGATGCATCACCAAAATACATTATATTAAAATAAGAAAAGAATAATAGAAATTGCAATAATATTTCACAATATTACTGATTTTTTTTCTATATTTTTAATCAAATAAATACACTCTTGATGAGCATAAGAGTCATGTTTTGTAAAGTTTTGAGGTCGGATGCTCAACAAGACTGCATTTATTTGATCAAAAATACAGTAAAAACAGTACTATTGTAAAATATTACTGTTTTCTATTTACACTGCTGTTCAAAAGTTTGAGATCGTTTTTTTTTTTTTTTTTTAAGAGGTTTTTTTTTATGGTCATCAACGCTTTATCTATTTGATAAATATTACTGCAATTTAAAATAACCGTTTTCAGTTGTAATATAGTTAAAAATCGAATATATTCCTGTGAAGCAAAGCATTACTCCACTCTTTGGTGTCACATGGTCCTTCAGAAATCATTTTAATAGGCTTATCTGGTGCTCAGGAAACATTTCTTCTTATCATCAGTGTTTAATATTTTTGTGGAAACATAATGGATTTTTTAACAGAGGTTTCTTTGATGAATAGAAAGTTTAAAAGAACAGCATTTATTTGAATCTTTTACAACATTATAAATTACTTTAAAGTCATTTTTTATCACTTTAATGCATCCTTGCTAAATAAAAGTATTAATTTCTTTCAAAAAACAAACAGTAAACAATTTTACTGACCCCAAGTCATATTTATTTGCTGATAAAATCCAGAGCTTGCATGCTTAAGCTCGCCAGGGTTGTTTTCTGAACACCAAACATATTTCTCTCCTGATGCAATGTTTTTTCTTCGTAATTTTCTGGAAGTTTTAGAATTTCTCACAGAATGTGTAATGAACTGGGATTCGCCTTTTTTCAATCTGCGTTCCATAGTTCCATATATTATTTTTCCCAAACATTAGATTCTATTCTCTATTTGAAAGTATTAACATTTCCTTAAGGAAATGCACATCTAGCTTTAACTGTAAAAAGAAATAATGGTGTGTGGTCACTGTCCCTCTCCTCAACGCTTTGAATGCTGCTTTGTCCAGGGTTAAACACACACACAGCTGTAATGTGGCTTCTCTGAAGTGGCTGTTGTGTGTGGTCATCATGTTGCAGCACTGGCCAGATGAGGTTTATCCAAGAACCGAGCCCTCGTATTTACCCTGCAGACCAAACGTCAACACTCTTAACGATTGCTTGTTTACCTTTTTAAGTTACGGCCCTCTTTTACCACCCCTCAGGGACGAAGCTGGATCGTGAGACGGAGCTATGAAGATTTCCGAGTCCTGGATAAGCATCTCCATCTCTGCATCTATGACCGCCGCTTTTCCCAGCTCCCCGAGCTGCCCCGTTTCGACAGCCTGAGGGAGAGAGCAGAGGTAAGACCCCCAAATGCTTCTCTTTGAGCACTCCCCTGCGGCCAGTAAGACATTTTAGGCTCTCGCCTACAAACAGAACGCTCAGACCTCTCATACCCAGTATACACAGTGCTTATCTTGCAAGATGCCCCTCTCAGAGCAGCTTTAGTCATCTGTGATAAGCGAGTGCTCAGTGAAGCTGGTTAACAGCACCTAATGGCATCCCTCGAGACACCGTCAAATGGATATCCCTGTAGTGTTCAAAAAAACCTCTTCTCTCTGCTTTGTTGGGCAGACCTAGCTTAGTATACTTGAACCGTGGCATATTTTCACAGCTAAATTGATCTGCTTTGAAGTTTGAGTGGCTGATAATGCCGCCCATTATGTTTTGCAGTAATGGAAGTCTCTCCGAGCTGCTAAGTAGAAGCTCCCACGATGGTTTTGTGTGTAATCAGGCACTTTGAGCTTCCCAGTACGAGAAAACAGCTCCTAGGTCATATTTCACCTATTGGATTGTGGCGTTTTATTCATAGAGAGGCAATCTTGGTAAAGATGCATTTGAATCTTGAAAAGCGAACTCACTATTACAAGCTCTGAGATGATCTTAAAAGGTTAACTGGCTCTGATTTATAGGAACAAACACCTCACAGGATGGGCTAATTATGAAGCTTGCCTATGCAATAAATGTGTGATGTCTCACACAAATGAGCCTCATTAGGACATGAACAAAGCTTAGCAAATAACTGAAGCAAGCGACCGTATCATTAACGAACGCTGTTCAGTTTCTGTTTACCTACGTTATTCATGTTGTTTTCTGTAATAGTCAACACAAGCAGAGTTGCCTTGGATTTTATAGCTACATGAAGCCGTCTCGAGCTTCTCACAGCTGCCTGCTTGGTCGTCTTTGACCTAATTATGCTTCCTTTGTAGCCCCTCTTGCCTTAGTTTTACATTTTGGTGAGTCTGCCAGCATACGTCTGGGAAAGGAATTGACAGGAGGGTGGATCTTGGGATAGGTTCAGCTGGAAGAGATCCCATTAGTGCTCTGTGGATCATGAATAAACACTTATGGGCTTTCGTTGGCACATTTTAACTCTAGCTCCTCTTCTTTTCTCTTGTTGACTGGTTGTACACCAGTCGCTAAAGCACTTGTCCTTCATATTATATTATATTACGCTGAAATATGCACTATGGCACCAGACCCCATAATTAGAAGGTGGTTACTATAAAGTGTAGTTCTAAAAACAGCATTTATTTGAGATATAAATCTAGTGTAACATTTTTAAAGTCTTTACTGTCACTTTTGATTGATTTAATGCATTCCTTCTGAATAAAAGTATTCATTCTTGTCTTGCTGACCTCAAATTATTGAATGTTAGCGTACCATTAGCTGCACTGTGTGCATTGTTATTGTTTATATGTGACCCTGGACCACAAAAGAAGTCTTAAGTAGCACGGCTATATTTGTAGCAATAGCCAAAAATACATTGTATGGGTCAAAATTATTGATTTTTCTTTTATGCCAAAAATCATTAGGATATTAAGTAAAGATCATGTTCCAT
Source organism: Labeo catla (assembly GCA_012976165.1). Taxonomy (NCBI): domain Eukaryota; kingdom Metazoa; phylum Chordata; class Actinopteri; order Cypriniformes; family Cyprinidae; genus Labeo; species Labeo catla. Next base: position 2,305,837 of record VONZ01000022.1, on the reverse strand, counting down.
GAAGATATTTTGCAAATTTCCTACCGTAAATATATCAAAACTTAATTTTTGATCAGTAATAAGAACTGTATTTGGACTATTTTAAAAGCACCCTCAGATTCCAGATTTTCTTGGAAATTGACTGGTTTTGTGGTCCATGGTCACATATTTGGCCAAATTGCTTTCCAGTATTTGTCATACACAAATATGCTTTGACTGAGGAGAAGTATTTAAAGGGATAGTTCATCCAATAATGAAAATTGTCATTAATTACTCACCCTTATGTCGTTCCAAGCCCGTAAGACCTTTGTTCATCTACGGAACAGAAATTAAGATATTTTTGATGAAATACGAGAGCTTTCTGACCCTGCATAGACAGCAACTGAAACATTCCCAGGCCCAGAGAGGTCGTAAGGACATCGATATAATAGTTCATGTGACATCAGTGTAGGAGTCGATATTGATAATTATAATGATAAATGTCATAATAGAGTTTAAAGGCAAATTTTTGCTACAGTGTTAAAGTTGTAAAAACCAGACAGTGAATTGTGGCTTTAAACTATTCTTTATGGTCAGAACATGACAAACACTATATTTTTTTGTTTTGTTTTTTTTAATTCTTTACACTTTTTCCAGTCATTTTTTCTTAACAGAATAAATATCTTAATAGAAACAAATAATTTCTTAGTTCTGCATGTTTTAATGAGTAATATTGTTTCACATCAAGAAACTTTTTTGTCTCTTAGAAATGCACATTTGATAATAGATTGAGTTAGGATGCAGATGTAGATTTATGTTCATTATCAAAATCAGTAATATCTGTAAAAATTGTAGCAACCTCATTTTTATCTGGTCAAAATATAATTATTCTGACTGTTTTTTTGCTTGTTTGTTTGTTTGTTTAATCAATCATTGCTTTTCCATATTAGCATTAGTGATGGGAAGTTTGGATCATTTTACCAACTATAAAAAAACAAAACTATAATGCTATAAGAAACAGAAAAGATTAATACATTTTTTACATTTTTTAATGATGATAACAGTTAAAACCACAAATATAGCAAATCTGTACCATGGGAAAGAAAATAAAGTGGTTTCTAGGTATTTGTATGAAAAACAGTAGTCTAAATACATTTAGTATAAATGCATAAATGCTATAGCTTAATCACAAAAAAATGACACATTTCTGACACAGTACCACTGTGCAGTTAGTGTTACTACAGTAAATCTATGGTAAATGATGGCGATTTGTAGATTGAAAAGCCTTCTGACTATATCGTTGCGCACAGTGTCTCCTGTTTGTCAGCGCTGTTTTATATGGCTTTAAACATATAGCATTTGTGTTCTTCACTGAATTCAAGCACTTCAAACTGGATCTCACAGTGCTGTGACTGAGATTCATCAGCGAGTGAGCGCACCTGTTGTAGTAACTTTGCGCCGTGCCGCCTTTTGAACTTTGATCCGAGCATGTAAATGATCCGAGTGGCTTGCTTTAAATGACTAGCACCTTTGGCGCATAAATATTTTATCAAACATTTATTGAACTCTATTATTGTTTTTCGAGGAAGTTCATATCGCGTGATAATTATCGTTATCGATTTATCACCCAGCCCTACATCAACATGTTTTGAAGCTACGAGAATACTTTTTGCGCGCAAAGAAAACAAAAATAATGACTTTAATAATCTATGTCAGTCTCGGACGTGCGTTCACGAGAGCGCCACGACGGATAGCTTCGTGGTAGCGTAGCTTCTCATAGCTTCATAAAATTATGGTTGAACCACTGATGTCACATGGATTTTATCGATATTTTATCAATGTCCTTACTACCTTTCTCAGCCTTGGAACGTGTCAGTTGTCTATGCAGTCAGAAAGCTCTCTTATTTCATTAAAAATATCTTAATTTGTGTTCCGAAGATAAACGAAGGTCTTACGGGTTTGGAACAACATGAGGGTGAATAATTAATAACAGAATTGACTTTTTTTTTTTTGGGTGAACCATCTCTTTAAATAAACATTAACATTTTTAACATTCCACAGCAAAGTGCATCAACATATTGAATGTTTTCAGCTCATTTAGCTTTTCTAAAAGAGAGACAAAGCAACCTTGATTAACCTTGTTTTGACCTTATTTGTCTGTATATAGAGTCGTGCAGTTTAATACACACTGAGATGCATTATGACATTTAAAGCAAATGTTCCAGTGTTTGTGTTTTGTCTCTTCTAAAGAATCACAAACAGAGAGAAAACCCACATGCTGATGTTTTATAGAACCGCTTTACCTTGAATTAGTTTTGGAGGCTGACATTTAAGAAATGCTCTCTTTAATTTTCTCTGCATAAAAAATCCTGTAAATAGCACATGCACACACACAAAAAAACACTCTTTTTTTTTTCAGAGCTTCTGTAAGCTTGGTACTTAAACTCGCAGGATTTAACGTTAAGCTCTTTGCTGATGAGCTGACACCCTCTTGTCTCTATTTTCCACTAGGAAAAATTTTATTATAACTACTGTATTTTTAGACTGATCTGTATCTAATATGATTTAAATAGGATGTAAAGTTTTAGAAGCAGATGTGTGGTTGAGCTTTTATTAGACTGATCTTTCGAGCTGTATAAATATGAGACCGCTCCACCTCACCTCCTTCTGCTATATTAGTTTTTATGCAAGCCATGTGGAAGTATAATCCAAATCATTTTATATCTCAGAGTGCAACTGCAGGCCTTTTAAAGTAGCCACAGTCACCAGACATACACTCCAAAAAACAATAACCGTTATGCTGCAAATAAATTTATACCAAGCCTTTTCACTAAAGAGCCAAGTTGTGTAGTTGAAATATGCATAGATTTTAATTCTGCATGCTTTGTCAAAACTCCTCAGAGTTTTTACACAAAAGCTGCATTCTTTATACCTACCCTGCTGTAGGTGGGGTACCATAATGAAAAATTATGCTAACTCAAACCATTCATTCTTAGGTTTATGTGAGCTTTAACCTCCCTGTAAAAGTACTCTGTATTTATAGATTTACCCCCTTGGAAGTTGTCAAACTTGCTTAACCCTCTCTCCATCTCACTTTCTTTCTCCCCACAGGCAGTTTCCCAGATGCTGATGGCTTACCTCTCCCGTCTCTCAGCGATTGCTGATAATAAGATCAACTGTGGGCCGGCCCTCACATGGATGGAGGTACTGATTTGATACCATTTGAGCAAAAATAGCTGATGATTCACTTGAAATGTTCATCGAACATATATTCAATGTTGCCATTAGCTGAGATGCCATATTTATCTCTTTCTCCAGGTTGACAACAAAGGGAATCACTTGCTGGTGCATGAGGAATCATCCATAAATGTTCCAGCTATCGCAGCGGCCCACGTGATCAAGCGCTACATTGCCCAAGCAGCTGATGAGCTGTCATTTGAGGTGACTGGGATAAAAATGAAGACAGATTAATGCAGTATTGAGGATGTGTGATTGCCATACTAATGATTATTTTGTGATTCATTTCTCTCACTGTGTCAGGTGGGGGATATTGTTTCCGTAATAGACATGCCACCCAAAGAGGACACCACCTGGTGGAGAGGAAAACACGGTTTCCAGGTTTGTTCCGCGTGATTTAGCCCTCTATTTCAAGTGTACATGGCAGTTTGGAAATTGCAGGTAGAGTCCCCCTGGAGCAACTGGCTATTAAGTGCTTTCACTGTGATCACAGTTACTCTCCAGTCTTCAATAAGAGTTAAACCTGCAAACTGTTGGTTTGCCAGCCTGTCACTTGACTGCAGTGGAGGAACTATCAGAGTTATTTAAAAATAAAACGAAGAACACAATTTAAAAATTCATTAAGAATGTAAATAGACAAATCTTTCACTTTTTATTTTGACAAATAAATTGAATTTTGAAGTTAAGTTTAAAATAGCTTGTTTAAAATTAAACTGATTAATATAAAGTAATGCATAATCAAGGCAAGAGACAAAAGACACAACATTTTTTAAATGTTTAAAATAAATAGACACTTTGAATTGATAATAAACATGTAAACTGTACATGAAATTCACGTTAAATTAATTAGGGGTTCAAGCCCTATTGTAATTGCTAGAAAGGTCACGGATCAGAGATCTCTATCAGAAATGCTTTTTTTTTTTTAATAATTGATTTTAGGTGGTTACAGCCTTGCTAAATAATGTCTTTTTTCCTCAAAGCACTTGAACCCCGTTAATCTCTACTTGCAGCTATATTGCATCTTAAAAATGCATCAAAATAAAATTATGCATTAATAAGACTTTTTAAATTGACAAACAGACAAATATTTAATTGATTTATGTGTAAAATAATAGTTAAATGTTATGCTTGAATACATCACTTTTCATATCATCAAACAGACATAATTTAAATTGTTTTAAATTGTAGTTAAAGCGATATTTCACCCACAAATTTAAATTACCCCCATGATTTGCTCACTCTCAGGTCAGCTTAGGCGCGTATGACTTTCTTCTTTCAGACGAATACAATTGGAGTTATATCAAGAAATCTCCTAGCTCTTCCAAGCTTTATAATGGCAGTGAATGGCTGTTGAGATTTTAAAGGCCAAAAAAAATTTCCATCCATCATAAAAAGTGCTCCACATGGCACATGGAGGTTAATAAGGGCATTCTGAAGTGAATTGATGCATTTCTATAAGAAAAATGATTCATATTGAAACTTTATAAACCACAGCCTTTAGAGCCAGGACATTATTTTAACATGACTCCAATTGTTTTGGTATGAAAGAATAAAGTCATATACACCTAGGTTAGCTTGAAGGTAAATCATGGGTAATTTTCATTTTTTGGTGAACTATCCGTTTAATAGTAACAATGACATTTTTAAATGTCCGCTTCCAGAACAACAATTTACAGATAATGTACTCACTCCCTTGTCATCCAAGTTCATGTCTTTCTTTCTTCAGTCGTAAAGAAATTGTGTTTTTTAAAGAAAACATTTCAGGATTTTTCTCCATATAATGGACTTCTATGGTGCCCCAAGTTTGATCTTCCAAAATGCAGTTACAGTTACAAAATACAGCTTCAAAGTGTGGCTTCAAACGATCCCAAATGCAGTTGTAAACGATCCCAGCTGAGGAAGAAGGGTCTTATCTAGCGAAACGATTGGTTATTTTCATTAAAAAAATAAAATTTAAATACTTTTTAATCTCAAATGCCTATCTTGTCTTGCTCTCCCTGAACTCTGTGTATTCTGGTTCAAGACAGTTAGGGTATGTCGAAAAACTCTGATCGTATTTTCTCCTTCAACTTCAAAAATCGTTCCAAAATCATCCGCTGCAGAAGTACCGAGTTAAGTTAAAACAGCAATATAGGATGATTTTGAAGTTGAGGGAGAAAATACGTTCAGAGTTTTTCGACATACCCTAACTGTCATGAACTGGAAAAAAACAGAGTTTGGAGAGAGCAAGACAAGATGAGCGTTTGCCATTTAAAAAGTTTTTAAATTGTATTAATTTTATGAAAATAACCGATCGTTTTGCTAGATAAGGCCCTTCTTCCTCGGCTGGGATCATTTGAAACCGCATTTGGGATCATTTGAAGCCACACTTAAACTGCATTTTGGAAGTTTAAACTCAAGGCACCATATGGAGAAAAATCCTGAAATGTTTTCCTCACAAAACATAATTTCTTCACGACTGAAGAAAGAAAGACATAAACATCTTGGATGACAAGGGGGTGAGTACATTATCTGTAAATTGTTGTTCTGAAAGTGGACTTCTCCTTTATTCTATTTGGCAATGCTTTTTCAAATGCTTTGCCACCACCTAGTAAAGTGTCAAAAACAAGTTGAGTCATTTCTCATATTACCAAATATGAGTAACAAAATGACTCAGTTGTCAGTGTAAAATATAGTCTATGTGTAAAGGAATCTAGTCCAGTTTATTAGATGACTTTGGCTCATCGTTCACCCCTGTGTGTGTAAGTACACAGACCCAGTCATGAGTCACTTCTCACTTTGCCAACTTGTCAAACTTATTGCCCCATTGCATATGCCCAGCAATGCTGCCTTTGTTTGGCCCTCTTGGTATTCAGTGCTTTGGCATGTTATGCCATTTCTGCGTCTCCAGTCAGTCACAGCTAGGGCCTTTGTAGGGAGACCAACTCATGGTGGCAGATGTGTGCTGGATCCATCGGGGGGCAGTCTGACACTGAGCTCTGGCAGGCTACAGCTGGGTCAGGTAGCCAGCATCTGTCTGGGTGGTAGAAGAGTGCACAGCAGTGCCAGCTGTCACCATGAGAATCAGCACACACTGATGTCAGCAGGGTCTCGCGTCAAAGTCGTAATCAAGCTCTGGTGTTGCAGAGACTGAGCTTTGCTAAAGGTCTGTGATTGGTCATAGAGTCAAGGGTGTACTAATAGACATGGTTAATGTTTTCTGCAAGATAAGCTCATATAATAGAGAAAACATTGTCTTGATTCATAAATCTGCATTAGGTTATTAGGTGATAGACTGATAAAATCAAACTTTAGGTTGTAAAACATTGCAAGCATGAGCATTTGGCTCTGTGTGTCCTTTTAGTTTGTGCATGGGAAACTGATGAACTTTGAATCTTCTTTCAACTCCTTTTATCTGCAAGGTTATAAGATAGGCAGCCTTGAAATGTATAAGCCTTATTATGTTACTGTTTTCAGAGATCGTTTCCTTGATATGAAACTGGAATGTCACAACGGAGTAGATTTAGATTTGGTTTTTTACAAATATTAATTTGAGAAATTGCTTAAACTTTGTCCTGGCATCCCTCATTGTCCTGCTGTTCTTTTTAACTTTTTATTCATTAAAGGATCCTGAAAAAGTATCACAGTATTCAATGAAATATTGAGCAGCAGAGCTGTTTTCTACATTGATAATAAATCAGCATATTAAAATGATTTCTGAAGGATCATGTGACACTAAAAACTAGAGTAATGATGCTGAAAATTCAGTTTTGCATCACAGGAATGAATTACATTTTAAAATATATTCACATAGAAAACAGTTATTTTACATTGAAATAATATTTCACAATATTAATGTTTTTTTCTGGATTTTTGACCAAATAAATGCAGCCTTGATGAGCATAAGAAACATCTCAAACCAAGAACACATGAAATGAATCAAAAATGACATTTAGAATTTGACATTTTTTAGAATTTTTCTTTTGAACTTTCTATTGATCAAAGAACCCTGAAATAATCACGATTTCCACAAAAATATTAAGCAGCACAGCTGTTTTCAACATTAATAATTGAATAATTTGACTGATCTCTGAAGACTGGAGTAATAGCTGCTGAAAATTTAGCTTTGCTGTTGTAGAAATAAATTACATTTTTTAAAAAGGTTATTTTAAATTAAAATAATTATTTACATTAGCAATTTTTACTGTATTTTTGATTAAATAAATGCACTCCTGGTGAGATTAACAAACTTCTTTTAAAAATGCCCTCAGCTAAAAAAATTCTCAGCTATTTTTTATAGATGCCTGTTTTTACTGTGCTGTACACTTTATTAATCACTCCAGAGGTTCAAAATATGAGGATTAATTAAATGAGATCAGGCTGTTTTTTTTTTTTAAAACCTCTAGTTGTGATTAAATAAATAAATAAATAAATAAATAACAGTATTAAAAAAGAAGTTCACTTCAGAACAAAAATTTACAGATAATTTACTCACCCCCTTGTCATCCAAGATGTTTGTGTCTTTTTTTCTTTAGTCATAAAGAAATCGTTTCTCAGCATTTCTCTCCATATAGTTGACTTCTATGGTGCCTGCGAGTTTAAATGCTTCAGAGGACTCTTGGGAAGGAAGAAGGGTCTTATCTAGCGAAACGATTGGTTATTTTCTTAAAAAATGTACAGTTCATGTACTTTTGAACCTCAAACGCTTGTCTTGTCTATTCTCTGCGATGCGCATGTGAACTCTGTGTAATCCGGGTCAAAACAGTTAGGGTATGTCAAAAAACTCCTGTCTCATTTTCTCCTCCAACTTCAAAATTGTCCTACATTGCTGCAGAAGTGCCAACGCAGTGTTTACAAATTGAACATGCAAAGATGATCAAAAGCCCTGTACAAAAAAAGGTAAATCAGTAATGTTTGGATGATTTTGAAGTTGGAGGAAAAAATGAGATGGGAGTTTTTTGACACACCCTAACTGAATTGACCTGGATTACACAGAGTTCACATGCACGTCGCAGAGACCAGACAAGACGAGTGTTTGAGGTTAACAAGTATATAAATTGTACATTATTTCCCAAAAAAACAAAAAACAAAACGATCGTTTCGCTAGATAAGACCCTTCTTCGTCGGCTGGGATTGTTTAGAGCCATTTGAAGCCGCATTGAAACTGTATTTTGGAAGTTCAAACTTACAGGCACCATAGAAGTCCACTATATTCTGGAATGTTTTCCTCAAGAAACATAATTTCTTTACGACCGAAGAAAAAAAGACATGAACATCTTGGATGACAAGGGGGTGAGTAACCTGTACATTTTTGTTGTTGAAGTGAATTTCTCCTTTAAGATAACCTAGCAGGTATTATCACATGACAGTCTATAAAAAATACCATGTTAACTATTCACATTATTTTAGCTCTGTAGTTTGTGTTTTGAAGGATTGTGTTATGACACAGTAACATTTTATTTTCTGAATGTGGCTAAGAGCAGAATGCAGTGATATGATGAAGCCTTGGCATGTGTGTCTCCAGAGAGAGAAGGAGCTTTTCAAACCTTCTCTGCTCTTCACAGGTTGGCTTCTTTCCCAGCGAGTGTGTGGAGCTGATAAACGACAAGGTCCCGCAGTCTGTTACCAACTCCGTGCCAAAACCAGGTACCACAAAACGCACATACACATACCTCAAACCCTGCTGGGACAACTCATCAGTTCCTCTGCTCACGTCTGTATTAACCATCCCATAACAGCTTACTTCTACTGCAGGGTATTATAAACGCCAGCAACCCAGCAAGCATCATCAGGAAACCTAACGCTGAATGCCGTTCATACGCATTCAAATTTCTCTGGGTCTTTGAAAAGGTGCTGGTTTTTGAAGGCTAGCCTTTTACTAATGTTGCAGTGAGATGTTAATCATATTAGAGAGAGCGTGGATTGGAAAGCCATGGATCGAATGTGTGGTGTGTGTACTTGAGTGAACTGGAACAGGTGCTTACTGGAGCCTCTGGGTTCTGTTGCATGAATCACAAATCGTCAAACCTCCACGAAAAGAAAACTACAAGCTGCTGTTTGATGTTTCAGAGCCTGTCGTCCTTGGGAAGGGCACAGCTGCTTTTTAAGAAAGTGTCACTTCTGATTTCAACAAATTGGCTGTGAGACATGCAAGGTTTTCAGATTTCGAAGCACGTCATTTTCAGATTTCGAAGCATGGGAAATTTGTGGTTCACACCCAGTCTGAGTCTATTTTTCCCTCCCTCTTCAAGAAGGAACCCTTTGACCCTCTTCATTTATTACACTCATGGTTGCACAGTTTGCTTTCCCTCATTTCACTCCTAATGGTTTGTTGGGGAGCGTGTATGTGCTTTTAATGTACACCACACACTGTGCTTCAGAATGGTACAGTTTATTCTGTTTATTTACAGAATGTCTTTCTGAAACGTCGAAAGAAACTGTTTGATAAATCGAATCTCAAATGGACTGTTGCTGTGTTTCACAATCCTAACGAGCAGTATGTTTAGTCATATTTGGAGTGGCTGTGGATCATGCGGACTGAGAGGTCAGTTTACATCATAACTTGGACTAACTGGCCTGCCAAGCTGTCCGGAGACTTATCCATCACCTGCAGCCGTTTCTGTTTGGTTTTAGCCGTCTTGTGTATCAAATCAATGCTTATTGGCATCCGCAGAGGGGTGAATCATCGTCATCATCATTGTCGTGACTCATCGGACCAATCAGAATGCTGGCTTCCAGTGGGTGGGTGGTAGGGCTCTGTGGTACACGTCGTCTTGTAGGAGTAATATCATTGCTGAGATGCAATGGCGTGGCACAGCACAGCGTAATCAGCCTGAAAAAAGCTCTGGGGCTCCTGGGCGTAATTACAGCAGTGCTTTTTACTGTTTTATTATTAAGGGCAATGCAAGAAACAAATGAGGTGTATGGAGTTTGTATCATTAGCTTTGACTTTGCTTTAGCTTTTTTGCTGGGGTTTAGCTCTATTTTTTTACTGATTGTGCATGTACTGATGCTGTGGTGTCACTGTATTTGGAATGTATGTTGCATTGCTTTGCACTTATTGCATGCATGTGCGATGTTATTTGACCATGCTTCCTCCACTGCTCCCTCAGCGTCCCCCTGCTCTGGTCTGCGGCCGGCCTCCTGGAGTCTGTTCCCACCCTGTGCGTGCTGGTATACTCTTCCCAACGCCTCCCTTTTTGCCTTAAAGGGCTAGTTTACCCAGAAATAAATTATATGTCTACATGTGCTCACCTTTATGTTGTTCCAAACTCATATGACTTAGTATGTTTGTTTTGTTTTGTGGAAAGAGACTGATTAGCATACCATTTGGAATGACACTGATTAGTTTCTTTTATTTTATTTATTTATTTGTTTATTGGTTTGTGTTTTTTGTTTTGCTGAAAGAGACTTCTTACTGGTTTGGAATGTCACTTTTGTTTATTTTTATTTTGTTATTATTATTTTCTTTTACATTTTTTGTTTGTGTTTTGTTTTGTTTTTGTTGAAAGAGACTGGCATAGTGTACCGTTTGAAATTACACTGATTAGTTTTTTGTTTATTTTTATTTTGTTGATATTTTTGTTAGTTTTTCTTTTAGTTTCTTTTACATTTTTTGGTGGGATTTTTTTTTTTTGTTTGTTTTGTTTTTATTTCATTTTTTTTATGTTTTGTCTTTTGTTGTTTTTTGTTTGTTTTGTTTTTTTGTTTTTGTTTTGCTTTGTGGAAAGAGAATAATTAGCATACCACTTGGAATGACACCAATTAGTTTCTTTTGTTTATTTTTATTTATTTTTTTTAGTTTTTGTTTGTTTGTTTGTTTGCTTGGTTAGAATTATTCTATTTTACTAGCTACTTTTTAAAAAATTTGAAGGAGTTTTTGGTTTTGTTTTGTTTTGTTTGTTTTTTTTGTTTTGTTTTGTGGAAAGAGACTGGTTAGAGTACCATTATTAGTACTAATTAGTTTTTGTTTATTTATATTTCGTTTTTTGTTTGTTTGGGTTAGTGTTATTTTTTTATTTTCTTTTACTTTTTTTGTTTTTGTTTTGTTTTTGTTGAAAGACACTGGTATAGCTTACTGGTTTGGAATGATACTGATTAGTTTTTGTTTGTTTGTTATATTGTATTATATATTATATTATTTATAAGTAGCATAGCATTTGGAATGACACTGATTAGTTTTTTTTAATATTGTTGATTTTTTTTTTTGTTGTTTTTTTTTTGTTTTTTTGTTTTTTTTTTAGGGGGGATTTTTTTGTTTTTTGTTTTTTTTTGTGGAAGGAGACTGGTTAGCATAGCGTTTGGAATGACACTGATTAGTTTCTTTTGTTTATTTATTTATTTATTTATTTTTTGGTTGGTTATAGTATTATTATTATTATCTTTTTTTTTTCTTTTTTTTTTTACTTTTTTTGAGGGTTCTGTTCTGTTCTGTGTTCTGTTCTGTTCTGTTCTGTTATGTTATGTTATGTTATGTTTTGTTTTGTTTTGTTTTGTTTTATTGAAAGAGCTTGGTTAACATATCAGTTTGGAATGACGTAAGGCCACGTACATGCTGACCATTTAGTTTTTGCGATAAATATCCCTTCAAACACAAACATACTTATAGTCACAAACCTTTCATCTCATGCTCTCTTTTTGTCACGCACACACAAACGCACACACACACATTTTCAAACTAGCATTCTTTAATCACACTTTCTTCCTGCATGCATAAGCTGTCCTTTGGCAGTATCATATAATGTTTCTCTTGCACTCCAGCTTAGAGCACTCTTATCCACATTAGTCTAGTGTGTGTCTTCACGTGCGTTTTACTGCACCATTTTGTTTATCATTTATAGCAGCTTCAGAACTGTTGCGAAACTTTCCTGACGGACAGGAAATGTGGAGTTAAGGGTTGAAAATTCTCCTGAAAGACTGCTAAGCTAATAGAGCTGCATGTGCAGCTGTTGTTCTCATGTTCTCTAACTGGGTCCCTCCCTCCCTCTCCCCTTCTCTCCTCCCGGCATGCAGATTTGGAGATGGAGAGTGTAAAGCAGGACAGTGCATGGGCACCAGACCCATTAAACCCCTACAGGCTGAGCTCAGGTAGACCAAATTGTTTATCCACGTTCTACGTCTAACACGGACTACTAACCCTGAACTCTTCTGTGCATCTCTGCACAGTCGCCTGCCACTCACGGGTGCTCTGAACACTACTGGCACTCCATAGAATGTAGTTTCACTGGTCTTTCCTAACATCACACATTAACTATATGAAGAAATGATGCAAGCACAATAAATATACAGTCTTGTTTTTCTCTTCTGGTGTCTCTAGTATGCGACTTTGACCTTTGTCTTATAGATTTACCCTGACAGCACACTCTCTTTCTCTTCTGACCTGCATTTGAATGCATGTTACTGTTTAGCAATGTTTTTGCATTATATTTTACTGCAAGATTGTCTCTTTTTATAGAGATGCATGATGTCTCTATATCGGCTGTCAAACAATATTAGAGATTGTCAGTAATGGCCAGTTTTGGATATTTAATTGTACATGCGCATTTCCCCTATTTTTACATTTAGATTACCTTTGCCATCTTTGAAAAATGCTAATTTAATTAATTTATAAGCTTTCTATAAGTATTTATTTTAGGGCTGTCAAACGATTAATCGCATAAAAAATAAACGTTTGAGTTTGCCTAATATATGTGTGTGTACTGTGCGTAATTATTATTTATATATAAATGCATACAAAATAATGTAAAATACGTTATGTACAAAATATTTGTATTTATATATAATATAAATTATATAAATATTATAATAAATACATATACGTGTACATATTTCTTAAATATATACATGAATGAGTTTGTATTTATATATACATAATTACACACAGTACACACACAGAAATTAGGCAAACTCAAACTTATTTTGTATGCGATTAATCGCGATTAATCATTTGACAGCCCTAATTTATTTAAATGATATTTCATTTTAATGTCTGCTTTTTTTGCAGTTGTCCATAATATGGAAATATTATCCATATGTTGGCAATTTTATAATAAAAATCCATTTTTCATACTGTGCACTATCATGTTGTAATGTCTAAAATCATGAATCATTTAAATTTTAGTTTTTAGTCTTTTAATTTTAATTTATGTTGACAGGTTAGAATAGAATTTTAATGTCTGTTATTTATTACTTGTCATGCATAACATGAAAATTCTGGTCAATACTGATAATTATTTTAATATCATTGCATCTCTACTTATTTGACTGTGTCTACACTTGTCTGTGTTTCAAACGAAGCTTGTGACGTCGGTTTATGGCACAATTCCTCTGCTCTTTCAAGTGCACCTCATTGTGTTTTTCAGAAAGCCCTGTTGTTGAAGTTACTTCGCAACACACTCCTGGGCTGATTTACATGACCCTAGTTAGGAACAGCTATAAAATAATCCCATCTTTGTCCACTGACAATATGAACTACAGTCTCTCCATGGTGACTCAAACACATTCCTGTGTACTGCCTTTGTACAAGCTCAAATACAACATACCTCTCTGCTCTCCTGCAGAGCTTAAGCCAAGCAGCAAGCACCTAAACAACACAAAACACCTTATGAATCATTCACCTCATTAAGCAAATGCCCATGTAAATGTTTAACCACATAATGTCCTATCATGCAGGTGGTGTAAGAGTGATAAAGGTTGCTGTAATATTTTATTTACCAAGCATGAATAGGGCATATTGTATGCCTGAAGTATAATCATGTCTTGTTCTCTGCAGACGCGTTCACATTCACAGACTAAATTGCATTTATTTCATTCCCATATTCTCAGCTGTAGCAGGTGCTGCTCCAGATGTAGCTCCCTTAGCTCCCTCTCACTTCCTAACTTTCTTGCGGGGCAACAGTGTCTTCCTCTCAGTGGAGTAAAGGGCAGCTGCCTCTGTGAACAAGCCAAGACAGCTGGAAGGAACTGTGAGAGAATGAGAGACAAACTGTATTAGGTTCACATAGCAATATGTGTCCGTTTGTCCTAAAGGGGATTGTGTACTTCCTTACTGGTCTGTTCTGAAAACAGAGACTTTTATACGAACTTCTGTTAGCTGTTGGGTTGGGTGACCAGTTTATTGGTGTTTGTTGTACTCGTGCACATTCCTATTAACTGTCATAATGGTTTATCAAGTTTATCAAGATTAAGTTCTCCAAAACCACTTGTTAGGCTTTGTTTACACTAGGGCTGGTTAAAAAATTTATATATTTTGATTTCTCAATTTTAATCAATTCTTATTTTTACGAAATTACATTGATTCTTAAATTCCAAGAATCTATTAGTCTAGCTTGTTTTCAGTTTATCTACAGAACATTGTAGCGCATTTCCCATCCATTAACTCTCAATAAGCTTTGTGCTTTGTTACTTTTGTTATAAAACAAAGTGTCAAGTTATGTGCTTTTTATTACAATATTCAAACAATAAATATCATTTTGGCACTGTTTAATGTGGAGTGACCGATTGCTGTAGTGTCTGTCATGATCGTCTCCTCCGCTTTAATACAAGTTATTGCACAAAATAAATATGAATGAACATTCAAAGGTATGTTAAGAGTACAACTTACCGAAATTTGTATTCTGTCTTATGTAATCGCTCAATCTGTGTTTCAGCCACGGAAAGACGTCAGTGTAAGAGCTTATAATGTCACATTTACCTCAGAAAAAGCATATTCACTGACTTGTTAACTATAGCGCTGAAACACTATTGTAATTGTTAGAAAGGTCACGAATCAGTGATCTCCATGTAAAACTGACTGTGCAGACCAAACTGTAAGCCGTAGAGACTTGAAGCTTGGTGGGATGGTAGTACTCACACCACCTACAGCGTGACCAAGGCTTGCCCCAATCGGCCTGACGGGGGCACTACAGCAAACAAAAAAAAGTGGGTGGAGCTTGGCCACTTGGTAGCACTATTAGAGGGAAAAAAACATAAAAATGGCTATAACTGCACAACCATTTGTCCTTTCACATGAAAACGTGAAAATCGATTATTCGTATCATACGATAGCACTCCCCATTTTGAACAACTTTGCCTCTAGAACCACTGCTGTCAATCAAATCGTTTGTTAAATGATTGAGAAGATGTCAAAAACCTACTTTTGCGAACTAGTCCTAGGTTTTTTACTCAATCTGGGAAAAAAAACAGTGCAGTACAATTCTCTGGACTCTCTAGGTTAATAATATTAATAAAAATGTTAAAATTTACCCGTTGGGAAGCTACAGGCCACAGCTGGTGCTATACAACACTGTATTTCTGTGGTAAATGACCTGGATTTGCCAAAATACTTTTTTAGTCATTGATTTAGGTGGGTACAGCCTTGCTAAATAATATGCAATGTCTTTTTCCTTGTATGCTTAAATACCATAAGTGCTTGAACCCTCTATATAAAACAGTATTTAATGCACTTCTGATCAAATAAATGTAGTCTTGATCATAGGAGAAAAATGAAGTCTTACCTACCCCAAACATTTAAACTTTTGACTTTATCACAACTTGTATCACTGTACATTTCACATCACTGGGTCAGCGTTACCTTGCAAATCACGTATCTCTGCGTTGTTTGACAGTTTGACCACAAACCTGTTGCTTTAGAGTGCAGACAAGGTTGTCTTTGTCAGTTCCTTATGGCTGCACCATGTCAGTCTGGGTTGTAAAAGCTGAATGTAACACAGGCTTGGCTTTGAATGGGTTTCTTTAGAAAGAGTGCTTTGTTGTTGCCCTGGTGGTGAAGTCAAATGACTTATATTTGTTAGTCTGGCTTCTTGCTTTGTTGTAGTTTTACTAAGTCTAGCCTAAATAGAACATCACAGGAGACAGCTATGTTGTATTGCCATTGTCTTTCAAAGCACATTCATCACTTGATAGTGGATATCTGATAAATGCTACAGCCTGCAGGCTGAAACTGTCGCTCTCTTTGGGTTGCGTGGCCGCTCACGCCCCGATCTCTGCAGTTCGAAGCCAGCGCTGTTGAAAGTTGATATTAGGGGCTGGACAAACTCCGAGAGGAAACAGAGGAGGGAAAAAGCAAAGAGGAAAGAATGCATGCTGACTATTAGCTTTTACCGGCTGGCAGGGAGAGTAAGAGAGAGAGTGCCGTCTGTGATGATCCTTCACCGTCAGGTCTCAAGCTCTGTACAGACTGGCAAACTTAAGAATACTCAAGCAAGTCCATTATTCATGGATATTTCACGTTGAGGTAAGTTATAAGTTAATATAATAAAGTTGCTAAACTATCTCAGACTTGTAGATGTGGCTGAAGTGCTTTCTATAGCCAGATTTGTTTGTGGTTTGTTTATTTGCAGTGGTAAAAAATGCATTTTGTTAAACTCATTAAGACTTTTGTTTTCTAATCACCTTTCTTAGTAGATTTTGCATATGCTGATGTATGTAGCAAAGTCATATTTTTATG